>OY986975.1:12709649-13142255 GCA_963920575.1 Narthecium ossifragum | reverse complement strand
GAGGTCGGCGACGACATGGGGCGAGGTTGGCGACGGACGGTGTGGGGCGAGGTCGGTGACGGACGGCGTGGGGTGTGGGGCGAGGTCGGCGCGGCTGAGGGGTGAGGTCAGCGACGGACAGCGTGGGGTGTGGGGTGAGGTCGGCGTCGGGAGAGGAGAGGGGATGGGTGAGAGGAAAGAGAGGGAGAGAGGGAGAGAGGGGGGATGGGGACGGGGAACCAGGGAATGGGTGAGGTAGAGGGAGAGGGGACGGGGAAGAGGGGATGGGACATGAGTCCCATCTGACGTCCCATCCTCTCTCTCTCACACAGCTGAAATGAAGGGCGGGAATTTTGAGCTGGAATTGAATTGGAGATGGGAATCTTGAAGTTTTAGATGGAATCTGGATCGTTGGATGTGTTTGGAGATAAATTTGGACCGCACTTTATGTTTTATAGTTGAGACATTTCAAAAACCGCCCTTCCTTATATAATATATATATATATGAGGCTCGTGTATGAACCAATGGAGTTTTGCCCATTGCGAATGTTTAGATAATTGAATGGGCCGATTGGTGGGCCCTATTCCTTTAATTGTAATTAGTGGTCGACTGGTGTGCCACATGTAAGATGATGCTTGTTTATTGCTTCATGTTAATTGGCTAAGGGGTCGCCCGGTGTAGGATTTCGGTTGATAGCCGGTGTATGCCATCCTAATGCCGAAATTTGGTTTGTAACTTGCTTGTTAGAGGCCTACGTCGCCGATGTATTGTTAAATGCTTTGTTTGAGGCATGCTTGTCTATTGTTTAGCCTTGTGAAGGTTTGTGAGCCTATTGTGCCCTTTTTTTATGTTTAGTTTGACCCTTACGCTTTACAACCTGTTCACCCTCTCTTGGGCTAGCATTATGCTATGCCTAGCTCTTGTAAGTTGTTTTGACATAGTGTTACATGCCTAAAGTTATATCTAATCTATGTGCACGTGAACATTGCATACATTTGATTGCATTAGATGCATAAGGATAGAACATGGGCGAATATGGGTTTCGCCGATCCGAGGACTCGGGCAGCTCGGATCTAGCAATAGGACCGAGACTGGGTAGCAAGGTTTAGGATTCGATTATTATGTTGAATCTCTGCTTCGTCGAGGATAATGTCTATTTGGTTACAGTTTGTGTTGATTGAGGTTTAGAAGTCGTGTTGGTCCCCCGAGCAAAGTGCTAAGGGGTGTGTATCCAATGTTCCTAACCAGTGTCCCCGTACGAGGGTTGGTTAGATGATGAGGGTCGGCGGTGAGCGCAACGGCGATGTGCAAACCCTGTGTCCGTACTTATAGTCGATCGTTGATGAGTGCATGAAAGTGCACTCTGAACAGTCTTATAACCACCTTAATTGTTCAATTTTTCAGCCTTAATCAACCTCTTTAGTACTATTTTGACACTTAAATGTTGCTTCACATAGTTGTTTGGAAAATGCAGGAAATCGAAGCCTTAAAAGCTGAAAAGATTACATTGGTCAACTTGAAGATTAAACTGTACTTGCTCATGAAGAACCAGATGACGTGTCTTATATGATTGGAAAGATCTTGAAATCTAGTTTCTGGAGAATTTTACGGTTCATGATTCCGAGTTTCCTAAAGAAAGTTACAGTATTTTTAGTACCAATGGCGCAGTGTTGAATGAATAGTGACGGTCGACCGTCGCATCATCCGCGAGATCGACCGTCGCGCTCAATATACTCACGGTCGACCGTTGCATCATCCGCAAGACCTACCGTGAGCCTCTATCAAGAAAAAGACTTCTCAGGGTCGATGCTAAAATCGACCACCGCTTTTCCAAATAAAGTTGCACAGTTGACGGTCGACCGTGAGATCGACCGCGAACCTATAACGGGTGCGGACCAAACCCGAGTTCAAGACTTTTGGAGCCTATAAATAGGATACTTTAGGGTTATCAAAAGGGGGTTTTAGAGGGCTTCTAAGAGGACTTTTCTAGAGCATCTGGAGGAGAGGAAGTGGCGTTAGGGTTTTGTTTTCTTCGTCTTTCTTTCTTTATTTTTCCTTGAACACTTTTGTCATCTTCATGATGAACATGAGTGGCTAGTTTCTTTTCTAAGGTACCGATGTAGCCTAACAAAATCATTCTATGTTATTGAATCATGCTTATTTAATCAGTTTATTTTCTTTATTTCATTCATTATTATAACTGAAATCTTAAATACTTATATCTGGCCAATAGAAGTATTATAGATTATTTTATCGGAGATTGGGCGAGGGTTCATTCCCTAATCTTGCAGGATCTATGAATGTATGAGTTTATGTCAAAGCCAGGTTCAAGCTAAGACAATTCTTGGTTCATAATTATTCTTCAGAGCTTAATGGATTCTTGATCGACACTTAGCTATGGGTTCATTAGCAAGAGTTAATTAAGGGTACTTGGTGAAGACCGCGGCCGAACGGATCATCATACCGGAAGAACGAACCCTTGGAATTAAACTAAGATTGTGTTGATTCAATGCATAGAATGAGGATGTTATGGTGAAATCGGAATCTTAGTCTCCATCCATCAGATTTACATCGTTTTCTTATCGTTATTAGATCTTCTATTTTCGGTACTTCTTATTTCTTACTTTACCTTCCTTATTTTCCTTCTTCTCTGTTGTTTAGCATTTTACTCTAATAATCTTTACAAATCTCTGTGGGTACGATACTCATCTTGCTGCTATACTGACCACACCGATTCGTATACTTACGAGATATAAAATTTATTCATCAATCGTCCCCCTCATTTCATCGTTGGGTGAGGGTAGTTTATCCGTCAGGGAATCGATAATGCGGGTGCAGGCCTTGAGTCACCCCTTAGACTTAGGCAGATGACAACACAATTATTGTTGCCTTTCCTTTTCAGTGTGACGTAAAATAGAAACCCTATTGAGCTTATCGCTCACTCCTGTCCGGGCTGCATTTTGCAGGTACATGTGCCAGTTCTTCTTCTGTAGTTCCAGCAGGGCTGCATTTGGTGGTATTTCAACGTTAGGAGGTGCTTGAGGACCCTGGGGTTAACTTTTGTAGTTATATTAAGTGTATATTTTCCCTCTATATATAATATGTATAGTTGAGACTTGAGGTCAAATTGTACAAATTGATGTTGTAATAGTGAAATTGTATTATATATGAATATAGATTTTAACTTGAAGCTGATTAGAAATATTGTGATAGTAGAACTATTAGAGTTATCGATTGACCCCAGGTATAAATTGTTTAAATTTATTGTGAAAATCGTATTCTATGCACTGGGTTTAAACTGAGAATTTATAGGGTAGACTCACGTCGTCGATCTGGATGGGTTTTCTAGGGTGGGGCATGACACTTGGTCTACTTTTACTTCACTCAATGTCCTCCTTGAGGTTCCACTACTTACAAATCTTCTTACAAACTTTTTGCTCCAAGCTTTCGGGTTCTTTGAGACCTTACAATCGACTCCAACCAACTCTTGGATCTCCACAAGGTTCTGATGAGTCACTAAATATTCATACTTAAACCCCTTAATTTACATTTGTTAGCCCGAGACTATTTGTATTTGATAGTTTGTTAATTGATTTCAGGTTTAATGAAGATTCAAGTTAGAAAATACAGAGAAGGACTAATATGTGGAAATTACGCTGCTCCGCTGTCAGTTTGAAAAGAATTCACCAAATTCTCCAGATAAATCCTAAATTCCTGAAATTTGGAGGACTTATAGAAGACTTCAAGATGAACAACTTTCATGTTGAACACTTCGCGAGATTCTGGACAGATTAATAGCAGTTGTCAAGAATATGAAGATAAACAGATGCTGAGAGACTGGTCCGTCGACGCTTAGGAGAATATTCGTAACATATTCCAGATAAGTCCAAATAATGTCAAATCTTCTATAAAGGACAGAAGACTTCCTAATCTACATCTTTCATGTTGAGCACATTTCCAAATTCCGGACGGGTTGAACCCAGTCGCGTCCGGCAGAGGCTGTCAGAATTGAACTAGGAAATCCGAGTTGGACTTGAGGTCCAACCGAACCCAAAACCCTAATTCCGGGAATACACCTATAAGAAGGTGTTTGTTGGCTGAAAATTGGAGGTCCCCATAGAGAGAAAAGAGAGAACTAGGGTTTGAAGGATTCTCTGGAGAAGATGGAGCTACAACGTGGGTTCCAATCGTTTTTCATCGAATCTAAGGCTTCCATCACAAAGATGAGTAGCTAATTCTGTACTTAGTGATCTCATGAAGCTTTAGTATATTTTCTTTGTATTTTTCTAGTTGAATCTTGTATTCTTTTTCTGGACATGATCTTATAGATTTGGTTTTAATGATAAAAGAGTTGAGGGAACAGAGTTCCTTGATGTATTTTTAGTCCTACTTGATTTCGGTGATTGATAGTAGAGATATATAGGATGGTTTTTATGTGGTTTGTGAATAACCGATGAGATATTTTATGCTTAGTGAAGATAGTTTGTGCTAAGGTTACCCCGAAGACAATCTATGCTAATCGAAGATAAAATATGCCTTTGGAAAACACTCTCCTTTTAGGGATTCATGTAAGCTTAAGAAGCTGTGAATTTATAATGTCTAGATAAGAAAACAAGAGGATAACTAGAAAATACAAGAAGTGAAACTAAAGTGGATTGAGTAATCCCTAGGTTTTCTCTCATTAATCTATTCCAATTTCGCTAATCGCTTTCTTAATTAGTTTTCATTAATCCGTTTCTAAAACTCAAATCAATCCTTCTTCCCTTTAGGACTAGAGTGTTGAGAGTTAATTCTGATGTTTCTTTGTTAGTCAAAGTTTTCCCTGAAGACCGACCCCTTATTTCATCATTATTCTATCTTATTAATTTAGTGTTGAAAGAAAGGTTCATAAATTTCTAAATTGTGTTTTGCATCCGTTTTAACGACGACGTTTGTGAGCGATCAATTTTTGGCGTCGTTGCCGGGGATATCTTCTGATTTACAACGGAGTATCGATTTAATTTTCTCTTAACTCTTTTTCTAAGCGTAGTTAGATTTTTATTTTTATTTACTTTATTTTAAAAAATTTAGGATTTTTTTTGACAATTTCCTGGAATTTTTGCAGCATTAGAACGATTTTGCCTTGAATCATACGGACGGTCGACCGTCACATCGACCGCCGGATCGACCGTCGTTCTCTATCACGGAAAAAGCTTCGCAGGGTCAATACGAGGATCGACCGTCACGTTTTCAAGTAAGGTTGCATAATTCCACGGTCGACCGCGAGCCATCCACGGTCGACCGTCACATTTTAATGATGATGCCTTTAGACTCAAACTCTTCCCTTTTTCTTTGAAAGACAAGGCTAAACATTTGCTCCAAACTTTAGCGCCAAATTCGATTTCAACATGGGACCAACTTCAGGATGCTTTCCTTAAGAAATATTTCCCTATCATTAAAACTCAAAAGTATCAAACCATGATCATCTCTTTTAAGCAAAATGAAGATGAGATGTTTCATGAAGCTTGGGAAAGATTTAAGGATCTTCTTAGAGAGTGTCCCCATCATGAGGTACCTGAGTGGCTGTTAGCCCATTCATTCTAAAATGGTCTTAATGATTGTTAAAGGACAATGGTCGAAGCCTGCTGCGGGGGTGTTGTTCTTAGTAAGCCATGGACTGCCCTTTGGGAAATGTATGATAATCTTGCTAAAAATTCACAACACAATGCCTCAGTCTCTAGGAGTCGGTCTACCACTGTTCGTAATTCTCGGGGAATTCATGAAATTTCTGAATTCCAAAGTCTCTCCGCACAAGTAGCCCTCCTAACTAAAGACTTAAACCAGTTGAAAACAGGCCAATCTTTTGCTCGACAATTGCCAAACACTTCTCTTGAAACCTGTGCCCTTTGCCTTAATTCTGTTCACCATATCACTGATTGTCATCTGGCCCCCAATTTCCCTGACTTTGTTCAGGAACAAGCTAAAGCAACTTATGGTTTTTCCAAACTCAAAACAACCCTTATTCGAATACCTATAATCCAGGTTGGAGAAATCATTCTAATTTTAGTTTGAAGCTACAACAATCAAGTAATTTTCCAGGGCAAAGCAACACAACCAATCCTTCTATTTTTAAGTACCCACCTAAACCTTCTGCAAATCCAAATCCTTGGTACCCTCCGCAATCAACTTTAGCCTCTCAAACCCAATCCACTTCTGAACCAACTTTAAGTTCCCTCGTTTCGGCTATGACTACTATGAATGACAACATCAATTCAAATATTAGTGGCATAAGAAGTGATTTGACGAGTGAAGTCTCTAAAATTCAGAACTATGTTTCTAGAATAGAGAACCAGTGTAATTCCAATACCCAATCCATTGCTAAACTTGAGAACTCACTGGGAGAACTTTCTAACACTATAGCCAAAAGAGAGGAAGGTCATTTGCCAAGTCAATCTGTCACCAACCCAAGAGGCCAGCACTATGTAGAAAGCCAAAACTTTGAGAGTGCCAAAGCCGTGGTGACCCTCAGAATTGGTAAAACGGTAGACAATCAAATAGGTGAATCAGTCAGTCTGGACAATCAAACGCCCGATGGGACGATCAATTGTCCATCCCAAGATGATTCTGATTTTTTACCCAATATTGGCCTAGCTGATTCTAGAGAACCTGATCCATCTAAATATATTCCTAAAGTGCCTTTTTCAGCAGCCCTTAAGGATCCCTCTTCAACCATAAAAGCTCAAAAATCTGCCGAAGAAATCCTTGAAACCTTTAAGCAAGTCAATATCAACATACCTTTGCTTGATGCCATTAGACAGATTCCTTCTTATGCCAAATTTCTTAAGGATCTGTGTACCCATAAACGCCAGGCCAAATCCAAAGTGTCTAAAAAGATTTTTCTTACTGAGCAAGTGAGTTCGATATTGAAGCATGATACACCTCCTAAACTGAAAGATCCTGGTACCCCTACCATACCTTGTTATATAGGAGACTACCATATTGATGGTGCCCTTCTTGATTTAGGTGCCAGTGTTAACCTTATACCTTACTACCTTTACAAGGAATTTGGGATGGGAGAACTTAAACAAATATCAGTGATCTTGCAATTAGCTGATAGGTCCATTAAGACACCTAGAGGTATCTTAGATACCTTACTACCTTTACAAGGAATTTGGGATGGGAGAACTTAAACAAATATCAGTGATCTTGCAATTAGCTGATAGGTCCATTAAGACACCTAGAGGTATCTTAGAAGATGTTTTAGTTAAAGTGGATAATTTCTTCTTTCCTGTTGACTTTGTTGTCTTAGATATGGAACCTGCTGTCCATTGCAAAAAGACAGTACCCATTATCCTAGGACGTCCCTTTTTGGCCACTGCTAATGCCTGCATAAATTGTAGAACTGGTGTGATGGATGTTTCCTTTGGTCACATGCATGTTAAATTGAATATTTTTAAAACTGCATGTTTGCCTGAGCCTGATGATGATGAATGTTATAATGTTGATATTTTGACTGAATATATTGATGATAAATCTCATTCTATGATAACCGATAAACTGTCCGAAATTTTGAGTGAATATGATTCTAATCATGATGATTATGACATGAAATTATATAATGATGGATCGACTGCTATTCTGCATGAATATGATTCAGATGATGAGAATGATGTTAATATAGGACTTGCACAATCGAAAGATGATGTTGGAACACAAATGGAATCTGGACTGACTGATCGGCCTCCTGAGCGACCGGTCGCTCCAGATCCGACCGATCGCACACCTGAGCGACCGGTCGGTCATGATTCTGGAAATGGCCGAGAGACCGTCTCCTCGGTTGTTGAACCCCTTCCATCACTCTCATCAACTCCTGCTCCTACCTCATTGGAGTCACCACCTGAACTTGAACTTAAACCACTACCTAAAACTCTAAAATATGTTTTCCTTGGATTAAACTCTACTCTTCCCGTTATCATTTCTTCATCTTTATCGTTTGACCAGGAGAGTCAACTTGTTAATGTTCTTAAGGATCATAGGAAAGCAATAGGTTGGACCGTCGCTGATTTGAAAGGTATTGATCCCTCGATTTGTATGCATAAGATTCACTTAGAGGATGAGTCTAAAACTGTTAGGGAAATGCAACGCCGTCTGAATCCGAATATGAAAGAGGTAGTGAAGAAAGAAGTGGTGAAACTTTTAGATGCCGGTATTATTTATCCAATTTCTGATAGCCAGTGGGTCAGCCCTACGCAAGTTGTCCCTAAGAAATCTGGTCTAACCGTAATAGAAAATGATAAAGGAGAGCAGATCCTGATGCGCCAGACCACGGGATGGAGTGTTTGTATTGATTATAGGAGACTTAATGCTCTGACTAGAAAAGATCACTTCCCTCTTCCTTTCATTGATCAAATCTTAGAAAGACATTCCGGCCAGAGTTATTATTGTTTTCTAGATGGATATTCCGGGTATAACCAAGTTGCAGTTGATCCTCAAGATCAAGAGAAGACAACTTGTACTTGCCCTTTCGGTACTTTTGCTTATCGTAGGATGCCTTTTGGTCTTAGTAATGCACCTGCGACATTTCAAAGGTGTATGATGGCCATCTTCTCTGACATGATTGATAAATTTCTTGAAGTCTTTATGGATGATTTTTCTGTCTTTGGAAATTCTTTCGAATCTTGTTTAGACAATCTCTCTAAAGTTCTTCATCGATGCATTGAAACCAATCTTGTTCTTAGTTGGGAAAAGAGTCACTTCATGGTTCAAGAAGGAATCGTGTTAGGGCACATTGTTTCAAAACGTGGTATAGAGGTTGATAGGGCTAAAGTTGAGTTAATTTCTAAATTACCTCCACCGACTTCTGTGCGTCAGATTGGCTCTTTTCTAGGTCATGCTGGATTTTACCGTCATTTCATCAAAGATTTTTCTAAAATTTCACGACCCTTATGTGAATTACTAGCCAAGGATGTTCCCTTTGTCTTCAATGATGCGTGTTTGACTGCTTTTAAGACCATTCGTGATTTACTGTCTACCGCACCTATCGTTCATGCACCTGATTATTCCCTACCTTTTAAGCTGAGGTGCGATGCCTCTGATTCTGCCATAGGAGCTATGTTAGGACAGCGAGTAAATAAAATTCCACATGTAATCTATTATGCTAGTAAGACCCTCTCTGAATCTCAATTAAATTATACGACTACTGAGAAGGAATTATTAGCAGTAATCTTTGCATTGGAAAAGTTCCGTTCTTATCTCCTAGGTTCCAAAATCCTTATCTATACAGATCATGCAGCTCTGCGATATCTTTTAGCTAAAAAGGATGCCAAACCTAGACTAATTCGCTGGATCTTGCTTTTACAAGAATTTGATCTCGAGATTAGGGATAAGAAGGGTTCAGAAAATGTAGTTGTTTATCACTTGTCTCGCCTTCCTTTGGAACATATTCTTGATGACACTCCTGTTAATACTTCTTTTCCCGATGAGCATCTCTTTCAGGTGACCCGTCTCTCGTTGCCTTGGTATGCACATATAGTTAACTATCTTGTTTCCGGCAAGCTTCCTGACTCTTGGTCTAAAAATAATACAGATAGATTCTTTTCTCAGATTAAATACTATATATGGGAAGACGATGAGTTATTTAAGCATTGTTCTGATCAAGTAATCCGTAAGTGTGTGCCTGAATCAGAGATTCGTGATATTCTTAATTTTTGTCATACTTATGCATGTGGTGGTCACTTCTCTGGGAAGAAAACCGCTGCAAAAGTCTTGCAGTGTGGTTTTTATTGGCCTACGATTTTTAAGGATGCTCATAATTTTTGCCAATCTTGTATTAGGTGTCAAAAGACTGGAAATATCTCTCGTAGGAATGAGATGCCTCAAACTCCGATCTTAGTTGCCGATATTTTTGACATTTGGGGCATTGACTTCATGGGTCCCTTTCCACCTTCCTTTGGTTTTCAGTATATTCTTGTAGCTGTGGACTATGTGTCTAAATGGGTAGAAGCTATAGCAACCAAGTCGAATGATCATAAAGTTGTGGTTAAATTTCTTCAAAGTAATATCTTTTCTCGATTTGGTTGCCCTCGTGCGATTATTAGTGATGGTGGTTCTCATTTCAATAATGAACATTTGGCTTCCCTTCTTAGGAAGTACTCTATTAGTCATAAGGTAGCCACCCCTTACCATCCTCAAATCAGTGGCCAAGTAGAACTTTCTAATAGGGAAATAAAGCGTATCTTAGAGAAAACCGTTCGCATTGATCGCACAGATTAGGCCATAAAGCTAGACGATGTACTGTGGGCTTACAGGACTACTTATAAAATGCCTATTGGTATGTCCCCATATCGATTAGTTTTCGATAAGCCTTGTCATTTACCTGTTGAATTAGAGCATCGAGCTATGTGGGTCATTAAAAAGCTTAATACTGACACCAATGCCGTCACAACACATAGGAAGCTTAGTTTATGTGAACTTGAGGAAATTCGCAATGAGGCATATTTGAATTCCAAAATTTATAAAGACAAAACAAAAGCATTTCATGACAAACATATTTCGAGAAGGACTTTTGTTGTTGGGCAGAAAGTTTGGCTTTTCAATGCTAAATTGCGCATTTTCCCTGGTAAATTACGTTCTAGATGGTCCGGGCCTTTTATCATAAATAACGTATTCTCTCATGGTGCAGTAGAAATCCGCAATCCTCACACAAATGAGATTTTCACTGTTAGTGGGCACAGATTAAAACATTATGTGGAGGACATCGTTCACGGTGAGGTTATTGCGTCCGTCGAGCTGACGGATCCATGCTATAATTGATCCTTTCATGGACGTCGAGCGAAAGACGTAAAATTACGCGCTTCCTGGGAGGCAACCCAATTTTATGATTTTTCTTACCTTTGCTGAATTTTCTTTGATTTTTAGGATTTTCCATGATTTTTCCGATTTTTCCTTGATTTTCCGTGATTTTTCTTTAAGAATAATCATAATATCTAGAAAATTGAATTTCCTGGAGGACGGTCGACCGTCGCATCGACCGCCAGAACGTCCGTGAGGCTCTGTCAAAAATAAAGCTTCTCAGGGTCGATGCAAGGATCGACCGTCAGCGCCTCAAACACATAACGTAGGCCGCGGTCGATCGGGCAATCGACCGTCAGTTTCTATTTCCAAATAAGTTGGTTTGCGGTCGATCGATCGATCGATTGTGAAATTTTGTTCTCAAATCACCCGCGCCCACAGTCGATCCAACCTCCTTCTTCTTCCTTCCTCGTCACCGACCGCCGGCCGTCGTCACCACTCCGGCCGTTCCCAGCCCCCCAAACCACCTCCAACACCTTCGCCATCTTCTCCTCCACCCCCTCCTGGCCTCCTCTTCCCCCAATTTCATCTCTTCCGACGCCGATGAGCGTCCCCTGTTTCTTCCGCCATCTCCTATCATCCCTTCCACTGCTTCCCACCACCTCTAGCTACCTCCAGCACCTTCCTCTGGTCGTCACGATGCTTTTTCCACCCTCCAACCTCAAGCTTGCAGCACGGATCGCCGGATTCCGCTTCCGACGACCCTCCACATCGCCGACCACCGCTGTTCCACCACCTACATCTCTCAATCTTTTAATCCAACCCCATAGGAAGCTTCCCAAACCTTCTGCGATGCTTCCTCGATCCTTTCCGTCCTTGATTGGAGCTCCGACCGCCGGATTCCAACTCCCGCCATCTTCTTCCGCGCCGTCCACCGTTGTTCCACTGCTGGAGACCACCATTCACAGTTCAGATGACATGGACGGACTCCTTGGCCTCCCACGATTCCATCCCTCCTGGTCCCGTCCTCCGGCAACGACGTTTCACCGTTGATCGTCGCCGGCGAGCTCTCAGCCGTCCGTTGGCTGATGGATGAGATCCATACGCGTTGCAGCCCGGTTTTTCGATCAGACAGCGTAGATCTTCAATCCGGATAACTTTATGGACACTGCTTATTTAGGTGTTGTGTATGGATGATTTAATGTATTTTATTACTTTAATGTCTATATTTTTAATTTTTGTGGATTGAATGCTTGTATAAGGCTGATATATCATGATAATACAAAGGAGACTCTGCCGAAATTGTTAATGATTTTTATGCCTTTCTATAAATTTTTTATATATATTTTCTATTCTATTATATTTGATCTTTTGGAAAGGTATCTTTTATGGCAGGTGCCCCTTTAACACTCACTGAGGGGCTACTTATGACATTCTTATATAGCTCGATCAGGGGGTTATTCTTTAGCCTTTATATATGTCTCTAATGTTTTATGGTGATTTCTATGATTCTATTCTTTTAATCTCTTCTAGCGACATGAATTTATTCAATGATGACGTATTCTTCTTGTGGGCGGTGTGGTGATCGTCTTCCATGTGAGCCAACTACCAATGGTGCGATATTATGGTGATCGCTACCCTTTTTCCTTACTTTATTTTTATGACTTAGTGTAATTGGAGACAATTACATTCAAGTTGGGGGTAGAGTTTAGGAATTTAATTCTTATACATCCCTTGAAATATGTCAAAAGGATGAAATTATAATATGATTTGACAAATATGCAGGTTTTAGAAATTTATTTTATGGATTATTCTGAGACTTGTATGTCATATAAGGGATAGTAAATTTTATGGATTATTCTGAGACTTGTATGTCATATAAGGGATAGTAAATTTTGCAATGCATGACACTATTTCTATACTTTAACACTTTTACCATGATTTAAGGATAACTGGGCATATCCTAATGCACATGTTCACTTCCACATGTTAAGGGGTTGATATTAGATTCTAAGCATGATACTGGGATAAGTTTATAATTTTATGTCATGACACAGAAAATACATGAACACATGCAATTATCTGAGTATGCGAAAAAAAAAAAAAAAAAAGATTTTCAACTTAGTAACCGGGCAGTGTGCTTAGCAAGCGTGGTGTTCGCGTAAAACGGTTGAATTTCCTGAAAAAAAAGAAGAAGAAAAAATGAGGATTTTCAACTTAGTAACCGGGCAGTGTGCCTAACCAGCGTCGTGTTCGCGTAAAACAGTTGAAATTCTTACGAAAAAAAAAACAGATATTGCTATGCGATAAGTGGAAGATATGTGCTAGGATAGGATTGTGATCTTCAATAGTTGAAGTGTTTAGATATAATTGATGCTCTGAAGCATGTGGAACCCCATTCACACACAGGAGTGCTAAAGTTATTTTTAATCATGATTAAATATGTTGAAGTGTTGGAAATATATTATGACATGTTTTGATTTACTATGTTTTTATGTGAATATGAGTTGAAAGGTTTATTCATGGATTTTATTTCTATTTCATGCATTAGAGTTGATGAATATTATAATTGATTGCTAATGATATGTTCAAGGGAATGTATTGATGTTTGTAGGTGTCATCCCTGAAAACCCTCAGGAGACTATAACTCCTCCACTGGGGTAACCCAGGGGTTTAAAGGCTTGTTGCACATGCTAAGTGCAATCGTGAGACCTACGAAAGTGGCTAGTTAGATTTATTGCTTTCTTTTTATATTTTCTTTGCTCGAGGACTAGGAAAGTGTAAGTTGGGGGGTGTGATGAGTCACTAAATATTCATACTTAAACCCCTTAATTTACATTTGTTAGCCCGGGAGTGTTTGTATTTGATAGTTTGTTAATTGATTTAAGGTTTAATGAAGATTTAAGTTAGAAAATACAGAGAATGACTAATATGTGGAAATTACGCTGCTCCGCTGTCATTTTGAAACGAATTCACCAAATTCTCCAGATAAATCGTAAATTCTTGAAATTTGGGGGACTTATAGAAGACTTCAAGATGAACAACTTTCATGTTTGACACTTCACGAGATTCTGGAAAGATTAATAGCAGTTTTCAAGAATATGAAGATAAACAGATGTTGGGAGACTGGTCCGTCGACGCTTAGGAGAATATTCTTAAAATATTCCAAATAAGTCCAAATAATGTCAAATCTTCCGGAAAGGACAGAAGACTTCCAAATCTACATCTTTCATGTTGAGGACATTTCCAAATTCCGGACGGGTTGAACCCAGTCGCGTCCGGCAGAGGCTGTCAGAATTGAACTAGGAAATCCGAGTTGGACTTGAGGTCCAACCGAACCCAAAACCCTAATTCCGGGAATACACCTATAAGAAGGTGTTTGTTGGCCAAAAATTGGAGGTCCCCATAGAGAGAAAAGAGAGAACTAGGGTTTGGAGGATTCTCTGGAGAAGATGGAGCTACAACGTAGGTTCCAATCGTTCTTCATCGAATCTAAGGCTTCCATCACAAAGATGAGTAGCTAAGTCTGTACTTAGGGATCTCATGAAGCTTTAGTAGATTTTCTTTGTATTTTTCTAGTTGAATCTTGTATTCTTTTTCTGGACATGATCTTATAGATTTGGTTTTAATGATAAAAGAGTTGAGGGAACAGAGTTCCTTGATGTATTTTTAGTCCTACTTGATTTCGGTGATTGATGGTAGAGATCTATAGGATGGTTTTTATGTGGTTTGTGAATAACCGATGAGATATTTTATGCTTAGTGAAGATAGTTTGTGCTAAGGTTACCCCGAAGACAATCTATACTAATCGAAGATAAAATATGCCTTTGGAAAACACTCTCCTTCTTTTAGGGATTCATGTAAGCTTAAGAAGCTGTGAATCTATAATGTCTAGATAAGAAAACAAGAGGATAACTAGAAAATACAAGAAGTGAAACTGAAGTAGATTGAGTAATCCCTAGGTTTTCTCTCATTAATCTATTCCAATTTCGCTAATCGCTTTCTTAATTTGTTTTAATTAATCCGTTTCTAAAACCCAAATCAATCCTTCTTCGCTTTAGGTCTAGAGTGTTGAGAGTTAATTCTGATGTTTCTTTGTTAGTCAAAGTTTTCCCTGAGGACCGACCCCGTATTTCACCATTATTCTATCTTATTAATTTAGTGTTGAAAGAAAGGTTTACAAATTTCTAAATTACGTTTTGCATCCATTTTAACGACGACGTTTGTTAGCGATCATGTTCTTCTACACACTTTGAAGAAGGATTACAAAGGTTGACGCTCAAATGAATTAGTAAAAATGAACCTTTTACTTACCCAAATGATCACAAATAATAGTAATAGGTAGGGGCAAGTTTAAAACTCAAAACTACTTATACTAGGGCTTCAACCCGTTCAAAAATGGCCTTCAATGGCCCTTTGAAATTTCCCAACGGCTATATTTTTACATCTGCGCATACTGGTGGTCGATCCATGCATCGACCTTCTCATCAGCTGTTGCACTCAAAATACTGCTTGGATCATCCAGCTCATCAACCTTCATTCTTCAAGGTTGGTCCACAAAGCTCACAGATCCAAACATTATCCATCAGCCTAAGACATTTGCACAAACACTCCCTCGAACCCAACATTCAAATTCAAAATGGATTATGATGCACGATCGATCCATGCACCAACCTTCATTCTTCACGATCGATCCATGCATTGACCATCTCATCGAACGTAGCTCTCTGTCAAGAAAATGTGCAACCAGGGTCGATGCTTGGATTGACCTCCAGCTTAGCTTCAAGAATGGGTAAGTTAGGACCATTGACCGTCGAAACTCACGGTCGATCCTGACATCGACTGTTAGTACAAAAACATCTAAAAATTGAATTTCAAGAGTTCCAAATAAGGGATAAAAATATTAAAACAATATTTTATCATCGTATGTATATTGGTATCATCAAAATAAGGCTTGAATCAATAGGTTGCATGCATCGGTATGTGATGATGGGAGGTGGATAGTTCTCACAATCGTAACATAACATAATCATGCACTTTGCCTTTCCAAAACAAGGTTATTTTCCTTGTAAGAAAACTATAGATGGAAAAGCTAAAAGAAGGTTCGAACTAAATGATCAAGCCGACATTCCAATGTGTCAAAATTTCAATGCATTTGTAGTTGAAGCATGTGGGTATAGTAATTTAACATTCGGAGAGAAAGATTGCCGAAATCATATAAGCAAGGCCAAGCATCTAAGGTTAGACGAAGGTGATGCGAAGGTTGTTTTTGCTTATTTCTTAAAGATGCAGGAAAAGAATAAAATTTCTTCTATATTTTTTATTCGATGATGACTTTAGGATTCAAAATTTGTTTTGGGTGAATGCTCGCAGTAGAACAACCTTTTGAATATTTTGGAAATATGATAACTATCGATACCACATATCTAACCAAAAAGTACAACATGCCATTTGCTCATTTTGTAGAAGTGAACCATCACGAAGGGTCGATTTCCCTAGGATATCTACTAAGGGTACAAAGTCCTTCATCTCGTTGTTTGAGAATTGGATTACATGTATTTCCGGCCATCCAAATGCTTTAATTACGTATCAGGATCGTGCGATCATTGAAGCAGTGGGGATAGTTTTTCCAAAAATCAGACATCGATGGCGTTTGTGGCATACATTGAAGAAAGTGTTGGAGAAACTTCATGGATCTAATACTAAGTATGAGACTATCAAATCAACTATGCGGAAAGTTGTTTACAAATCATTGATTAGTACATCTGAATTTGAGCAAGCATGGGCTAGAATGGGTTCGTTTGGTGGAATGAATTATGGTCCCTCCATGACCCATGGTGAATTTATACATGTATGTGAGTCTTAATTTAATTTGAAGAATAATAAGTTGTCATATAAATGCTAATCGAAATATTTTTCATGCAGCGGCGGAGAAATGTTATTATAATGCCTATTTTCTTTGTTTTATGCTTGAAGTAGTATCTATTGTTGGCTAATTTTATTTGTTGCAGCCTATGACTCAGCCAACAAGTATGTTCATATCTCAGCCAAGTCAACATGGCAGTAGTGGTGTTGGTAGAGGGTTCAACACATGGGTTCCACCAAGTGTAAATTATTCCACTAGTCATTTATTTAGTAATTTGTGAATTTACTTAGATATGGTTGATGTTGATTTTGAATTTGGCCTACAAATTTGATGCAGCCTAGCCAACCTAGAAGTAGTTATGTGGGCCAGTAACAAGTTGCACTTTTGGGTCATCTAGTCAAGCAAACAAGCAAGGACCTAGGGAGGGCAACCAGGGATAGTGGAATCAAGGCCAGTTATAGTTTGGTACAACCTGAAGTAGTTGCAATGTCTGATTGTATGATGCTGGAGTTATATGTTGCATCAACTTTTGTAGCTACAATGTCTGGTTGTAGCTAGAACAATACTGGTTCTGTTGCTAAGTTTTGTGTGATGCTGGATTAATTATACAAGGTGACACAGTTTTGTATTACTGTGTCACCAGTTTTGTATGTCTGAGGAACTAGTGAATCCAGTTAGAATGATTACAGCAAGAAGTGAGTATTGTTTTGTATTATTGTGTCATAAGTTTTGTATCTTTGGGGAACTACTGAATCCAGTTCGAATGAATACAATAAGGAGTGAATACAAGTTTGTATTATTGTGTCACAATTTTGTATTACTTGCATGCGTTAAATCCCGGAATGAATACAATTTTGTATGATGTTGGTTCATCTTGTATGAATACAATTTTGTACGATATTGTTTCATCTTGTTTGAATACAATTTTTTATGATGTTTGTTCATCTTAAGGAATCGAAATGTTTCAGCGGAGTTGAATGCATGCTAGTATTCCACCCTAGACTCTATTCTTTGCAACCTCTCCCTCATATCATTGATGACAATCTTTCCACGTTCACTAATCTCTCCATCATGCCATTGAAAAAAAATTGCAACCACCACGCTCTTGTGAAAAACAAAATATCATAAATTTTCCATATACGATCACAACAAAACAATGTTTGTAGTCCTTAAAAAATCAGTTAATTGTCATGATGATTGATGAGTGCATGAAAGTGCACTCTGAAAAGTCTTATAACCATCTCAATTGCTAGATTATTATCCTTAATCAACATCTTTATTACTATTTTTATATCTATATGTTGCTTCACATAGTTGTTTGGAAAATGCGGGAAAAAGGAGCAAAGAAGCTGAAAAGATTACATGGATCAACTTGAAAGATTAAACTGTATCCACTCATGAAGAACCAGATGATGGGTCATATATGGTTGGAAAGCTCTTGAAGTCTAGTTTCTGGGGAATTTTACGGTTCGTGATTCCGAGTTTCCTAGAGGAAGTTACGGCAATGTTAGTACCAATGGCGCAGTCTGGATGGCAAAACAGTAAATACTCAGGGAGTCAGATCGATCGCACACCTGGAGAAGGATTGATCGGACTCGAGAATTAAATCCTGACAGAACGTATGATTTTCAGATGATCACAGTCAGATCGATCCTACTATCCATCCTACTGAGTCAGATCGATCCGACACCCCTGAAAGGATCGATCCGACTCGGGCGTAGCCAGAAATTGAGGATTTTGATGCAACGGATCGATCCGACACCCCTGAAAGGATCGATCCTACTTTCCCATTAAAGAAAATCAACGGTTTAAATCTAATCCGAGGATGGAGAGACTTTGGGCTATAAATAGGACTCTTTCTAGGGTTAGAGGGGGACTTTTTGGCAGCATTTGGAGGAGAGGAGACTGATTCAAGGCTTGGTTTTCTTTTCTTTTTCTCATTTTATTTCTTCATTAGTTTTGTTGCCCTCATGATGAACATTAGTAGCTAGTTTCTTCTGTAAGGTACCGATGTAGCCCTAACTAAATCATTCTATGTTATTAGATCATGATTATTTAATCAGTTTATATTTCTTGTTTCATTCATTATTATAACTGAGATCTTAAATACCTTTATCTGGCCAATAGAAGTATTATAGATTGTTTTATGTGAGATTGGGCGAGGGTTCATTCCCTAATCTTGCAGGATCTATGAATGAATGAGTTTATGTCAAAACCGGGTTCAAGCTAAGACTATTCTTGGTTCATGATTGTTCTTCAAAGCTTAATGGATTCTTGGTTAACACTTAGTTATGGGTTCATTAGTTAGGGTTAATTGGGGGTACTTGGTGAAGACCGCGATCGAACATATCATCATACCGGAAGAGTGAACCCTTGGAATTAAACTGATATTTTGTTGATTCAATGCATAGAATGAGGATGTTATAGTGAAATAGGAACCTTAGTATTCATCCATCATATTTCCATCGTTTTCTTATTTCGTTATTAGATCTTCTATTTTCAATACTTCATATTTCTTCCTTTACCTTCCTTATTTTCTTTCTTTTCTGGTCTTTAGCGTTTTACTCTAATAATCTCTGCAAATCTCTGTGGGTACAATACTCGTCTTGCTGCTATACTGATCACACCGATTCATATACTTGCGAGATATAAAATTTATTCATCAAGTTTTTGACGCCGTTGCCGGGGATTTGATTAGAGTTTATTAGTAGTGAATGCAAGGTCGCCGATCACGGAAAGAAAAGTTGTTGCCCTTGAACAATAAAGCAAATCAAATTCGTTGGAAGAAGAGATCTAACAAAGATAGCCTGTCCACATCAGACCTAGGAGTTCAAGAGGAGGAACAAGAGGAAATGGAGCTTAATAACAATGTACGTCCTTTGGAGGAGTACGCGAGGCCTACTATTTCTACCTCACCTTCGTGCATTGCGTTACCTGCAGAGGCTAGGAATTATGAACTTAAAAATCTACATTTTTCTATGCTTTCTGAATTTCATGGTTTACCTTCTGAAGATGCACTAACGTTTGTGAAAGATTATTATGCTACTATTCAGACTTTTCCTCTATGTGGCATTACTAAAGATCAATTGAGGATGCGATGTTTTCCTTGTACCTTGAAGGATAAAGCGAAGAGATGGCTGATGTCGTTGCCTCCTGGATCACTAACTACTTGGGAAGCAATTTATAACAAGTTTGTTAGAAAATTTTATTCTCATGCTATGACTACTAACTTGAGAAGGCAAATTCCAAATTTTCAGCAATTTGATGGAGAACCATTCCATGAAGCATGGGACAGATTTAAGATGCTTTTGATGCAATGTCCACATCATAATTATTCTTTAGAAAATCAGATGCAATATTTCTATGATAGACTAAATCTTTCTTGTCGAACTATGGCAAATAATGATGCAGGTGGAGCGATGTTCAAAAGGACACCACCAGAGGCATATGAAATTTATGAGATACTAGGTTCAAACTCGCAGCAGAGAGACACGAGGAATAAGGCGAGAGGCATCTATGAGCTTAACCAGAACGACGATTTGGCAAGGCAAATCGCAACCCTCAACAAGAAGATGGACACGATGATGTCCACACAAGCAAAACCAGATGAGATTTGTTCAATTTGCAATATTGTTGGTTATAGGTTTGATTCATGTCCTTCTAATAATGAATATCCTGAATATGTGCAAGAACAAGCTAATTTGATGAATGCTTATAACCCGCGACCTAGATTTGATCCTTATGCAAATACTTACAATCCTGGTTGGAGGGAGCATCCGAATGTTTCATGGAAAAATAATGCTAATGCTAGTATGCCTTCTGCTAATCAGTCTAACCCACCTGTTAAGTTGTCTTTGGAAGCGACTACGTTAGCTTTAATGCAGAAAGTAGACTCAAGGATGGAACAACAAGATTCGGCCATTGCTCGACATGATGCCGCATTGAAGAATGTTGCAGCATCCATTGGGAAGTTGGAAGTTCAAGTGGGATAGCTTGCAGATGCGGTACGAGCCCATGTTCCAAGCAGATTTCCGAGCCAACCTGAGCAAGCCAACGCAGTTACTGTTCTTCGTTCAGGTAAGATAATTGATAATAATATTAATACTGAAGTTATTGATATGTGTAGTGATGATAAAATTGAGGAAGTCGAGAGAGAAGAGTCCTCGAAGAGGCCACCGCTGGCCACATCGTCTTCTGAGCATGGAAAGAGAGCAATTTCAAATCCGGAGGTTCGTCACAACACTCCACCATATGTGCCGCCAATTCCTTTTCCAGGCCGCCTGAAGAAAGCCCAAATGGATAAGTCATATTCTGAAATTTATGATATCCTATCTAAGGTTAATGTCAACTTACCATTACTTGATGTCATTAGGAAAATGCCAGCCTTTCCAAAGTTCTTCAAGGAACTACGTACTTCTAAACGTAAGTATGAACCTCATGAAAAGGTGATGGTTTTAGAGACGACAAGCGCGGTGTTACAAAAGAAACTTCCTCCCAAGCTTAAGGATCCAGGGAGTTTTAACATTAGTATTACTGTTGGTGATACAAAAATAGGGGAGGCAATGCTTGACTTAGGAGCTAGTGTTAATTTGATGTCTTACTCTGTTTTCCTTCAGCTCGGTGTTGGTCTATTAAAACCTACTACTATGTCTCTACAACTTGCAGATCGTTCAATTAAGTATCCATTAGGCATTGTAGAAGACATCTTAGTACAAGTTGATAAGTTAATTATCCCTGCTGATTTTGTGATATTGGATATGGATGATGAACAGTTGAATGATAGAAATTTACCTATTTTGCTAGGTCATCCATTCATGGCTACAACCGAAACTATAATTAATGTGAACGATGGAAAGCATAGCATGACAGTTTTCGGTGAAACTGTTGAATTTAAAGTGTTTGAGTCTATGTCATGTCCTTCAAACTCTTTTGATTGTTTTTCAATAGATGTTGTAGATTCATTGGTGTTCTCTAATTTCAGGCAGGAGCAAGTGAAGACTACATTGAAAGCGGATTTGACAATGGTGAATGATGACTTGCACAGTTATGCGAGAGCAAAGGAGGTCTTCGCACCGCTTGAAGCAGTACAGCCATACAAACCTGGCTGAACCTTAAGACTTTGCAGTACATCTTGCCTAGACGTTAAATAAAGCGCTGGGTGGGAGGCAACCCAGCAAGGTAACCTGTTTTTTAAGTTTCAATTTTTAGTTTTATGTTTTCTCTTTTATTTTCTTTTAGGTTTTCAACCACCCTAAGGATCCTTGAAGAGATGTTCGCTTACTCTATCAGGTGGCCTCTTTCTTATTTACATTATCTCGTCTCTTTTTTTTATGGAAATTTGGATAGCCACCTCCTACGTATGTTATTGTTTACGATGCACACATTGAGGACAATGTTAATTTCAGGTTGGGGGGTGTGATCAGTCACTAAATGTTCATGATTCAACCCCTTAACTTAGCTTTGTTATGCCTAGAGTAGTTGTATTTGATAGCTTGTTAGTTGATTTCAGGTTTAATCATGCTTTGAGAAGAAATGCAAGAAATTCAGCTAAAATGACTAAATAAACTGCTTCGTCGACCGCCAGTAATATATTCGCCAAATATTTTACAAAGGTCAAAATATTCTGAAACTTTGCAAAGTGGTAGAAGACTCAGAGATGAACAACTTTCATGAAGACTATGAAGATATACAGTTGCTGGAAACTGGTCCGTCGATGTTCAGAAGAATATTCGTCAAATATTTCCTAGAAGTCTAAATATTATAAAATCTTCGAGATATGACAGAAGACTTGAAGATATAAAACTTTCCTGTTGAAGACATTCTCAGATTCCTAGCCAATTAGCGCCAGAATTGAGTTAAAGTCGGAATCCTGAATAGGAGTTGAAATACGAAAAGAGGAAAGTCAAAGTTTAAGTCTAGATAGGACTCTTAAGTCTAAGTTTAGGGTTTCTCTATTTAAAAGGCCTTTTCCAGCCGAATTTCTCATCTTTTTGACAATCTTTGGAGGAGGAAAAAGAAGACGGAGAGGATGTGGATGGTGACAGCTTCTTATTCTAACCCGATGTCTTTCATCCAAAAGATGAGTTGCTAATTCTTGAACTTAGGATTATTCATGAAACCCTAGTGTAGTTTTGGTTTTTCTTTAGTTGGATTCTTGTGAACTTCTCGATGCATGATCTCATGAATATGGTTTTATTGTTAATAGAGTTGAAGGAACAGAGTTCCCTTGACGTACTTTTAGTCCTACATGATTTTTGTGATTGATTGTAGAGATTTATGAGATGGTTTTCATGAAGTTATTGGTTTGCCGTTGAGATAAGCTATGCTACGCGAAGATAGGTTGTGCCACGGTCATTAGGAGTAGTATAATTTAAGGTAATCATAGGACCAAAGACAATCTATGTCAAGCAAAGAGGTTATGCCGTTGGGAACATTAACTTTATTTTAGGGATTCATGTGAGCTTGTAGCCATATGATCCATAATGTTGAGAGAAGGGAACAAGATGATAACTAGGGAAGACTAATAACGAAACTAGGGCGGATTAAGTAATTCCTAAGTAACTACTTCATTGATTCAAATTGATCAACCTTCTATTTCTTTTATTTATTAGTTTAGATAACTCTATTCTATCTTTGATTCTTTTCCTTAGTTTTAGGGTTTTGAGAATTGATTTTGATTATCAACGTTTTCCCTGTGGATCGACTCTGGACTTCACCGCTATTCTACCTAGTAGTGTAGTGATTGAATAAGGATTATAAATTTAATATTTGATTGAGTTTGCAACGTTTGAACGACACGTTTGTAAGCGATCAGGGTGTAGACATTCATGACCGTATTCATGCTACCTTGTGGTTATAATAGTGTTAAATTGTACATGAGCTGAAATTTTTATGCTTATTATACATGCTGCTTGCATATGGATTGGCCTATACATTGATTGCATGCGTGATAACCTGAAGGTAGAACATTATGTGAGTCACACAAGAACACTTTCTATGCAGTGGTGATTATACTCACCAGAGGAATGAGCATGCTATTATCAATCTAGACCATGATTTCAGCATTAGCTAGTGTTGAGTATTGCATGCAGAACAAAAAAAAAAAAGAGAAAAAGTTATGGAGCTTGATTAAGCTGTGCCTAAACGACAATTAGGTGATCTACTGAGTAATCGGGTATTCTTGCCTCAGGAAGCTGGGGGCCCGTGTAAAAAGATAGAACCACTAATAGCTAAAAAAACTACTCAGTGTTTTGTTAAGTAACCGGGTCTCGGCGCCTCAAGAAGCGGAGAGTGCTCGCGTAAAAAGGCAAAATGTCTGATAGTTGAAGAAAAAAAAAAAGAAAAAAAAAAGAAAAAGAGCATGTTGTACTTAAAGTGCGAGGGTTGGATGATTGGTCATGAAGATAGTAGTGTGTTTGGACTAATGGTGGGTAGAAGTTGCTTCTGTACGCAACATTTATTTGTCACGTCACATGTGTTCTTCTGGATGGTGATTAGCATGTTTAAGTGTAGAAGTTAATCTCAAGTGTTGGTAGCATGTGTATGATGAGTATAGTATGTTTTCGTGCTCTGTATTATATAGAACACTATTGACTTGACAAGGTAGAACTCTTATTATGCATGTCTACATCCTTGAACCGTTAGTGTGTTTAATTATATTTTATGCACTTTGAATTGCTAGAGACTAGCAATAAACTGGTTGGGGGGTGTGATGAGTGCATGAAAGTGCACTCTGAACAGTCTTATAACCATCTCAATTACTAGATTATTATCCTTAATCAACATCTTTTTTACTATTTTTATATCTATATGTTGCTTCACATAGTTGTTTGGAAAATACAGGAAAAAGAAGCAAAGAAGCTGAAAAGATTACATGGATCAACTTGGAAGATTAAACTGTACCTTCTCATGAAAAACCAGATGATTTTCCATATATGGTTGGAAAGCTCTTGAAGTCTAGTTTGTGGAGAATTTTACGGTTCGTGATTCCGAGTTTCCTAGAGGAAGTTACGGTAATTTTAGTACCAATGGTGCAATCTGGATGGCAAAACAGTAAATACTCAGGAAAGAAGGATCGATTCGACACCCATAGTAGGATCCATCCATCCTCGCGCAGACCTGACAGAACGCATACTTTTCAGATGATCTCAGTAGGATCGATCCTACTATCCATCCTACTGAGCATGATCGATCCGACACCCATGGAAGGATCGATCCGACTCGGGCGTAGCCAGAAATTGAAGATTTTAATGCAACAGATCGATCCTACACCCATGGAAGGATCACCTACTGTCCCAGTGAAGAAAATCAACGGCTTAGATCTAATCCGTGGATGGAGACACTTAAGGCTATAAATATGACTCTTTCTAGGGTTTGAGGGGGGCTTTTTGGCAGCGTTTGGAGGAGACGAGGCTGGTTCAAGGCTTGGTTTTCTTTTCGTATTTCTTCATTAGTTTTGTTGCCCTCATGACGAACATAAGTGGCTAGTTCTTCTCTAAGGTACCGATGTAGCCTAGCTGAATTATTCTATGTTATTGGATCATGTTTATTTAATCAATTTATATTTCTTGTTTCATTCATTATTATAACCGAGATCTTAAATACCTTTACCTGGCCAATAGAAGTATTATAGATTGTTTTATGTGAGATTGGGCGATGGTTCATTCCTTAATCTTGCAGGATCTATGAATGAATGAGTTTATGTCAAAGCCGGGTTCAAGCTAAGACTATTCTTGGTTCATGATTGTTCTTCAAAGCTTAATGGATTCTTGGTTAACACTTAGTTATGGGTTCATTAGCTAGGGTTAATTGAGGGTACTTGGTGAAGACCGCGGCCGAACGGATCATCATACCGGAAGAACGAAGCCTTGGATTTAAACTGAGATCTTGATTGATTCAATGCATAGAATGAGGATATTATGGTGAAACCGGAACCTTAGTATTCATCCATCATATCTCCATCGTTTTCTTATTTCATTATTAGATCTTCTATTTTCGATACTTCATATTTCTTCCTTTACCTTCCTTATTTTCTTTCTTTTCTGTTCTTTAGCGTTTTACTCTAATAATCTCTACAAATATCTGTGGGTACGATACTCGTCTTGCTGCTATACTGATCACACCGATTCGTATACTTGCGAGATATAAAATTTATTCATCAGACCGCAAAGGCAATTTGGTAAATTACACCTAGTCGGTTTGTTTCACACCCGCGTGTGTACACACTGACCATGTTTGTGTTAGTGTTTGATTTGAACGGATAGGTGGACCCGGGATCGAAACATCCTGGCTTGGGCTTGTGTTTTAGCCCAAGTCTAGCTTTCTGGGCGAAGGGGATCGATCTTCCCTTGCTAAGGAGATCGATCTTTTAGCGCCAAAAACTTAAGTCGGTTCGTCATGAAAAATCGATCTCTTTTTGAGACGAGATCGATCTCTCATAAGGCGGTTCGTCCATCTATAAAACGAACAAAACCCTCTTCTTTGATTCTTTTTCAAATCCGCGTTCTTGAGTTGAGATCTAACTGGATTTGGAGGAGATTGAGGACGATCCGAGGCTTAGCAGCTGGGATTGAAGCTGCTCTAGTCTAGGTAGGGATCCTACCTACTTGTTTTTCCGGATTTGTGAGGTTTGAGTTTGATTGTGGTTTGTGTTTGCTTAGATCTGATTATATACATGTTTGTTTTCAATGAAATCTTCAGTTTTGGACTCGTGGTCTTTCGCACTACCAGATCCCAAGTTTTTGGGGGATTTGGTTGAGTTTTCCGGCGGTATTTCTCGCCGGTGGTTCGCCGGTGAACCCATTCGGATTAATCTTTCTTGAGGAAAGATCGATCATTTGTGGGGCATCACACCCAACCCGAGCGGGATCGATTCTTTTGTTCGAGAAGATCGATCCTTGCTTGGCTGGCATGGGTGGGGCCCGAGTCATGAAGAAGATCGATCCTTCTTATGAAGAAGATCGATCCCTTTCGATTGACTGGGACGAAGCTTCCCAAGCACTAAGAAGATCGATCTTCTCTGGTGGAGAGATCGATCTTCTTTGGTGGAGAGAGGCGTTTTCATTAGGTTTTGCCCGTGGGGTTTCGCATATGCGGTTTTCTTTACTGCTTTATAACTTATACATAGTCTTGAGCTTGTTAGCCCCATAATGAGGGGTAATGGTGAACCGGGAGAGTGACGCCTCCCGGGATGTGTAGTATAACACGTTGTACTGTTAGACTTGGTTGTCGGGGTTGCTTCCCGTAACATGCTGTCTTTTGACAGACTGGCTGCAGTTGGTGATTTTACCACTGTAGCAGTTCGTTGGCCTGTAATTTATTGTTCACCACCCCCGGCCAGCAGGGTGCCGAGCCCAGACCGTGTTTAATTTAACGTCACATATGTTACATGCTTATCTGTTTTCCTTGCGTATGTTCAATGCATGCATCTGATTGTGCTTTAGTTGCATAAGGCTAGGGCGTGGGCGATCTGTGGTATCCCTGTCCCGAGGTTTGGAAGCTCAGAGTTAGCCTTAGGACCGGGTTTGGGCAGCTTGGTCCAAGTTCAAATGGTTGTGTTCAGTCAATTTCGATGATAGGCCTAGATGACTTGAACACTTGTTGATTGATGATTTAGAGGTCTTCGATGATAGACCTAGATGACTTGAACACTTGTTGATTGATGATTTAGAGGTCATGTCGGCCTCGAACCGGTTCTGAGGTGTAGCCGGTGTCTGGTTCTCATGTCTCTTGAGTAAAGGGTGTGCCTACTCAGCAGTGTTGGTTCCCGCCCAGCAGTGTCCTTTTCCTGGTTGTGAGACGGCAGTGTTGGTTTCCTGCCTTCCTGAGGATGGGACCTGGACAGGAGTTCTCAAGGACACGCGATGGGGTTATGGGACCGATATATACACCTAGACCATGCTAGAGGACAACACTGATGCGTTTCCGTCTTCCTTCTGTGTGTCGTAGTGTAGTGTCCCTGCTGAGCTAAGTGCTCAATCCTACCCGGGCTACGTTTTGCAGGTGCAGGCGTTAACTCCTCTTCGGTGGCTCCTACCGGGCAGTTGGTCGGCGGTGCGGCGGCGCCTGGCAGAGTCTGAGGAGTGGTGATTTGTTTATCCCAGAACCCTTGTATAGTTAGCCTCCTACGGGAGAGTATAAATGTTTGTACCTGATTTTCCCCTCTTTGAGGCTTTGTATATTATACTTTTGGACTTAATATCTTTAAGCTTGAGGTTTCTTTAATCGTTAATCTGTAATTGAAGGTATTTGATGAATTGTTTAGGGAGACCATTAGGTTAGAGGGAACCCTCGCCAAATTTTCCGCGGTTGGTTATTTTCCAGTTCGCGTCGCCCGACCCAGTTGGGCTTTCACGGGTCGGGGCGTGACACATTGCTTTCGAGTTATCGGGTCTCAATTTTAATACAATACGTGGCAATACTTAACCTTTGCTCATCCTTGGGCAAAACAAAAATGCAACTCACTCAAAATATCAAGGTTGCAACGCCATCAACAAAGAACAACCAAGCTCTTCAAAACTCATAACATATCATGAACAAACATTCCTGAACAGACACAAATCAATTAGTAAGCAATTTCACTTGAATATGGAGCAAACTCGATAAGTAAACCCTCACGGAAATTAACACTCAACTCTCATGTGTTTGAAGGGTATTGATGAGTCACTAAATATTCGTAATTAAACCCCTTAAATTACCTTTGTTAGGCCTAGAGTAGTTGTATTTAATAGTTTGTTAGTTGATTTCAGGTTTAAGTAGGATTTGAGAAGAAATACAAGAAATTCGGCCAAAAATCAGTAAATTCTGCAAAAAGACTGCTTCGTCGACTGTTTGGAAATAAATCACCTGAAATTCTACTAAACTCTAAATATTCTGAAATTCTGGGATATAAAAGCAGACGTCAAGATCTACAACTTTCATGTTGAGGACTTGGTTCGATTCGGTATACATTAGTGGCAGTGTTGAAGAAACGTTGGATCTATGAAGGCTGAAATTTGATAAAAGCTGAAATGAATTAATGACATGGCAGTGGACCCAGTCAGACCGACTAGAGCGATAGATCGGATTTGAGTCCAATGGATAGCTCCGATGACGTCATCAACGTTTTAATGACACATATGATTTCTCAAATCCGACATATAATTCACATTCATACACTTATAATCCGAATTTTAGAAATCATACATCTAATTGGCAATTAGAAGGCTATCAACCTCCTAACGTTCAACCATGGAACATAGAAACACCGGCCCAAAATTTTGAACCTAGTTTTGGACAACAATATCCTTCACATGCATCACCTCCTGCCCCTCAAGTGATCTCTGACACACAGTTTGACATGCTGATGAGCACACTTACAACCATGAATGTGAAATTTGAGAACATAGATGCCAGTATAGCTAAACTTGGAAGAGATCGAGCCTCCTATGCTCAATCTATATCCAAAATAGAAACACAAATAGAACATCTAGCCCACATGGTTGATTCGTATTAAGAGAATGAGGATTATGCGAATGATTCTATTCCTCTTGTTAATGATGACAATGCTTGTGATGCTTATTTTTCTAATGATGTTGATGCATGCTATAATGCTCGTGATGTTTTGCCAGTTTATGATGCTATTGATAATGTTTCGCCAGCAGCTGAAATACTGTTTTCCCAACTTTGGATGATACATTTGATGATGTTGATGAATGCTACCCAGTTGTACATTCTGGGCCTTATATGTATTTCGGTCATTCTTATGAAGCAAGTCTTTTTTATGATAGTCATGATGAAGGTTATGCTAAATTGCTGGTTATTCATGATGAGTTGAATGATGATAATATGTCTATTTACAATGATCATAATGAGGATGAGCATATTAGTGAGACCCCCTGTCAGGAACCTCAATTTGAACTTCTAAATTATGAGTTGACTGATGATGATGTGCATATTAGTGATAAACATAACGAGGATGAAGGGGTTGGCAATATTCCTGGTCGGGAGCCTCAGTTTGAGATTCTACCTTTAATATCATCCTCATTAGTTGAACGTTTTGAGGAGGAGAAACCTAACATGAGTGAAGACCATGTTAATTTCTATCGTCCATTCATCAAAAATCGTATCAAATCTTCTCTTCTTGTGCACACTTTGTTTGCTATGGGTATTCCTATTTTTCTTGATGAAACATGTCTGCATACCTTCACCATGATTCGGGTCATATATTTCTTCACATGGAATCATCGGCCTCCTAAATTTTGTTTCAGGAGCGTCTAGCGAAAGACGTAAACTTATGTGCTTTCTGTGAGGTAATCCAATTTTTAGGATTTTTCCTTAGCTTTTTAGAATTTAATTTAATTTTTATGATTTTCCCCTGATTTTTAGGATTTTCCCCATATTTTCCTCGAATGTTTCTCCACCTTTTTCCTATTTTTCAATATTTTCCGCCGGATTTTTTCTCTCTTCCCGATCGGCTCTCTAGCAAGCCGGGACATCAACGTCCCGGCTTCGCCTGGCTTCAAGCGGCTCATCCCAAGCCGTACACCGTCGCCACCTCTCCGGCCATCCCCAACCCTCCACACCCTCACCAAAACCTCCGCCATCCTCTTACCTCTTCATCCATGGTCTCTTCTTCCCTCGGAACCCTCTCCTCAGACGCCAATGAGCCCCCCCCCCCGCTTCCGTCGGCCGTGTCCAATCTCCTCATCCCGTGCCTCCCATCACCCATGAATTGCTCCAGAACCTTCCTCCGGTCACCACGAAGCTTCCGCCACCATCAAATCCTTTCCTTGCCACCGGGATCATCAGCTTCAAGCTCCGACGAAACCACCTATCCGACCACCTTCAATCTACCGGCTGGAAGCTCAATTCGTCCATCTGCCACCACTGGATAGTTCCCCAGACATCCACGAACCTTCCTCCACCATTACTTACCTCTGTTGATGTCTAGATCGCCGGAATCAATTCCGACCATCATCCTTAACCGTGTCAGCCACCTCTAATCTCCCACCTGGAAGCCGTGATTCATCGATCAAACCCCATAGTTAGCTTCCCATGTGAGGACCCGTTCCCCCAACCCGGTCCGACCGCGGTAGGTCGAGGGGCTGGTTTTGTGGTTTGGTTGTTTTGGCTCGGTTGGCCTCGCTTGGTGATCAGTCGATCGCATTGCTGCTTTTGGAACCCCAAGGGGAATTTGGTAAATTGTACCTTGCCGGTCAGTTTCACACCCGTGTAGTGCACACACAACCTTGATTGATGTACGTGATTGTTTAGATTTAGTAGAAGCGTTCATGATCGTCAGATCCGGACGAGATTGCGACGAGATCGTAATTTGGAGTCAAATCGGATTCAGTCCGATCAATTGGCTCGTCTGAACCGGCTAAGCTACTTAAGTGACTTAACCCTTTTCTCTCTCTCTCTCTCTCTCTCTTCCTTTATTTTTCCTTTATTCTTCTTTTTTTCCCTCTTCCTTCCCCTACCTTCCCCATGCCCTAACCCCATCCTCCTTCCTTCCCATCTCTCTCCCGCGGCAACCCTCCTTCCTTCCCCGGCGACCTGGAGGCGGCGGCGAGGGCCACCTTTTCCCCCTCCTCCGTCCGTCCCTTTCTCTCTCCCGCAGCCTCTCTTCCTTCTCCGGCGATGGTTGCAGGTATGGGAGGATTCCGACGGCTCTCCGGCGAGCTGGAGACAGCGGCTTCGATAGAGGACGGCGGATCAAGGTGGATTAGCAGTGGATTTACGTGTGAAGGTAGGGTTTCTACCTAGATCTTTGGGTTGAGCTAGATCTAGGGTTTGATTGCTTGATCTATTGTTTTCTTTGTACTAATTAGTCCCTCTAAGCATGCTTAGTAACTGATCGAAGCTTCATGCGATTTTAGTTGGATTTAAACTGGATTTATACATGTCTTTCCTGGATTTTATCGAAGCTCTGTTTTTCTGTGAGCTGAGCTGTTCTAGCTCAGATTTTGGCTAGTACGTGCATGATCTCGTTTGATCATCAACATGAGCCTTGTAGATCTTTGAATCTAATTTCAATTGCCACCGGTTTCATGATTTTTGGATTTGTATACGATTTTTGGCAAATTGTTTTCTAAACTGCTGCGAAACAGAAATTAGGAAAAGATTGGTGAATTTTGTAGAAATTGGCCATTAGATTAATCCAATTCTTGGGCTGCATGTTCCTAGCATGCTAATCTACACCTGGCCATATTGTATTTGAAATCTGACGACGTTTAGATGTCGATTTGTAAAGTTCTTATCGCCTCTAACGGTGGTTTACTGTAGCAATCAGGGAATTAGTTTGTTAGTGGATTTCTCGATGTTTTATCGTGTTTGATTCTTCGGGAATTATGAGGTTAATGCTCCAAATGATCTCTAGGATTAACATGTTCAATGTGATGATTTTTGTATACTTAATTACCTCAATTTCGGCCTAATTAGTTAATTGCAAAATCCCCTCTAATTAGCAATTAGATTGTGAAGTATGCCTATTAATTATAAGTGATTTGGATTATGGTAATGAGCATGTATGTTAATCCCAGTAGGATTTTGATAGATTTGTTTGCATGCTTAGTTCTAGTTCATGTTTATGAAGATCTTCTCCTTTTATGCAAATTGATATATTCTGTGTGATAAATACTAGTATGCTAGTAGGCGGTCTTCAGCTGGATTTCCTGTGAATTTAATGTGGATTTCTCGAGAGAATAGACTTGGGTTTTCTATGTACGAAAATGCTATATTTGTTGAATTTCCCTCGATTTCCCTTATCAATGTTATGTTAGCATTTTTTTAGCATGTTATCTATATGTATATATATATGTAGGCCCTATGTGTGGCCCAACCCTATGTGAGGCTTGTGGTTAAACCAAGGGAGTCATGCCCCTTGGGATGTTTAGATAATTAAATGGGCAGAGGTTCTGCCCTAGTTGTTCTTTATGATATTTGTTGTTGATTGATGATTGTGTGGCCGGGGTTGTGGCCCCATTGTAGAAATTGCGGTTGACGGCTGTGGATGCCGTTGTAATGCTGAAATTTCAATTGAATGTGTTGTTGCTTGTTTACGGCCCGCGGGCGCCGTTATAATATTGGATTATTGTAATTTAGACCTTTATCTGCTTTAGACCCCTTGCTATGTTTACTCTTTGGCAAGCTGTAGGCTATGCCTAGCCCTGTATGTTGTGATGTCATATTGTTGCATACTTATATTTCTGTATTTCTATGCGCGTGAGCTTTGCATGCATTTGCTTGCATTAGAAGAATTAAGAATAAGTGGTAGGCGATGGATTCGATCGTTGATCTGGGGTTCTCGGGTAGCCCGAGTCTAGCCCTAGGACCGGAGTTTGGGTTGTCGAGGATTAGGACCTGATTGTCATCAATGATTATGTTTGATATTATTCGAGGATTATTAGGTAGTCTGACTGGAACATTATTATTTTGGTTTAGAGGTCGTGTTGTTTCTCCAAGGCCAAGTGCTAAGGATGGATGTCGATGCGTTCCCGACGTGGTCTCCAAGTAGGGCAGTTTCGCTTTGGTAAGGGTGATCCCGCATGGTATTGTTCCCCTGTTGGTACTTAGGGTGATCTTGGTAACATATTCAAGAGAGGTTCATGACGGGAGCCCTTGGGACATCGATAGGGTTATGGGACCCTTGGCATTCCTTAGACTTAGGCGGAGAGACAACACAGTTGTTGTTTTCCTCCCTTCAGTGTGCCGTAAAATAGCGTAGAACCCTACTGAGCTTTATTGCTCACTCCTACCTGGGCTGCATCGGCGATGCAGGTCGATGCAGTCCTTTCCTTTCAGGTGATCTTATGGGCGTTGGCGCGCCATTCTCGAGGTAATCGCGGACTTGAAGTTTCGAGGAGTACTTGACGACCCTGGTGTTCTTCTATTGTTAATTTACAATTTTAATCAATTGATGTATAATTTGATGTATCCAAGAACATAATTGTATGATTATTAATTCAGTTCTATTTGAGAAATGTTGTAATATTCTTTGATATAGATGTTGAGGAATGTAAGGATGTTGAGATTGTAAAATTGTAAAATCTACAGGTTCCTTGTGCTATAATTATAAAGGTGAATTTGTCAAAAAAAATTCTATGAATTTCAGGACCAAATTGTTCAAATTCTTAGCAGTTATATATTTGTGCGCCAATTGATGATGTAAACAGGTTTAGGTGGCTTACGCCTCGATCTGGATGGGTTTTCTGGGTCGGGGCGTGACATCCCAGATCTCCCACGATTCTTCTTGTACTGTTCCCGTCCTCCGGTGATGATGTTTTGCCGTTGATCCGTCACCGACGAGTTTCAGTCGTCCGATTGTTGCTGAACGTGACCCAGGTACAACAGTGATATGATTTTTGATCGAACGGTATAGATCTTCAATCAGGACCATGTTGAGCATTCTTTGATCTTCTAGACATCCTAGAGCAACATCCGATGTTAAATTCTCCTTATTTTGGCCGATTTCGTTTCTGATCTCGCTGCGAACGGCCACCGTGTGTGAGATGATGTTCTCTGCGGATGATAACTGATGGCGGCCCTGTTTGGATATTTTGGTCATTTATTTCCTTATCTGTGATGTCTAGAAGATTTTTTTTGATGTATTATCTCCTTTACTATTTATTTGTACATGTTATTTTTGTGTGGTGAATGTTTATACAGATCAATTTATCATGAAAATACAAAAGAGACTCTGCCGAAAATTTCTATGATTCTAATACCTTTTTGGACTTTTATTTATTATATTTGATCTTTTTGGAAAGGTATATATTTTTGTGACAGGGTATGGTGGGGAAAGAAGTATTTATTCAATGATAGTGGTGCCTAAACTTAAATTGGAAGAGAGATAAATCTATTTCTTATGTGTTCATTATGGTTATCTCTACCCTTTATTTCTTGATTTATTTCTTATGACTTAGTATAATTGGGGACAATTACATTTAAGTTGGGGGGTAGCATTCATAAATTTCATGCTCATATTTTTTCTGGTAACCAAATATTATACATCCCTTGAATTATGTCAAAAGAATGAAATTATGATATGATTTGACAAATGTGCATGTTTTAGAAATTTATTTTATGAATTATTCTGAGACTTGTATGTCAAATAAGAAATAGTAAATTTTTGCTATGCATGATATTATTTCTATACTTTAACACTTTTATCATGATTTAAGGATAACTTGACATATCCTAATGCACATGTTCACTTCCACATGTTAAGGGGTTGATATTAGATTCTAAGCATGATACTAAGATAGATTTACAATTTTATGTCATGACACAGAAAATACATGAACATATGCAATTATCTGAGTATGCGAAAAAAAAGAGAAAAAAAAATGGATTTTCAACTTAGTAACCGGGCAGTGTGCCTAACCAGCATGGTGTTCGCGTAAAACAGTTGATGTTTGTAAAAAGCAATAAGGGTTTCATACTTAGTAACCGGGCAAGGTGCCTAACAAGGTATGTTGTTCGTGTAAAACAGTTGAAATTCCTGCAGAAAAAAAATGAAAAACAATGAAAAAAAATGAAAAAAAAGCAGAGATTGCTATGGGATAAGTGAAAGATATGTGTTGGCTATGATTGCGATCTTGAATAGTTGAAGTGTTTAGATATGATTGATACTCTGAAGGATGTGGAACCCCATTCACACACAGGAGTGTTAAAGTTATTTTTAATCATGATTAAATATGTTGAAGTGTTGAAAATATGTTATGACATGTTTTGACTTACTATATTTTTATGTGACTATGAGTTGAAGGGTATATTTATTTAGAGTTGATGAATATCATAATTGATTTCTAATGATATATTCAAGGGAATGTATAGATGTTTGTGGATGTCATCCCTGAAAACCCTCAGGAGACTATAACTCCTCCTCTGGGGTAATCCAGGGGTTTAAAGGCTTGTTACACATGCTAAGTGCAATCGTAATACCTACGAAAGTAGCTAGTTAGATTTACTGCTTTCTTTTTATCTTTTCTTTCCTCGAGGACTAGCAAAGTGTAAGTTGGGGGTGTGATGAGCCACTAAATATTCGTAATTAAACCCATTAAATTACCTTTGTTAGGTCTAGAGTAGTTGTATTTAATAGTTTGTTAGTTGATTTCAGGTTTAAGTAGGATTTGAGAAGAAATACAAGAAATTCGGCCAAAAATCAGTAAATTCTGCAAAAAGACTGCTGCGTCGACGGTTTGGAAATAAATCAGCAGATATTCTACAAAACTCCAAATATTCTAAAATAATGGGAAATGAAAGAAGACTTCAAGATCTACAACTTTCAGGTTGAGGCCTTGGTTCGATTCGGTATACACTAGCGCCAGTGTTGAAGCAAAGTTGGATCTATGAAGGCTAAAATTTGATAAAAGCTGAAATTAATTAATGACGTGGCAGTTAATGACCCAGTCAGACCGACTAGAGCGTTGGATCGGATTTGAGTTCGATGGATCGCTCCAATGACATCATTAATCCGAAATTTATGGAAATTAGAGTTTAAGTTCAACTATAACTCCTAATTCCGGGATTAAGGGTTTCTATTATATAAATGGGTTGTTCCAGCCGAATTTCTCATCTTTTTGACAATCTTTGGAGGAGGAAGAAGAAGACGGAGAGGATGTGGATGGTGATAGCTTCTTATTCCAACCCGATGGCTTTCATCCAAAAGATGAGTTGCTAATTATTGTACTTAGGATTATTCATGAAACCCTAGTGTAGTTTTGGTTTTTCTTTAGTTGGATTCTTGTGAACTTCTCGATGCATAATCTCATGAATATGGTTTTATTGTTAATAGAGTTGAAGGAACAGAGTTCCCTTGACGTACTTTCAGTCCTACATGATTTCTGTGATTGATTGTAGAGATTTATAAGATGGTTTTCATGAAGTTATTGGTTTGCCTTTGAGATAAACTATGCTACGTGAAGATAGGTTGTGCCAAGATCATTAGGAGTAGTATAATTTAAGATAATCATAGGATCAAAGACAATCTATGCCAAGCAAAGATAGGTTATGTCGTCGGCAACATTAAATTTCTTTTAGGGATTCATGTGAGCTTGTAGCCATATGATCCATAATGTTGAGAGAAGGGAACAAGATGATAACTTGAGAAGATTAATAATGAAACTAGGGTGGATTGAGTAATTCCTATGTAACTACTCCATTGATTCGAATTGATCAACCTTTTATTTCTTTTCTTTATTAGTTTAGATAACTCAATTTTATCTTTGATTCTTTTCCTTAGTTTTAGGATTTTGAGAATTGATTTTGATTTCCAACGTTTTCCCTGTGGATCGACTCCCGACTTCACCGCTATTCTACCTAGTAGTTTAGTGATTGAATAAGGATATAAATTTAATATTTGATTGAGTTTGCAACATATATTTTAACGACACGTTCGTGAGCGATCAGGTATGTGTTTCACTCAAATTCATTCCAATGAAAATGATCTATCATAAGCTTGCATATCTTCTCATTCTCCACCACTAGAATCACATGCATAACATGGATTATAAGGACTTCCAAGGGTTGTAACGGGGTTTAGGGTCAAGGTGAGAAATATTTGGGAATGTAGCTCAAAAGCCAACTGAACTAATGGAGGAAAAGTGCATCGATAAGACATATTTAACCAATCACTACATTCAACAACTTCTTCAATTTGGCCATAAAATACTCAAATCATGTAACATTCCTGCATTGACAAACAGATTGTTCAAAGGAATACTTTTTTAATTGCGGCAGGGAACAATTCTTTACAACAACTTCCACCTTTGTAGAAATCATACATAAACATACTCCTTTCTTGGAGTATTAGGAGGATTCATAAACATATTTTGTAACATGAGAAATAGTTTCCTCCCTCATTTTTCATTTTTTTTTCTCTTTTCTGCTTCTTTTCCTTCTCTGATTTTTTTTATTTTTTTTTGTCAGAGACAATCGAACTCATGAATTGAGAATGAAAACATGTTCCATGTTCCAATTTTCCAATCATAACCATACCACACCTCCACACTTGAAACTTGCACACCCATACATATCATGATGATGCACAATGCTCCACTAGTTCTATGGCTTGGGTAACGACATTGTTTTTTCAGGTTTAAAAGCTTGTAATGTGGGTTAACAATGAAGTCAATAAAGCTCAAAGGGGTTTAGCAAAAGGGAAAAATTAATCGCAAGGTAAGCTATTTGGCTTATGTAGCTTATAACAAAGATGGCCTTAATCATAGTCATGTATGCATGTGTCAATGTGGCCTCAAATACAATCAAGGCAAGTTCTAGAGAAACAAATCCATGGAAGAATATCTCTCGTGAAAGAAAATAGTGAGACTGATATGAATGTGTCAGTCTAAAGGCTCAAAATCTCATCAGTTGTTGTCTACTAATTTAGTCACTACCGTCTCAAGGTAAATAACTAGATTAATTAATTCTAAGTTGCAAGATGACTTATTCAATCATGTTATGAATAGTTCAAGCTTAATTAATTCTTACTCATGGCATATGCAACCTAAATCTCCTCCCCCACACTTAAAACTTACATTATCCCCAATGTAAGGTGAAATGCAAAGAAGACGTAAAACTAACTAAAATATAAATGCGAAAATAAAAAGAGAAAGGAACGAACTCCCCTTGGGTAGCCTCCCAAGCAGCATCTTTGTTTATTGTCATTAGCTCGACTTCATGCTTCCTTCTTGAATACTGTGGGAGTTGCCCAACTTTGAATTTCAACTGATCGAATAGCTGAGATCCTGCCCAAGGCTCCTCAGGGTGGCCAAATTCCATAACAACCATGGCTGGGACAAATTCTTCAGGTAAGATAGGGGATGCTCGATCACCTAAAAACAAAAGCAAAACAAAAGCAAATATACAAGCACACAACCTAAGAATAATTCAAGCACGCTCAAGCACACAACAAAGCAAATAAAGCAAACTAAACCACAATATACAATATAGTTATTTTAAATCGTGCCCTCGGTGGACGTTCTCTACCACGATGGGATGCAAAATCATTGGGTGCCATTATCAGAATATTTAACCTCAGTAGTGCCACCAAGGTTAATTTAGCATATAAATCCAAGTGGCATATGTCAAAAATGAGAACTAGCTTTACCATTCTAACACTAGTAAGCAAGATAGTTAGATCTCTCAAACAGAAATACATGTCATTATGGTGATCAGAAAGAAAGGAGTCAACAATATGCTCAACTATAATCGAATCCTCCATTGACCTATTAATAATGTTGTCGTTCGCATTGTCAAGGATGTCAAGATCACATGATCGAAAATAAATCCGTCGAGATATGAAAATATCTACTAAGGTCATCTCCTTTTTAACCTATAATGAAGATGAAATAGCCACAGGAAATATACCTCACGACGTAATAGGAATGCTTTCAACTTCCACCGAAGGTGGTTCGTCGAATAAGTGTTCCCGGTATTCGCGGCGGTCGATAGAATCTTTCATGTGGTTGACTGGCCAAGACTGGACAGCTTCTTCATCTGCCTTCTTTAGAAACTCCCCCAAAGCATCTCCAACCTCAACTTCCAATTCCCTCACATCAATAAAATAAACAGGACAATCATCAGTAGGATACTTCATGGCATCATATATTTTAAACTTAACAATTTCACCATCAAATTCCATGGTAAGTGTGCCACTTACATATCTATCTTAGTATTGGATGTCTTTAAGAATGGTCTTCCTAACAAAATAGGAGTTGTGTGATCATCATTCTCCATATCAAGTACATCAAAATTAGCAGGAAAAACCAAATCATTAACTTGCACAAGAATATCCTCAACTACACCTTTAGGATAAACGTTAGATCTGTCAGCGAATTGAATCACAACAGCAGTTTCATTCAAAGGTCCAAGTTTCAAAAAAGCATATGTAGAATATGGCATGACATTGATAGAAGCACCTAAATCTATCATGGCCCTTTCAAATTTAGTGTTACCTATTATACATGGGACAGTAAACATACCTTGATCTTTATACTTTGCAGGGATTTTTCTTTGAATAACTGCATAAACATTTTCCCCTACTCTCACCTTTTCACATCCTTTAATTTTCTGTTTTCTCTTAATTTTGCACAGTTCTTTCAAGAATTTAACATAACGAGGTACTTGTTTAATAGCATCTAAAAGTGGAATATTTACCTCGCATCGGCGAAAAGTCTCATATACATCTTTATTTTGCTCATCTCTTTTAGATCCTGCTAAAGCCTAAGGAAAAGGAGGTATTGGTTTATAGTCAAAAAGAGGTGGAAACTTACACTTAGGTATATCATCGTCATTAGGAATGTCCTTGTCCGTGGCTGTCCGCGGCAATGTTTTGCCACTTTTCTTGCGGTGAAGATGCATGGACTTTCTTTACTGCAATCTCAACTTCTTTACCACTTCTCAAAATGATTGCACTTGCATTTTCACTTGAATTTATTACCATTTCATAGGGTAATTTCCCTGAACTTTGCACCTCCAGCTTGCTAATTGTTGTCGCCATCTGGCCCACCTGATGTTCAAAACCTTGAATACTGGCTCCCGCCTCTTGTTGAAATTGTTTCGTCTCCTATTGAAATTGTAAAGTATTAGTAGCAAGGGATTTAACAATATCTTCTAAAGACATATCAGAATTAGAAGTTGCGATCTGTTGTTGTCTTGGGGGGTATGGTTGCCTATATTGTTGATATTATTGGCCAATTGGACGGAATTGAGTTGTGAACTGATTTACTTGCGGATTCTCATAGCTGAGATTGAGTTGATCCCTCCATCCAGGATTATATGTGTTCAACTAGGGATCATACTTCATTTGCGGTTGTCCAAAAGAACCTCCCACAACATTCACTTGTTTAATGGGTTCCTCTTGAAGAGTTGGGCAAATATCAGTTTGATGCCCTGTTACAGAACAAATTCCACAAACCTTCGTTGTTTGCACATTACCTATAGCTAATTGACTAACAAGAGAAGTTAGACTCGTAATTCGTTGTTCAAGGGATGAAACATTTACTTCATTAACATGTTTTGAACAAGAATCCAGTCCTGTGCTAAATTGTCGAGAATTAGCTGTCATATTTGCAATCAAGTTCCTCGCGGCTTCAGGAGTTTTATCCACCAAAGCTCCTCCACTAGCGGCATCAATCATGTTTCTTTCCGTGGGTAGAAGGCCTTCATAGAAATACTGGATAAGAAGTTGCTCACTAATTTGATGATGGGGACAGCTTGCACACAATTTCTTGAAACGTTCCCACTACTCGTATAGAGACTCTCCGTTGTATTGCCTTACATCACAAATTTCTTTTCGAATGTTGGCTGCTCTTGAGGCTGGAAAATATTTCTCCAAAAACACTCTTTTCATCTCATTCCATGTTGTAATACTCCCGGAGGGTAGATAATAAAGCCAATCCTTAGCCGAATCCTTCAATGAAAATGGGAAAACTCTTAACTTGATTTGATCTTCAGTCACCCCCACGGGCTTCATACTTGTGCATACAACATGAAGCTCTTGTAGATGCTTGTGAGGATCTTCACCTACAAGACCATGAAAAGTGGGTAAGATATGTATTAATCTAGATTTCAATTCAAAAGTAGTAGCAGCATCCAAAGTAGGGAATGTAATGCATTAAGGTTGTTGATTCAAATCATGGGTGGCAAGCTCTTTCAAAGTTCGATTTTTGACCATGACTTCTTCCTCCTCTAATTCAGAATCGCTAGCAAATATGAGATCAAGAGCCAAATCGTTCTCCTCAGAATTTCTCCGAGCTTTCCTCCTTAACATATGCAAGGTTCTTTCTATCTCTGGATCGTACTACAATTTGCCTTGATTAAAAGTTCGGGTTATACTCATAAACAATCAAGAAGACTCTGATAAACCAAGAAAAACAAATCATGAAAAGGTCTAGAGTAATGAAGATAAATAAAAATTCTATCCTAAAGCGCAAATAAACGAAGTAATTTTTTTCGAAATAAAGATCACAATAAGCACAAAATTCAACTAGAATCACTCCCCGACAACGGCGCCAAAATTTGATGTGTTGTCGCGAGCAATCAAAAATAAAACCAATACTCTTTAAAATGAATGTAGTAGTGCGAGTACGAGTCGTTCCCACGAGGAATGTCTAATCTAGTTTTGTGCTTCGTGAACAAAGATAGGGTTTTTGAGTATAACGAAAACAAATAAGAAATAATCTAAATTGAAGAATCGAATTTAATCAAGAGAACAAACATTGGTCTAAGTCAACATCCACCATCGGAATCTTTATAATTGATCATCGATGCAAGTATATATCAGTCCACATCTTAAATATTTACTGTTGGAGTTATTTCCGTATCTCTCCTTGTTGCAGTTAATTAGAAACAAGCGATCTAATTAACTCTAACTACTAAACAACCCAAGACAAGCGATGTAGATTTAATCTAGTAGCATCCTTAAGATTTATAGAGATTGATGAAGCTAAACAACGCAAGCACAAGTGGTTGCATTTAATTTAGTTGAATGTTCTTCCTAAGATCTAACAATCTCTGAAACGCAGTAAATCAATAGATCTTAGTTGCTTCGTAGATTAGAGGGATCAAACAATTATGGATTTGATATCCAACCTAGCGATAGATTGCAATGAATAATAAACTAGTAAGCCTCCTAGCAATTAGACAAGACAATCAAGAATATAATCACTAAAAACATCCAATACCCAAACCATAAATTGAACAATAAAAATATATTAGATCTCATAGTTCATGGATTTCGAGTTTTCAGTTTCCTTGACTAAGTATCAAAAATTAGCCACGCAAGGCCATCAAGAACAATCCTACAAAGAAAACTATTCTAGAGAAAAGCCCTAGAAATATAAAAGAAATAGAAAATAGCAGCCAAAGTATGTAGGATTCCCCCTTTGAGTAACCCTAGGTCCCCTATTTATAGGTTCCAAAAGTCTTCAACTCGGATTAGATCTGCACCCATGATTTTGCTGAACTGAAATAAAATGATTGATCATTTCATGAAGATGATCGATCATTTCCTCCCAGATCTGGCTGCACCCCGACGATGATCGATCTTCGCCATCATCGATTTTCTCAATTTTCTCAACTTCGAAGATGATCGATCTTCTTATAGGAAATGATTGATCATTTGTATCTTCAATTTCCTCCGTCCAAGAAAGATCGATCTGCATATGGAAAGTGATCGATTTGCATATGGAAAGTAATCGATTCGGTTAAACATGGCTCTTTGTCATCTCTGGGTGCATAAATGATCGATCATTTATAGAAGAGATAATTGATCCCCTCAAGTCTTGCTCTCTGTTAACTCTGTCGTAGCGGAAAGATTGATCATTTATGGAAGATGATCGATCATTTCTTTTCTACATATTTCTTTTGCTATTCAGCCCTGCGCTGGTGGTACTAAAAGCACTGTAACTTTCAGAGCTTTCCTGTGAGAACATGTCCCTCTACCCATGTGGCTTGTTGTACACCGCAAGGGCAATTTGGTAAATTGCGCCTTGCCGATTTGTTTCAAATCCGCGTATGCACACACTGACCATGTTCGTGTTAGTGTTTCATTAGAATGGTTAGGTGGACCCGGGATCGAAAGATCTGGGCTTGGGCTTGTGTTTTAGCCCAAGTTTAGCTTTTGGCACCTAAAGGATCGATCTTTCCTCGCTAGAAGATCGATCTTTTAATGCCAGAAAGTCAAGGCCCGATCATCATGAAGGATCAATCTTTCCTCAGGGAAAGATCGATCATTCATAGGTCGGCTCGTTTGTCTATAAAACGGACGTAACCTTCTTCCTTGAATCCTTTTGAAATCCGCCATTCTTTAGCTCAGATCCGGTTGGATTTTGAACCGATTGAGGACGATCCAAAGCTTAGCAGCTGGGATTGAAGCAGCTCTTGCCTAGGTAGGGATTCCTACGTACTTTGTTTTCCGATTTTTGAGAGTTTGAGTTGATTGTGTTTTGTTTTGCTTAGATCTTGCAGCATGTTTGTTAGTTTGTAGCATGCTTACCGGTTTTGGACTCGTGGTCCTTCGTACTACCAGATCCCAAGGTTTTGTGGGATTTGACAGAGTTTTCCTGCGGTATTTCTCGTCGGAGGTTCGCTGGAGAACCCAACAAGATCGATCTTTCTTGGAGAAGGATCGATCCTTCATTGTTCGTCACGCTGAGCCCGAGCATGATCGATCATCTGGTGAAGATGATCGATCTTTGTTCCAGGGTAGCAGCATGTGCACGATTGCACTTAGCATGTGCAACAAGCCTTTAAACCCCTGGGTTACCCCAGTGGAGGAGTTATAGTCTCCTGAGGGTTTTCAGGGATTACACCCACAAACATCTATACATTCCCTTGAATATATCATTAGAAATCAATTATAATATTCATCAACTCTAATGCATGAAATAGAAATAATATCCATAAATATACCCTGCAACTCATAGTCGCATAAAAACATAGTAAACCAAAACATGTCATAACATATTTCCAACACTTCAACATATTTAATCATGATTAAAAATAACTTTAATACTCCTGTGTGTGAATGGGATTCTCGCTCCGGTCGACGGGCGGGCCGCGGCGGCGGTCATGATGGATTTTCAGTGGCTGAACCCGCCAAGGTTCAGCGGTGAGACTGGAGATCTGACCACAGCAGACGGCTGGCTCCAAGGAGTCAAGCGCGTTCTGGACGCTCTCTTCGTCGAGGATGACCGGATCGTGTTAGTGTTTGATTAGAACAGTTAGGTGGACCCGGGATCGAAAGATCCGGGCTTTTGGCTTGTGTTTTAGCCCAAGTCTAGCTTTCTGCACCTAAAGGATCGATCTTTTAATGCCAGAAAGTCAAGGCGCGATCGTCATGAAGGATCGATCATTCATAGGCCGATTCGTTTGTCTATAAAACGAACGTAACCTCCTTCCTTGAATCCTTTTGAAATCCGCCGTTCTTGAGCTCAGATCCGGCTGGATTTTGAAGCGATTGAGAACTATCCAAGGCCTAGCAGCTGGGATTGAAGCAGCTCTTGCCTAGGTAGAGATTCCTACCTACTTTGTTTTCCGGTTTTTTAGAGTTTGAGTTGATTGTGTTTTGTTTTGCTTAGATCTTGATGCATGTTTGTTAGTTTGTAGCATGCTTATCGATTTTGGACTCGTGGTCCTTCATACTACCAGATCCCAAGGTTTTGTGGGATTTGGTAGAGTTTTTCGATGGTATTTCTCGCCGGAGGTTCGCCGGAGAACCCAACAAAATCCATCTTCCTTGGAGAAGGATCGATCCTTCATTGTTGGTCATGCTGAGCCCGAGCATGATCGATCATCTGGTGAAGATGATCGATCTTTGTTCCAGGGTAGCATAGGATGCCCTCTATCATGAAGATGATCGATCTTCCTGGGAGGAAGGATCGATCTTCCTTGGCACGACAAGGAAGATGCCCTCTGTCGCGAGGATGATCAATCTTCCTGCGAGGAAGGATCGATCTCCTTTGGCTCGACAAGAAGGGGGCTCTCTGTTACTTGGAAGATCGATCTTTTCTTAGGAAAAGATCGATCCTTTGGTGGCAGAGGGGAGTTTTTCATTGGCTTTGCCCGCGGGGCTTTGTATGTACGGTTTTCTTACTACTATATATATTGTGCATATCATTAAGCATGTTAACCCCATATTAGGGGTAGTGGTGAACCATGAGAGTGATGACTCCTGGAATGTTTAGAATAAGTGAGCGAGTAGCCCTACTGCTTTCCATAGCCTTGCATGGCGACGTGCACCGAGGGCCTTTACCTATGTGGTTTGCCTTCTGTTGTTTGTCGGGTTGCTTCCCGATGCAGGTTGCTGGTGAACTGGTTGGCAGTTGGTGGTGTACCACTGCAACAGTTCCAGACCTTAAATATGTGTTCACCACCCTGGGTCGGCCGTGTGTCGAGCCCAAACCTTGTTCATGTTATCATCACATGTTGCTGCATGCTTAAATATTTTATATGTGCATGTTCATAGCATGCATTCTTGTTGTGCATTAGTTGCATAAGGTTAGGGCGTGGACGATCTGTGGGTCACCATCCCGAGGCTTGGAAGCTCGGATTTAGCCCCAGGACCGGGGTCGGATAATTTGGACCAGGTTTGGTTGTGGTGTACAGTCGAATTCGATGATAGGCCTAGATGACTAGTACACCTATGGATTGATGATTGTAGAGGTCGTATCGATCTCTAGTCAAGTTTTGAGGTGTAGCCGGTGTCCATCTATGATTACTCTTGAGTAGATGGAGTGCCTACTCAGCGATGTCATTTCCCGCCAGCAGTGTCGGTTTCCTACTTGTGAGTCAGCAGTGTCGGTTCCTGCTTACTGAGCGTGACCCGTCATGTGACCAGTTCTTCTGGAAGATCATGATTGTGGACCTCAGAGACACGCGGTGGGGTTATGGGGCCCCCTTGTACACTTAGACTTTACTAGAGGTTGACATTGTTGTGTTTTCCTCTTCCTTCTGTGTGTTGTAGTGTAGTTTCCCTGCTGAGCTTAGTTGCTCACTCCTACCAAGGCTACGTTTGCATGTGCAGGCGTTAGCTCCTCTTCGGTGGCCCCTACCGGGCAGTTGGTCGGCGATGCGGCGGCGTCAGGCTGAGTCTGAGAGGTGGTGATCCTTTACTGTTTTTGAATCCTTGGTTAGTTAGTCTCCTATGGGAGTATATAAATGTTGTATTCAAATCTTCCCCTCTCCGAGGATATGTATATTAAACTTGGGTTTTGAAATCTGTGGTTTGAGGTTCTGTAATTTATAGTTTTTAAATTAAGGGTGTTTTGATGAATTGTTAGAGAGACCAATAGGTTAGAGGGAACCCTCGCCAAATTTTCCGTGTTTTGTTAGGTTTCGGTTCGCGTCGCCAGGCCCGGTTGGGCTTTCGCGGGTCGGGGCGCGACATTTCCAATCATATATGGTAGCTTATCTGGTTCTTACCGAGTAGATACGGTTTAATCTTTGAAGCTGACCCATCTTCTTTGCAATCTTCTTCGTTCCTTCTGGCTTCAATTTCGTTGATGTATTCAACTAAAATCTCTCAAAACTCAAAACATGAAAGTTGTAGAGCTCTTCCTTGCCTTTTCCATACCATCTTGAATAATCCACATCAGAGCTTGGATTGAGATGTTATGCTCAGATTATGAACTGCTGTCAAAACTATCCAGAATTGTCCATTTGACTTTGTTTCACACTTAAGGTCTCCAATTGTATTTTAAATCAAAATATCAGAATAATGAGTATATTTAGGTACTAAATAAACACAGAAGACTTGGCATTGAGAGATAAAAATATAATATTTTGCATTCTCATCATGAACCATAATCCCATATGGTGGTGGCAAAACTTATATGACCGCCGGGTGGATGACATGCTATAGCTAAAGGATACTCGCATGGCATCTTATCTCAGCTAAGCATGGCAAAGCAAACAAGGAGAGAGAAAGTAGAAGGAAGATCTGCTTATTATGTCTTTTATTATAGTATTTAGATATTGTTGTAACATGTGTTTCACTTTAGTATGAAACACTAAGGGTGTGTTTGGTTCCTTGCATAAGCTAATGCAGTGCATTGCTCAATGCAGTGCATTGTATCTGCTAAAACAATGCAATGCTGCATTAGCAAAAACAACCATTTTGGCTGCATTTACTAATGCAGCATTTGAGGCCTTTTTTGCATTAACTGATGCATGCATCAAATAATGCAGTGGCTAACCAAACACCCTTTTGTATTAGCTGATGCATGCATCAGCTAATTCAGTGACCAACCAAACACTGTTATAGATCAAAATGCTGCATTAGCTCATGCATGCATCAGCTCATGCATGCATCAGCTAATACAAGCAACCAAACGCCTCCTAAAGTGAAACACAATGGATGACAAATAAATGCCAAAAGTAACTGACATTAGGTGATCAAAAGTCCAAATTGTCATAAATGCATAGGAGATGTAGGAAATGTAAACACAACATGATTGACAATTGATGTATACAAGAAGCACATGTAATTTGTCATCTTCCGTCCCATATGCCTATATAAGGCTGGGATTGGATGAGTAGCGAAGGTGTGCAAGAAAGAGGGTGCAGTGACTTTAATCATCATATATCTCTTTTATTATTTGTTTATCTCACTCTTAAGCTCTTTGATCTCTTCGATGTGTTACTCTTAACACATTTATAGCACGTTATCAACACGAGACTCTACCAGAATAAGATCGTTACGTATATCTCACTAACCTCTGCTTTAACACATTTATAGCACATTTATGCTTAAAATATCATCATTTTCGATTTAGATATAATAGTACCTGAAGCACACATAAGTTTGTACCTGAAGTGCAAATTGAGAGAGTGCCTGAAGCACACAACTGTAGTGTCTGGAGCACAAGTGATTATTGTGAGTGCCTGAAGCACACAAGTTTGTACCTGAAGTGCAAAATTATTTTAATACCTGTAGTACACATTGTCATGGTGTCTGAAGCACACATTGAGATTTTTGTACCAGAAGTACAAATATTTTCTATACCATAAGTATATGATAGTTCGCAAAGCGTGTCGTTAAAATGTTACAAACTCAATCAAATATTAAAGTTATAATCCATATTCAATCACTACACTACTAGATAGAATAGCAGTAAAGTCGGGAGTCGATCCACAGGGAAAACATTGGAAACTGAAATCAATTCTCGAAACCCTAAAACTAAGGAAAATAATCAAAGATAGAATAGTGTTATCTAAACTAATAAAAAAAAGAAATAAAAGGTTGATCAATTTGAATCAATGGAGTAGTTACTTAGAAATTACTCAATCCGCCCTAATTTCATTATTAGTCTTCTTTAGTTATCATCTTGTTCCCTTATCTCAACATTATGGATCATATGGCTACAATCTCACATGAATCCCTAAAATAAAGTTAATGTTCCCAACGGCATAACCTATCTTTGATTGACATAGATTGTCTTTGGTCCTACGATTACTTTAAATTATACTACTCCTAATGACCATGGTACAACCTATCTTCGTGTGGCATAGCTTATCTCAAAGGCAAACCAATAACTTCATGAAAACCATCTCATAAATATCTACAATCAATCACAGAAATCATGCAAGACTGAAAGTACGTCAAGGGAACTCTATTCCTTCAACTATATTAATAATAAAACCGCGTTTATGAGATCATGCATCGAGAAGTTCACAAGAATCAAACTAAAGAAAAATCAAAACTACACTAGGGTTACATGATATTTCTAAATACAAAAATTAGCAACTCATCTTTTGGATGAAAGCCATCGGGTTGGAATAGGAAGCTGTCACCATCTGCATCCTCGCCATCTTCTTTTTCCATCTCCAAAGATAGTCAAAAAGATGATTATTTTCGGCTGAAACAACCCTATTTATAAGAGAACTTCATAAATTAGAGTTTGAGTTGAGTTGGACTTCAATTAAAACTCGGATTTCCTGAATTAATTCTGGCAGTCTTATTCTGAGTGCAACTGGGTCCAATCAAGCCGAAATTTGAGAACAAGTCCCACACGAAATATGTATATTAGGAAGTTTTCTGTCAAATCCCAAAGATTTAATAATATTCGGACTTATCTGGAATATTTAGCAAATATTCTTGTGAACATCGACGGATCAGTTTTCCAGTAGCTATATATCTTTATCTTCTTCGAAATTGGTATCAATCCATCATTAGTCTTGCAAAATATAAAACATTAAAGTTTTCGCTCTTGAAGGCTTCTTTCATCTCCCAGAATTTCAGAATATTTGGAGTTTTGTAGAATATCTGGTGATTTATTCCAAACAGTCGACGAAGCAGTCTTTTTGCAGAATTTACTGATTTTTGTCCGAATTTCTTGTATTTCTGCTCAAATCCTACATAAACCTTAAATCCAATAGTAAGATATCAAATACACCTACTCTTAGTCTAACAAAGGTAATTTAAGGGGTTTACTTGTGCGTAATTCAAGTCTCATCAGTATATATACTAAAATTTTGTTTTATTGCTTATATGATATTTAATTATTTCAAGTTGAAGATTTTGATATCTGTAGTACATATGCATCATTCACTACACTATATGTAAATTTTAGTATGAAAGTTTATCGGCCCTTTCGAGCCACCCGAATGACCAGCGCGGTCGCTCGAACTTATGGGAATGAAGCCCATAGTTCGAATCCGGATCATTGATTTGCTAGGAAAACCTGGGCTAAAAAAAAACAAAAGAAAAGAAAAAAAGACAACACTTTTCCTGCTATTTACTTTACTTTATTTAATTCTTGGCATATTTATTTTGTACAGTTTGATCATGGGTATCTTAGTGAAGTTGTAGTTTTTCCCTCAGGATGTTACCGGCAATAACTACTTATCCTGGGCGTTAAATGCCAAACTCCATCTTAATGCTAGAAACAAGGGAAGTACTATTGAGGAGGGGAATACAGCCACGTCAAATGAAAAAGACAATGACATTATATTTCTTCGTCACCACATCCATGAGGATCTGAAAAATGAGTAACTTGTTGTGTGGGACCCACTAGATTTGTGGAAAAACTTGAGTGATGGGTTTCAATATTTAAGAACTATTTTCCTCCCCACTACCCAATACAACTGGATGCACCTACACTTTCAAGATTTTAAGATTGTTAGTGAATACAATTCAGCCCTTCACAAAATCACCTCTCAATTACAACTATGTGGCCAACCCTTATCCGACCAAGACAAACTTGAGAAGACCTTCTCCACCTTCCACGCCTCGAACTTGATTTTACAGCAGCAGTATAGGCAATGTGATTATAAGAAGTATTCTGAACTGTTTGACGCCATACTTAGAGCTGAGAAACTGAACCAAATCCCGTTGAAAAATCATGAGTCTCGTACCTCTGCTTCTGCTCCATTTCCATAAGCAAATGCTAGTGCGTATCATGGACACGGCCATAAACGTGGCCGTGGATGTGGACGAGGATGAGGCCATGGTCGTGGGCGAGGTAATGATAGGCTTCATTATTATCGGGAAGGATACAATGCCCCTCAACCCCTCTCTAAAAATGATCAAGTAGGGAATAGAAAGAGAAAGGAGCCCCAGGAGGAAACTTATAGGAGAAGGGATGAAGAGTGTTACCGATGTGGGGAGAAAGAGCACTGGTCTTGCACATGTCGTACACCCAAGCATATTGTGGAGCAACACACAACAAAAGGGAAGAAGAAGTGTGTTGAATGAACTTCACAGATTTTGATGGGATGGCTGATATCCCACTCCTTGATGACCCCATGGTTGGTACATCTCTGAATGTATCGGATTTCCTCGCATGTCCTGAAGACTGAATGGATACTAACTGGTGTTATGTAATATAACTAGTGTGTTTTTATTCTACTAGTACGAACTTGGCTTCTTATCTTTATGTACTTTAAAGTTTATTAATATTCTATGGATATATTTACTGCTCTAATTGTTTTCCATATGGATGATGATGCATGTCTTGCAGATAGTGTAACAACAAATATGACACTTCGAGATCAAAAGTACTTTTCACAGTTAACATTGAAAGAATCAAATGTTAATACAATATCTAGTCATGTAGACCTGATTGAAGGCTCTGGAAGAGCCACAATTGTTTTGCCCAGATGGACAAAATTATCAATCGATGATGCATTATACTCCACTAGATCCAGAAGAAATCTACTCAGTTTCAAGGATCTACGAAGTAATGGATATCATGTGGAAATAACGAGTGAAAATGGAGTCGAGTATTTATGCATCATACTTAAAACTTCATGGCAGAAGCATGTACTTGAAAAACTTCCTGCCCTTTCTTCTGTTATATATTATATGAAACTAAGAGCAATAGAATCACATGTTGTGATACACCAGAAGTGCTCTAATCCAAGGGAATTTATGCTTTGGCATGATCGACTTGGTCATCATGAATTGATGATGATGCGTCGAATCATTGAAAAATTCATATGAGCATAGCCTTAAGAACCAGAAGATTCTTTTATCCAATGGATATATATTTGCTTCTTGCTCCCAAGGGAAACTGATAGTGAGACCATCTCCATGTAAGGTCACCTCTGAACCCCTAAATTTTTGGAGCGAATTCAAGGTGATATATGTGGGCCCATTCATCCTTCTAGTGGACCATTTCGGTACTTTATGGTCCTGATAGATGCATCCTCATGATATTCAAATGTTTGCCTTCTATCCACTTGTAACATTGCTTTTCCTAAGCTCTTAACTCAGATTATTCGGTTACGAGCCCAATTTCCTGACAACCCTATCAATACCATACGTTTAAATAATGCTAGTGAGTTTACCTCCCAAGCCTTTAACGATTATTGTGTATCGATAGGGATAAATGTTGAACACCATGTTGCACACACACATACTCAGAAAGGCCTAGCAGAATCACTTATTAAACGTACCCAACTCATAGCTAGACCATTACTTATGAAGTCTAAGTTATCTATATCGGTTTGGGGACATGTTGTATTACATGCAACATCTTTGATCGATATCAGACCATCTGGATATCATAAATTCTCACCATTGCAACTTACTTTTGGTCAGCAACCAAACATTTCCCACCTGAGGATTTTTGGATGTGATGTTTATGTTCCAATTCCTCCACCCCAGAGAACCAAGATGGGTCCTCAACATCGGCTAGGGATTTATGTTGGCTTTGATTCTCCTTCTATCATTAGATACCTAAACCTTTGACATGAGATTTGTTTAGGGCACGCTTTGCCGACTATCACTTTGATGAGTCAGTTTTCCCATCATTAAGGGGAGACCAGAAGAAGTCAGAAGCTCAAAATGAAATTGTATTGAACAATTCGACGTTGTCTCATCTTGATCCTAGGACAAGTCAAACTGAACTCGAAGTTCAGAAGATTATACATTTGCAGAAAAATACGAATCAGGTGCCTGATGCATTTACTGATTCACAACGAGTGATACAATCACATATTTCAGCTGCAAATGCTCCAGCCCGGCTTGATATTCTCGAAGAACAATCCGAGGATCTTAAAGCGTGTGAATTTAAAGTGAAGGTCCAAGAGGGAGGGTGAATTGGACTCTTTTCGAAAAACTAGATTAATGGAAAAATCAGGTAGAGAAGATCTAAGACCTTAAATGCTTCTAAATGAGATGAAAACACAAGTCAAACAACATGCAAGAATAAATGAGAGAGAGGTTAGAGAGATTGCTCTGATTTTAGAGTGGTTCGGCCCAACTTTTGGTCTACGTCCACTTCTCTCAAGGTCCTTCTTGAGGTTCCAGTACTTGCGAATCGTTACAAGTTTTTCTTCCAAGCTTCCGGGCGCTTGGTAACCTTACAATCACTCCAATCAACTATTAGATTCTTCACAATGTACTTCTTCACACTCAAAGAAAATATACAAAAGTCGTAGCTCAAGAGAAATGAGTAGAAACTTTTTCTAAAACTTGCCCAAATGCTCTCAAAAATATCAATAATTATTATGGCAAGTTTACAACAAAAGACTACTTATATATGGTCTTCAACCAGCTCAAAAAGCACCTCCAATAGCTCCCTGCAACTTTCCAACGGCTAGTTTTTTTACCCTGCACGTTGTTGGCGGTCAATCCATGCATCATCCTTCACATCGACTGCCAGGTTCAAAACTCAGACTTCATGAGCCGCGGTCGATCCACCCATCGACCGCCAAATCGACCGTGAGCCACTATTGTGAAAAATGCTTCCCAGAGTCGATGCTCCGATCGACCGTCGCTTCTTCACTTGAGTGAACATTGTCCGCGGTTAATCCACGCATCGACCGCCAGATCGTTCGTGAGCCTAAAACAATTAAAAAATTTCCCTCCAAGCCAACACTTAGCCAAAGTATATAAAACATAAACAAACTCCATGGTCGACCGGTCCATCGACTGCCGCATCGACTGTGAGGCTCTGTCAAGAAAATGGCTTCCCAGGGTCGATGCCTTGATCGACCACGAGCCAACATTTCACTTGGCCAAGTTTGGTGCATCTACCGTGCAACCCCGTGGTCGATCCATCAATCGACAATCACATTCCCATGGTCGATCCATGCATCGACCGTCAGTACAATAATTTCTCAAATATTGAATTTAAAGCTTCCAATTAAAGGGGTAATAAATATTAAACATATATTTTATCATTTAATGTATATTGGCATCATCAAAACAAGGTTAGAATCAACAATCTTTCCATTTTTGATGTTGACAATCCTTTTAAAAGTGATGATAAAATATTTTGCCTCCCCCTTAATTTATGCATCCATTTCTTTCAAGGAATGTGTTCTAAAGTGAATTTTCAAGATGCATACAAGTCATATATCTCTAAAATGATATGAAAAGTTTCATTTAAGATATGATGACAAGATAATTTGGATTTTAGAATGTTCACTTCTTTGAAACAAAAACATTTAAGCTTTCATGAAGTGATTCATAAGAAAAGTGTGATCAACATTATAACTTAATAACATCCATCATCTTTGCATTAAAAGATATCAAATAAGACAATCCAACCACATTGCAAAAAAAAACATTCATTCCAACAAACTTGAAGGTCCTAGAGGTGGGTGAATCAGACTCTTTTCGAAAAACTAGATTAATGGAAAAATCAGGTAGGAGAGATCTAACACCTTAAATGCTTGTAGATGAAATGAAACTAAAGTAAATCAGCATGCAAGAATTATATAAAAGAAGGGTTAGAGAAATAGCACCGATTTTTATAGTGGTTCGACCCAACTCTTTATTTATATCCACTTCTCTCAAGATCCTCCTTGAGATTCCACTACTTACAAATCTTTACAAGCTTTTCGTCCAAGCTTCCCGGTGCTTGGTGACCTTACAATCACAGCCAACAGCTGTTGGATTACTCTCAATGTACTTCTTCACACTCGAAGAAGATTTACAAAAGTTGTAACTCTAAATGGAATGAGCAGTAAACTCTTGCTTAGACTTGCTCAAATGATCTCAATAATATCAATAATAGTTCTGACAAGTTTACAAGAAAGAACTACTTATATCTGGCCTTCAACCAGCTCAAAAAGCACATCCAACAGCTCCCTACAACTCTCCAATGGCTAGTTTTTTACTCTGTGCATTGCTGGCGGTCGATCCATGCATTGTCCGCCACATCGACCGTCAGGTACAAAAACTCAACCTTCGCGAGCCGCAGTCGATCCACCCATCGACCGTGAGCGTCTGTTGTGAAAAATGCTTCCCAGGGTCATTGCACCGATCGACGGTCACTTCTTCACTTTTCATCATTATACTTCACAGTCAACCGTCGCATCGTCCGTGAGCCTACAACATTTAAAAAACACAAAGTCCAAACTCCACGGTCGACCGGTCCATCGACCGTCAGGCTCTGTCAAGAAAATTGCATCACATGATCGATGCTCCGATCGACCGCGAGCCAACATTTCATTACGCCAAGTTTGGTGCATCCACCGTGCAACCCCATGGTCGATCCATGGATCAACGAGGATCGACCATCGCATTCCCACGGTCGATCCATGCATTGACCGTCAGCATAATAATTCCTCAAATATTGAATTTAAGGCTTCCAATGAAAGGGGTAATAAATATTAACATATATTTTATCATTTAATATATATTGGCATCATCAAAACAATGTTAGGATCAACAAAACTTTCAAATACAAAGACTCTCAGGGTTTGAGAGGAGAGGCACGATGGACGAAGGAGAGGAGTAGGGTACGGTCGAACCAGAGGAGAAGATAGGTGTTTGATCGGGTTGGGGTCTACAAAGGGGAGACCTAAAAATGACTAAAAAGTCCTCACTTAAGTTGTCACACGATCTGTCACACCCCGACCCAGAAAACCCATCCAGGGCGGGGCGTGAGGGTTCCTATCACTATTCATCTCCAATCGGCGCGATACAAGTGGAAAAGACAGATAAATTTAAACAAAATATATTCCAGAGGTGAAACAGAAATTCAATTCATATATATATATATCAAGTTGTACTGATACAAAATTCTTTATCAAACTCCTCCAAGGGAAAGACTTTATACAATAATCCAAAATTCCTCGAAAGATGTTTATAATATACAAACCATAAAAAAGGTACAACAGTCGTCCTCCAGCAACCTCAAGCGCCTCTGGAAGTACTCGCGCCGCCAAACGCAGATCCCGCCGGCTCTACAGAAGAAGAACTGGCGCCTGCACCTGCAAACGCAGCCCGGGTAGGAGTGAGCGATGAGCTCAGTAGGGTTCTACTCTACGGCACACAGAAGGGAGGAAAACAACAACAATGTTGACTCCCCGCTCAAGCCTAAGAAATGCTACAGGGTCCACAACCCCTGTCGACTACCCCAAGGGATCCTACTCTTCTCAACCGACCACGCTGGGATACATCAACCAAACACGCTGGGAGGAAACAGAGAACTAGAACCAGTAGGATCACCCTTACCCAGCAGGAAGCCACTACCTGGGGACCATGTCAGGGGCACCGACAACCATCCTTAGCACTTAGCCTTGGGAAGACAACACGACATCTAAACCTCAAAACATTGATCAGAGTCAACTATAACACATCCTCGATAACAAGAGATTCAATTATAATCATGCTCTAATCCTCACTACCCAGCCACGGTCCTAAGGCTAGATCCGAGCTACCCGAGAGCCTCGGATCGGCGATCAACCCATCGCCCGCCTAACCTCATATGCCTCTAATGCATACAATGTGTGAACCTATACAAACATCTACCCTAGATGTCTCTATATGCCACACCATCAGTTATAGGTCCAATAGATATACAGTAGCCCTCGGCACTCGTCGGCAAGAGGCTAAGGTTCCACAATTCCACATTAGCTAGCACTCATAGCTAGCTAATGGCTAGGCAATCAAATAAGCATTTAACTACTTATCAAACCAAGTATTAAATGCAAACAAAACCACAATTCGCCCAAAGTGATAAGCACGCGATACAATCTTCCATTTCAATAGAAATCCCTTGAAAAGTCCATGAAAACAACGTGCATGCTTCCCAACATGTTTAAGTATCTATCACAAATGAAAGCCATTCAAAGAAACCCAGAAAACAGTGTTCATGGGCTCACGGTCGATCCGACGGTTGACCGTGAGGCCACGGTCGATCAAGGAATGGTTTTGATGGTTTTGATGGAATGGTTTTGATGGTGGAGGAAGCTTCGCGGTGATGGGAATGGTTTTGATGGTGGAGGAAGCTTCGCGGTGATGGGAGGAAGGTTCTGGAGGTGTTTTAGGGCGATGAACGGACGTGGATGGCGGTGAAGACGACGGCCGAGGGGCTCGTCGGCGTCGGAGGGGAAGGTTTCGAAGGAAGAGGATGTCACACCCCGACCCAGAAAACACATCCAGATCGGAAGTGAGCAACCTAAACCTGTTACATCATCAATGGGCGCAGAAATTTTTGACAAAGTCTCCTCTATAGTTCGTACACAAGGAACCTGTACAACTTTTATATTCCACAATAAATTCAGATACTTGATCAAGAGGGCATAAATTTAGATTCACAACTACTATTGTTATTACAACCCAAATTTAGACATTTGAATAAACATCATCCCATGTTAATATCGAATTCAAAGTTATACAATTGTCCTCAAATACGGAACAATAGTCTCCAAAATTTAACTACATTAAATATAATAAAATAAAAACTGAATGAAAGCCCTCAGTCTGCCAACAACCTCAAAGTCCACCCGAAGTAGAAGCGCCTCCAAGAACTGATCTGCCTGGAACTACAGAAGAAGAAGGAGCGGCGCCTGCACCTGCAAATCGCAGCCCGGGTAGGGTGAGCATAAAGCCCAGTAGAGGTCTACTCTACGGCACTCTCAAGGAAAGGGGGTAAACTGCAACTGTATCGTCTCCATCCAATCCTAAGGCAATGAAGAACAAGTCTGGACAAGGGTCACGCATCACCAAGCGCCCCTCTACAGATCAGGGAAGGACAAGGGGCAAGTGCACCTCTCGTGCACTCCCACCTCTACAACCCTTAACAAGATAACATCCACTGCCCTTAGCGATTGACGCAGAGAACGACACGACCTCTACACCTCAACATCATAATTCAAATGAATATATCCAGGTTGTATCCTCGATCAACACCAGATTATAACCACACAATCTCGCCCTAGTCCTCCTACGCATACCTCGGTCCTAGAGCTAGATCCGAGCTACCCGAGCCCTCGGATCGGCGATCGAGCCCATCGCCCGCACCTAGCCTTAATGCTTCTAATGCAGACAACATGCGTGATCCTAATCAAGCAACTAGGCCTATGTGTCTCTACATGTCAATCCATCAAACACATGTCCACAATATATATAGCATAGCTATAAAATAGACTTCACATTTAAGAATAGACAGAAGCCAAGCATCGCATTCACGTATCCCATTCATATAATCTCATTCAACACAGACAAAAGGGCACACCTTCGGCCCAACCAGATCGAGACATTTCCACGAATAAAATATAAACAACGCACAGCCGGCCCTGGGCTTAAGCATGCTATAAGAATTCAATAATTAGATAACTGACATGAGATGCAGCAGTTGAGTAAGGAAGGAACAACATGCACTAATCTAACAGCAGCTACAATAACCACTACAACAGTGATTTAAAAGAACAGTCGGAGGGAAGAAGAGGGCAGCACAGGGAGGTTAGCCATTGTAGAAAAACACAGCTAACAACCAAACCACAGCCTCAGCCCAATACTCCGCAGCACAGAAGCAACCCAGCAACAGATCTGACGATCAACCCAAAACAGAGACCCTGCAAAAGAAACCCGAAGATCGGCAATTCATGCAAAACGGAAAATCCAATGATCGCAGCAATCCAATCAAACCCATAAACCCAGCTCTGGCCGGCAAAACTAGTCCTGACACCATAAACTCGAGGTGGCACCGGACAGGAGTTTGAGGGGGGGGAAGAAACCATTGCAGGGGAAGAAAGCAGAGGAAGAACAGAGGCAACCCCGGAACAGGGGAAGAAGAATGACAGGGAAACCCAACACCCCGAGCAATCCAATGGCCGCAGGTAAAGAAGCAAAGAGACAATGCATACACTGGAAGGACAACATCCATAAAAACCAAGGATTCACACCACTACCGCAAAGAAGCAAGCAACCCACACCTGGTGAGCATACCCAGCAATTCAAGATCAAACACCGTCGCAAGCACTGACAACCGAAGAACAGAGGAACTAATTCGAGGGAAACCCAACGATCAAAACCACAACTACCAAGGCGAAGGAAACCGGTCAATCAACCAAAACCAGAAAAGAGATAGCGACAGAAACTCATCGACACCCAAAGATCAAGACCATAGCATTTCGGAAGAGAGGAGAAGCATCCACTAGTAGCCACGAGAACAACAGAACAACCAAGTAAACCTCATTCTAATCTAGTAGAGCCTAATCCAAGGATTTGTTCAGAAACCCTACTTCTAGCGTTGAGTCCGCCTTCTCCTTCCTCTTCTCTGGTCGTGCGTCGCCCCCGCGCTCGAGGTCTCCGCTGCTCGCACGTCGCCGCCGATCGCCGTTGAGAGAAACCCATCCACCGCCGTCCTTGAGCTCCTCTCCGGCCGTCGCCGCGTTCCTCTCCGTCGCGGTCGTTGGTCGCCTCCGATCACGGTCGCCGAGCTCTCCTCTCCCCTTCGGTTCGACGCCGCCGCTCTCTCCCGATCTCCCTCTCTCAATCGCGGGTTAATCCCTAACGGGAGAGTTAAGTGGAGCTTGAGTATAATGACTTAAGATTAGATCTCGGCCGTCCGATCGGCCAGATCTGCTCCCATGAGCTCAAACCTTGATCTAATCCTGATCTTCCGATCTAGGATTCCCCTGATGATCTAATCAAGCACATACATCACCACATGGTCGTGTGTACACAACGCGTGTGTGAAACCAACTCCGCCAAGGGTAATTTACCAAATTACCCCCGGAGCCGCAACGATCAATGAAGATCGCGAAGCAAGGCCAACCAAGCCCAAAACCAACGGAACTAGACCCTCGACCCAAGCGGTCAGACCGGGCTGGAGGTACAGGTCCTCACAACCTATCACCCTTAAAGAAATTTCGTCCTCGAAATTCGGTAAGAGTAGGGTCGAAAACAACTAAACAAAAACCCACCTGCACAAGACAAGAAGGTTAGTAGGCTCACCACCTGAGCAACCACATAGTAGAGGGCACCAACGCCCACGACAAGGAAAACACCTCCAGGAAAAAAAAACAAACTCAGCCACTCTGGAACTGCTGCTCGGCCTCTATGGTGCACTGACCGTCCGCTGATGCTGTCTAGCTATTATCTACGCATCCGACATCTATGAAGCATGGGTCTCCAACGAGCTGACAAATCCAGTAAGCCTGCTCTAGTCTCACTAGCAACTACTAACGGCTATCACCCTTAAAGGCACCGACGTGGTGACTTTAAGACAAGAGCTCCAGCCTCCTGGTCAATCTGGTCAACAATCCCGCGGTCCTGAAAATATCTTTGCTGAATCGCGAATGTAGTCTTCGATCTCTGCCGTCACATATCTACTTCAAGCTCAGTTGGATCAAATAATTTGTCTACCGCTGACAAGATCTGCATCTCCTACTGAAAGTTGTCATCGGGATGTCACAATCCTGCGAAAGCGGAATATCCTGAAAGCTCCTCAAAAGGACAGCTGCACAAATAATGACACGAGGGAAAACTTGCTCTCCCGAGCACCCTCAAAAACAAAGGGGGAGGAGTTCACCACAGACTGGTGAACAACCCCAGCTCTCGACAACCAGAAGACGCGCCAACCCGTGACCTTCAACGAGAGCAAAACAACGCCGTCAAGTGTACCCACAACACCTTCCCACGGCCAACAAACACAACTCGGTGCGTGACCAACCAGCACAATCCGAAGAAGCCGTCGAACCCCAACGTGTCCCACACGTGGGCGACGGACACCTAGAGGTCTCCAACCTCTAGCAAACGCCCCGACAAGAGCAACCAACCCCAGCTCTTGTCCCGAATCGGTGGCTACTCCCAAAGCCACACCCGACTCCAGTCCCAAGCCAACACAGCTGCACGGGGACGAGTCACAAGGGGGAAACACCCAGCACCACAACAAAACCACGAGCCGCAAGACACTCCGAAAGCTGAAGGCTGAAACTGAAAGCTGGAGTCCGGAAGAAGACGGCTCTGAAACATGCTGCTGTTGAAACTGCTCTCTGCCAAGAGGTGCGTGGAACTCCGATAAGACTGGTCGCTACCTCGTCTCCGGCAAGGCTCTATCTGGAATCTGAATTCCCGCGTCTGCCACAGGTACCTGCCCCAGCTGAGGCATCAACCCACTGCTCTGCTCCACGCCGTGCATCACGCCCGACTGCTCTGCGGTAAGCGTCTCGCGCCCCTCGCAACCAGCACCGTCGGCAGAAAGGCTCCCGGCGGCGAGCACTCAAGCACCTCGTGGGTTCCCTCTCAGTCTGGCGGTCTAGGCTACCTCTCAAAGTACTGGCACGATGCTGTTGCTGCCACGGCTGTCACTGATGCTGAAACCACTGCCTCTACCAACGGCTACCCTGTCGTTCCCCAGAAGCAGGAACAACAACCCCGAAACTCACCACAACCACCGACCAACAGTCCGGTGTCAACCCTCAAGTCATCTGCCTCAGCATCTGGAGTACAGTCCATGGCGTCCCCCGCTGTCGCTCCAGCATACCGAGCCAAGTGATCCAACCAACCCGCGTGCTACCACACAGTGCGAGTACCAAGAACAGAGGAAGGTACTCCCAACTACACCACCCTTCAAGGGTAGGTGCCAGAGAACAGTACGCGAACTGTTCTCACCACACAGCCAACAGTGATTTTAAAAAAAAAGTAAGGAAAAAAAAAGTGAAAAAAAAAGAATGAAAAGAGATACGCAGAAAGTAGAAAGAAAAAAAAGGAAGAATAAATAGTAAGAGAAAGTAGACACAAAGCTAGAGGCCACGAGCTTAACAGGGAAGTCAGGAATCCAAAGATCAATCACATTAGAGGAGCCAGCAAACCAGCTACCCCGTTGCAGGTGTACCCCTTAGCTAACCAGTTAAACGAAAACCTCTGCCAACCCTACAGGACATGCGAGCATAAATCTCATCTATAATGAAAGGAGCGTCAAGAGAAAACAAGCTAAGGATTTTCCCAGTCCAAACCCAAGCCTCGACCTCAGCCGAGCTACCAGCAGCTAGGCACTGATCCCGACAATCAGAGGAAAGTTAAGACTCAATCACATTGACCGACCAACCACCACAAGCTCTACCAAGATCACTGCACTACAGAGATACAACACCCAAACACGAGGCTAATAAGCTTAGCAAGTAAACACAGCCAGTAAGCCCCAACTTCTCAACAATCATCCAACCAGGAAGCAGGTCAACAAGCACCCCGTGTGCTTACTCAGAGCTAACCAGTTCCAAAGGCAAGAAGGGTCAGCAAGCATCGGTTGCCCAACTAAAACCAGCGAGGCCAAGCTAACACCAGGGAACTAGAGAGAAATCGGAAGAGGGTTTGGAGGGATCTCAAGCAACCGGCAGATCAAGAACAGAGGAATTGGAAACCCAAACACTTCAAGCAACCAGCCAATCACAAACCCAGAGAAATCCATGACAACAAGGGAAGAACAGATCAAGACATCGCATAGGAATCCACGGCAGTAAGGAGAGAACAAAGGACAATGCATACAAGGAAGAAGAATAACACCACAAAAGCCATGAACAAGGAGTATCAAACATCAACAAACCACGGAAAATAGGGTAGATGCATAAATCCCAAGCCACGACATTGAAATCCATCAAAACCCCGAGCGGGAAGAAAAATCATCACAAATCCATAGGTTCAACCACAGTAGCAAAGAGAGAAGGAAACCTATGCACAAAGCTACGAAATCAACAGAGGAAGCCTAAAAACCAAGCTAGCATACATCGAATGGATCTTACCCTAAGCTAGTAGAGTCTAAACCACGTTTAGGGAAGAAGCCCTACCTCTAGATCCGCGGGTCTTCCTCTTCCTCTTCCTCTTCTCCGGCCACGACCACCGCCGGTACGCCAGCCTCTCTCCTCCGGTCGCGGTTGAGCACCTCCGCTGGTTCCACTCCTCAGCTGTCGTGCACCGCCAACGTCTCCGTCGTTGTTGAAGAAGACAACCCCACCGCCATCGCCAAGCTCCTCTCCGGCCACCTCTTCGGCCGCGGGACTCTCTCTTCTCTCCCCGATCGCATCGCCGCCCCTCTCACTCTCTATCGGGCGGAAACCCTCACGGAGGAAAGGAAAGGCAAAAGGGCTCTTATTATTGAACGGCTCAAGATTAGATCTTGGCCATCCGATTAGTCAGATTAGATCCTGGCCGATCGAGCCTCGATCTTCGCGATCGAACTCAAATCCTTCGATCTAAGGCACACCTAAAGATCTATTCAAACACATACATCATTACAAGGCCATGTGTGCGCTACGCGTGTGTGAAACCAACTCCGCCTAGGGTAATTTACCAAATTACCCCTAGAGCTGCAACGATCAGCGGGGATCGCAAAGCAAGGCCAACCGAGCCCACAACCAACAGAACCAGACCCTCGACTCAAGCGGTCGGACCAGGTTGGAGGTACGGGTCCTCACACACCTTTATCTAAAAAGGTTAGAGGTTGGATCATAAAACTCATATCAGGTAAGAGGTTGGATCATAAAACTCATATCAGGTTAGAGGTTGGAGTGGTTGTTTGTTTTTGTGTTGTTGGACCAGGTTGGAGGTATGGGTACAGGTTGGAGGTCGGACCACGTTGTTCTCGTGGCTACTAGTGGATGCTTCTCCTCTCTTCCGAAATGCTATGGTCTTGATCTTTGGGTGTCGATGAGTTTCTGTCGCTATCTCTTTTCTGGTTTTGGTTGATTGACCGGTTTCCTTCGCCTTGGTAGTTGTGGTTTTGATCGTTGGGTTTCCCTCGAATTAGTTCCTCTGTTCTTCGGTTGTCAGTGCTTGCGACGGTGTTTGATCTTGAATTGCTGGGTATGCTCACCAGGTGTGGGTTGCTTGCTTCTTTGCGGTAGTGGTGTGAATCCTTGGTTTTTATGGATGTTGTCCTTCCAGTGTATGCATTGTCTCTTTGCTTCTTTACCTGCGGCCATTGGATTGCTCGGGGTGTTGGGTTTCCCTGTCATTCTTCTTCCCCTGTTCCGGGGTTGCCTCTGTTCTTCCTCTGCTTTCTTCCCCTGCAATGGTTTCTTCTCCCCCCTCAAACTCCTGTCCGGTGCCACCTCGAGTTTATGGTGTCAGGACTAGTTTTGCCGGCCAGAGCTGGGTTTATGGGTTTGATTGTATTGCTGCGATCATTGGATTTTCCGTTTTGCATGAATTGCCGATCTTCGGGTTTCTTTAGCAGGGTCTCTGTTTTGGGTTGATCGTCAGATCTGTTGCTGGGTTGCTTCTGTGCTGCGGAGTATTGGGCTGAGGCTGTGGTTTGGTTGTTAGCTGTGTTTTTCTACAATGGCTAACCTCCCTGTGCTGCCCTCTTCTTCCCTCCGGCTGTTCTTTTAAATCACTGTTGTAGTGCTTATTGTAGCTGCTGTTAGATTAGTGCCTGTTGTTCCTTCCTTACTCAACTGCTGCATCTCATGTCAGTTATCTAATTATTGAATTCTTATAGCATGCTTAAGCCCAGGGCCGGCTGTGCGTCGTTTATATTTTATTCGTGGATTAACCAAGGGAGTAGTGCCCTTGGGAATTTTATACTAAATGGGGTTGTGCCCTTGTTTGTTGAATGATAGTATGCATGGATTGGGCGTGCGAATAAACATTGTTTCTTGATGGGCTTTGCTAGCTGGTGTTTATTTAACTACTCTTATAACTCTTTACCATGCTGCCTCAGCATGTTGGACTACTGTTCGATGATTTGACATGTAGAGACAACTAGGCCTAGTTGTTTGAATAAGCTCATGCATGATGCTTGCATTAGAAGCATTAAGGCTAGGTGCGGGCGATGGGTTCGATCGCCGATCCGAGGATCTCGGGTAGCTCGGATCTAGCTCTAGGACCGAGGAATGGGTAGAAGGACTAGGGCGAGATTGTGAGTTTGTGATCTTGTGTTGATTGAGGTTGGTATACAATAATTTACAATTTTAATCAATGATGTATTATCTGATGTATTCAAGAACAGAATTGGATGATTATTGATTCAGTTCGCTTGTATTGGAGAAATATTGTAATATTCAATAATGTAAATAGTGAGGAAAGTAATGATATCAAAGTTGTAAAGTTGTAATATTATGAAATGTACAGGTTTATTATATTATATTTATAGAGGAGATTCTGTCGAAATTTTTATGAATTGGAGACCAAATTATTCATTTATGTGACTGTTACGCCAATTGATGATGTAATTAGGTTTAGGACCCTCACGTTCCGGCCCGGATGGGTTTTCTGGGTCGGGGTGTGACAGAGGAAGACGGAGTTGAAGAGGTGGAAGGTTGGCGAAGGTTATGGTACTGGTTTGGAGGGATGAGGGCAGCCGGAGAGAGGGCGACGGCCGGCGAGGGTAACGGCTCGAGGACGAGCCGATCGAGCCGGGACGACGAGGAACAGTGGGGGAGGAGAGAGAAAATCCAGCGAAAAATAAGGAAAAATAGGAAGAAGGTGGAGAAAAATTCCAACAAAATGGAAAATCCTAAAAATCATAGGAAAATCGTAAAAATTAAATAAAATTCTAAAAATCTAAGGAAAAATCCTAAAAACTGGGTTGCCTCCCAGAAAGCGCGTAAGTTTACGTCTTTCACTAGACGTTCCAGAAACAAGATTTAGGAGGCCGATGGTTCCATGTGAAAAAATACATGGCCCGGATCATGGTGAAGGTATGCAGACATGCTTCATCAAGAAAAATAGGAGTACCCATAGCAAACAAAGTATGCATAGGACGAGAAGATTTGATACGATTTTTTATGAAGGGACGATAGAAATTAACATGGTCTTCACTCATGTTAGGTTTCTCCCCCTCACAACGTTCAGCTAATATGGATATTGCAGAATGTAGCGGCTCAATTTGAGGTTTCTGACAAGGAATCTCACTAAAGAGCTTAATCTCATTACCATCAATGCAAATAGGCACTACATCGTCATTCAACACATCATGTAAAACTGGCAATTCATCACAACAATTCTCATCATCACTAAAAAAATTAGCTTCTAAAGCATGATCAAAATACATATAAGGTCCAGTTTCATTAGGTGTGCATTCAGGAATATTATTTTCAGGGGTCGGCAAAATATTATCAATAGTTGTATAATTCGGCAAAGTATTAGAACACATCTCAAAATGGCATGCATCATTCTCATTAGAAACATAAGCTTTACCAACATTGTGATTACAAACAGCCGGAACGGAATTATTTGCATAGTCCTCATTCTCATAATATGAATCAACCATGTGGGTTAGTTGTTCTATTTGTGTCTCTATTTTCTTAATTGACTTATCATTAGAGTTAACATCATTTCTTATCAATAATTGCTCATTCCTTATCAACGTTATTTCACTCTGAAGCTCAGTTTTCATATCAACAATTGCACTCATGAGTTTGTCCAAAGTCGGGTTAGATGATGGTTGTGGAGGATATTGCTGATCAAAATAAGGTGCTGAATTTTGGACCGGTGTTTCTATGTTCCATGGTTGAACGTTAGGAGGTTGATAACCTTCGAATTGCCAATTAGGGTTTGTATGATTTCTAAAATTCGAATTATAGAGATATGAATGTGAATTATATGCCGAATTTGATAAACCATATATGTCATTATTGTAAGCGGGTCCATAACCAAAAGGCAAATCATCATTGCACATGGCACTCGGTGGCATATAAAAATTAGCCATGCATGCAAGATCACATAAATAAGGACCACACCAAAGATAAGAAATACAAACAGTGGGCTGGTCCAAGAGACGACTGTCGCTGATACGTGATTTTGTGCGACTAGCAGAAGCGTCTCAAACAGCTAGATAAAATAACTCGGAGTTTAGAACAAACTTACTTTACTACACAGTCCCGATCGATCGCTCCTCCGATCGATCGCTCTTGGCAAATGGCTGCAGGTCCAACTCTGAGAAAATCAAATTTAGTAGCTGTAAAAATCAGAAAAATTGTCAGAAATTCATTAAAAAAGTGTAAAATAAAGAAAGGGAAAAAATGAGAAAGATAAAAATAAAAATGTAACTAAGCAAAGAAAACGAGTTAAGAGAAAATCAATTAGTTAACGGTCGAAATCCCCGGCAACGGCGCCAAAAATTGATCGCTCGCGAACGTTGTCGTTAAAACGTTACTAACCTCAATCAAATCTTAAATTTATATCCTTATTCAATCACTAATACTACTACGTAGACTAGTGGTGAAATCCGGAGTCGAACCATAGGAAAAATGATGGAAACTGAAATCAATACTCAAAACTCGAAATCCTATGCGGAATAATCAGAATTGAATGTAAAATTATTTAATAATTACCTAAGAAAGCAAGTAAAGTGATCAGGATTTGAACCAAGTTATGAATTACTTAGGAATTACTCAATCCACCCTAGCTTCACCTTCAATTTCCTCTAGTTATCCTCTTGCTCACTTCTCTCAACATTATGGATCATATGGCTACAAGCTCACATGAATCCCTAAAATAAGATTTATGTTCCTAACGGCATAACCTATCTTTCTTGGCATAGGTTGTCTTCGATCCTACGATTACTTTAAGTTATACTACTCCTAATGACCTTGGCACAACCTATCCTAGCTTAGCATAGCCTATTTTACTAGCAAATCATAAATCACATGAAAACCATCTCATAAATCTGTATAAACAATCACAGAAAGCTTATACGACTGAAAATACTTCAAAGGAACTCTGTTCCCTCAAATCTCTAATCATTAAAAACATATTTATCAGATCATGTTGAGAAGATGTTTACAAGAATCAAACCAAAGAAAATCAAAAGTTACACTAGGATTTCATGAGATCCCTAAGTTAAGAATTAGCTACTCATCTTCTGAATAAGATCCAAAGGTGTCGGGAAGGAAGCCGTCGATCCCCGCGGAAAGATCTCCATCTTCAAAACCCTAGCCTTCTCCTCCAAAAGTGGTCCAAAAGATTATCAATTTTCGACCAGCCAACACCTTCTTATAGGTGTATTCCCGGAATTAGGGTTATGGGTTGAGTTGGACCTCTAGTGCAACTCGGATTTCCTAGTTTAATTCTGACAGCCTCTTCCGGTCGCAACTGGGTTCAACCCGTCCGGAATTTGGAAATATGGTCAACATGAAAGATGTAGATTAGGAAGCCTTCTGTCCTTTCCCAAAGATTTGACATTATTTGGACTTATCTGAAATATTTGGCGAACATTCTCCTGAGCATCGACAAACCAGTTTCTCAGCATCTGTTTATCTTCATAGTCTTGAAAGCTGCTATTAATTTGTCTAGAATCGCGCCAATTGTCCAACATGAACGTTGTTCATTTTGAAGTCGTCTTTTATGTCCTAAAATTTTAGAATATTTGGAGTTCAGTAGAATTTCTGGTGATTTATTTGCAAACAGTCGACGAAACAGTCTTTAGTCATTTTGGCCGAATTTCTTGTATTTCTTCTCAAATCCAACTTAAACCTGAAATCAAACAATATGATATCAAATACACCTACTCTAGGCCTAACAAAGGTAATTTAAGGGGTTTAATTAGGAATAATTAGTGAATCATCAGTCCTCAACTGGATGAACGCCTGCTCGCACGCCTCGTCCCAAACAATTGGGACCGCTTTCTGTGTCAACCTGGTCAGCGGCCCTGCAACCCTGGAGAAGTCCCGCACGAACCTCCTGTAGTAACCCGCCAAGCCGAGGAATCTGCGGACCTCGAACACCGTCGTCGGTCTCTGCCACTGTAGCATTGCCTCGATCTTGGCCGGATCAACTGAAATGCCCGCCGCTGACACCACGTGCCCCAGAAATTGTACCTTAGGAAGCCAGAACTCACATTTGGAGGCTTTGGCGTATAGCCTATGCCCCCTAAACAACTGCAACACTGTCCTCAGATGCTGCTCATGCTCCTCCCCGGTACGTGAGTAGACTAGGATGTCATCGACGAAAACCACCACGAACTGATCTAAGTACGGTCGGAAGACCCTCTACATCAGATCCATGAACGCCGCTGGTGCGTTCGTCAAGCCGAACGGCATCACCTGGTGCGTTCGTCAAGCCGAACGGCATCACCGTGAACTCGTACAACCCGTACCTTGTACGGAAAGCCATCTTCGGGATGTCGCAATCCCGAATCCTCAACTGGTGATAGCCGGTACAGAGATCGATCTTCGAAAAGACCGAAGAGCCTCGGAGCTGGTCGAACAAGTCATCGATCCTCGGCATCGGATACTTGTTCTACACTGTTCCTGTAATCAATGCAAAGACGAAGCGTACCGTCCTTCTTCTTTGCGAACAACACAGGAGCTGCCCAAGGTGACATGCTGGCATGGATGAAACCTCTGCCGATCAACCCGTCCAGCTGGACCCTCAGCTCCCTCTGCTCTGCCGGTGCCATCCTGAAAGCTGGTAAAGAGATCGGCCCGGTACTCGGTACAAGATCTATCTGCAAGTCTACTGCTCTGGAAGGAGGAAGGCCCGGTAGCTCTTCTGGGAAGACGTCAGCAAACTCACAAACTACCGCAGGCAAACTGCTCTCTTGACTGCCCTCTGCAGCGAACAAGGAAAGGCGCGCCAGTAAAGCTGACAGCTGGCCCTCGCGCCTGGGAAAGCAACCACACATGAGGGAATCGGCCGACTGGCGATCCCCCAGCAAAACAAAACGAGCGCCGTCAGGTGTCCAAGCAGTCACCCTGGGACGACCACAGTCGATGACGGCTTGGTATGAAGTCAGCCAATCCATACCGAGAATCACGTCGAACCCGACCATGTCTAGCACCCGAAGGTCTAGAAAGACACGGAGGCCCCCAACCTCCAACTCGCAAGAACGGCAGATCTGCTCAACACGAGCCCCTCCGCCGACCGGTGTGTCTAGATGTAGTGTGACTCCAAGTGGCTCAGTCTCTAGCCCTAGTGATGCCACACACTCGCTAGCTACAAAGGAATGAGACGCCCCAGAATCTATCAGAACATCTACAAATGAACTGAAAAGCTGAAAGGTACCTCTGAGGACTAGAGGGTCAACTGGGGCTGGTGGAAGAGCTAAAGTCTGTTGAGGTGGCGGGTACTGGTAAGGCTGGAAAGGTGGCTGAACTCGGTCTGGGTACTCGTGGTCTGGAAGTGCGAAGACTCCCCCTCTGGGCCCGCCTCGACCTCCGTCGCGACCTCTACCTCTCCCGGCTCCTGGTGTCCGCCAACCTCCGCCTGCTCCGCCACAAATGGACTGTGCCCTCAACGTCGGACAGTCCCGGTGAAAGTGCCCTGGCTGCTAGCACTCGAAACACACGGGAGGTCCAAGCGCTAGCTGCTGGCTCTGGCCTCCTCCGGACGTCTGCCCTTGAGGCCCAGTCGTGAGAAGTGGTTGGCCTCCCTACCTGGGTTGCTGCTGAACTCGGGGTGGGTGACGCTGGTATGGCTGCCGGTGCCGTGAATACCTCTGCCGATGTTTCCACGAACCTCCCCTGCCCTGAGCTGCTCTCTGTGGCTGTCCTCCGCCACTGTTTCCCAGCCAGATCCGGCCAGATCTGGCTGTTTTCGGCCAGATCCGGCCAGATCTGGCTGTTTTCGGCCAGATCTGGCTGTTACCCAGCCAGATTCGGCCAGATCTGGCTGTTTCCCGTCCAGATCCGGCCAGATCCGGCCAGATCCGGCTAGATCCGGCCAGATCCGGCTAGATCCGGCCAGATCCGGCTAGATCCGGCCAGATCCGGCTGTTTCTGGCCAGATCCAGCCAGATCTGGCCAGATCCGGCCAGATTCGGCTGTTTCCCGGCCAGTTTGTAATTAGTTGTAATTTAATTGTAATTTGATATGATTGCTTGTATGGTTGTAACTTGTAACTATTGAGGATTTATTTTGATCAGATTGTAATTAGTTGTAATTTGATATGTTTAGTTGTTGCTAAACGGGTTGATATGACCTGACCCGACCCGACCCATTTAATAAACGGGTTAGGCGGGTCGGGTCGGGTTGACCCGTTTATAAACGGGTCGGGTTCGGGTTGATAAACATGACCCGTTTATTAAACGGGTCGGGTTCGGGTTGGGTGTTTTGTTAAACGGGTCAGTGCATGACTCGACCCGAACCTGACCCGTGAACCCGAATTGCCACCCCTACAGAAAACCCATCCAGGGCGGGGCGTGAGGGATCCTATCACTATTCATCTCCAATCGGCGCGATACAAGCGGAAAAAACAGATAAATTTAAACAAAATATATTCCAAAGGTGAAACAGAAATTCAATTCATATATATATACATCAAGTTGTACTGATACAAAATTCTTTATCAAACTCCTCCAAGGGAAAGACTTTATACAATAATCCAAAATTCATCGAAAGATGTTTATAATATACAAACTATCAAAAAGGTACAACAGTCGTCCTCAAGCAACCTCAAGCGCCTCTGGAAGTACTCGTGTCGCCAAACGCAAATCCCACCGGCTCTACAGAAGAAGAACTGGCGCCTGCACCTGCAAACGCAGCCCGGGTAGGAGTGAGCGATGAGCTCAGTAGGGTGCTACTCTACGGCACACAGAAGGGAGGAAAACAACAACAGTGTTGACTCCCCGCTCAAGCCTAAGAAATGCCACGGGGTCCACAACCCCTGTCGACTACCCCAAGGGATCCTACTCTTCTCAACCAACCACGCTGGGATACATCAGCCAAACACGCTGGGAGGAAACAGAGAACTAGAACCAGTAGGATCACCCTTACCCAGCAGGAAGCCACTGCATGGGGACCATGTCAGGGGCACCGACAACCATCCTTAGCACTTAGCCTTGGGAAGACAACACGACCTCTAAACCTCAAAACATTGATCAGAGTCAACTATAACACATCCTCGATAACAAGAGATTCAATTATAATCACGCCCTAATCCTCACTACCCAGCCACGGTCCTAAGACTAGATCCGAGCTACCCGAGAGCCTCGGATCGGCGATCAACCCATCGTCCGCCTAACCTCATATGCCTCTAATGCATACAATGCGTGAACCTATACAAACATCTACCCTAGATGTCTCTATATGCCACACCATCAGTTATAGGTCCAACAGATATACAGTAGCCCTCGGCACTCGCCGGCAAGAGGCTAAGGTTCCACAATTCCACATTAGCTAGCACTCATAGCTAGCTAATGGCTAGGCAATCAAATAAGCATTTAACTACTTATCAAACCAAGTATTAGATGCAAACAAAACCACAATTCTCCCAAAAGTGATAAGCACGCGATACAATCCTCCATTTCAATAGAAATCCCTTGAAAACTCCATGAAAACAACGTGCATGCTTCCCAACATGTTTAAGTATCTATCACAAATGAAAGCCATTCAAAGAAACCCAGAAAACAGTGTTCAAGGGCTCACGGTCCATCCGACGGTCGACTGTGAGGCCACGGTCGATGTCACGGTCGATCCGGAACCTAACTAACTACGAAAAATTTTGGCGAGGGTTCCCTCTAATCTACTGGTTTCCCTAAGCAATCCTCAAGCACCCTCATTAAAGTAATAATTACGTAAACCTCAATTTAATTTATACAAAATGATAAAGATACAAGTCTATAAAATCCTCGAAGAGGGGAAATTTAATTATACATTCATACTCCCGTAAGAGGCTAACTATAACAAAAAGGGTAAACTGATGATCACCGCTCCTCAAACACCATCGAGCACCGCCACGCCGCCAAACATCTGTCCGGTAGGGGCCACAGAAGAGGAGTTAACACCTTTACCTACAAAACAAAGCCCAGATAGGAATGAGCAACTAAGCTCAACAGGAAAACTACATTATGACTCACACAAGGAAGAGGGAACACAACAGTATTGTCCTCAAGCAAAGTCTAGGTATACACAGGGGCCCCATAACCTCACCGTGTGTCCCTGAGGGCCTCAGTCATGGTCTTTCAACCTAACTGGTCACATACTCGGTCTTCCTCAAAATGGCAGAAAACCAACACTGCAATCTCACGAGCAGAAAACCGGCACTGCAAGGCGGGAACCGACACCGCTGAGTAGGCACACCCTCTCCCCAAGAGACAGAGAACCGGGCACCGGCTACACCTCAATACCCGGCTCGAGGCCGACACGACCTCTAAACCTCAATCAAGAAGTATTCAAGTCATCTAGGCCTATCATCGAGATCAACTGAACACCACCATAAATTCCTGGACCAAGCTACCCAACCACGGTTCTAGGGCTAAATCCAAACTTCCAAACCTCGGGACGGCGATACTACATATCGCCCACGCCCTAACCTTATACATCTAATGCACAAACATATGCATGCTATGAACACACACAGGAAAGCAAGCAAGCACGCAACACATGTGATGATATAAAACAGGGTTTGGGCTCGGCACACTGCCGCCCCAAGGTGGTGAGCAGGTAAATAAGTCAAGGAACTGCTGCAATGGTAACACCACAAACTGTCAGCTAGCTCATAGAGGAGAAACCTGCAACGGGATACAACTGATGTCGCTCAAATGTGTCTCGTATAGCAGTCGTAGTGCAGTACAACATAAGAGAGGTCGATCCCAAAGGGAAACAACCAGAAAGGATCCAGAAACACAAATAACAATGTATTGAAAACAATCAAGAGCATAAGAGTTAAGAAAGTTAGAATGAAGATTTAACGGTAAAATAAAGTTAACGAAAGAAATCAGAATTTGGATGAGGCTAGGCTTCAGGAATCCTTCACTCGGACTTGAGTTCTTCTCTTATCAATGGTTCATGCAAAACTCAGTCGAGGGATTCACATCCCAATCACCTCGACTGGAAGATATGGAATTATAAGTCTAGCGGAATATAAATATCTCTTTCTATGTTTGGTTCTTCTCGACGAGGAGGACAACATCATGTCCGTACACCAACTCATAGGGTGTTGTCCCTGTGCTTTCGCGTTGAGAAGTGTGATACGCCCAAATGGTCTCGCCCAAGATTTCATGCCATCTCCTCGGGTTTTCGTCCGTGTCTATCATCTTTTGTACATTGTACTTTATGATTTTATTTGTCTACTCGGCTTGTTTGTTGGCCTGGACTTGAGTTCACTATCTTGAAGCCCTGCTTCTCTGCGAACCTCTGCATTTCTTGCCCATTGAAGCCAGTAGCCCGATCCACTGTGATAGACTAAGGTAGTCCGAAGCGAAATATGATATGCTCCTGAATGAACTTGATAGTAACTGCTTGAGTTACTTCCTTAACTGGGATTGTTTCGACCCATTTCGTGAAGTAATCGGTCGCAACGAGAATATATCTATGTCCTCTGCTCAACGTGGGGTTAATAGGTCCCATGGCGTCGATGGCCCATCCCCGGAATGGTCACGACTTTATTACTGAATGTAATTCCGATGCCGGGACTCGAGGTATTTGCCCGTGCTTCTGGCACATCACACACCCCTTGGCATAGTTGATGGCGGCTTTGGTCATCTTCGGCCAATAGAACCCAAGTCGTTTAAGCAACCAGGCCATCTTTATTCCGCCCTGGTGAGCTCCACATATGCCTTCGTGGACTTCTCCTAGAGCTCAGAGCGTGTCGTCCACGTTTATGCATCGGAGTAAAGGTCCCTCAAAGGATTTTCGATATAGTTCACCTTCCAAAAGGAGGTACTTGGACGCTCTTTGCCTGAGGTCTTTTGCCCCCCGGGCTTGGGATGGGTTTGCGAGGTATTCCAAGATCGGCCTCCGCGGTGAAGTTCACTGAGACCTCGGAGGAGGTTGAAACAATCTCCACCTCGCGACTCGATCCCAGCTGAGCTAGCATGTCGCCCTCGACGTTCTCACCTCGTATGTGAGGACTTGTCCCTCTACTCCTGGGCCGACCGGCGGGGTCGGGCCCGTGGCTCGTTTGCTTGTTTCACATCGAGCGCGCGATCCGGTGGATCACATTGTTTCTTGGACTACAAGAGCAATTTGGTAAATTACGCCTTGTCGGTTTGTTTCACACCCGCGTGTGCACACACTGACCATGTTTGTGTTAATGTGTTGTTTAGAACGGTTAGGTGGACCTGGGATCGAAAGATCCGGGCTTGGCCTTGTGTTTTAGCCCAAGTCTAGCTTTCTGGGTGAAAGGGATCGATCTTACCTTGCTAAGGAGATCGATCTTTTAGCGCCAGAAAGTTAGGTCGGTTCGTCATGAAAGATCGATCTCTTCTTGATGAAAGATCGATCTCTCATAAGGCAGTTCGTCCGTCTATAGAACGAACAAGCCCCCCTTATTTGATTCTCTTTTCGAATCCGTTGTTCTTGAGCTGAAATCCGGCTAAATTTGGCGGAGATTGAGGACGATCTGAGGCTTAGCAGCTGGGATTGAAGCTGCTCTAGTCTAAGTAGGGATTCTACCTACTTGTTTTTTCGGTTTTGTAGGTTTTGAGTTTGGATGTGCTTTGTTTTGCTTAGATCTGCTTATGTACATGTTTTGTTTTAAATGAAAGCATCGGTTTTGGACTTGTGGTCCTTTGTACTACCAGATCCTAAGGTTTTGTGGGATTTGGTGGAGCTTTCCGACGGTATTTTTCGCCGGCGGCCCGCCGGTGAACCCATTCAGATCGATATTCTTAAGGGAAGATCAATCATTTGTGGGACGTCATACCCAGCCCGTGCATGATCGATCTTCTGGTGGAGAAGATCGATCTTTTCTTGGCTAGCATAAGCGGGGTCCCGGGTCACGAGGAAGATCGATCCTTCTTGTGGAGAAGATCGATCCTTTCCGGCTTGACTGGGACGAGACCTCCCAAGCACTAAGCAGATCGATCTTCTCTGGTGGAAAGATCGATCTCTTTGATGGCTGAGAGGCGTTTTCAGTGGTTTTGCCCTGTGGGGCTTCGCGTATGCGGTTTTCTTTACCGTTTTATAACTTGTACATATTCTTGAGCATGTTAGCCCCATAATGAGGGTTAGTGCTGAACCGGGAGAGTGATGAATCCCGGGATATGTAGTTTAGCATGTTGTACTGTTAGACCTATTTGTCGGGGTTGCTTCTCGTAATATGCTATCTTTTTGTGGACTGGCTGCAGTTGGTGGGTTACCATTGCAGCAGTTCCTTGGCCTGTATTCTTGTTCACCACCCCGGGTCGGCAGGGTGCCGAGCCCAGACCATGTTTATTTATTGTCACATGTGTTGCATGCTTATATGTATCCCCTGTGTATGTTCATAGCATGTATCTGGTTGTGCATTAGTTGCATAAGGTCAGGGCGTGGGGGATCTGCGGTATCATCGTCCCGAGGCTTGGAAGCTCGGAGTTAGCCTTAGGACAGGGGCTGGGTAGCTTGGTCCAGGTTTGAATGGTTGTGTTCAGTCGATTTCAATGATAGACCTAGATGATTTGAACACTTGTTGATCGATGATTTAGATATCATGTCGGCCTCGAGCCTGGTTCTGTGGTTTAGCCGATGCCCGGTTTTCTTGTTTCTTTAAGTAGAGGGTGTGCCTACTCGATGGTGTGTCTTCCCGCCCAGCAGTGTCATCTTCATATTGTACTAGGTGTTTCCGGGATGAGCCCAGTTCGTTAGGGTGACCATGGTTGGATACTTAGAGACACCGGTGGGGTTATGGGACTCCTGTGTACACCCAGACCTTGCTAGAGGACGGCACGGTTGCGTTTCCCTCTTCTTTTTGTGAGTCGTAGTGTAGTTTCCATGCTAAGCTTAGTTGCTTATTCCTATCCGGGCTGCGTTTTGCAGGTGCAGGCGTTAGCTCCTCTTTGGGTGGCCCCTACCGGGCAGTTGGTCGGCTGTGCGGCGGTGCCTAGCGGAGTTTGAGGAGTGGTGATCTTATGTTTTCCGAACCTTTGCATAGTTAGCCTCCTACGGGAGTGTATAAATGTTTATATCTGATTTTCCCCTTTTCGAGGTTTTGTAGATTGTATATTTGGTGTTGTAATCTTTCAATTTGAGATTTATGTTAATTTTTCTAGAATTGCTAATTGAGGGTGTTTATTGAATTGTTTAGAGAGACCAATAGGTTAGAAAGAACGCTTGCTATATTTTTTCCGCAGTTTGTTAGGTTCCGGTTTGCTTCCCCGACCCGGTTGGGCTTTCACGGGTCGGGACGCGACAGCTTGGTATTAGAGCAGGATGTAGGTCTTTAGCCGGATTATGCCAACGAGGACACTGGGTCTCTAAGAGGGTTGGGTTGTGAGACCCGGGGTACCTGGATGTCGGTGTTCGCCTGGAGGGCATTTAGCCGAGTATTTTTCTTGGTAACAATATATAATAGTTATCAGGTATGGAGTATTTTCCTCGGTAACAATATACAATATATAATAGTTATCAGGTATGTAACCGAGTATTTTTCTCGACGGTGGATATTCTCCGATTGATACTCGAGTATTTTCTTCTGGACATAATTTTTTAGAATTGTGTACTGCCCGGGCCATATCATATGGTATCCGTATCCATTATTTGTGCTACATAGCTGTAAGTTGGCTCGTATTCGAGCCGAGCCGTACCCTAGCTCGCCCGAGCTCGAACAAAGCATGCTAGGGTCGAGCTCGATTCAAGCTTCAAATCGAGCTCAAGCTAGGCTCGTCAGAAGTAAGGTCAAGCTGGAGCTCGATTGCCCCCAGCCTAGTCGAGCCTAAAATAGTAATTCATATTATAAGTAAATAATACGGATACACTAATAAATTATACAACATATAAGATTTTATAATAGCTAATGGATCTCGGCTCGCCAGCTTTCGAGCCGAGTCCATGAATGGTCGAGCTCGAGCTCAACAAAGTAACGAGCCTATTCTTTGGTTTGAGCTCGGCTCAAGTCCAAACCTAAACGAATTTGATCCGAGCTTACTCGAGCTGGAGCCGAATTCGATTAAGCTCGTCTCCAAATACAGCCCAGGCCTAAAAAAAGGCCATTCCACAGTCAAGAGAATTACCAAAGAAACAAAATCAAATGTACCTCATCAGTGATCATCATTATCACCCCAAAAGAAGCCCTCTCTCCGATTTCTGAATCCACACTTTTTTTTTTTTGGATGCCTTTCTACTCTCCCCATTACGGGACCACTCTTTCTTTACTAATCCATCACTATACAAGGAACTCTATCTGCCCACCTATAGAGAGCCCCCTCCATTGGCAGCGAGATGCTTCCTTTTCAGTTTCAAGAGCTCCAGGAGAAGGTCTCCGCCCATCTGAAGCCATGGCAGCGCTCCTTGGAGTTCTGGGCTCGAGCGGCGGACATCTATACCGGCTATAAGGTCTCTCTGCTTGAAGCTGTTGTGTGTGGATTGTGGATTGTGGTTTGTTTGTTCTTATGGGTTTTGGATGGCAGGTGTGCCAGTTCCGCGCGAGTTACATGAAGGATGTTGAGAAGGAGGAGGCAATGTGGGAGAGGCAGCATGAGCTCGCCGCCGAGAAGATGTACTCCCTTTGCTCTGAGCTTGGTGGGCTTTTCCTCAAGGTATGAGTTTTGATTCATGGGTTTCTTTCGTTAGGATTGTTTCCAAAAAGGAGTGTCATTCTTCTTGTTTTTTGTGTGAGATATTAAGATTTGGAAAGAGTTAGATGATGGTTGTGTTCTTTGGTAATTTCAAGTTTACATTTTGGTGTCGGATACCACGGTCACAGTATATTGGGGTATTGCGGTAATGGGTCTTTTGTGTTTCTGCTATAAGTGCTTACCATGGAATGAGATTATTTTTTGGCCTTGTCGTCTGGGGAGAAGCTTTGCTTTGTTTATGGCTCTTCTTTGACATGAAGTAGAAATTTATTGGATTTTGCGTTGTGGAAACTTGTTTTGAGAGTTTGAGCTCTATCTGTTGTGGGGTTCTGTAGTTGTATAATGATCTACTGATTGGTGATCTTATACTTGTTATGATGACTATCTACTGGGATTTTATTCTAATGTTCTTCGCTTGTGTAATTTGATGCCAACTGATGCCTTGTATCATCTATTTTCTCACTTTATTGTCCTCCGCTGTTTAGGACTTTTTGATTTATTTTCCGCTTTGATTCATTATTGTTTGCTGTGCCTTGGGTTCCAAGTGAGAGATGTATTGTTTAGGACTATCCTGTATTGTTGATTCTTTTTAAGACATACAGAGTGAGCTTTAATTTCGATGCTTTGTTGCTAGGAACTCTGCATAAATAATGCTCATGGACGAAATCCATTTTCCCTAACGTCGCCATTTTATGTGCATTTGGATATTCTCTGATTGTGATTTCATCTGAACCAGTCCTTGTCTGATCTGAGTTATGATGTTTGAGAAGTTGACTTGTTCGTGGTTATTTTTTTTATTGAAAGCCTGTTTTATATTAATTAAAATCACCTTCATATTTTTTAGGCTGCTCAAGTTCTGGGGAAACCTGATTTGGCTCCTGCTGCTTGGGTAAGAAGACTTGTTACATTATGTGATAAGGCTCCCGCGACCCCATTTGGTGAGGTCCAACGTATACTAGAGAAGGAGTTGGGTCAAAACTTCGGTGATGTCTTTGAACATTTTGACGTTGAACCTGTTGGATCTGCTTCAATTGCACAGGTTTTCTAGCAGAACCTTCAGAAACGTTCATAAACTATCAAGTAGCAGCAACACTAAGCCCCGCATGGTTAATGAACTTAAACCTTTTTGTATTGATCTGTTAGAATTGGTATCAATGAGTAGTTCTGCTTCGTTGATCTGGTTTCTGTAGCTAGTAATTTTTTCCTGATATTATATCCGTCATCCACATTCACCACATATAATTGAGTTGCTACTAGTTGATCTTTTGAAAGCTTAAACAATGAAATCTTGTTTACATTAGCTTACCATAATGGTCCCTCCATAACTGACGTGCTAATAATTGGTCCTGTTCCTACCATGTGGAATAACGTTGTGAAGCATAACCCATCAAAAGATGGTTAGCTAACTTATTTATGGGGATCATAGAACGAGTGCCAATGCAATTGCTTGACACAAAACACACTGATTTTGTGGGATATTAGTTGACTATCCCTGTTGTTAGTCTACATGGTTTTTATTCTACATGATCGGAGATTGTGCTTTTGATTCTTCTAAGAGGGAATGGTCCATGTGTCTCTAATTTGATACTGCTTTTTTCTTCTTAATTTTAATTTAATTTCCTGCATGCTTCACCAATACTTCAACAGTTTAGGCGGCCGGTATACTCATCCGCACTTTAATTTCTGTTCTTTCTACACATTGGTCAAATAACAATCAACTATTTTCGCTTTAAATCACAATAAAGGAACACAACCTTTATTTTTGTAAAGTAGATTGCAATTTTATGCATTTTTCTTTCTGAAACATGTCTTAGTTTTTCCTTTTCTTGGGATCTTAGGTTCATCGGGCAAGGCTCAAGCATGCAAAGACTGATGTTGCTGTCAAGGCAAGGAAGACTTTGTATGTGCCTTGTTTTAGTTGAAACAACAAATTGCTTATTAGCTTCCCTGCATGTAATAGGTCCAACATCCAGGAGTTCAGCATCTGATGATGGTTGATATCCATAACTTGCAAGCATTCGTTTTGTTTTTGCAAAAGACAGATATTAAGTTTGATCTGATTTCTCTTACAAAGGAAATTGAGACACAGGTAAAACTATATTTCCTTGCAGCATGTACTGCATTTGCATCATCTTGATTGTTTTTCTGAAGATGAGTAAAATATTCTCCTTTATATTGAAGCTTCCTACTTGCAAGTTGAAAGGATATCTTGTCACTGTAGTATGGAGGCTTTATTTTTAAAAAATCAAGCATTAATGAATGTGTTGAAGTTACTTCATTGCTTCTATTCAATGCTATGGTCAGGTTAATAAAACTGAAACTTGTAAAATTCTAGATTCCGCGTTGCCTATTTGATTTAGCCTTAGAACTCTGATTTAGGACAATCTAAGCTTGAAGTGGGTCTTAATCATGATCAATGCTTACAGTGCCGATGACTTTGTGTCCTGCTGTAACTTGTCCGGCATGGAATGCACAGCACGAAGAGAACACATTTTGAAGACTATACAAGCATGAAATGGTCCTAATCCTCAATCAAGGATTGCAGTCTCGATGGCTCGTATTGTGCCGACGATGCAGGGGCAGTGTATCAAGTGGCCGAGAGGAGGGGGGGGGGGTGTGCATCGGAAGAGGAACCGACCGTGGGCTTCAGGAGAGGATCGGAGAAGTGGAGAGAGTCCAGAGGAGTTAAACTAACAAGTGTCTAACATCGACTTTGTTAACACATGAAACTCAGTAAAGAGCGTTTGGGTTCTTTGGGTGGGTTTTTGACACAGTTACCTGTGCCATGATCAATGGTTTGTAGTTTATACTGTGTAGGTTTTGTGTCGGCTTGGGGTGGGTTTTGACAAAGTTAACTGTGCCATGGTCAATGGTTTGTACTTTATACTGTGTAGGTTTCCTAATGGCTGGTGCTCACATTGCTGTTTAGCATAGCAAACCTTGATTCTGATGTTAGAAGCCATGCTAAAAGTTAGAATAGCAGAAAGGAAGTATAAAAGAATAGGTTATGATAATAAGTAAAGGGAAACAACTTCAAGTGCTTGTTAAGTTTTTGTTAATCTACCTATTGCGAGCAACTTTTTTTAGCTTGCTCAATGGAGCATTGTTTCTGGGACCAGAGTGATAATAGTTAAATCAAAATGTCTTGCATGAATATTCGAGCTTGGTATGAAATTACCTCATGCCTTTCTTCTGATTATTTGCTCTTGAGTTTCAAGTTAATATATTTTCATCATATGGATTTTCTATAATTTTCATCATGTATTTGCGAAGGAATTTGTATGCACTATTTTTATAATCATGGAGTACCGTGTTGCTCGGTATGACCCTTGCCGACTGGTATGTACGGTTTATGATAGAAATAGTGGGCATGTGACCATTGCCGAGTATATGTCAATCCTCTTCAGGTTTTATTTCGATGGCACAGGGTCCATTTCGAGTATTGGCATGATTCATCTGGTCACCACATGCCGTGTTGGTCTTTATGATACATGTCGTCAGCCCATATCCTATCGGCCAAAGACTCGCATGGTACCTGCAACCGTTACACTAGTCCTTGATCCTAATCATGAAAGATCGAAGGCTTTTGCCAAGTTATGTGTTTAGCAGACATGAACACCTCGAAATGCATTCTAAAAAATGCTCTTGACTAGTTCTTTGCAACTCAAGCTCTCCAATCTGTATGATTGTTCGCTTATCTTGCTTTTCCAGGCGATAAAAAAGGATGGCTTGTTACAATCTTCGAGGTTTCTTTACTTACAGTAACACATTGCATTAATCTGATATGCTTACCGATTGGTTCTCATTTTTGTGTGATGAAGATTGGATATGAATTTGATTTTATAAGGGAGGCTGAGGCCATGGAAAAAATCCGAAACTTTCTCCAGACAGCCAACAGAAAGGATCCTGTTATGGTGCCTCGTGTAATTCCTGGAAAGGTAACCAGGTATGGAACTACTAAACTTAATGCTATCTTACAGACTACGAATTTAATCTGGATACTATAATTTTTATGTTTGTTCTTGGGATTTATCTATGATTGCTTGTGGCTCTAATTTGATTGTCCTATTAAATTTCAGTATCAAGGTTCACCATTTTTACTTCACTACAAAATGATAATCAGCCTAAAACAGGGTTCTCTGCAATATCAGAATACGTCTGATACTAGACTTCAAGATTTCATCTAAACGCAGTTCTCAAGTTTTCCTTTATAGTTCTATGAAACTTTCCCAGATATGCAGATTTGCTGTCTGATTTAGATTCTTTGAATATCAAAATTGGTTCCAAACTGAGGTCCAAAATTGGTTTATATTCATGTTGCTAGGAGAACCTTTCCCATCACTAATTCGAGGTTGAGTAGAATTGGATGTATAAAAAGAAAAAGGACACAGCCAGCGAAGAAAAATGATGAGAAGAAGATTTTAGCGGATAATGAGATCATAGCAATGAGAAGATGGGGGCTGCAGATGGTGGCACGTTGGAGAAGCAAGATCAGATCGCGTAGCTTTGATATCATGACGCAAAACCTTAGAGATTATATTGTGATTGAAGTGGTTATATTCTCCCTTCGTCTCTCTCTCAGGAGCCCCCCACATGCATAGAACCAATCCACCAACGATTGCCTACTGGGGGCACGGCCTGGATAATTGACCGGGATGGTATGTACCACCGGTACGTTCTGTGCCGGACCAGTACAAATCCGTTCTGATTGAACAAGCCTTTTCTATTCCTTTGCCCTTCTGCTCTCTCTTCCTTTCTCCTCTCTCTTTTGGCGCTTTTTTACCTTCTCTCCTCTCTCTCTTCACTTTCCTATTTCTTTTCTCATCTCCTCTCTCTTCCCTTTTCTATTTCTTTTCCATCCTCTCTCTTTTGGCCTCTCCTCTTCTTTCCTTCTTTCTTTCTTCCCTTATCCCTTCTTCCTTCTCTTCCTCTTCTTTCCCTCCTTTTCTCCTCTTTCTCTCCTCTCCTTTCTCTCTTCCCTTTTCTATTTCTTTTCCATCCTCTCTCTGTTGGCCTCTCCTCTTCTTTCCTTTTTTCTTTCTTCCCTTATCCCTTCTTCCTTCTTTTCCTCTTCTTTCCTTCTTTCTTTCTTCCCTTATCCCTTCTTCCTTCTTTTCCTCTTCTTTCCCTCTTTACCGTAGCCTATCGATCTCGGGGTGGATCGTGACCTGCTTCCTATCCAGGTCGGCAAATACCAGCCGATATGGTACCAGCCACTGTGGCGATCCATGCATAGAACTGCTAATACTAGTCATAACATGCATATAGGTGGGGATGGAGAGAATCCATTCACTTCAGTCACAATATAGTCTCTAAGGTTTCTCTCTTATCTCTACTTCCTCTTCTATCTCTTTTCTCTCTACTTTTATTCATTATCTTATTATCTCCACATCCTAATCTTTCCTCCATTGTATCAGTTGTGATAGTTGAACTATGTTGTAGACAAATTAAGCTTGTATTTGTTTGCATTATGTGTGAAATTTTGCTATATAGAGCCTTTTAATTACTCATTATATCCTACATTTTTTGCAGTAGTTTTGATAATCTATTAACTTAGACAAAGCTTGTGCCCACCTGACCGAGATCGGAGGTTTCGATTTTTGGTTGGGCCATGGTGTGGGAGATAGGCCCAAAGTTGTTACGAGCACTGTTCACGTCAGTCTGCAGTGAGGTCATGCTTGGCCCATGGATATCCCATGCTTTGCTGCAGGCTTTGATGGATTAGCGAACAGCTGTAGACTAGCAACTCTATATTGCATGCTTGTTAAAGCTTTCAATGAATATTCAGCTGCTATCTTCCGTGTGAAGACTTGCCAATTGATGCGCTTTTGATTTTGATTGCTGGTACAAGCTGGTTTTCTGGCTTGTGCATATTCTGCCGAAGTGTCTGTTGTCTTGAGATCTTCCCATCATCTTCATGCGATTTTACTACTCTGGTACTATGCACAATGCTTAGAATGCATATTGCAAAATTTTATACGTGCTTAGTGGTCTAATTGTATCAAGAATCATATTCATGTGCTTATACAGACCTTATTGTTTCTATTTTCCAGTTGGGAGTGTTCTAAATTTTTTTTTGCCTACGTAGGAAGGTCTTAGTAATGGAATTCATAGATGGAATACCAATAATGAACCTTGGCAATGAGATTGCTAAACGAGGAATAGATCCTGGTGGGGGAATTGCGACAGCTGCAAAGCAGTAAGCTATGAAGACACTAAAATGTTTTTTTTTTATTTTATGTTTTTCTTGAAATCTGGTTAAATGTTCTTTGAACTGCACATTATCGATTTTCTATGCATTCAATATGCTCAATGTATATTTCATAAGCACCAAGCATCCAAATGACATTATTCATTGATGCTCATTGGATTGTGATTTGATTTCTGAAAATTGTAGTCATATTCCAAGCTCTATTTGAACCAAGGATTTTCATACCGGTCGGCACATGTCCGTACCGGCCGGTATGTACCGAACCAGCAGCTGGCCGGTATCCCCCGGTACGGAGCCGATATGTACTGGATCCGGAGAGGGGAAGAGAGTGGGAGGGAAGGAGGAGAGAAACAAAGGAGAGAGCGGGAGGGAAGGAGGAGAGAAACAGAGGAGAGGGAGGGGGGAAGAAAGAGAGGGGAGGAGAGAGCAGGAGGGAAGGAGGAGGTGAAGAAGAGGGGGAGCCGGAGCCGGAGGGGAGGACGAGACGGAGAAGAGGAGACGGAGGGGATGAGGAGCCGGAGCCGGAGAAGAGGAGCGGGAGGGGAGGGGAGGAGCCGGAGCCGGAGGGGATGAGGAGATGGAGCCGGAGTCGGAGGCCGAGGGGAGGAGGAGCGGGAGGGGAGGAGCCGCGGTCTCGGGGGAAGGAAAAGTAGGCAGGGAAGGAGTGAAAAAAAGAAGCGCGTGGGGAAAGAGGCCACGGGTGGGAGAAAAAAAGAAGGGAGGAGAGGAGAGAAGTGGCCACGTGGAGGGGAAAAAAGAAGAGAAGTGCGTGGGGGCGAGGGGGGGGCAGCAAGTTAGAGAACGACATAGAAGCGGTGAGTGAGTGCCGATAGGTTAAAAATCAATATGTTATTTATCATTAGTTTTTATTTATCAATGATAAGCCTCATATAATATGTTATTTATTATTATTATTTATTTAATAATGGTAATTACTAATATTTTTTTATTTAATCATGATTGTTTTTAGCATTATTTTTTATCTAATAATGGTGACTTTCCAATAATTAAATGTATTATATGAAATTTTAAAATATTATGTTAATAATCATTTTAGTTATTATATTACTTTCTAATGCTATTTAGTTTTTTATTACTTATTCATGTTAATTTTTATGTGAATTGCTTATGTTACTTTCTATGTTAATTACTTACGATAGTTTTTATATTAATTGATAAATGTTATAGAGAAAATTTAAAAATAATTTTATAACATTTAAAAATTCGGAGAATTTTTTTTAAAATTCTTAGGAAAATTTAAAAAATTCGTAAAAAAAAATTAAAACTTTGTAGAAATCTGTTCATCTTCGTCTACCCCTTCATACCAGCATGGTCACTATGGAGAGAGATATGATCATGACAGTTATGTTACGTCCCAGCATTCTAGTCATATCGATCAACCACATGAGCCTACCTTCATGCATGGTATTTTTGGAGATATCAGATCATCTACTTCACGTGATAGTTTCGGATATTCGTATGGCTATACTGATACAAACCAGCCATACCAACCACGTCGGATTGAAGTGCTGACTATACATGTTCATGAGACTGTCATTGATTTCAAGCATGATGTTGCAGAGTATCAGTCGCTCATTAGAGAGTTTGAAGTCTATTATTGTCTTTATATAACTTTCCCTCAGTATATGCAGCACTTGAGTTATATTAGTAACATTTATCTTAGACCACCGATGACAGATTATGGTTAGTCTGAGAAAGAGTTTGATGTATACTCATATGAGAGATGTATTGGGCTGTTGATTATGTGTCATGTATTGTATTATACTATCTTGGTATGTTTTTACTCTGCTCTGGTATGAGAGATTATATTTGGCCAATTGGAGATGTTGAATACGATTGAATTTCACTCATCTAGACCGGTACGCCCGGCACGGCGCGTACCGGCGGGTTGCCGGCACGGCGCGTGCCACCGACATGGCAATCCATGATTTGAACCATTAAAACATTAAAATATCAAAATCTTTCCAAGAATAAAATTGTAGGTCTTCTAATTTCTTTAACCACCACCAGAATCAGCTCAATCAGAGATCATATGAATGCTAGTATTGTTTCTAACTTCCCCATCAGCTTTTCTCTATTGTCTCCAGACTTTACTTTGACTCACTCATTAATATTCAAATGTCGAATCCTTCATGGGATTCAAATCACACAATTCTGATTTCATCTACCGAAATTATGTAACTGTGTCAAAAGTTCCTGTCAAATGTTCTGCTTTCTTCTTGTGCCTTCTTCCATAAATTCTAATGGACCAAGCTGAAAAGTAATGTAAAACTTAAAACAAATGTTCCGTGTATTTTCCGTTATTATCTTGTACATAAAGCAGAAAAGAGCTGGAGTTTAATTGAATAAGATGATGCATTTTGGATTTGTGAACTCCAATCCATTGACATCTTGAGAGGTTAGTTTATTTGATACATGAACTAGGATGTGACCCGTATCTATTGCCTTCGGGGTAAAGTAATTTGCTGCTTATTTTCAAGATTGAAAAACTTGATTGTTCCTTATGTGTGTATTCCGTGACTTAATGAGCTTATTTCCCCTATGCTATTTGCACATTGTATTGTAAGTGTCCTTAAAGTTATAGGCAGATCACAACATATACAACATCTGATATTGAAAGGAAACATAATCTAGATAGATGCTTGAAGATAGTATAGATCGTAGAAAACCTTGTTTTAGTGACATTGCATGAATTCGTATCTATTTGATATTAGTGATGAATGTCTCTTTGAAATAGATTGTAAACCAGGTTGGAAAAATCAAGACCCCACGAATTGTCCGAAAAGCATGGAAGCAAATATAAGTATGCAAATGTTAAAAATCAAGCCACCATAAGACAAGGCATACAATATTTAACGTGTAAAACCCTCACGGCACGTTTGGTTTGCACAAGGAATGGGGGATGGATTGGGAATGAAAGCTGGAATGGAGTTGAGATAGGAATGAAGAGGGGAATGAGAATGATGCGGCATGTTTGGTTCGCACAAGGAATGAGATTAGAAATCATGCTTGAAAGTGTTTGGTACACAAAAATAAGTGTGGGGACGGAATGTGAATAGGATATAAACAACCAAATTATTTTATAACCGCCGTTCCGTCAGGAATGGAATGAGGGATTCCGGGCTATTAGGTGGGATAACATCATTCCCAACTTTAATGTCTAACCAAATAATGGAATGGGCTTTGATCGGGGATTTGACCATTCCATTCCCGGCGGTTATGTTCAACCAAACGTCCTGTCATGGTACAAGCACGGGTCCAACCTAGGACCAGGCTGACAAATCCGCTAAGATTGTTTAGTGTTTACACAAGTTGACACTCAGACTCACTGTACTGACAGTCTGACACCTCAGCTGCACGCGGCTGTCATATGCACTTACTCGATTCCTTGAAACGATGCTCGTAACTCTTCCCATCTTTAATGTTCACCTCCGCACGCACTCGCACTATGACTTCGGCCAATCCGATGGATAAACACACTCTGCTTCACCTTCGAGATCCTCTAGGACACCTCTTTGTATGATATCCACGCTCTCTAGCTCCCCATACTCGAAAGATACTTTTTCATCATCCAACCAAGCTTTTATAGCTAATCTTTCTTTATTTCCTTATCTCCAAATAGCAACCCAATTGGGAAAGCTCTGGCCTCAAATCTTAGGCAGTCTAATCCCACTAACTAAGTAGAACCGTCTGGGTGACAAAGGACTCCATAAACCCTCTCATCAATTTTCTTACGCTGGGTAAACCCAAGCTAGACCAATTGCCTAGATACGCGTATCATGTTTACAAAGCCTCATTCATATCCTGCTAGGAAAGTTACACCTTGCTCTCTAAACCAACCAATTAGCTCTCTTTTTGACGCTTCTCATATTTAGGAAATAATACTTGTGTTTATCCAAATCAAACTTAAAGTGTCGTTGCGAATTCTTTCTCCTGATCTAGTTTGAAGCTTTCCTCCGTTTGATCTTGTTCAAGATTGAATGGCTTGGATTGCTTGATATGTTTCCTTGCTTTGATCTCTCTCCCATTGATCCAACTCGATCAAATCTGTCTCAATTAGTCTTGTATGAATCATAACACAAATCTAGCCAACTTAAAAACTTGATCAACCAAATTTGCCAACAAGCATGGAATCTAGAACAGATTCCTTAGTTAGGTCTCCTTTTTCAGTTAGCATAGTTTGTTACGAAAACCAAACGTACAGAAGGACAAGTCTGATGACGCAGAATATTGACCAAATTTTGGAGAAGGCAAGAAACAAATCGATTCTTGCACCATGGAAACAAGGTTTTAGATTTTGATTTCTAACTATGGACACATTAGCTTAGGGTTAACATGCAAATTGGTTTATGTAGATGTCATCTCTATATCTACTCAAGTGATTGCACCCTCAAGTTTATGAACTTATGTCATTTTAAGAAATCCTGGGAATATGTACTTAAAAATTGACCAATTTGTATCCTCAAGTGTAAATCTATGCTAGCATGTTATTCACATCAGGGCGCAAATTAGGGTCGTCAATTGGTGATTATTGGCATCTATTATTTGTGGATTTAAAGGCCCTTATTTGGTAAATTATGTCAAATAAGTAATTAGGGTGCAATTAGTAGATGGCCACATTGTACCCTCAATTAAGGGCTCAAATCCTAGTATCCAAATTAGGCAACTGAATTATTTCCTTAAATAGATGGGGAGAGTGAGCAAATGAATGTTCCTAACTTCAGGTTTCTAATGTATATTTATTCAAAATTCTTAAATCTGCACATATTTAGGTCCTTATTTATGAAAACTTTTGGTATAGCTATCAGATTAATTCTAGCGTCTTAGAAAGAAGCTATTTGTGCAAAATAGAGTCAAATGTCTGCAAACTGGGAATAGAAAACGACTATGCGTTCTACAAAAATCCTGATTTTTCCTGAAGCGTAAGGTAGCATCTACTCATTTTCTGGGAGATCTAAGATTTATATTGAAGGTGAGAGGAATAGTTGAAATTAATTTAAGAAGAGAAAGTTAGAAGAAATTGTAAGATTGGTAAAAAATAGGCTATGAGATTTCGGAATGCATTCCTGCATAAGTTGGACAAAAGATATTTGAGAAGACTTTGGTCAGGAATTTTTCTCCCTTAAACAACTGATGCGGACATCAGATCCAGATTGAGATGCAGATCGAGTCAAATCATTTATGATGAGTACATTTGATTAGAGGATCACCTATGCTACTTTTGGATTTGATTTATATGCATTTTAGTTATGTATTTGTCATTGTTTTATTTTGGACTTGAATCATTAGACATGGTCAAGTCATGTTGTGTTTTTGACTTGAGCCATTCATGGTCAAGTCATGTTATCTCTCTTATATAAGAGAGGCCTAGGTCTTGTATGAGAGGATTATTGATGAAGAGAACATTTGCAAACATTGCTTCCCTCTAAAACTCTCTCTCTCCTGGTTCCTGCCTTCTCCTTCTCCCTCTTTTTCCTCCCTCCCTCCCTCTCCCTTGCTAGCTCCTTCTCAGCCAGCCGGCATCAAATTGGTATCAGAGCATGTTACTTGATGTCCGGTTCAAGCAGTCGACCCTCTTTAGAGTCACCTTCCCTTAGGTTCCTTCCCCACCAGCTGCTGTCACCTCCACCACAGGGATAACAGCCACCTCCATCACCTCCTTCAAGACCTCAGCAGCCCATACTTCGACTACTCCGACCATACACTCCACAATACCACCTGCGCATCTCTCAAACCCCAGCCCTTATCCTAGTCTCAGTCATAGCCGACGAACTTGACGTCGACGACTACAACTTCGATGATGACGAGGATGACCTAGCTCAGTTCGAAGAGCTGGCCATCAGCAACCCACAGTAGGAAACGAAAAAAAAAACAAAAAAAAAAACAGAGACAGTCTCTGTTCAGTTTCCAGCAAGAAGAAAAAAGAAGCCAGCAGCAAACAAAAGAAGAAGAAGAAGAAGAAAAGCTAGCTGTCGTCAGTCCCTTCTTCCGTTCCCCCCATCTCCTCCTCTTCCCCTAGTCCACTTTACCCTCCTTTTTCCTCTTCTCCACTCCCATCCGCAGACATCCTCTTCCCCTTCTAAACCCACCCTTGCCCACTCCAACGACCCGCAGCCAAGCTCCACAATCCAGAGAAAAAAAGAGAAGAGAAGCCAAAGAGGAAGTCAGTAAAGAAGGAGAAGAAACCAGACGCCGAAAAAAAAGAGAGGAAGCGTCGGTCTTCTTCCTCCCCTTTTTCCGCTATCCCCTTCTTCTGATTCCTTAACCACCCTCTTCTCCCCCTTCTCTTTTCCTCTCATTCTCAGCCCCTCCCCTCTCCTTAGACTCATCCACCCACTAGATCCCCAAACCCCTTCTCTTCTACCAGGAAACCAGAGAGAGTGAGAGATTTAGAGAGAGAAGTAGAGAGAGAGAGTGTGTGCGCAAGAGAGAGGTACCTGGTTCGCCACCGTCACCGTCACCGTCGCCCGCCTCCATCACCACCAAATCGCAGAAGCACCGCCGCCTCCACCGTCTTCTCCTCAGATCCGCCTTGGATCCACCTCCACGGACACGGACTGACGAAGCCGCCGCCTCCCGCCCACTTCTTCCGGCGCCGCCTTCCTCCCCACAGCCGCACCCTCACCTCGGGACCCCCAACGCCGCCCTCGGGAACCCCGTCGCTCTGGAACCCCCGACGCCGCCCTCGGGACGCCTCGATCCCCTTTTACCCCGATTGGGTAAGTTTGGGGAGTGGGTCTTAAAAAGGCCGGTTAGACCAAGCCCAATTAGTAAACGGGTCTAGTTAAAGTTTTTTGACCCACCCCAAGCCAAGTCCCGTGGTTACAGCCAACTAATCAAGCATCACCTGACCGAGCCACATTGCAGGCCTGCTGATCCGACTCAGCCAATTCCAAATTCAGACCCAACACATTCAAGAGCAGATCAAGTCTAATCCAAGTGAATTAAGGTCGGTTTATTTTCAAATGCTTTTAGACCTATCTAGCCTATTTAAAATTTCACCAATTACTCTTTATATGGGCTCATACTCCTTGAAAGACAACCTAGCCAAAATCCAAACACCACAAGCCACATCACCCTTCTCTATTCTTACTACACTTTGAATCCTACTAGTTTGCAGATAATCACGTAGTCATCAATTTGAATTCTTCAACCAAAGTGATCTTCACGTTATATTTAATTTTATTTGCTGAAAATCCGATGATCTCTTGCATCATGCCTTAGATCCTTATGCGAGCATTTGCATCCTAGTTTTGTAGTCGTCACCCCACATCTACATGCAACTTTGTAGTGGTCATTTCACATCTGATTCACAACCTCATGCGACCGTGGACCATGCAATGGAATCTTTAAGGAAAACCCATCAAGAGTTAACAACTGAACTCTGGTAATTTCGGCAGGAGAGCGCTCGGGCTAACACCAAATTAGACTCGCTCGAAGTGTCCATCCAAAGAGTAAGTGGTGTCAACAACGACCACTCACAATACACCGCGGGCACAGACACTGATAGCGAAGGTCCAAGATTTTCAGGACATTTCCAAAGAAACAATCCTCACCCCCACAGAAATCATTGAGACTTAGGTCCCCAGCAAAATGATAGAGGTCATAGGCATGCCGCCGAGTTTAGGGATATCTATGATCACGATGCGAACATGATGCGAGGCATTCGAGTAGAGGCCCCTACCTTTGATGGTCGCCTTGACCCAAAAGTCTTTTCAGATTGGTTTCATGAGATGGACCACTTCTTTGAGTGGTACGACTTATTTGAGAACCGACGAGTTAGGTTTGCTAAAATGAAACTCATTCGGCAAGCCAAGCTTTTCTAGCACAACACCGAGCAGTTTTTGCTCCGCAACAACCAACCGCCTGTGACCGATTGGATAGAGATGAAACAAAAATTGAAACAAAAGTATGCTCCCTGAATTTATCAAGTTGAACTTCTTGATGAATAGAATGACCTGAGGCAAGGTAGTAGAACAGTCACTGATTACATCGCACAATTCGAGGATCTCATGATGCGATGTGCTATCATTGAAGATGAGAGGGTCACTCTGAGTAGGTTTCAACTAGGTCTAAAGGATGAGCTAAGAAGGGAACTTAAAACTCGTGGCGTCACCATTCTAGATAATGCTTATGCCATAGTAGAAAACTATGAGCATATGTTTAGGACTACTTTCACAAGATGTTCGCAACCTTTAGGGACTAGACCACCTATTATCACCCCTCATCCTAAATCCTCTCCTATGGCTAGTCTAACTCAAAACAACAAAGATAAAAGAGTACGTGGGCGACATCCTAAACAAACACTTAGGCTTCAATGTTACACATGTGCCAGGGCTTTGGTCATGCTTTAGCTAACTATGCGAACAACCTTTTTCCCATAGATGAGCACAAGCAAGATGACAAAATGAATGAGATTGAAGAGCTAGTTGATGACCCTTATCTTGATGGCATTAACGACACTGATGATGAGTGTGAGGAGGATCCTAAGATCGAGAACTGCACTCTTCCCTCTCCACTAACATCTACTTCTCATGAAGCTAAATTCAATACTTGTGCTATTTCACGACGCTCAGAAATTGTAATGAAGGACGAAGTTGCTATGATCAAGGACAATGATGTGTTTAAGGATAAGAATTTTTATAACATCATCTCACATCAGTTTGACAATATTGTGATAACAACATTCTACAGCCTTTCAAAACCTATCAGATTGTTTGATCTTCCGAAGGCTATCTTGTCTAATTGGCATGTCTGTTTTATGACCTATTTCTCGAGGACCTTATGGCATATGATGAGCACAAATTGTAAGTATTCTATTGCTGATATAAACGACAACATGGCAGTTATGCATACCAAGTGTTGTCACTTTCTAAGCTTCCCTCTAAGTGACAGTTCTCATATTTGGGATTCTTGTCTTCTCTTGTATCAGTTCGCATGTAGCACTTTTGTCAGCAGGTTAATAGGTACATGTCTAACAGAGGTTATGCATCATTTCACTTATGGAAAGCATTTAGGTCTTTTATCTTGGAATATTCATTTACCTGAACATGCATGTGCACATCATGTACATAGTCTGCATCAAGAGATCATCAAGAATGTTCATGCAAATAATGTTCAATATATGTTGCAGACTAAGTCTTACGGGCATTTGAATGAAATCCGCCTTAAGGTCTATGTGATCTATTACAGCCTAACAAACTACAATTTAGGCTCCACAAATGCCTTGACTTGTCTTCTTGACATTGTTGTGTATCACATATTGACCTTCACCCGTGATGACCCTTTTCTTCAACCCCCACTTAAGCCGCCACTTGCCGAGATTTCTTGCTACTCCTAACTAGGCATTCTTGTCTCTCCCGCCCACAGATATATGAGTATTTTGATGATGTTTTAGATGACTAAATAGTTTCTATTAGTGATGAGGTAGCCAGGTCTTTGGTTTCTTGGAGCGGACTCAGTTTTTGTAAATTGACTCGGACTTTTGGAGCGCTACCAAAGCCATGCCACATCATACTCGACGGAGTCGAGTTCTTTTCACCTTGAGAGAATTGATGCGGACATCAGATCCAGATTGAGATCTAGATCGAGTCAGATCATTTATGATGAGTACATCTGATTAGAGGATCACCTATGCTACTTTTGGACTTGATTTATATGCATTTTTGTTATGTATTTGTCATTGTTTTATTTTGGACTTGAACCATTAGACATGGTCAAGTCATGTTGTGTTTTGGACTTGAGCCATTCATGGTCAAGTCATGTTATCTCTCTTATGTAAGAGAGCCCTAGGTCTTGTATGAGAGGATTATTGATGAAGAGAACATTTGCAAACATTGCTTTCCTCTAAAACTCTCTCTCTCTCTCCTAGTTCCTGCCTTCTCCCTCTTTTTCCTCTTTCCTCCTAGTTCTTTCTTCGTCCTTCCTCCCTCCCTCTCCCCTGCTAGCTCCTTCTCAGCCAGCCGGCATCAACAACTTTAGTAGAACCCATATTCCAAAACCGGATCCCTCTTGGTGGATAACACAATTCAAGCTCTAAGGTGAAAGCACTCAATTCGCAATGCTGATTGTAGGTTTCTGGGGCACATCGAACAATTGTGTGCATGGGGCATTGCAAATGCACTGCATGATGTGTACAAGCAAAAACCCCTTAGGTGATGCTTTTCATTCTTTTAATTGAAAATACTAGAAGTATTTGCGGCATAGGGTTATTTTCTCTGTGTTAGCTTTTAAGGGCACATCAGTAGTTAGCATTAGCTTTTATGGAAAATTTATTGGTTACAAAATTATTTTGTGCAAAGTTTCGGAATTTTTTATCTAAGCACTTTAATTTATTCAATGAGATTTATGTTTTGTTTACTTTCTCGAAGCTGTGGTAATGCAGGAAAATTTTGAAAAATCTGACTCTTGCCTATGGTCAAATGATCTTGAAGGATGGATTTTTCCATGCAGATCCCCACCCTGGAAACATTCTTATCTGCAAGGACTCTGAGGCAAGTATGCTACTACTGTTCTAGTAAGAAAGCAATCATTGTAGTATTATTTTTCTTAATTTTTCTGTTGTCCTGTTTTGTGGTTGATGTAGATGGATATCTTTGTGTGCGCGTGCGCGTGCATATATGCATATTCTACTAGTTTTAAAGTAGAAAATTTCTAATTTATGAAACGCTAAAAGTTAAGGCAGTATTATTCTCATTTCGTTGAATTTTTTACATATTAAATCCACTTTATCGATTTTACAAAACGAGTCCCTTTTCATTTTTTTGTTTGCATATCAGGCCAAATCTAGTTTTATAGGACAAAAATGCCCTTCAACTTGTTACTACTTCTCAATCCTGCAAAACTTTAAACACTAGTGCACTTAATGCTCTCAAGTGCATTAAATGCATGATTTCTCTCTCTCCCCTCTCCTCGGCGTATACCATCATGTACCTCGCAGTTCGCCATCGATTGCCTCGCTATCCACTAGGAGAGAGGCTTTTGAGATGGACAAAGATGTAGAAAATGAGACAGTAGCTCACCTACTCTTTGTGGATATCGTCCACGACAATTATGTGTTTTTAATGTCTGAGCTTTGTCCAGCCTCTTGCAGTGCAATTTCTTATTTTCACAACACAAAAACAAACCAAAGGTCTAAGATAATGTATTGACACTGGATCTCTCTTTCTTCTTTTAGTGGTTCCAACTTTGAAATAAGTATTCCATACTAAAATACAAATGAAGAAGCATGACGTATATTTGTGAATTTTATACTTATTCGCTGGAGTTATCACATTAAGCGAGAATCCATTCCTGACTTGTTAATGAGGATTCCTCACATATAAGTACGGATTCCTGTCTTATATGTGAGGATTCCGGTACTGATGTCTAAAACTTTACTTATAAGTGAGAATCCAATCCCGACATGATCTTTACTTATAATAGAGGATTACTTGCTTATAGGTACGGAATCCTCACATATCTTGGCTTCATAAAGCCTCTTTTAGTTCTCATACGGGTGTCTGTCTAAAAAGATGTTTCTTTTCTTATTCCAGAGATTTGGATTGCAAGAAATGAAACCAAGTACAGTGACAAACCACTTCCTGCTGCTGTGGTTCTCCGGGACGTAGTTGGTTAGCTTTGCACTATGTGTGGTGTCATTTCTCCTAGAAGAGTGGTGCGGACACCAGAGGCCGATTCGACCGCGTTTACTTCCGCCGTCGATGGAGAGGTCCACCAGTGAGCTTGTGGATGGATGAGGATTGAGTCTTGTTATTTGGTCGAGTCTTGTTATTTTGTTAGTGTTTGAGTCTTATTTGCTTATCTCATTCTAGTTGGTTGTCTTAGTTCAGTTGGTTAAGTTATTGTACCGAGTCTAGATTGTAGTAGCGGATTGGGTTAAGTCCATTTCATCTCCTATATATATGAGCCCCTGCATCTTTACAGGGGATGATGATTTTGAGATAAAAGCTTCTGCTTGTTCTTCCTTCTTTGGTGGTGATTCCAAAGAAAACCCCTAGGTGGTGATTCCTAGGCGTCATCGTCAACTTCAGGTGGTGATTCTTGAAGCTGGCGCGGCATCAATTTGGTATTCAGAGCTAGGTCGATGTCTAAAGGTAACGGCAATACCTGTCCTTGTTCCTTCCCTGGTCCCCTCTGTCCTTGTTCCTTCCCTGGTCCCCTCTACCCTCACGAGTTCTTTCAACAACCACCGTATCTTCATCTTCCTCACACCCCATCATCTCCTCCATCGACACCGCCACCTTCACCACCACCACCGCTAGCCCAAACCCCATCATCTCCTCCACCGACAGCTACATCTCCACCACCGGCCCAAACCCAAACCCAGCCACTGTTAGATTTCGACTTTGACGAATGCGATGATTTTGACGCATTCGACGAGTTAGCTAACGAGAGGAGAGAAGCAGTGAAAGAAGAAAAGAAGTCGCCGTAGAGAGAACGAGAAAAAAAAAGAGAGAGAAAGGGCTACAACAAGCTCTGAAAAAAAAACAAAGAGAAGAAAGAAGCAGCGTGAAATTTTCGTCGCTGATCTCCTTCCTCCCTTATTCCTTCTTCTCCCAATGGCATCCTCCATCCAACTGCCTTGCCCTAGTTCTCCCCGCCTTATCTAGTTTCCTTTCACTTACCTTTCCAGCCATCAACCATCACCGCCAAGCTTAACCCCTTTACCGACCGCCGTTGTCGCTGGATCTATCTACTGTCATGGTTGCCATTTTCACTGACTACCGTTGCCACCACCTACGTCGCCGACCGCCGCCACCGCCTTCGTCATCAACAGCCGCCGTCAGCGTCGTGATCTCTGGAGGATAACGGGGCGCGTGATCGTCCCCCATCGCCGTCCACAACCACCGCGATCTCCGCCACATCCGTTGTGATCTCCGCGTCGCCGACCGCTGTCACCACGATCTTCGTGATCTTCGTGATCGCCGCGACCTCCGAAATCTTCGTGATCACCGCGATCTCTGTTCCGCTCCTCCGATCGGGAGATTAGGGATTGTGATCGGATTGGTTAAGTTGTTCCGCAGCCAACTTAAAACACTTAAGTGGCTCGATCAGCTTCAGATCGAATCAGATCCGGTCCAAGCAACACCAGATTGGCCGATTGGATCAAGCCACATCCACCAGGAGTCTAATTAATCTGAATCGGTCCAGTCAAGTCTACTTGAAGCAGATCAAGTCGTCTCAGCAGCAATAAGATTTAGTCATTTTTCAGAAATCACCCTGACTTGCTGAATCAGAAGAAGCAGAACAACTCTGAAGCTATGCAGACTTGCAGAAAAGCCCAGAAAAGGTGCAGAATTGCAAAACAGTCCCTCCAGCAAGGTGCACATTTCCAGTTCTACCCTTTTATCTTTTGTAGAATCAAGTTCTAATCTTGTAGCATCTTTGTGCTCTCTCGTGCTATACCAAGCCTTTTACATACCATTTTATATTTTATAAATCCTTGAGAGAGACTTAAATTATTGCTATAAGAGTTGAGAGTGTTTAAATCCACAAATAGTAGATAGGCCGCTTGATTAGAAATATTAACCGTAGAATTGCTTATGGTATTGGACATCTTTGGCATGTATTTAGGCCACTCCTGTGATGCTATGAATACCGTTACTACTTGTTTGCAGTTTTGTATGTGGTAGTGACCAATATCCTACCTGGAGTTCTGACCTCTTAAAAGGTTAGCTCTAGCTTTATAAGTCCGTTGAACACCTCTATCTGTTGCTGATCTCTGCGTATCATTGCATTCTCTTTGCATTTAGTTGCATTTAGTTAAAATAAAAAATTTTGTCAAAATTAAATCAACTTTTGATCACACGCCTTTCAACTTCCCCACACCTCAGGCAATGGGGTCCCAGTCCGATGACCTCGCCCGTGTCCTATGCGAGGTAGTTGCTAAGATAGACAACCTAGCCACGCGAATGGAGAGGGCGGAAACTATCATGGCTAGGTCCGCTACTCAAATGGAGCGTTTAGCTAAACAACGACACCGACACATGACACGCCCCTAGACAAAATCATGACATTAGGGAACCTCGAGATCCCGATGAGCGTCTCATGAGCGGAATCAAAGTTGAGGCGCCCGTCTTTGATAGTCGCCTTGATTCGAAGACCTTTGTTGACTGGATCCACGATATGGACCACTTCTTTGAGTGGTACAACTTATCCCAGGACAAAAAGCTTCGCCAAAATAAAGCTTATCAGTAAGGCTAAGCTTTTTTGACAGAGCACTGAACAATTGCTGCAGCGAAGGAACCAACCTCCGATCAATGAATGTATTGAAATGAAAGAGAAACTCAAAGAGAAGTATCTTCCCCAGTCATATCAGGGGCACCTCCTTGATCAGTGGAACAACATCCGTCAAGGATCTAGGCCAGCCACGGAGTACATTGCATACTTTGATGAACTTATGATACGATGTGGCATTGAACAGGATGAACGCATGACCTTAAGTAGATTTCGAAAGGGCCTTAATGATGACCTTAGAAAAGAGCTTATTTTACGAGAGGTCACAACTCTAGATCAAGCCTACACCCTCGTTCAAAATTGCGAGTTGGTCAGTCGACCTAATTATGCGAGGCATTTGGATCAAAGATCTCCCAATCCCACCTCCCAATTCACTGGATCTAGGAATGGAGCCGGTCCATCTGGCAATCGTCCTAATCCCGCACCACAACCTCTTGGTAGAGACATCAAGGGCAAAGCTAAGGAAGCAGTTCCTGCGAGCCCTCATGTTAAGTGTTTCAAATGTCAAGGCGTTGGACACAATGCTGTCCAATGGCCTACTAAAACACTTTATATCAATGAACGAGAAGGTGATGAGGACTCCAGCGATGTAGAGGAACAGATCTACGAACCTAATCTTGATGACATCGAGGACAACGATGGCTGTTTTGAGGATGATCCTGCTAACCTTGCCTGCATTCGCTCCTTGCGTCGATCTCCACGATTATATGAGCCTACGAATGTGACCACATTAGGTGTGGTTAGGTGTGGCCTAGCACGACCCAAGGATAGTGATGACTGGAGGCGAAGTGTCATTTTCTACACTTACATAAAGTGGTGAAAAGGATTGCGAAGTCATCGTTGATAGTGGGAGTTGCATTAATGCAGTATCCTTATCAACTGTCTCCCGTTTAGGGCTGAAATCGATTCCACATCCTAACCCCTATAAGGTATTGTGGGTCGATACCTCAATCTCTATCAAGGAGAGATGTCTTGTTCTCATCCAGATCCTTGCCTATAAGGACAAGATTTGGTGTGATGTGATCCCTATGGACGTTGGCCATGTTATTCTTGGTCGACCTTGGCTATTTGACTTGGACGTCATCATTTTTGGTCGTTTAAATTCTTGTTCTTTTGTCTTTGACGGCAAGTGGATTAAGCTCAATCTTTTGCGTCCGAAGATAAATGATAAAGAGCCAAAAAGGAACGACACGAAGAAAACGGGCTTGCAAATCATCAAACCCAAGGAGTTTGAAAAGGCAGTAAACCTCTTCCTTTTGCCTTAGTTGCCAGAGAACCTGAGGTAGACACGTCTGAAGAGCCGTCTGAGGATGCTCAATTTGTAATGCAGAATTATTTGGAAGTGTTTCTTGATGATCTCCCTGACGAGCTTCCACCTATGCGTGACATTCAACATGCCATTGACTTTGTGCCAGGATCCTCACTTCCCAATTTACCTCATTATAGGATGAACCCCGTTGAGCATGCAGAGCTACAACGACAAATCGAAGGGCTCTTAAATAAAGGGTTTGTGCATGAGAGCCTTAGTCCTTGTGTGGTACCTGTACTTGCGCTTCTCACCCCTAAGAAAGATGGAACTTGGAGGATGTGCGTAGACAGCTGTGCGATTAATAAGATCACGGTCAAATATTGCTTTCCCATCCCCAGATTAGATGATATGCTGGATATTATGACTGGTGCCACGATCTTCTCTAAGATCGACTTAAAGAGTGGCTACCATCAAATCCGTATCCGTTCAGGCGACGAGTGGAAGACTGCCTTCAAGACAAAAGATGGGCTATATGAATGGTTGGTCATGCCTTTTGGCCTGTCCAATACAACTAGCATCTTTATGAGGATTATGACTCAAGTCTTCCGACCTTTTATGGGTAAATTTCTCGTCATCTATTTTGATGATATTCTCATTTATAGCAAGACGAAAGAGGAACACCATAACCATTTAGCCCAAGTTTGTGAAACCCTTAAAAAGGAGAAACTGTATGCCAATCGAAAGAGGTGCACTTTCTTCACAGATGGAGTTATCTTCTTAGGTTTCATCGTTTCTTCTCAAGGTGTTTCTACTGACCCCGATAAAATCAAAGCGATTGTTGATTGGCCTGAGCCAAAGAACGTTCACGAGGTCCGCAATTTTCACGGGCTTGTGACCTTTTATCGTCCTTTCATCAAGGGATTCAATACTATTATGGCTCCAATCACTGATTGTCTCAGGAAGGGCGAGTTCCAATGAACAAAAGCAGCTGCTAAAACGTTTGAAGACATTAAAAGGAGAATGACTGAAGCGCCAGTGATGCGCCTCCCGGACTTCACAAAAGCCTTTGAAGTGGAGTGTGATGCCTCTGGTATAGGCATTGGTGGTATCCTCAGTCAGGAACGTCACCCTATTGCTTATTTCAGTGAAAAGTTGAACGATGCTAAGCAGAAGTATTCGACATATGACAGAGTTTTAGGTGGTGGTACAAGCTTTGAGATACTGGCGTCATTACTTGCTACCCCAGGAGTTCATCCTTCACTCCGATCACGAAGTTTTGCACTTTCTCAATTCCCAAAACAAACTCAATGCTCGACATGGTCGATGGGTCAAATTTCTTCAAGAATACACGTTTGTCTTGAAGCATCGTTCTGGAGTTGAAAATCGAGCAGCTGATGCGCTCAGCCGACGTGTTCATCTTCTCTCCACGATCAGTGTCCATGTGACAGGGTTTGACAAGCTAAAAGAAGAATATGAGTCATGTCCTGTTTTTGGCGAGATATTCAAGTCCTTGACTGACACACCCTCCAGTACAATTGATGAGTTTTCTCTTCAAGATGGATTTCTGTTTAAAGCTACCAAATTCTGTATCCCACGTACGTCTGTTCGTGGTTTCTTAGTCTTAGAAACACATGTTGGGGGGCTAGCCGGCCATTTTGGTCATGATAAGACTACCGAAGAGATGCAACACCAATTTTACTGGCCCAGCTTGTTGCCAAGATAGTTAGCCAGTGTCGCACTTGTCAATTGGCCAAACATCGGTGACAAAACACGTCTCTACACTCCTCTGCCTGTCCCTGATCGTCCATGGCAAGATGTAAGCATGGACTTCGTGCCAGGTCTACCCCGCACTGCTCGTAAACACAACTCTATATTAGTGGTGGTTGATTGATTTTCAAAGATGGCTCATTTCATTCCTTGCTCCAAGACCTTTGATGCGTCCAAGATAGCAACACTATTCTGTGCTGAGATAGTGAAGCTTTACGGCCTGCCAAAGTCGATAGTGTCCGATAGGGATGTTCGATTCATGAGTTATTTTTGAAAAACTTTGTGGCACAAGCTCGGCACGAAACTCAAGATTTCAATAACTTATCATTCACAAACCGATGGTCAGACATAGGTGGTCAATTGAAGCCTAGGTATTCTTTTGCGATGTTTAGTGGGCGACCATAAACCGAACTGGGATTCCATTCCGCCTGCTGCAGAATTTGCTTTTAATATGACATTAGGCATGAGTCCTTTTCAAGTTGTGCATGGTTTTTCTCCTAGGAAGCCTTTAGATCTCCTTCCCACATTCTCATTGCATACTAGAATATCAGAGGCTGCAAAAACATTTGCACATCACATGCATGAGTTACATTAGTAGATCAGTAAAAAGATAGAGGCGGGCAATGCTCGTTATAAAGCTCGAGCTGATTTACACAGACGAGCTAAAGAGTTCAAAGTAGGGGATATGGTTATGATCCGTCTTAGGCCGGAATGATTCTCGCCTGGTACTATTAAGAAACTGCAATCTCGTAGTGCCGGACCATTTAGAGTGTTGCAAAGGGTTGGATCGAATGCATATGTTATTGATTTACCTTCAGACTATGGGATCAGCTCTACTTTTAATATTGAAGATCTTGTTGCCTACACTACACCCGTGCCAATTCCTGATGATCCTTTTGCCACTCCCACCAACAATCCTCTGGCTATATTTTCACCCATGCCTTTAGCACCCACTCCTTCACCAGCACGAAAAGAGCGTATTGATGATATCATTGATGATGAACTTGTATCTATAAGAGATGGGGCGAGGTCGTCCAGAGTCCGATTGCACTTGTATTGATAGAGAGGAGTTACAACATTTGGACCCAGATTTGTTGGATGCATATGACTGTCGTCCACATCATCACTCGACGGGGTCGAGTTTTCCCAACCCCGTGGGAGTTGGTGCGGACACTAGAGGCCGATTCGACTATGTTTACTTCCGCTGCCGATAGAGAGGTCCACCAGTGAGCTTGTGGATGGATGAGGATTGAATCTATTTGTTTGGTCGAGTCTTATTATTTGGTCGAGACTTGTTATTTGTTAGGGTTTGAGTCTTATTTACTTATCTCATTCAAGTTGGTTGTCATAGTTTAGTTGGTTGAGTTATTGTACTGAGTCTGGATTGTAGTAGCCGATTGGGCTGAGTCCATTTCATCTCTTATATATATGAGCCTCCTGCATCTTTACAGGGTATGATGATTTTGAGATAAAAGCTTTTGCTTGTTTTTCCTTCATTGGTGGTGATTCCAAAGAAAAACCCTATGTGGTGATTCCTAGACGTCGTCGTCAACTTCAGGTGGTAATTCTTGAAGCTGGCGCGGCATCAAAGAGCTTCATATTCACATGACATTAGACATTCCCAAACAAGAGACAAGCCAAACCTGTTACTGCAAGAAAACTGATTAGGGTGTTGCGGAAGAAGTTGCCTCTTGGTTCAATGAATCTAAACATGGATGGGGCTTGTAACGACAATCTGGGATTGATGGACGGCAATGGTTCCACTAGAGGCAGCAATGCTAATCTAGACTACACTTAATGTTAGGACTCTGGAACCACCATACCAGCAGCCAAGGGAGATCCGAACCTACCATAGGAGGGAACGACTACAGCTGGAGGAAGGAGATTCTGAGATCAATTTCACAGCTGCCAACAAGGATTCCAACCGTCCAAAGGAAGGAGATCAGCAGTAATCTATCTATCAGAGATTACTGCTGCTGGAGGAAATAATCAGTTAAGGAATGCCTTAGCTGGGTTTGTTATTTAGTTGCCAAATGTAATCTTCAATCAGAAATCCTTGATTGAGGAAGTAGTTCTATATAATTCAAAGATGTTGAAGTTACAGGGTATGAAATAAAATACACATCTTCTCTGTCTCTCATTCTTCTTGCTTCTCTCTGCTTCCTTTGGTTCCACTCTTCCATCCCTTGGATATCGGCGGCGCGGATGTGGTGCTGGGTATCCAATGGTTGCGCAGCCTCGGTCCGGTCATCCACGATTGGGACCAACTGACGATACGGTTCACCAAAGATGGCGTGGAGCACCTGCTGCACGGCGTTTCCTCCTCTCTCGCCGCTGGCTCCTTGAACTGTCTCCAGCGCCTCCTGCAGCCAGGTGATTATGGCTTCTTCCTGCTCAATTCCCTTCCTGGCAACTCCGGCGACGCACTTCCCACCGATCCGGCGCTCTCCTCCGCCTTACACGCGCTGCTGGCGGACTACGCGGACATCTTTGCTGAGCCCAAGGGACTACCACCAGCTCGTGCTCATGACCATCGTATCAGCATCACGCCCGGTTCCGGCCCGGCCAACGTCTGTCCCTACCGCTACCCCCATGCCCAGAAATCCGAGCTCGAGAGAATTGTCAAAGAAATGTTGGCGAGCGGCATTATCCGGCCTAGCACCAGTCCGTATTCTTCCCCGGTCCTGTTGATCAAGAAGGACGGCAGTTGGCGGTTCCGTGTCGATTATCGGGCACTCAACGACATCACCATCAAGGATCGTTACCCGATTCCCGTGATTGACGAGCTCCTCGACGAACTCCATGGCGCGGCCTTCTTCAGTAAATTGGACCTGAAGTCCGGCTACCACCAGATCCGCGTGGCCACCGAGGATGTTGCGAAGACGGCATTCCGAACACATGACGGTCATTACGAGTTCCTCGTCATGCCGTTTGGCCTCACTAATGCACCGGCCACTTTCCAGGCTGTCATGAACGACATCTTCAGGTCGGCCCCCCGCAAGTTTGTTCTCGTTTTTTTTGACGATATTCTGGTCTATAGCAGGCTTGGAACGGATCACCTTCGCCATCTCCACTGGGTCTTCCAAGTCCTACGGGCTCATCAGCTGGCCGCCAACCCCAAGAAGTGCGAGTTCACAAAGCCCAAGATTGAGTACCTTGGCCACATCATTTCTGCTGGCGGGGTGTCGGCCGATCCTGAGAAGATCCGATCCATGGTGGACTGGCCTCGGCCACAGATGGTCCGGGCATTGCGTGGCTTCCTCGGGTTAACGGGCTACTACCGCAAATTTGTTCGTCACTATGGCCACCTGGCGTCGCCCCTCACACGGCTCCTCCAACACCAGCACGGGTTCCGTTGGTCCGACGAGGCGGAGCAGGCTTTCACCAATCTGAAGATCGCCATGACCACGACTCCAGTTTTGGCCCTCCCTGACTTCAACAAACTCTTTGTCGTGGAGGCGGATGCGTCCGGCAGCGGAGTGGGGGCGGTACTCATGCAAGATGACCGCCCAATCGCCTTCTTCAGTAAGGCTCTCTCCGAGCGGGCGAAAAGTCGATCGACTTACGAGAAGGAGCTGATGGCGGTGGTCCACGCAATCACTAAATGGCGTGCATACCTCGTTGGGCGGCGCTTCCTGGTGCGCACGGACCATCGTAGCTTGCGCCACCTCCTCCAGCAGCACCTGACGACTCCCGATCAGCAGAAATGGGTCATGCGGTTGCTGGGGTTTGACTTCGACATCCCCTAGCGCCCCGGTCGGGAGAATTCCGCCGCCGATGCTCTGTCACGATAGCTCAAAGGTGAGGCCACCCTTGCTGCCATTAGCTATCCTCGACCGGCATGGCTGGCGAACTTACGGACCACCGCTCGCGTCAGTCCAGCGCTTGACGATACGCAACGGCGTGTCCGCGAAGGCGACCCGGCATATGCGGCCTACTCCATCCTCAACGGCGACCTCTGGCACAAGGGCCGACTTGTGCTTCCTCCGGACTTCACCGCCAAGGCCGCTTTGCTTCACGAGTACCACGACACACCAGTCGGCGGCCATTCCGGCGTCCTTCGTACCTACAAACGCATTGGTGCGGATTTCTTTTGGACTGGCTTGCGCAAGGATGTCCACGCTTATGTTCAGCAGTGCGATGTCTATCAATGAAGCAAATATGAGGCCATGAAACCGGCCGGACTGCTCCAACCATTGCCGCTGCCGGAACAAATCTGGGAAGACATTGCGATGGACTTCATCACAGGCCTTCCGGTGTCCTCGGGCTACTCCGTGGTGTTTGTCATCGTCAACAGGCTCACTAAGTACGGACACTTCCTTCCCTTGAAGCATCCGTTCACAGCCAAAGATGTAGCTGGGGTTTTTATGAAGGAAATTGTCCGCCTTCATGGCGTTCCACGCTCGATTGTGTCTGATCGGGATCCGGTGTTCATCAGCCACTTTTCGCAAGATTTTTTCAAGCTCCAGGGGTCCGCTCTGAGGACTAGCACCGCCTACCACCCACAAACGGACGGACAGACGGAGGTCCTGAATCGTTGCTTGGAGACATACCTCCGCTGTTTCGCAGGACTACGTCCCAAGTCTTGGGTCCGCTGGCTGCCTTGGGCAGAATTATGGTACAACACCTCCTTCCAATCGGCAACGCAGATGACACCGTTCGAAGCTGTCTATGGGCGTCCGCCACCCTCAATTCATCGCTACGAGCCGTCTTCGTCCGCTGTTGCATTGGTTGATCAAGAGCTGCGCTCATGCGATGAGGTCATGCGCCTCATTCGTGATAACCTCGTGTTAGCCCAAAACAGGATGAAGGTTCAGGCGGACAAACATCGGCGTGACATTACGTTCGATGTTGGCGATTGGGTGTTCCTCAAGTTGCAGCCATACCGGCAGTCCTCGCTCTAGGTTCGCGCTAATCAGAAGCTCACCCCTCGCTTCTATGGTCCGTTCCAGGTTTTGGAACGAGTCGGCGCAGTCGCCTACCGGTTGGATTTGCCTTCCTCTTCCAAAATCCACCCGGTGGTTCATGTGTCCCAATTAAAGCGTCAGCTGGGCGACGGGGGGCGTGCTATTCCTCACTTACCAGACTGCACGAACGATGGCGTCCTGATCATCGAACCCAACTTCCTCACGGATTTTCGTTGGGTTAAACGTCACGGTCGGTTTTTCCAGGAGACTCTCGTTCAGTGGACTTGGCTGCTACCAGAGGACGCGACTTGGGTGGACTTTGCTCAATTACAACAGCAGTTTCCCAACATGAACCTTGAGGACAAGGTTCATCTTGAAGAGGGTGGGAATGTTAGGACTCTGGAACCACTATACCAGCAGCCAAGGGAGATCCGAACCTACCATAGGAGGGAACGGCTACAGCTGGAGGAAGGAGATTCTGAGATCAATTTCACAGCTGCCTTCACAGCTGCCAACAAGGATTCCAACCGTCCAAAGGAAGGAGATCAGCAGTAATCTATCTATCAGAGATTACTGCTGCTGGAGGAAATAATCAGTTAAGGAATGCCTTAGCTGGGTTTGTTATTTAGTTGCCAAATGTAATCTTCAATCAGAAATCCTTGATTGAGGAAGTAGTTCTATATAATTCAAAGATGTTGAAGTTACAGGGTATGAAATAAAATACACATCTTCTCTGTCTCTCATTCTTCTTGCTTCTCTCTGCTTCCTTTGGTTCCACTCTTCCATCCACGCATATCTGTCTTGATAGGCTCTGTAAATAAGCAGACTCTATCATTCTCCCTGTTTGAAATTTGACTGTAACGCATTGGGAGAGAGCTTACAATTTTTAAGTAACATTGGCAGCAGAGCTTGGTTTGTCCAATCTGTTGATGAAGTCATATTCCATGCTAGTGGTTCGATGGTAGAAAAAATAAATCTCTATTCCTTGGCATTTGCAAATTTTTTGGAGAAAGATTTTTATCTTGCCTGATCATCTGTACCTCATTGTATCCCAGTGTATAGGGAGGTCAACCTTTGTGGCCAATGCTTTCGCAAATCATGGTATGGATATGCAGTTTAGCAGTGGTTCGTAAACAGATCTTCCCTACCTCTCTGTCTGTTTGTGGTTGTCAGAATCGACATGCTTGGGTTTTTTTTCATATTTTAGGGTTTGAGTTGCTTCATGTTATTTGGAGTTTCCCTCTTGAGGGTTTAAGCTCTCTCCGCCCTATTATTTCTGCACATTCACCTCTTAAGGATGGGCTTCTTCAAGGAGCTCTTTAGATAATTTACTCAACTGTCAACATTAGAAACATTACAACAGCCTAGGGACTCTTGACTTCTGAATAAAAGTATGAAGGGAGGAGGTATGATCATAAAGTCTTCTCTTTTGTAGTTAAATTACATGTGTATAGTAGATTCTGCTTCATCATTTTTTTTCCATGTTACATTTGGTGGTGCTTAAAATTGTCTGTCTGAATATGAAAACAAATTGATAGTGCCCAAATGATAAATGGCATTACATTTCATAAAGGACAAGGCCTATTAGATGTCCTTATTATCAGATCGATCTGAAGATTGCTTTGGCATTTGAGCAAGTATATACCTACACTTGTATGAAGAGAATGTTTTTATTTTTGGTTCTCTTGCAATTATAAGTTTCTTACTTGTCTAGACGCTTTTTTTAGTTGCAGGTGCTGAATCTTTGTGGATTTTGCTTCTCTATGGATTCACCACTAATGTTCATTAATTTTTCAGGTCGCCTTACTTGATTATGGACAAGTAAAGCAACTTCCCGATGATTTAAGGCTTGGATATGCAAACCTTGTTCTTGCAATTGCTAATAACGACCCTTTAAGGGCTTTGCAAAGCTTCAAGTACTCTATTTTCTCTGGTTTTTACATACAGTGATATCACATTTGTTAATCTATCATCATTCATAAGCAACAAATCCGATTTCATATTTTTTCATCCTTCAGTATTCAAAATATGTTTATCCATCCATGACTAATTTTAGGCTGCTGTCTTATTATAGTCTTAATATTACTGATCTTATTGTCACAAAGAGAACCTATCTTTGCAGGGAGCTTGGCATTGAAACCTTGAATTCATGTACTGATGAGCAAGCAGAACTGTTGAAGTTGGCTGAAAGAATGTTTGATACTAAACGCCCCCCCGGAGTAACTATAATGTCACCATTTTCCGAGGAGTCTTCACTAAACAAAGTTGCTGTTCAGGCAAGCCATCAGTCCTTACATGCATTTTCGCTTCTTCCTGCAGGAGGCCAGCTAACTTCAAATGTGGTATAAGGGCATATTATTCTCATCCCAAAGGATGCATCACTCCCAAAACAAAACCGCATAAATTTAGTTTTCCTAGTCAATCACAAGAAGCCATGAATTCTATAGCAAGCTAACTCTAATTCATGGCAGGGATTGCCGTGCCAGTAGACACAAACTGGCATGGAACGATATGTATCGTGCCAGATTACCAGCATGATGCCTACATTGGCACAAACCATGTGCCAATATATGTATTCACTCAGAAGAGCTTCGTGTTGTTGGCACATGTCGTGTCAACCGGAAAGTATCATGCCAGCCAGGATTCGGCACAATATGTGCCACCGGCATGGATTTCCGTGCCGGTCCGGCACTGTGCGTGCTGGCCGGTGCGTACCGTACCAGGGGGTTATTGGCATTGAAACCCCTCCGTACGGTGCCAAGAAGAAGAAGTAGGAGGAGGAGGTGGAAAAAGGAGAATGGCACGGAGGCGTGCCGGTCCGACAAGCATCCGTGCCGGGGTACGTGCCTGCAGCCTGCCGGCACGGCAATCCATGGCCACCGGCATGGTAATTCTTGATTCACACATGCATTTGAGAGATCTAACTGAGAGTACAGTAATGGAATTTTATACTACGTATATTTTCATAATTGTTGAACTATTTTATATACTAGTCATCGAGTTAATTTTTCTTCTAAGTATTTGAGAATGTACATGAATCTTAAATAATTAATCCAAGCAATCAAAAGTGAGAGTATTCATTTTCTTTAGAATAACTAGCTCTTGAACTTTTGCTTACTGGATAATCATGAGAGTGAAGCATATGGTGTGAGCCAATGAGATTTTTTGCCTGTTTAGAATGACTTTAAGAAGTCTTAATTTGTAAATTTGTCTAAGAGAAGTGTAGTTATGCATAACTGTGGGGGAGGAGAGGAGGAAAAGACAGAAGGGAGGAGGAAGGGAAAAGCTTAGGGAGCGTGGAAAAAGAGGGGAAGAGGAAGAAGACAGGAGTGAGGCAAGAAGTATCCAATCAATCTCATACGTCCATTCGTCGATCTTCTAACAAATCCCTAGTGTCTTATTTATAGCCTAAACAACATATCTAGTCCAAAAAGGAAACTAGTTCAAAAATCAAATAAACGTCATTTAAAATTCAAGCTAATCCACTACCATAAACATAACACGAAATTCGAACTAATCCTAAATAACTAGAGATCTGTAGACTCACTAACTCCAGCGTCAAGCAGTTTCTCAGGCTTTTGTTATTTGTGATCCGAGATCCATTCATTTCTTAGATATTTGAAGCATACTCATCAGTATCAAGCATGATGTAACAATTTTGTATTGATTTTTCTCAAGTTAATCCTCAGGACTTTGCTTAATTAGATCTACATTGGATTTCATCCTTGTTTAAGTTCTTCTTGGAACTTGCATCCATTTGCAGTTATCCAGGCACTTACCTCAAACTTCCCTTAGCTCAACTTTATGAGTAAATGCCTCTGCTCTATTCCTAGTGAGTATCCTGGCATGATTGCACATGCTTATACCATTCCGATCACAGCATACGCAGTCCTTGGTGGAAATAATTTTGGAAGGAGTCATAAATCTGATGCTAAAATGACTGGTTGTAAATCCAAATTGTCTGTTGATCTTAGTATCTGTTGCAATCTCTGGTTGTATCTAGTTCCTGGTTGGTTCCATTAGTGGTTGGAATGGACCAAACAAAAGTAGGTTTCATCCAAGCAGGTCCTGAAGGCTGAAACTATGTGGACATGTTATTTGACCTGTTTTCAGTCCATCTTCTAGGAACTGTTTTTTCTTTTTCTTTTCACTTCTCTTCTTTTTCTTAAAAAACCACCCATGTCACAATCTAGCTAAAAATTCCCTTTTCTACAAAGATCTACTTGAAAACTTGAGAGCTTCTGAATTCAAAGTAGGAAAACTTTTTGACTTTAAGAACCACCCATGGTTTGTAGGATAGAAGTAGAGGAGTTAAAATCATGCAGTAATATCATTTGGAAACCTTTAAGTCTGAATAGGAAGTTCTTGAGTTTGATTAGGAAAACTTTTTGACTTTAAGAACTAGGTTACCTGTCTGTTGCTAGAATAAGAATTTCTGTTCAATTGTTTCTAGAATGAAATTTACAGATAATTGGTGTTTAGTTCTCTGGATAGGAAATATTTAGCCGTAGGTACGGATACTTTTTCCTTCAGGCGTTTACTACTCTGATACATAATTATGATTAGCTGTAGTTTTTTAATGACCAAGATACCCTCCATTCCATCATGATTGGAGAGGAGATCGGCGATGGGGAGATCGGTGATGGGGAGGAGAAGGAGGAGACGAGGTCCTCGAGGACGAGATGGGGATGGGCGGAGGAAGAGCCATCGGAGGCGGGGACAAGCTCGGTGTCGTGGAAGCCCGGGAAGAAGCAGCGGACGTGCGGGGGGACACGAGGGTCGAAGGAGGTGTAGAAACCGAGCTTGCAGGGCGGGGAAGGAGGTGGTGATGGGGGTGGCGATGGAGGATCGCGAAGGGGGCGCCGGGGAAGGAGGTGGCGGCGGGGATCGGGAGGACGGGATGAGGCCGGAGAAGGAGGTGGCGATGGAGGATCGCGACGGGGGTGCCGGGGAAGGAGGTGGCGAGGCTCCCAGTCACCGATCGGAGGTCGGGAGGCGAAGGAGCTCGGGAAGGAGGAGAAGAGGGCGGCGGACGAGCTCGGGGGAGATGAAGTCGTTAGAGGAGAAGATGTGAGAGGAGTGAGAAAATGCCGGAAAAAATAGATAAATGGGTGGAAAATAGCGGAAAAGACAGTAAAATAGGAAAAAATGGGAAAAGAATAATGAAAAATAGGTGAAAAATACGCGGAGTTACAGGAGGAGATCGAGAGTAGACCACGTATTATTTGTCGAAAGTAACTGATAGAAAGTAACTAGCGGAAAGTAACTAGCGATTGTAACTAATAATGGAAAGTAACTGTTGCGCATTGCGAAAAAAATGCCTGAAAATAACTACCAACATTGTGGAAAGTAACTTTTCACAATGCTAGTGGTAGTTACTTTCCATAATTTTATTAGTTACTTTTCACCAAATTATCAATAGTTACTTTCCACACTTATTCATCAGTTACTTTCCACATTTGTCAATAGTTACTTTACAAATTAGATAGGAGTTACTTTCCACCAAATTGTCAATAGTTACTTTTCACAATTATTTATCAGTTACTTTTCACCAAATTGTCAATAGTTACTTTCCACAATTATACGTCAGTTATTTTCCACAATTATCAATGGTTATTTTCCACAATCTTTGGTGGATCTAGAGCCGGGGAAGGAGGTGGTGGTGGAAGGGGGGCGGTGCGGCCGGAAGGGGGGCGATCCGGGGCGGGGGCTGCCGGGGGAGGCCAGATCCGGGGCGTGCGGCTGGAACGGGGGCGGGGGCGGGGGGATTATAGGGGCAGGGGCATTTCCGTCTCATACAAATATGAGGTCCCTATTGCCATATCAAATTGTTGTCTTGACCTAATGCCAAACCATATTTTTTTTCTACCCCTATTGACCATTCTTCCTAAAATTTATACTTCTTTGTTGCTAAGACGAGGTTGGTAACTTGGTATTTGATTTATTTGCTTGTAGGATTATGATACTCTACCCGAATAAGTTTGTAACCCTCAAATCTTGGGCACGGTTGTCATATAAATAAAATTCCTGTTCTTCCCTGCCCCCTATTATTTCTCTCTTGTGGATCAAGAGTTTCACCTCCTGGAGTCATATGTAGTCCTTTTTGTCTACAAGAGTGGTATCTAGCCTCCTTCGCAAAGCAAGTAGGGATCTCCAAGATAGTTGCTTGTGTTGCGAAATTTTCCAAATTAGCACTCTTCCTTGTCAGTTAGAGCAAATCCTCTCATATGAATGTTGTATAGTGCAGGGTATCTCATCCATGATGCAATTCAGATGTATTGATGCACTATGATATTTATGGGTGTTATTTATTATACATTTTTTTGTACTATCGTTTATATGTGGAGGTTCGGTTTTCGTTCTTCATACGTGTTTTTATTTATACGTCGTTTAGATACATTCTTACTTTGATTGTACACTGTTTGATCATGAACATTTAGTTTTTCAAAGATGAACCAAAACCAAAAACATCAAAACCTATTCTAATTTGCCTAATCATTCGAAACTATGGAATTGTTTCATCTTCATCGACGATTGAAATGAAGTGTAATCCAGGATTTCATACCACGCTTTATATGTCTGCACGTTGTGAATGTAAAAGAGTGACTTGTGCAATATCCAATTATCGCACTTAAAGTGACAACTTTGTTGATTCCTTCTGTATGGAATCCGTTCCTGAGGTAAATATTTGTGCATAAAAATCTTGAAAAAGGTTCTAACTTGTTTAAATCTCAATTATAGAATTTCCCAGAGGAGCTATTTTCAGTTCTCCGGACAATGCAGCTTTTAAGAGGATTAAGCGTTGGGTTGGGTATTAACTATTCATGTTCAGAGCAGTGGAGACCCATAGCTGAAGAAGCCTTGTATAAGGCAGGCAGACTTAAAGGTATTGCACCCAACTGGTTTCACTTGAATCAATGTGTCAAAAAAATAACTGGCATTATGTTACCTTATCATCTGTTCCCAAAAGTCCAGCTGTTGAAAACCATTCAGATTCTTTACGGTTCTCTGCAATATCCTAGCACAGGCTTTATTCGATTCTTTTTTTTCCTGGAATTGTTTCAGTGGAGGATCTGAAAGTACGCAGGCCCGGCTTCTTTAGAAGATTGCTTCGGAGGAAGAGAGGCCACGATCATTACACTAGCCGCCGATAAACTTGGTAATGGGACTGTAATGATTAGCGTCATTCCTTTGTATAGACATCATTCAACTGTCAGTATGATATGATGAGGTTGAAATGTTTGTTTTGCGTGCAATTTAGGTGAATTGAAGAGTGCTATTTATAGCAGAACAGCTTATCATGTTTCATGTGAATTAATTATGTTAGTAATACATAATCCTTTCTTGTTTTTTACCATAGCTTTGAAATCTTTTGTTCACATAGTTCTGTTTCTTGGTCATTCGTGGTCATAAGTCAGCTTCATAACGTTTTGCACTAGCCTCTGGCTCACTTTAAAAAAAAAATAAAAAAATACTTGGAAAATATCTACTCTGCTCGATCTGTTTGCTGCACTGCCTGAGACAGGTACCTATTTTTCTTTGGAGGGCGGAGTGCGCACTCATTTTTTTTTTTTTTCCCATAACGAGCCAAGAGGCTGGTGAAATACAAGAAATGTCCCTGCTGATTAGTGGAGGGAACCATGTTTAGATATGCCAATATAGCTTATTTGGTAATGGCTATGTGAGAAGCTATCAACAGATGGCATGATAAATGATCCAATAAATAATCACCAATACTCACCATCAAAAACATTCAAAATAAACAGCCAATGTCAATAATCGATAGCTTCCTCTTATTGATGCGCCATATATGAATAAAAAACATCTGGAATGTATGCGTTTCATGAAAGCCTTTTCGACACTAAAAAAATCTGCACAAGAACGGTTATTCATCCAAGACTTAGCTCGTAGGATTTACATGGTTGTTGTGAATGATTCTCTTTGAAAACAAGTAGCAATGACAGTTCAAGATCAATGGTCAAATACGACCACACCATTACAGCATGAAAAATGGTACAATTACTCACCCGGAGATTTAGGGTTATGCATTTCCCAACCTCAATTTCATCAGGAGTTGGAAGGAAAAATAATGAAGCATACAATTGCAGAATTATTGGCTCTGTGATCTCCACAAGGGTGTTTGCGCGCTTCAAAAGAGCTGAAGAAGGGAACTGAAAGGACCGCAGTCATAAAAAAAAAGGGATGGTGCTAATGTACTCCAGTCTCTTGAACCACAATAGCTCAACTTGATGTATCGTAGATTATTCTCTGCACCAAGGTCCTAGAGCAGGTACCCACGAACATAGTTCACCATCTTTGAACCAGAGGGCTGTAGAAATCAAGTGAGATCAACATTTGCTACGATGCTCACAAACAGCTGGACAATTAAGTACCAAATTATGCCAAAAAAGTTTGATTCTCTTGGAGGGTAGGTCTTGATCTTGTAACCACTTGCAAAATGATGGACAAAGAAGCAGGTAATGTAAGGTTACTGCTACGTTGGTCATATGTGAACTTGAATGTTATACACCTCAAAAGATATTTATATAATTATATTTTAAAATCAAGAGATGATTACCATCCAATTTCATACACCTGAATGAACCTTATTTCAGGTCAATCTGGAGAAATTCTACTGTCCGTACTATTTAAGAACAAGTTTCTTTTGACAACCAGACAATAATGGTGTAGGTCTATAATGCGATAACTTGATAATATCACTCAAAAAGTGGGCATCCGTGCTTATCATCTGAAAGCTATCAGATCTGAGTTTGGACCTAAAATTAGACATCCCAAAGCAACTTTAATGTAAAGGACATTATCGGCCAAAAAGCACTCACTTCTAGCAATTTTGAAGCTCATATCTTGCCTATGCAGCATATATACAGACATGGGATATATTGATATGATATGAACATTTCAATACAGCAATTCTCAAAATTAGAATATGGGATACATCAGGGACACTATACTATAATAACATCATCCTATGTAGACTAGAACCTAAGAAGTTTTCAAATGCACGGTTCAGTTTAACATTGGAAATTGTCTCTAAATGGTAGCTATGATGTCTTTGTACTCTATTAAGCTTAACACCTAAATGACCACACTCCTTAGCTCCCTCTCCCTCTCCCTACCTCCCTTCTTCCCCCTATCATAATAAAACACTTTTTTAAACCTGCATCATGAACATCCTGATCATTTAGAGCTGTCAAAATGTTGTGGTGTTCATCTAGATTGGTGTCTTAATAATGACTTAATAATCCATGTAAAAAGTAACAATGACTTAATTCTTTATGACGACTTAATAATCCATGTAAAAAGTAACAAAGAGTTGCTCAGCTAATCTTGATTTCTTACCTAGTGACTTCTACACTTAACCATGAACTAATTCTATGGTTGATCTTGGAAGTAATTATTTTGAAAGCAATGTGTCAGTGAGACATGTCATCCTAGTCTCTGGCCAGCACAATTCGTGATGATAAATAGCAGATCCCACGTTGGCGGCATAGAGCTCTTCAAGCTCCAGCGGATGTATCAACACGAGGTCTAAGCCGGAACAGTGCAGAATAATAATCCTTGGTCAGAGGTATTTGGATGATATGATTCATGAGGAGAGTCAGAAGTCAACTACAAATGTCGTTAGACATGTTGAACCTCAAAATCTTATTATATATGAATGGTAACTCCATTTAACAAAAGCTACTTTTATTCTTTTCGATAGTGAGAAATACATGTTTTAACTTTTAAGATGGTAATACTCTTCATTTAAGATGGAGAATACATAAATTAACATCAATGATACTCTCAATCAACCAATAGTCATAGCTTATAATATAGTGTCCCTGCATCTTGATTCTTTATAACTTCTTTGCAGACAAGATCCAAAAGCTCAATGCTCAAAACCTGTTCTAGAGAGAATACTGCTAAATCAACGACAGAGTTTACCTCAAAATCCTACTATAGCAAAACCTTCATTCTCCTAAATCTCTGAAACTCAAAAGTCCTGCATTCTGATTGCATAGATTGAGAAGGACACATGCACAAGATTTATTTGTGGATGGTCGCAAATCCTCTTAAACAGATATATGATAAGTTTATGAATAGTCACGAATTCTTTTCCACTGATGTCCGGAAGACAGAATTGCTTATCCATCAAATTACATTTGGCAATTGTACCCAAACGGATTTCATATTCTTATTGAAGTAGTGATAATCTCTACTTGACTAATTGAACTCTTTTCAAAATCAATAGAGTAGTATAGAGAAGTTCAATCATAACTAAGCCATCAGCCCCCTTGCAACCAGGTACAGATAGATAACATAACACTCATCATAATAAGCAGATAAATTAAAAAAATAAAATAAAATTGAAGCACCCAATTGAAAGTTAACTGCACATTTTGTTATACAATAAAAATCTTGCAACCTAATACTTCAAATACATTTAGTACACTAAAGTAAAGCAAACTGCTGCCAGAGCATAAAATCCTATAATTGTACCCATTGATCAACCATGAGCTTAGTACAGAAGGAGCTACTTGGTTTGTTTTTATGTGACTATGACTCTTCTCCAAGACAGGCAAGAAATATAATGTCTTTTTTTAATGAGCAAATACAACTTAAAATACTAACAATTGAGGCTAGAATCGAGAAAACTGAAATGATGAATAACTGAGATGAGTTTGAGTTCTATAGAGACATGAGCATCATAGGAGAGCTAAGTGCCTAAATTGGCTATCCAATGCTGCAGCAAGTCCCATTAACACACACAGACAGTACAGAACTGATGAAATAAGTTGGTAAATCAAAAACTGAATACTACCAATATGGGCATAAAATAATTTTCTTTAGTGAACCACACGAAGCTTTCAAATTCCTATATACTGTTTCAATAGGTAAGGTATTTGTGGTCAAGCTTTTCGTATAATGAAGAGTTACTGGTGAGGCAATAATGCCGCAATATGACAATTAGAGAGATTTAGCACATGGCAATTCACCAAACATATCATCAACATCTTTGAAGCAATTATTATAGCTCATGAGTTGGTAAAATAACTTACCAATTTCACGCTGGCCATTCTCAGGGCTGTCACTCCCATGGACAACATTTCTGCAAAAAGTCTCATGTTGAATACCAAAATACCCCTACTTGATGCACATATATAGTACTAATTGAGCGATATTTTGTAAATGATTGCAAGTAACGCCTAAGTTTAATAACCTTCCAGTTTGAACTGCTAGATCGCCTCGTATGGTCCCTGGTTCAGCTTGAAGTGGGTTGGTTGCCCCGATAAGCTTGCGAGCAGAAGCAACAACACCAACACCCTCCCAAGCCTTCATTCCCCAGAAGAAAAATGAAAAAAAGCAAGCAGACGCATTAAAAAAATGGAAGGTCAATTTTGCTTGTGTAATTGATAGCATGTTGTAGATGTTTCTAGAACGAAAATTCTAGATGTTTTAAGTAGTGAATAGAACCATACCATACAGACAACCGGGCCTGAAGTAACATAATCTATCAGCTTAGGGAAGAAAGTCTTCTCCTTGAGATCTTTGTAATGCTCCTGAGTCATTATAACAAATCAGAAATTTAAAGTCTAACTACTTTACTAATACCTCCATACAAAAGACCTTTAAATAAAAGCAAAAGTGTAGCTGTCCTTCCAATGCTCTCGACGAACAGAAGATAGCAAAAAGTTATCTTGAATATTATATATATAACAAAACTTTTCTAGACCTATACAAAGTTTTGGTTTTTATGAGAGAAAACTATTAGCGGGAGCGGATCTGGAAAGACAGTACAAAACAATCAATGTCAGCATAATGTCTGATGCTATACAACAAGCCAGAAGCATGCTGATGGAAAATGATACCACTTCGTGTAACAAATATGCTACAACACTAGTCTTTCAGCAGGTTAGGCACGTAGCATAAGATTAGAATCTCAGATTGCTTCCTAATGACCTATGATGTTCTTAAACCATTCCAAATTACCTAGACTCCACTCTCATCCCAACGCTGCTAGTTTTCTCCAATCCACATACTTGTCATGACAAACAGAGCATTCCATCCAGTGGTAGCTTACTTGTTTGATTGGACTTAATTCACAAACGCCACACTTATCTGCTATGACCAACTATTACTTCTAAGCCAACAAAGTAGAAAGTTCCAAAGAGAAGTTGAAACCTCAGCCAGTTCCTTGGGGCACTGGAAAAGCTTCAAACCTTTCAGCAAAAACCCCTTCTTCTCGAACCGGGAAATAATCTCTCCAACCTACAAAACACCCATTCAATCAAACACAATCCAAACTTTAATTCCAAACCAAGCAGCCTAATCCCTCACTCCCAAACAAACCATCTCAATGATCACCATACCAAGCCACGCTGCACCCCGTCAGGCTTCACCATGATGTAAGTCTCCTCCACCTCCTCCTGCAAAACAACCAGCATTCTCAAACCCGGACTACAATCCAGGAAACACGGGGACTAAGGGGGGGCAGGAGAAGATGGAGAACCATGGAGGCGACGAGGTGGGGTAGAAAGATGCGATTCCGCGTCCTACGAGGAGGATGGCGTCGGGGTCCGCCATTGCCGGCGCTCCTAGCGGAGAGGGAGAAGGAGAAGAGAGGAGACGGTTGGAGTGCTGAGAGGCGGTGGTGGTGGTGGTGGTGGTGGTGGCGGCGATGGTCGTGTGAGGAGCCGGGGAGGAGGGCGCTGGCGCGGTGGGTGTCGGAGAGGATGGCGGTGTGGTTGCTTAGTCCACCAACGACGCCGGTGAAACCCATCTCTTTGGTCCTATCGTTTGATGGAATTTGGACAGCTTTTAACGGTCTATTGAAGAGGTGGGCTGGGTGAGACCCTCCCAGGCCCAAATCTGGAAGGGGTTTTCGAGACCAGGCTGGGCTTGGGATGGAATTTCAGAGATGGGAACTTGACATGAAGCCCAGCGGTGAACTGGTAGGCCTGATTTTAGGTTGTGGGGGAGGGGGGATGGAGAATGAGAGGAATGGAGAAGTCCCGTCGCTGTTTGGTATGACCAAGGTTGAGGGAGAGGGTGAAACCTTATTCGTGTTTGGTATGAGCCAGTTTGGTTGTTGAGAAGTAAGTTGAAGTGAAGTGATTTTTGGGGAGTGAAGTGAAGTGACTTCTGGGGGTTTCTGAGTTTTGGTCTTTGGTTGATGTTTGAAGTGGAATATGGTCACCCCCAACTATTTAATATTTTAATAATTTCCCTATATTAAAATATTAAAAAATAATATTATTTTAGATGACGTGGACCAATCACAAGGTGCCACGTGACATGTGGATCCATTTATATTAATATTTTATTACAGTATGATATTATTAACATTATTTGCCACTTAAAATATTAAAATTAAAACATTAAAATAATATTTTAATATTAAAATATTAATAATTTCATAACTTTTAAATTAAATTATTAGAAATAATATTATTTTGGATGACGTGGATCAATCATGAGGTGATATCTGAGACCTACTTATATTAATATTTTATTACAGTATAATATTAATGATATTATTAACATTATTTGCCACTTAAAATATTAAATATAAAACATTAAAATAATATTTTAATATTAAAATATTAATAATTTAATAACTTTAAAATTAAATTATTAGAAATAATATTATTTTGGATGACGTGGATCAATCATGAGGTGATACGTGATATGTAAGACCTACTTATATTAATATTTTATTACAGTATAATATTATTAATATTATTTCCCACTTCAAATGCTACTTCAAATGACTTCAGGCCAAAAAGACCGGAAGTCGAAATGGGAAGTGACAGCTTTGGCTACAGTCGAAATGGGAAGTCACTTCAGCCCCACTTCCGAGCAACCAAACACATGAAGTGGCTCGGAAGTCACTTCAAAAAAGTGACTTCCGGCCACTTCACGTGAAGCAAACATGCCCATGCCAAAAAACAATATGGGAAGAGTAGTATTTTGGGTACATGGCATGTACCATATACCCAAAACACTGTCCGTTGGATTGAATCGGGATGCGTGCCCGATTCAATCCAACAGTAGGGATTTGTGTACATGGGTACATCCCATGTACACAAATCTTTTTCGATATGGGAAAGTGCAGGAATGGCAGTGGAATCACTAAAAAAAACCATTGTTAGATTATCTATTTATAACAAACTATTAATTATTATATGTAATTGGTAATAACATCAAATTAGTGTATCTTATTAACCTGTACATCTACTTCATGTTATTTAATGCGTTTACATCATTTTACGTCAGTTACGGTTAATTTAGAATTTTCGATAATGATAATGCCCTTATATTATAAGAAAGCCTTAACTCACTCGCATCTTCAACCCGAGCTGCTGCCTCCTCCATCCTCGCTCCCCTCTACCTACCCTGACCCTCTTCATCACCTCGTCCATCTTTGCCGCCTCCTCGACGGAGATGTGGTGTAGTTGGCGGCAGCTTCAACAAGCAAGGGGAGGATGGCAACGCTCGGCGAAGGGGGTCCGGCAGGCATGGCTCACGAAGCGTTAGAGGGTTGACAACGACAGCGTCATCTTGTGCCTTGGGCTTGCTAGGGAGGCAACAAGGGTTGAAGGTCCGTTGCTTGGCGAGAAGACGCTGGAGATTGAAGGCGGGTTGCAAGTTTGGCCGGTAGCAAGGTAGGGTGGGGCGACGCTGTCAAGGAGATCATGTCACACCCCAATCCAGAAAACCCATCCGATCTGGGAAATAAAGGACCTAAACCTCCTAAACCTATTCCATTCATTTCTGGTGCATTTATAATAAAATAACACATCTAATGTAAACAATTGATCTGAGGTCAAACTGTAATTTCTAATATTTTACTGAAGATCACTAACTGTCATGTTATACATCAAATATAAATAAAGTTTCTGCTACAAAACTGATCCTCAAAAGACATATATAAATATCTCAAAAATCCTTACAGAAGGAAATTATATATTTATTTAATCCAAGATAATAGACTGGATCCCAACTCCTCAAACGCCTTTAAAAGTCGACACGCCACCAAAAGCCTGTCCAACTGGTGCTACGGAAGAAGAGCTGAGGCTTGCACCTACAAAATACAGCCCGGATAAGAGTGGGTGATAAGTTCAGTAGGATTCTATTCTACGTTACACTGAAAAGAAAGGGAACAGTAAAGTCCCATGTTCCTTCTCATCTCTATGGGAAACACACGTTACGTCCACCGCCTGCCACAGGGCACGCAGACTGTGACCTCCACTGTCAACAGTTGTCCTTCTCTACATCCAAGCGCTCCAGCGCTGAAACAACAAGGTGTAGGACCCAGGATGGTACGTAACTTCCCATAACTCTAAGACTAAGACCGGAACCTAAGATGACATATACACCTCAACCAGAGTAATTGCAGCCAACTAGACAGTAACCTCGATAACATAAGATTAACATAACAAATGGGAAAAAATGGGAAAAGCAGGTCCAGCTGGTGCTATGAAAGAAGAGCTGACGCTTGCACCTACAAAACACAGCCCGGGTAAGAGTGGGCGATAAGCTCAGTATGATTCTATTCTACGTTACACTGAAAAGAAAGGGAACAGTAAAGTCCCATGTTCCTTCTCATCTCTAGGGGAAACTCACGTTACGTCCACCGCCTACCACAGGGCACGCAGACTGTGACCTCCACTGTCAACAGTCGTCCCTCTCTACAACCAAGCGCTCCAGCGCTGAAACAACAAGGTGTAGGACCTAGGATAGTACGTAACTTCCCATAACTCTAAGACTAAGACCGGAACCTAAGATGACATATACACCTCAACCAGAGTAATTGCAGCCAACTAGACAGTAACCTCGATAACATAAGATTAACATAACAATTCACATCTTAAACATTGCTACCCAGCCTCGGTCCTATGGCTAGATCTGAGCTGTCCGAGCCCTTGGATCGGTGATCATCCCATTGCCCACGCCTAGCCTAGAATGCCTCTAATGCAATCAAATGTATGTATGTCTCTAATGCAACTAGACAGTAACCTCGATAACATGAGATTAACATAACAATTCACATCCTAAACCTTGCTACCCTGCCTCGGTCCTATGGCTACATCTGAGCTGTCCGAGCCCTTGGATCGGTGATCATCCCATTGCCCACGCCTAGCCTAGAATGCCTCTAATGCAATTAAATGTATGTATGCTCACACGCACATAGATAAAATTTCATACATACAATAATATTCCAAAAAATATACAAGGCTAGGCGCAACATATAGCTCGTCAAGGGGGTGAACATAGCAAAGGTCTAGATAAAGAGGATAAATAGGCGCAACATTCCTGCAAGTCTCCACAAGGCTAAACAAACAATCTACTATAACATTCAATCTAAATTTTGCATTACGATGACACGCATGGGCCATCAATCAAAATTCTACAAAGGGGTCACACCCCTGGCCAAACAGATAACAACGATAGCTAGCAGTTTATAATCTACGTAAAGCATATGACACACATTCGGCCCATTTATTCTACACATCCCAAGAGGCATGACTCCTTTGGTTCAACCACGAGCCTCACGTAGGGCCGGGGCCACACATAGAGCCTACATATATAACACACACACACACATATATATAACAAGATTGAAAAAGCTCAAATTATCGAATTAAAGCAAACGAAACAACTAACTCTGAAAAATCATAACTTTCAATCAAAACACCCAATTGACATGAAACTTGATACACCTACTCATAGACATACCTCGAATCACATATCCAAAAATTTGATCAAACGGATAAAAGGAAATAGATGAAAACTTATAATTTTGGTTTCAAATCAGATTTGATAAACAACTCATAATCCCTTCGCAAACTCCTCGGATTAAAACCAAAACTTGTAGATCATTCCTAAAGGACACTAAAATCAACATATCAAAAATAAATATCAATTGGATATCGAATTTCCACTTAATTGTACAAATTAAACTCACTGCACTGTTTCAGAACAGTCTTGAAATTAATTCACCACAAATTGTATATAAATCTGAAAATTATGAAACCAGTTGGCATTGAATGTAGGTTCAGAGATCTACAACTTTTATGTTGAAGATCAACTGAGATTATGCACGTACGTGTCTATATTCAAGCTCAAACATAGCTGTTCCAATTAAAATACAAATCCAGAAATTAATCAAGGAAAAAGTTGCTTAAATCCAAATTAAATCAAACTAAAATCCAATGAAACTTCAATCAGATATCAAGCATACCTAGGAGCATCATCTGACACAAAGAAAGCAAATAAACAAGGATCCAAACAACCTAAAACACATAAACTAGGGTTTAAGTGAAGAACCCTACCTTTCTACGCTAATCCACGATTAATTCGTGTTGGGAATGTATGAATCAACTCCTCCCCTTGCTGGCAGCACCTCCAAGCCTCTGGAACAAGACCCCTTCACGAAACCCTAGCAACGGTGGAGAGAGAAGGAAAGAAGAAGAAACCTCAGCGTCGGTGCCGACATCGAGTCCGATGAATCGCTCTATGGAGCGACTGATCGCTCATGGGCTCACTTCTAAAGACAAGCTTTCGCGCCCAAGCTCGGATCTTCCAATCCCAAGCTTGCCTAGGGTTCTAACAAGCACATTTATCATTCATGGGTCCGTGTGTACACTATGCAGGTGAGAAACCAACCGTCAAGGCGCAATTTATCAAATTACCCTTGGGGTCTAAAATCAACAATGCGGTCAACTTATCGCGCTTGATGCGGAAACATGCCAACAAGGCACAACCCCCGACCTACTCGATCGAGCCTGGTTAGAGGAACGGGTCCTCACAACCTATCATCATTAAAAGAATTTTGTTCCGAAATTCAATTAGGATAGGCCCGGGAAAAAAAAGAACACACTAGGCCTATCTGCACAAACAAGTTATAAGCTAGGGGCACCAACACCCACAACCAGATTTCTACCTGCTAAAAGGAACAACCCGGGGTACACCCGATGCATGCGATCCTCTCGCTCCCAAGTCAGCTTCTCGACTCCTCGGTGTACCCAATGAACCATCAGTAATGGTATTGTCTTGCCTCTCAGCACCTGATCTCTCCTGTCCACAATCTGCACTGGCTGCTCTGTATACGTGGCATCCTCTACGACTACGACGTCGTCGAGTTTGATCAAATGTGATGGATCTGGAATGTACTTTCTCAGCTTCGACACGTGAATAGTGGGGCGGACTGCTGCCATGTGCGGGGGTAGAGCCAATTGATAGGCAGCCACTCCAACACGTCTAGCGATCTCGAAAGTGCTCATAAACCTCGATGCTAGCTTGCCCTTGCTACCAAACCTGACTGATCCTGTGAGGACCCATACCTCCAACCCGGTCCGACCGTGTAGGTCGGGAGTCTGGTTCGGTGGGCCTTGTTTCGCGATCTTCTTTGATCGTTGCGGCTCCGGGGGAAATTTGGTAAATTACCCTTGACAGAGTTGGTTTCACACACACGTAGTGCACACATGACCATGCGATGATGTATGTGCATGATTAGACCATTAGCAGTTGTTAGAATAGAAAGCATGCATATCATGTCATTGATCGGCGATGGGTAAAAAAAATCAAAATAGTCTAATATCAAGAATTAGGAGATTGTGCTTTAGTCCAACTCCTTCGAACTACGTTCGAACAGAGGTGTCGAAGCTGTTCAGATTGGATGAGGAAAGAAATAAAATAGAGAAAATAGAGGGAAATTGAAGATGATGAACTATGGTAAATCTACTCCTATGAGTGATAGATCTACTACTATGAACGAAATTATGGTAGTACTACTCCTACAAATGAAGAACTAGTTGCAGGAATTTAAAAGGAATAAAAGCTTCATTGCTGAATTTAAAAGGCTATATTGTAAATAGAGCTTAGTCTATTGATACATGCTAAGATAGATAAAGTGAATTTTGCTCTTGATTTTGGGAGAGATTTTTCTTCATCTTCTTGGCCTTTTATAGAGCTTCTGGTAACCACCTTGAAACCACCTGAACCACTTACTGCAACTGTCAGAACTGAATCTGAAACCATCAGAAATGCATAACTGGGCGATATCTTCAGCTATTTATGAAACTGCCATCAGATAGAGCGTCTTGTCTTCCACTGCAATTTGGCCAATGGTAACCTTAAAATTTGATAAAACTCTGAACATGAAAGTTGTAGGTCTTCAAATTCGCTTTCCATCGGTTTAAAAACCAACTCATTTGGACATTGTATGAGAAAGTTATGATAAAAATAGTTGAACTACGTTGACGACTTATTAAAATAATCAGTCAAAATATGGCCGATGGGTTTTTGGCCGATGAAGAAATGGGCGATGACATTGGCCATCTTTTGGATGATGACATTTAGATTATCGACCATTATTTACTATTTTGCCACTGGGCACTTCAAATGCCAGTTTGACATAGTAAACGATGGAATCTGAAGATCTCGTCAACATGAAAGTTGTAGATCTTTTCGTCCTATTTCCAATGGTTATATGATTGCCTAATTTGGATACTTGATGTAAAAGGTATGTCAAAAATACTTCAGCTATGTCAAAACTGAAGTATTTATTGGTTGATTGGCAATATTTACGAAATTACCATTGATCGCCCAAATAACTTTAGGACATGGTTATATTTATGGCTAACATTTTGCCCCCTGGTCTTTATGAAAATAGGCATTTTTGTAAAGACTTTATTCTGTTGGCCAATTGGGCGATTCTGTCGGCCAATTGAGTCGTCCATAAAACATATTTTATTAGCCATTCGACCAATATACTTGTTTTATAGCAAGTAACGATCGCCCAGGAGGAGGATGATCGGCCATAGAACACATATATATTATTTTTTAGCAAACATTGATCGGCCATGCATGGCCTGTCGTTCACTTTTTCATATCATCTTTTCACATGCAATTTTTCACATGTCAGGCTAAACATGTCAAGCCAATAAATGCATGGCAGGTGATCAAGCTCTTATGAGTTTGGACGTTCACCTTGTCCTTTTATAATAGATCATCAAAGTTTCAGTTTTTTGGTTGATCATTTGCATCACTATGACCATTTGCTTCACTGCCCTTTTTATACTCAATCAATCATCCTTGTCGACCATCTGCTATTATTGGTCGATCACTTTTATAAGTTCCTGGTCGACCAACCTTTTTTAAGTATTGGTCGATGACCAATTCTTGATCCCTCATCTATTTACTTGATGAGTCATCTCCCAATCGCCACTCATTAATTGGCCACGAGCATGAGAGCTGGGAGGAGTACAGCAGCGCCGGGGCCATCGTCGAGTAGGCCATCTCGTCGGTACGGACCGTCTATTCCTTCGTCGGGGAGAGGAGGACCATGTCAGATTTCTTGACGGTGCTTGAGGCGTTCGTCAAGCTCGGCATCCGGCAGGGGTTGGCAATAGCCATCGGTAGTACCATCAGAAATGACGATGCATAAGGTGGGGGTGACGACGACGTTCCACCTGATGATGAACAGCGCGCTGACGATTTGATTGGCAAACTGAGATCCGCCGATGCCGTCGCAGACCCCTCCGTCGGAGTTGGTGATGGGGAGGTAGAGGTTGGTACGGCGAAGGATACTTTGCTCCCGTTTTTCGCGATGCTCTGTTTCTCTTTTTCCGTGATGGGCGATGAGGGGTGGTCGTCGAGCAATGACAATGGGCGATGATGGTCGTCGAGCAATGGACGACGGGTGATGAAGGATGGTCGTCGAGCAATGGGTGATGAGTGATGGGCGATGGGCGATGAGGGATGGTTGTCGAGCAAGGATGGGCGATGGGCGATGGGCGATGAGCGATGCTCGGTTTTTCCGTGATGGGCGATGAGCAATGATGGGTGATGACCGGTATGGTGGTGGAAGAGTAGGGTGACGGGGATAGAGAAGGAGTCCAGGGGTGAGGGAGGCGAACACCAGCCTCGGATCCACCAGATCGTAGGTCATCCCATGGCCAACCGAGGATGCTCTATTTTTCCTCCCAACGGCGATAGATTGCTGTCATCCCAACTGATGGGTACCTCTGAGGATGACAACGACGGCGAGGACTTGGGCTTGTTTGAGGGAGGCCGCTGCCTGAGGATTTAGGCTGGGTGTGTCTAGGGGCGCTGGGAACGAGGAAGGTATACCAGGTTTCCTATCAGTCTTCCGATGGCTTTCCCTTCCGCCGCTGCCGTCGTGGTCACCACTGCTACCTCGACTGGAATCGACTGCTTCGCCAGCCATGTCTTGGATCCTGCCGCCTTCAGCATCATGGCTCTGCCTGCGGCCATCGTGGAGGAAAAATGGGTTCGCTGTTGAAGGAGATCTCGAGGATGTCAGAGGAGTCTTCCCACGCCGTGGAGGTAGAAGATGATGCCGTCGTAGATCCTTCCGCCAAAGTTGGTGGCGACGACGTTCCACCTGATGATGAACAACGCGCCGACGATTTGTTTGGTGAACTGGGACCTGTTGATGCCGTTGTAGACTCCTCCGCCGGAGTTAGTGACAATGAGGAAAAGGTTGTAGAGGATGGGTTCCGGAAGAGGTTGGTGGAGAGACCGCCGAGGACTCTGGCGACGGCATGGGTGTGGAGGTCTCTGAGGGTGTCGTCGAGTTGGTTTCACACACACGTAGTGCACACATGACCATGCGATGATGTATGTGCATGATTAGACCATTAGCAGTTGTTAGAACAGAAAGCATGCATATCATGTCATTGATCGGTGAAGGGTAAGAAAATCAAAATAGTCTAATATCAATAATTAGGAGATTGTGGTTTAGTCCAACTTGAATGAAATTATGGTAGTACTACTCCTACAAATGAAGAACTAGTTGTAGGAATTTAAAAGGAATAAAAGCTTCATTGCTGAATTTAAAAGGCTACATTGTAAATAGAGCTAAGTCTATTGATACATGCTAAGATAGATAAAGTGGCTTTTGCTCTTGATTTTGGGAGAGATTTTTTTTCATCTTCTTGGCCTTTTATAGAGCTTCTAGTAACCACCTTGAAACCACCCGAACCATCTACTGCAACTATTAGAACTGAATCTGAAACCGTCAAAAATGCATAACTGGGCGATATCTTCAGCTACTTATGAAACTGCCATCATATAGAGCGTCTTGTCTTTCACTGCAATTTGACCGATGCTAACCTTAGAATTTGATAAAACTCTGAAAATGAAAGTTGTAGGTCTTCAAATTCGCTTTCCATCGGTTTAAAAACCAACTCATTTGGATATTGTATGAGAATGTTATGATAAAACTAGTTGAACCACGTTGATGACATATTAAAATAATCAGCCAAGATATGGCCGATGGAGAAATGGGTGATGACATCGGCCATCTTTTGGACGATGACATTTAGATTATCGACCATTATTTACTATTTTGCCACTGGGTACTTCAACTGTCAGTTTGACATAGTAAACGATGGAATATGAAGATCTCGTCAACATGAAAGTTGTAGATCTTTTCGTCCTCTTTCCAATGGTTCCAGGATCGCCCAATTTGGATACTTGATCTAAAAGTAATGTAAAAAATACTTCAGTTATGTCAAAACTGAAGTATTTATTGGCTGATTGGCAATATTTACGAAATTGCCATTGATCGCCCAAATGACTTTAGGATATGGTTATATTTATGGCTAACAACAGTACCTTAGATCGGAGGATCTGGGTCAGATTGTAAAGTTCTGAACTTGGGCGGCTTTGATTAGCTCAGGCCGATCGAACGGTCAGGATCTATGATCACAATGATCATATAAAAACCCCTTTTAAGTGCCTTGTTCATGCGTGAGGGCTCTGTCCCCATAGAGAGAGAGAGAGAGGAGAGATGTAGCGACCCGATTGGGAGAGAGAGAGAGAGACCCGTGGCCAGCGGAGAGCTTGCCGGCGGCGACCGTAGCCGGAGGAGGAGATCTCGACCAGCGTGGTGGCAACTGTCACGCCCCGACCCAGAAAACCCATCCGGATCGGGAAGTGAACCGACTAAACCTATTTCCAAAATCGAACGACGAGAGTCTCCCTTGTATTTTCTTAATTTGAACCATGTACAATTTATAATCTTCACAGTAGTTTAAAGTGATAAATCTAGCAGTTCTAAAATCAACATGAGTATTATTCAACTATCACAAATCTCACTATCTAGTATAGGTTTTGATACATCATCTATTTCATCAACCCTCAAAACATAATTTATACGTATGTTCAAAATTCCTCAAAGAGAGAAATTATACATCTAATATAATTGCAAATGCACAACTATTAATAAAAGGAGAAACTCCATGGTCCTCAAGCACTTCTCGAAACTCCAAGTCCGCGATCACCTCGAGAACGTCGCGCCATCATCTCTAGAAGACCATCTGAAAACGAAGGAACTGCATTGGCCTGCATCGCCGATGCGGCCCGGGTAGGAGTGAGCAACGAAACTCAGTAGGGTTCTACTCTACTCTACGTCGCACAGAAAGAAAGGGAAACTACAAAGTCCCGAGTTCTGTCTCACCTCTAAGGGAAAATCACGTTACGTCCACCGCCTACCCCAGGGCACGTGGCATGTGACCTCCACTGTCAACAACCGTCCCTCTCAATAACCAAGCGCCCATCGCTGAACAACAAATGGCGTAGGACCCAGGGCAGTACGTAACTTCCCTTAACACAGATACCGAGCATGAGACGAGAACTCTAAGAGACCTCTATACCTCAATCAATATAATATTCTAGTCCGACTATATAATAATCCTCGAATGATAAATAATCAGTCAGCATTACAATCGCATCCTAAACCACTGTCTACCCAAACCTGGTCCGAAGTCTAGATCCGAGCTACCCGAAAGCCTCGGATCGGCGAAGACCCTATTCACCCATGCCCTAACCTTATGCTCTAATGCAAGCAAATGCATACAATGCTCAGGCACAATTACAGAAGTATAAGCATGCAACAGTATGTCAAATCAAAATACAAGTCAAGGCATAGCTTATAGCTTGCCAAAGGGTAAACATAGCAATGGTCTAAAACGGTTAAAGATCTATCGAACACAACAACGGTAACACATGCCGCCGTAAACAAACAGCTACACATTCAATCTAAATTTTGGCATTACGACGACACGCGCGGCTGTCACTCGAAATTCTACAATGGGCACACCCTCGGCCAGACAAATAACAATCAACAATTACCATTCACATAATCTAGGGCACACCTTCAGCCCATTTAATTATCTAAACATCCCAAGCGCCATGACTCCCTTGGTTCAACCACAAGCCTCACATAGGGTTGGGCCACACATAGGGCCTATATATATATATATATATATATATATATATATATATATCAACCTTATAAGCAGCAAAAACGGACGGTTACAACCGTTCTCCTCCTATTAGTCAGTTTACATATTCATTTTCCCTAAGTTGGCTTTATCATATTCCCTAAGTTAGCTTTATCATCCTTATCAATACTTATATCTACCTTATAAGATCCCAGGGTAGTTACTTTTATGACTCATCATCTGAGTCATAAACTTATACACACATTGCATACACATGGCATACACATGGCATAAAATTGTAATTAAATAAAAAAAATAAAGGATAGTGGGCTGATGTGGCGTAAGTTATAATAGAGATAGTGGGGGCGGGCAGTTAGCCGTGCCAGGTGGCACGGGCCCACCACCTAGTATATATATACATATAGATAACAAGATTAATACTAATTTCAAGAAAAGATAATCTTTGCATAATTGAAACCTGGGGCTACACATGCTTAAAACTTGGCATAAACCCTTCAAAATTACTCTAGTATTCACATACGTGATATCTAACATCCCTAGCAATCTACCACGAGAAGATCGAAGCAATTAGATCAATGAAAACCCGATTCTCAGCCAAAAACCCGATACTTAGCCAAAAACCCAGTTTTTATCAAAGATTCAGTTTCATCGCAGATCAGGGAACAATTCATCATAAATCATAGGAAAATCCAAAAATTATGAAATCAGTGGCAATTGAAAGTAGATTGGAAGATCTACAACCTTCACGATGAAGGATTTGTGAGATTCCTCATGGAATAGCACCAGAATCGAGCAGAATCTGGCTGGATGCTGATGACAGGGGCTGAAAACCAAAATCCGGGAAGAGGTTTGATCAAAGCTTGATCACAGCATACCAAGTTGTGATTAAACCTAGCTCAGGTGATATCTGAGCTCAAGGGAAATATGGCAGAGGAGAGATATCCATAAAAATCCGGTTGGAACCCTATCAAATCAAATCCAAAACTACGATACTCTAACCAGTTAAAGATCTAACACAAACACATACAAATCCGATTCTAAGCATGCCACAAACAAACCCTAGATGGCCTAATCAAGGATTAGGGTAGAAATCCCTACATGGAAAGCTCAGGGAAGAGGAGATCCGGGCTTGGTCTTCGTCCCCGACGCTGTCCCGGGTGCTGAAACTCGGCAGTGGTGAAGGAACTCCAAGGGAAAGCCGGCGGATCTCATCGATCGGCGACGGTGGCTTCAAGCGAACTCGGGAGAGAGGTAAGGGAGAAGAGAAGGGTCGGATCTGAGGATAGAGGAAGCTCGGAACTCGAGTGTCGCGCCCCGACCCGCGAAAGCCCAACCGAGCCGGGCGACGCGAACCGGAACCTAACAAACGCGGAAGAAAAGCTGGCGAGGGTTCCCTCTAACCTATGGGTCTCCTTAGCAAATCATCAAAAACCCCCAATTAAAAGACAATATGATAACAAAACCTCGAACCACAGATTTAAGAACTCAAAAGATTTAATGTACATATCCTCGGAGAGGGGGGAGTTCAAATACAACATTACTCCCGTAGGAGACTAGCTAACATAAGGGTAAAAACAGTAAATATCGCCACCTCTCAAAAGCCACCAGGCGCCGCCGCATCGCCAACCAACTGCCCCGTAGGGGCCACAGAGGAAGAACTGACGCCTGCACCTACAAAACGCAGCCCGGGTAGGAGTGAGCACTAAGCTCAGTAGGGATCTACACTACGACACATAGAAGGAAGAGGGAAACGCAACAGTGTCACCCTCAAGTAGGACCTGGGTGTATACAGGGGTCCCATAACCCCACCGCGTGTCCCTGAGGCCCAGGAGCAGCCATCAATAGTAGGAACAACACTGGCGACACACAAGCTGAGTAGGCAACTTCACTACTCCCCGCGGTCAGCACAGTGGGACACCGGCTACACCTCAGCATCCGACTCAAGGCCGACACGACCTCTACAAACATCAAGCCACAAGTGCACCAGTCATCTAAGCCTATCATCGAATCGACTGGGCACCACAATTCAAACCGGGTCCAAACAACCCAACCCCGCCCCTAGGACTAAGTCCGAAATTCCAGCCTCGGGACGGCGACCCAAAGATCACCCACGCCCTAACCAATGCAACTAATGCACACAACAACAATGCATGCTATGACATACACAGATAAGAAGCAGAGCATGCAACAGTATGTCAAGCATCATATAAGTCTACTGGATCGCTGCAGCGGTACTACCAACCGCTGCCAGCCGATCCGCAGCGGGTTCCGGCATTACGACGGTACCACGACCGTCAACCGCGAACTCCTGCAATGGGAAGCAACCCCGAAAACCATTGATGAATAGTAACAATATTATATTATATTCCGAAATATAATATTATATTCAAACACCCAAAACCTCTACTTAGGGGCTATTTGATCTTGTCGATCCGACATCTAAACGACATCGGATTCAAGATCCAACTAAGCCACCAGTAGGTGTATATTTCAGGATCAACAAATCCAAATGTCATAATCATCCAACGGTTGGATTAACGGGAAAACGCTAATCAAAAATCGCTAATCAACTAACTTAACAATTAATTGCTGCAACGCAGCCCTCCAGTAAACAATTCATAAGAAATTGTAGAAAAATCCAAAAAGTACGAAACAAGATGGAATGGAAAGCTAAAAAATAGATCTACAACTCTTTTGTTTATGAAAAGCCAAGATCATGTACTCGCCGGCCGGAAAACTCGCCGCAAGCCGGCTGTTCTTCAAGAACAGCAGAAAACCAGAAATCCGAGACTAATCATGCATAAAACCTACTCAAATGTCAACTGATTAATATGAAATTTAAATCAGTAATTCTAACGGGTATAAGGAATCCAACAAATCAAGGATCAACAAGATCCAACGGCTAGATCTAGAGAAAACCCGAAATAAACACAGTAGGTATAACCCTACCTAGCTGCGCTTTCCTCTGCTGATTCCCTGCGATTTGATCACTAACAAGCCTCCAAACCACTTCAGGGATCTTCCTCTCGTTGCCACGAATCCAACGAGCCTTAGAACGCCGAAAAAGATGGCCGGAGGAGGGAGAACGGAGGTGAGGAAGTGGCTGCCAGAAAACAGGGGAAAAACAGGGCTCTCGGGAGAAGAAAGAAGGAGGAAGAAGAAAGGAGGAGAAGGAAGAAGAGGAGGGGAAGAAAAGGAGGGAAAGGGGAAGGGGAAAGCCGAGGGAAGGGGGAAAAAGTGAGGGGAGGGGAGGGGAAGTCTTCCCTCTCTGACAGGAGAGAGCGACGGCCAACGGCGGCCGTCCTCGCGAAGCAGAAAAGCCACCGACTCGAGTCCAATCGGTCGCTCCAAGGAGCGATCGATCGTTCTCGCCCCGGATCAAAACCCACCGACTCGCTCACGAGTCCGACCGATCACTCCAAGGAGCGATCGATCGCTCAAACGAGCGATCGATCGCTCAAGGGTCGTCAGCTGCCGAAAGGCAAGCTTCCGCGCGCCCGAGCTGGGATCTTCCGATCCCAGGTCCACCTAGCCAGTCTAAACAAGCATTAACACAAACAAGGCCGGTGTGTGCACACGCGGGTATGAAACAAACCAACAAGACGCAATTTACCAAATTGCCCTTGCGGTCTACAGCGAGCCACAGGGGTAGAGGGACAGGTCCTCACATCCTAATACCCTTAAAGGAAATCTCGTCCCGAGATTCGATAAAGGTAGGGCTCGGAACGACAAAGCAGCTACACTAGAAGACAGGACAAGAAGTACCTGGAGAAGAAAACAACTGCGGAAACTCCTGCCGCATCCGCGCCTCGCACTCCCAAGTGACCTCCTCGGTGCCTCTGTGCCTCCACAGTACCTTGACCAAGGGAATCGTCTTGCCCCTCAAGACCTGATCCCTTCGGTCAAGTACCTGAACTGGCTGCTCAACAAAGCTCGTGTCTGCCTCAAGCTCAATGTCATCCACCATGATGACATGAGACGGGTCTGGGTGATACTTCCTCAGCATCGACACATGGAAAGTCGGGTGCACAGCAGACATGTGCTGAGGAAGATCCAGGCGATAAGCTACCTCGCCGACCCTCTCTAAGATCTCAAACGGCCCGACAAACCTCGGCGCCAACTTACCACCTCTGCCAAACCTGACAGAACCTCTGTACGGCGATGCTCGCAAGAACACTCGGTCGCCGACTGCAAACTCCAACGGTCGTCGCCTCTGATCTGCATAACTCTTCTGCCGGCTCTGAGCTGTCAGAAGCCTCTGCCTGATCTGCACTAACCTCTCTGACGACCGCCTGACGATGTCTGGACCGGTGAGTGAAGCCTCTCCAACCTCTGTCCAGCACACCGGGGAACAACACGGCCTACCGTACAACGCCTCGAAAGGTGCTACTCCAAGACTGGACTGGTAGCTGTATCGAGGACACATGCTCTCAGCATGTCCTCCAGGATCTGGATAGTCCGCTCTGACTGTACGTTTGTCTGCGGATGGAAGGCTGTACTGAAAGTCAGGAGTGTGCCAACTGCCTCCTGAAAGTCACGCCAGAACCTGCTGGTGAACCTGGGGTCACGGTATGACACGATAGAAACTGGAACTCCGTGTAGTCTGACCACCTCTCTGACGTACAAGCTACCCAACCTATCCGTCGAGTCTGTCACTCGCATAGGCAGGAAGTGCGCCGATTTGGTCAATCGATCAACGATGACCCAAATCGCGTCATTCCCCCTAGGAGATCTCGGTAGCCCGGTCACGAAGTCCATCGTGATGTGCTCTCACTTCCACTCAGCTTGTGGAAGCGGCTAAAGTAACCCCGGAGTCCGCTGGTGCTCTGCCTTGACCTTCTGACAGGTAAGGCAGCGCAATACGAACTCCGTCACTGCCCTCTTCATCCCGCGCCACCAGAACTGTCACGCCCCGACCCAGAAAACCCATCCGGACCGGGACGTGAGGGTCCTAAACTCTAAATCAAACGGCGAGAGCCTCCCCTTTGAACATCAATTTTAAACCTGGTGCATGATTACAATATTCACAATTAATTTAAACTATCCTATCATCAAATCATAATACAATTTAACTTTTAAAAGATATAATAATGATTCAAGTCATCTAGTACAGCAATCTCTGATCAATTTACATCAAATTGAAATACAAATACATTTCTCCTTCAGATTACAATTTATACATTTAAAAACTGTACATCAATTGAATATAATAAACTGATGATATCCTCGATCTCACGCACCACCAAGGGGAGTACCGCCTCCAACACCGCAACAACCTGAAAGAGAAGGGACTGCATCGACTTGCATCGCCGATGCAGCCCAGGTAGGAGTGAGCAACAAACCTTGCTCAGTAGGGTTCTACTCTACGGCACACTGAAAGGAGGAAAACAACAACAGTGTTGTCTCCCAGCCTAAGTCTAACGGATGCTACGGGTCCCATAACCCACCGATGTCCCAAGGGCTCCTGTCATGAACCTCTCTCTTGGTCTCTCTACCAAGATCACCCTAAGCACTGACAGGGGAACGGAACCATGCAGGATCACTCACCCTTACCCAGCAGGGATACCACTGCCTGGGGACCACGTCGAGAACTCCTCGGTTGCATCCTTAGCACTTGGCCTTGAAAGACGACACGACCTCTAGACCTCAAACAATATAATATCCCAGTCCAACTACCTAATAATCCTCGAATCATATCAAACATGATCACTGACGACAATCACGTCCTAATCCTCGGCTACCCAAACCCCGGCCCTAGGGCTAGATCCGGGCTACCCGAGAACCCCGGATCAACGATCGAAACCATCGTCTACCACCTAGCCTGATGCTTCTAATGCAAACAGATGCATGCAATGCTCAAGCACAGAGATACAGGAATAGCAGCATGCAACAATATGCCAAGACAACATACACGGGCTAGGCGAAGCGTCAAGCTTGCCGGAGGGTAAACATGCATAAAGCAGATAAAGGTTTAAACTACAATTATACAATATTATAACGGCGCCCACGGATCGTTAGCAAGCAATTTCTACAACGGGGGCACAACCCCGGTCACACAGATAATAATCAACCACATATAAAGCACACCCTCTGTCATTTAATTAGCTAAACATCCCAAGGGGCACAACCCCCTTGGTTCAACCACAAGCTAAGTATACATATAAATAAGCATGACATGTGATTAATTGCTAATTAAACAAGGATGATTTATACCTAATTAGACATGCCAAAAATCAAACAATTAATCATCTAAAAACAACCAATTAGAACATGCTAGCCATCGAGATCTCTAGGAATACCAATCACATAAATCCCGAAGAATCAAACATGATAAAACATCGAAAATCCACGAAAAACACTATTCATGACTGGCGGTCGATTAACGGATCGACCGTGAAAAATCTAAGGTTGACGGTCGATCAACGGATCGACCGTGAGGGGTTATTTCGCTATTTTTCGGGCTCACGGTCGACCCACGGATCGACCTTAAAGAAGCTGAGGTTGACGGTCGATCAACGGATCGACAGTGAGAGTTTATTTTGCTGATTTTCGGGCTCACGGTCGACCGTGGAGACCTCGACGGTCGATCCACGGATCATCCGTAGCACTATTCATCAGCAAATCTACTCGGACACAATTTCGTATAAAAATCACCAAAACTCATAGAAAAATCGAAAAAATATGAAATCAATTGGGTTTGAATATAGACTCGCAGATCTACAACTCTTATTTCTCATAAAAATCCAAGATCATGCATGTACAAGCCGGAAAACGCGCCGCAAGCCGGCTGTTCTTCAAAAACAGCAGAAAACCGGAAATCCGAGATTTATCATGCTTAAATCCTACTGAAATCTTAACCAAAGTTCATGAAACTTATATCAGTAATTATACTAGACCACATGCATCTAATAACACAAATTCATCAAGATCTAACGGCTAGATCTAACTAAACCCATTAATTAACTCATGTAGGTAGAACACCTACCGGACTGCGCATTCCTCGGTTGATCCCTCGCAAACCAGCCACCAACGAGGTTCCACACCACACCAGGAGTCTTTCTCTCGTTGCCACGAATCCAACAAGCTTTCAAGCTCCCAAAATGGTGGTCGGAGGAGGGAGAACGGAGAGAAGAAAGCTGGCTGCCCGGAAAGAGAAACAGAGCAAGCTCTGCTTGCGGGAAGAAGAAACAGCCAGGGAGAAGAAAGAAGAAGAGAAGGAAGAAGAGGAGGAGAAGAGAAGAGGAAGGTCAGGGAAGGTTGGGGAAGGTCAGGGAAGGTGGGGAAAAAGTTGAAAGAGAGGTCCTCTCTTCCCTGACAAAGGAGGACGACGGGAGTTGAACTGCTCTGCGCAGTTCAACTGCCCTGCGCACGAGTCCGATCGATCGCACCTTGGAGCGACCGATCGCTCAAGGGCCGTAAGCTGCCCAAAAGCAAGCTTCAGCGCGCCCGAGCTGGGATCTTCCGATCCCGGGTCCACCTGACCATTCTAATCAAGCACAAACACAAACAAGGTCAGTGTGTACACACGCGGGTGTGAAACTGACCACCAGGGAGCATATTTACCAAAATGCCACTGGGGTCCAAAAACAGCGATGCGATCAACCGATCGCATCCCAAGGCCAACCGAGCCAAACCACAAATCCAGACCCTCGACCTAACGCGGTCGGACCGGGTTGGAGGTAAGGGTCCTCACAAGAACTGTCGCCGAAGATCCTGGTACATCTTGGTGCCGCCGGGATGAACTGCAAAGCGAGAGTGGTGGAACTCTCGTAGGATGTCGTCTCGAAGAACTGGATCTGCTGGAACCGCTACTCTGCCTCCGAACCGTAGCCCTCCGTCTGGCGATACTGTCCAGTCTCCGTCTGCGCCCTCTGTGCCCGCTGCTGTGCGTAACTCCTCGAGCTCTGGGTCACTGTACCACTGCCTTGACCTTGGCGGGGTCGACTGAGATCCCTGCTGCCGACACCACGTGTCCAAGGAATCCCACCTGTGCAAGCCAGAACTCGCACTCGGAAGCCTTGGCATAAAGCCGATGCTCCCGAAGTAGCTGTAACACTGTCGCCAAGTGTCGTTCGTGCTCCGCCTCAGACCGGAAGTAGATAAGGATGTCGTCGACAAACACCACCACGAACTCGTCTAGGAAAGGCCGGAAGATCCTCTGCATTGAGATCCATGAACGCTGCTGGTGCGTTCGTCAGCCCAAACGGCATCACCACGAACTCGTACAGGCCGTACCGAGTCCGAAAAGCCGTCTTCGGGATGTCGCAATCCCGAACCCTCAACTGGTGGTAGCCGGTGCGGAGGTCGATCTTCGAGAACACTAAAGATCCTCGCAACTGGTCAAACAGGTCATCGATCCTCGGCATCGGATACCGGTTCTTCACCGTCACCTTGTTGAGCCGCCTGTAGTCTATGCAAAGTCGAAGGGTACCGTCCTTCTTCTTCGCGAACAACACTGGCGCCCCCCAGGGAGACATGCTGGGACGGATGAAACCTCTGCTGTTAAGCTCGTCTAGTTGGGTCCTCAACTCACTCTGCTCTGCTGGTGCCATCCTGAAAGCTGGGAGAGAGATCGGTGCGGTACCCGGTACCAGGTCGATCTCAAAATCGACCTCTCTGGGCGGTGGAAGCCCTGGCAACACCTCGGGAAACACGTCGGTGTAGTCGCACACGATTCTGGGGAAACTGCTCTGCTGCACTCCCGCTGACCCAAACAAGGACAGGCTGGCCAGCAAGGCTGAAAGCTCGCTGCCACGCCTCCCCACACCACAAGCAAAGGAATCGACTGAAAACCGATCCCCCAACAACACAAACTGTGTCCCGTCGGGTGTCCAAGCGACCACCCTCCGGCGACCACAGTCGATGATAGCTCGGTATGCTGCTAACCAGTCCATACCGAGTATCACGTCGAAGTCTGTCATGTCTAGCACTCGCAGGTCTAGACAAACACGGAGGCCTCCAACTTCCAAAGAACAAGATCGGCAGACCCGGTCTACCCTGACTGTGCCGCCGATCGGTGAGTCTACAGACTGTGCCACCTCTAGCCAACTCGTCTCTAATCCTAGCGATGCCACACACATGCTAGCAATATAGGAATGAGACGCCCCAGAGTCTATCAGCACATCTACTAAAGAACTAGAAAGCTGAAAGATACCTCTGAGGACGATTGGCTCTGCCGCTGCTTGCTGGTACTGCTGCGGCTGCTGGTACGGCTGGTAGAGCTGAACGGTGTCTGGCTGCTCGCGCCCCGGAAGAGCAAACACACGCCCCCGCTGAACGCCTCCACCTCAGGAGCGGCCCGGTCCAGCCCCTGACCCGCGCCCACTACCGCTCCCCTGCCATGCACTGTACCCCCCCACCTCTACTGCCCTGCGGCACAGCGCTCCGCGCCCCTCGCATGGGACAGTTCTGGCGGAAGTATCCCGGCTGCCCGCACTGGAAACAAGTGGCTGGCGCGCCACCAGGCTGCTGACCCTGGCCTCCCCCTGACGGAGCCTGCCCAGACGGCCCGGCCGTTAGGAGGAACTGGCCTGGCGGACTCGGCAACTGTGCCTGGAACTGCTGCGACCGCTGCGACCGCTGCTGAAAGCGTCGCTGACGCCGCTGGTGCCCTCCGCCGTATCCCCCTCTGAACTAGGGTCTCTGCGGTGCACTGGTAGAGGATGCCGGTGGAACTGCCCGGCACCTCTCGTCTCCCAATTGCGCCTCCACTACCAAGTCGCAGTTCAGAACTGCTGTGTGCGTCTGAAAGCGGTGGGAACTCGTCTGACGTCTGATCTCTGGACGAAGACCCCACTCAAACTGCCGTGCCCTGGCCATTGAATCTGCTGCCACTGCCCCCGCAAAACGGACCAAGTGCGTAAACTGGGTGGCATACTGCTGAACAGTGCGAGTACCCTACAAGAGGAACTGGTACTCGCGAGACAGGGCGTCACACGTACTCTCCGGGAAGTACGCGTCCAAGAACAACGCCCTGAACTCCTCCCACGTCGGCTCCTCTCCGCCACTGGTGTGCTGGGCAGTGCACCACCAGTCAAGGGCGTCACCATCGAGCTGGAACGCCGCGAGGGTGACCCGGATCCGGTCATCCTCGACGAAGAGAGCGTCGAGAACGCGCGTGACTCCTCGGAGCCAGCCGTCTGCCGTGGTCGGATCTCCAGTCTCACCGCTGAACCTAGGCTGGTTCAGCCGCTGGAAGTCCATCATGACCGCTGCCGCGGCCCGCCCGTCGACCGGAGCGAGGACCCCCTCCTCGGCGAGAGGGGCCTCTTCCCGTGCGACCACAACCTTCGCTGGTGATGGTCCAGTCCGTCGAGCTCTGACCGTCTTGACAGGTGCTACCCTGTCTGGTCGAGCGGGTCGACCAGGTCGTGCCCCACCTCGACCAACAACCGAAGGTCGGACTCGAGCTCCCGACATCTGTGCAATCACCAATGACAACGAGCGTTCACTCGTCAGAAGCCGCCAAAACAAAGCAACATAGACAGAAAGCGGAAAAGCACAACACATCAAAATGAGCATGCACGGATGTTCTAGACATAGAACTAACCCATTCCACGCTCAATCTCAACCGAATCCTGATCCTAAACCCTGGGATCTACAACCTATGCTCTGATACCAAGCTGTCGCGTCCCGACCCGCGAAAGCCCAACCGGGCCGGGCGACGCAAACCGGAACCTAACAAACGCGGAAGAAAAGCTGGCGAGGGTTCCCTCTAACCTATGAGTCTCCTTAGCAAATCATCAAAAAACCCCAATTAAAAGACAATATGATAACAAAACTTCGAACCACAGATTTAAGAACTCAAAAGCTTTAATGTACATATCCTCGGAGAGGGGGGAGTTCAAATACAACATTACTCCCGTAGGAGACTAGCTAACATAAGGAAAAAAAACAGTAAATATCGCCACCTCTCAAAAGCCACCAGGCGCCACCGCACCGCCAACCAACTGCCCGGTAGGGGCCACAGAGGAAGAACTAACGCTTGCACCTGCAAAACGCAGTCCGGGTAGGAGTGAGCACTAAGCTCAGTAGGGATTTACACTACGACACATAGAATGAAGAGGGAAACGCAACAGTGTCGCCCTCAAGTAGGACCTGGGTGTATACAGGGGTCCGATAACCCCACCGCGTGTCCCTGAGGCCCAGGAGCAGCCATCAATAGTAGGAACAACACTTGCGACACACAAGCTGAGTAGGCAACTTCACTACTCCCCCCGGTCAGCACAGTGGGACACCGGCTACACCTCAGCATCCGACTCAAGGCCGACACGACCTCTACAAACATCAAGCCACAAGTGCACCAGTCATCTGAGCATATCATCGAATCGACTGGGCACCACAATTCAAACCGGGTCCAAACAACCCAACCCCGGCCCTAGGACTAAGTCCGAGCTTCCAGCCTCGGGACGGCGACCCAAAGATCACCCACGCTCTAACCAATGCAACTAATGCACACAACAACAATGCATGCTATGACATACACAGATAAGAAGCAGAGCATGCAACAGTATGTCAAGCATCATATAAGTCTACTGGATCGCTGCAGCGGTACTACCAACCGCTGCCAGCCGATCCGCAGCGGGTCCCGGCATTACGAGGGTACCAAGACCGTCAACCGCGAACTCCTGCAACGGGAAGCAACCCCGAAAACCATTGATGAATAGTAGGTGTATATACCAGGATCAACATATCCAAATTTCATAATCATCCAACGGTTGGATTAACTGGAAAACGCTAATAAAAAATCGTTAATCAACTAACTTAACAATTAATTGCTGCAACACAGCCCTCCAGTAAACAATTCATAAGAAATTGTAGACAAATTTGAAAATTACGAAACAAGATGGAATCGAAAGCTAACAAATAGATCTACAACTCTTATGTTTATGAAAAGCCAAGATCATGTACTCGCCGCCCGGAAAATTCGCCGCAAGCCGGCTGTTCTTTAAGAACAGCAGAAAACCAGAAATCCTAGACTAATCATGCATAAAACCTACTCAAATCTCAACTGATTAACATGAAATTTAAACCAGTAATTCTAACAGGTATAAGGAATCCAACAAATCAAGGATCAACAAGATCCAACGGCTAGATCTAGAGAAAACCTGAAATAAACACAGTAGGTATAACCCTACCTAGCTGCGCTTTCCTCGACTGATTCCCCGCGATTTCATCACCAACAAGCCTCCAAACCACTTCAGGGATCTTCCTCTCGTTGCCACGAATCCAACGAGCCTTAGAACGCCGAAAAAGATGGCCGGAGGAGGCAAAACGGAGGTGAGGAAGTGGCTGCCGGAAAACAGGGGAAAAACAGGGCTCTCGGGAGAAGAAAGAAGGAGGAAGAAGAAAGGAGGAGAAGGAAGAAGAGGAGGGGAAGAAAAGGAGGGAAAGGGGAAGGGGAAAGCCGGGGGAAGGGGGAAAAAGTGAGGAGAGGGGAGGGGAAGTCTTCCCTCTCTGACAGGAGAGAGCGACGGCCAACGGCGGCCGTCCTCGCGAAAACCCACCAACTCGCTCACGAGTCCGATCGATCGCTCCAAGGAGCGATCGATCGCTCAAGGGTCGTCAGCAGCCCAAAGGCAAGCTTCCGCGCACCCGAGCTGGGATCTTCCGATCCCGGGTCCACCTAGCCAGTCTAAACAAGCATTAACACAAACAAAGCCGGTGTGTGCACACGCGGGTGTGAAACAAACTAACAAGGCGTAATTTACCAAATTGCCCTTGCGGTCTACAGCGAGCCACAGGGGTAGAGGGACAGGTCCTCACACTGAGAGTAGTGAGGGGGAGCTCGGGAAGGAGCGGCGGGCGGTGACGACGGCGAAGGAGCTACGGGGAAGAGGGAGAAGCCGGTGCGATCGCAGGTAAGGTGGAGGAAAGGTGGGTCATGTGCGGGCACGGGGAAGAAGGAAGGGAAGCGAGAGAGAGAGAGAGAGAGAGAGAGAGAGAGAGAGAGAAGAGGGTTAAGCGGTTCAGACGAGCCAACTGATCGGATTGAATCCAATTTGACTCCAAATTGTGATCTCGTCACAATCTCATCCGGATCTGATGATCGCGAATGCTCGTACTGGATCTATTCAATCACGTACATCAATCAAGGCTGTGTGTGCACTACGCAGGTGTGAAACCGATCGCCAAGGCGTAATTTACCACATTGCCCTTGGGGTCCAAAAGCAGCGATGCTATCAACCGATCGCAACCCAAGGCCAACTGGGTCAAACCAACCAAGCCAGACCCTTGACCTAACGCGGTCAGACAGGGTCAGAGGAACATGTCCTCACAGCGACGCTTGCGACCAGAGAGAGACGGGGAGCTCGACGATGGTGACTGCGACGGTGACCCAATCGGGGAGAGAAGAGAGAGGTCGTGTGAGGACCCGTTCCTCTGACCCGGCTCGACTGCGTCGGTCGAGGGTCGATCATTTCTTGGCCTGTTCTCACGTCGAGCACGATCGGCTGGTGGCTTTGCCTCCTTGCGACCCAGGGGCAATTTCGTCAAATTGCGTCCTGGGGGTTGGTTTCACACACGCGTAATGTATGTGCTTGAGTAGACCCATAGGAGTGCTCTGGATCCGAAAATCATGGTTTGATCAAGTAGATCTAGATCTGAATGGCCGAGATCAACTGGATGATGATCGAATGGACGTGGACTTAGGTAACCCAAGTACTTAAAAACCTAGCCCTACTTATCTTTCCCCTTTCCGCGAGGGTTGCTTGGGTCACAACGCGACGGCTCTCCTCGCGACGTCTGGGGAGAGGGCGGCTGCAGCCGACCAAGGAGCGAGAGGCGGCGTCCACGGCGACGACGGAGGGCTAGGCGAGCTCTGTGACCATGACTGGAGGCGATCCACGGCTTGAGGAAAGAGGTGGCGGCGACGTGCGACTGGCGGCGAGCTCGGGGACGGCAACCGCGGCCGGAGAAGAAGGCGGAGGACGCGACTTCGACGCCCAGAGGTAGGGATTTCCTACCCTAACCATGGGTTAGGCCTCTAGGATTGATTGAAGCATGCTAGTTTAGGAGTTGTTTTGCGATTCTGATTGATGTTCTTCCTCCCTCAATGCTGGCCGTTGCCTAGATCTAGGAGTTAGTGTCGGATTTCGATGCTAGCTAGGGTATTGATGCCCTGTTCATCGTCTCTCTCTCTTTCCTGGTTCCCTGATTCCGGTTTGATGGGTTTCCAATTCCTCTGTTCTTCTCCTATGTGCTTCTCCTCTGTTCTTGATTGGCCAGAGCTTTGGGTTCCCGTGGCTTTTGTCTCCTCTGCTCCTCTTCTTTCTTTCTTTCTTTCCTCTGGGTTGTTGGGTTGCCAGCCCTCTGTTTCATCTTCCTCCCCTGTCCATGAGTTTTGATCAGCTTCGCCTGTTCTTGGGTTGTGAGAAACCGGACTCCTTCTCCATCCCCTGTTCCTGGTTGCTCTCTGAGTCTCTTGTGTCTTGATTGGATCTCCCTCGAAGGCCATCAATCCCTGTTCAGGTTGCCGACCGGCAAGAGAGCCGAGGATCAACAACCAGGCAGAGGGTAGAGGGGGATTGTCTTGTGAAGCTGTTAGCTACTGGTTGGGTACCCTCTTCCTTTCCCTGTTCTAGACTGGTGGATGAATGGGATCTTCCTTTAGCTCCCCTCTGGATTCTAGTGGATGTTGTGGTGGGTTAGGTTACTGATATGGCTGTAGTGGCTTGATCGATTTTGGTTTGGAAATTCTGAATCATGGTCAATATTCAATTGAGTTGATCTTCTTATGTAGCGTAATCTATTCCGGCAGATGGATTTACTTGTCAGAGCTGCCAAGTGAACTCACCCATCCGGTCTGATCACTTATGCCTCCACTTAGTTTATTCTGTATCATGTCTTGTTCACGATTGTTGGACTGATCAAACCTCTGACTTATACCTACTGGATGTTCCGCCAACTTGATTGAACCATAATCTTCATAAGCCTAGATGGGTCACCGTTTGGCTAATAAATAATTCTTGGGTTACTTCTATGCTAAACTTCATGTTTGTCCTTGTACTGCCTAATAATTGCCATCGATTAGTGCTACTATTATTTCACCATTCAGTTTGTACCTTTCTCATGTCAATTATATCAATGGGATATTATCGTATCATCCTTAAGCCTAGGGTCGGCGGTGTGCCCGTTTCTATTTTATTTGTGGAAATGTCGAGATCTGGTTGGGCCGAAGGTGTGCCATTTTGTATGTGTTGAATGAGACTATATATGATTGGAATATGTGACTGTGGTGCTTGGGTTTTTGTCTATTCTTAAATGCTAACCCTACCTTATAACTATGCCACATCTGGTGGACATGTGATTTGTCACACTCCGACCCAGAAACCCATCCGAGCCGAGGCGTGAGGGGAAACCTACACTATTCATCTCCAGCTGGTGCGATACATTGCGGAATTAAATAAAAACTTAAACAATGTATTCCAGAGGTGAAACAGAAATTCAATTTACATAACATCAGTTGTACTATTCAATATTTAATACAAATCTTCCAATGAAAGAATATAATACATTAATCCCAAAAGTCCTCGAAATGTACATAATTTACAAAATCTGCCAAAAGTATAACAGATTATCCTCCAGCAACCTCAAGCACCTCTGGATGTAGTCGCGCCACCAAAACCTGATCACGCCGGCTTTGCTGAAGAAGAACTGGCGCCTGCACCTGCAAACGTAGCCCGGGTAGGAGTGAGCGATAAGCTCAGTAGGGTTCTACTCTACGGCACACTGAAGGGAGGAAAACAACAACAGTGTTGTCTCCCAGCTCAAGTCTAAGGAATGCGACGGGGTTCCACAACCCCTGCCGACTACCCCAAGGATCCTACTCTTCTCAACCGACCACGCTGGGACACATTCTCGAAACACGCTGGGAGGAAACAGAGAACCAGAACCAGTAGGATCACCCTTACCCAGCAGGAAGCCACTGCCTGGGGACCATGTCAGGGGCACCGGCAACTATCCTTAGCACTTGGCCTTGGGAGACCAACACGACCTCTAAACCACAAAACAATGATCAGAGTCAACTATCGCAAATCCTCAACACAAGAGATCTGATTAAACAATCACCCTAATCCTGACTACCCAACCACGGTCCTAAGGCTAGATCCGAGCTACCCGAGAGCTTCGGATCGGCGACCAAACCATCGCCCGCCTAACCTCAAATGCCTCTAATGCAATCAAGATGCATGCAATGCTCAGGCACAGATAAAGAGATATAAGCATGCAACAAGATGTCATTAATCATACAGGGCTAGGCATAGCTTACAGCTAGTCAAAGGGTAAGCATAGCAAAGTCCTCAAATACAGAATATCTATGCTAACCAAACAAACATCTGAGCAAAGCATGAATACAAATATACAATAGTCTTCAGTGCTCTCTTGCACCTGACAGACTAAGGTTCCACAGTTACCCCGCAGGTAACTGGCCACATTTATACAATAGCCCTCGGCACTCGCCGACAAGAGGCTAAGGTTCCACAATTCCTCATTAACTAGCACTCATAGCTAGCTAATGGTTAAGCAACCCAATAAAGCATTTAACTACTATCAAACATGTATTAAATGCAATCAAAACCCTAGATTCGTCCAAAAAGGGAAATGCTCGATTCGATCCTCAAACCCGATAGAAATCCTTTGAAAACTCTACAAAATCCACTTGTAAACTTCCCAACATGTTTAAAGATCAATCATGATTGAAAGTCATTCAAGAAAAGCCAGAGAACCAAGTTCAAGGGCCCACGGACGATGCGACGGTCGATTCGCCGATCGACCGTGAGGCCACGGTCGATGTCACGGTCGATGCCACGGTCGACCGTGAGACCAACACGAAGAAACCCAAGGGCGACGGTCGATCCACCCATCGACCCTGAGAAGCCCAAAACCAAACAGCGCCTGACGGTCGATGCGACGGTCGATCCGACGGTCGACCGTCAGGTGGGATGAAAAAGGAGAGAGCCCACGGTCGATCGATCCATCGACCGTGGGAGTCCAAAATCCCGACAGAGCCCGACGGTCGATGCGACGGTCGACCGCCAGGCCCAGAAGGCGTAAAACAACACTTGACGGTCGATGCACCGATCGACCGTCGAGCCCCGAAAGAGCGTATCAACGCTTGACGGTCGATGCACCGATCGACCGTCGGGCCTTAGGCACAGTTCATCAGAACAGTGCCGGAAATCCAATTTCTTGGATTTCAAGGATCAATTTAAGTTGGAAATCGATAAAACTTTGCAAGCATGCTTAAAAGATAATGGGGAATCCAATGGTGCAAAGAAACCACATTTTTGACGGTTAAAACTCCAATTTAGGTTAAAGTGGCCGAAAACCGATAAACGGCGATAAAACGGAAACCAACCGTTAGAATACTGAAATCGCAACGTAGGAATACTGAAAATGAGCCACATCACAAGTGCTACAAGCTACACAACATTCTAGCAAGTATTCCTACAGTGAAAAGGCAATAAACCTATCCTAGGAGAACCCGATCCAAAGATCGAAGTAGAAACACCTACTTGAAGAGATAGGGCAGCTCCTTCACACATTCCTCAACTCCGATCGCCGAAAGCCGTTCCTCGAAATCCATCCTCCGATGCCCTAGCACCCAGCCGCAGGAGAGAGAGAAGAAAGAACGCAGGAGAAGAAGAAAGAAAGAAAGAGAAAGGAGGAGGACTTAAATAAAAAGCTGGAATCCATCACAGCCGTTCGATTCGATCTCTCCCGATCGAGCTCCGATCTTTCGATCGGACGTGCCCTAAAGGTACTAATCAAACACATACATCAATCAAAGGCCATGTGTGCAACGCGGGTGTGAAACTGACCACCAGGGAGCATATTCACCAAAATGCCACTGGGGTTAAAAGCAGCGATGCGATCAACCGATCACATCACAAGGCCAACCGAGCCAAACCACAAACCCAAACCCTCGACCTAACGCGGTCGGACCAGGTTGGAGGTACGGGTCCTCACATGATTGATGAATTTACATGTAGAGACACTTAGGCCTAGTTGCTTGATTAGACTCATGCATGTTGTATGCATTAGAAACATTAAGGCTAGGTGCGGGCGATGTGGTTCGATCGCCGATCCGAGGGCTCAGGTAACTCGGATCTAGCTCTAGGACCGAGGTATGGGTAGGACTAGGGCGAGATGGTGTGATTATAATCTTGTGTTGATTGAGGTTACAACCTAGTTATGCTCAGTGAATTATGATATTGAGGTGTAGAGGTCATGTTTACTTTCGCTTCAAGTGCTAGATATGGATGTCGATGTCCCTGACTTGTGTCCCCACGAGGGATGGTGGTATGACTGGGCAGGGTGGAACCTGGACAGGAGCCCGCAGTCGTGTTGTTTTTCCTCTCGTTGTTGGGTGAGGGTGGGACCTGGACAGGAGCCCTCGAGGAATCGACGAGGCTAGGGTTTAGCCTCTTGGCATACTTAGCCTTGACGAAGGTAGATATAGTTGCAGTTTACCCTTTCCTTGAGAGTGCCGTAGAGTAGAACCCTACTGGGCTTTATGCTCACCCACCCGGGTTGCGTTTTGCAGGTGCAGGCGTCGCTCCTTCCTCTTCAGTAGTCTCAGGCGGATCAGTTCTTAGAGGCGCTTCTACTTCGGGTGGACTTTGAGGTTGTTGGCAGACTGAGGGCTTTCATTCAGTATTTTATTTTATTTTATGTAGTTAAATTTTGGAGACTATTGTTTCGTATTTGAGGATAAATTGTATAACTTTTAATTTTGATATCAATGACAATGATGTTTATCTAAATGTTCAAATTGGGTCTGTAATAGTTGTAATAGTTGTAAATCCTTGTTTATGCCCTCATGATCATGTAGTTGAATGTACCGTGAAATATGAGAACATATACAGGTTCCTTGTGTAAGAGTTGTAGAGGAGACTCTGTCAAAATTTTCTTTCGTATTTGAGGACAAATTGTATAACTTTTAATTTTGATATCAATGACAATGATGTTTATCTAAATGTTCAAATTGGGTCTGTAATAGTTGTAATAGTTGTAAATCCTTGTTTATGCCCTCATGATCATGTAGTTGAATGTATCGTGAAATATGAGAACATGTACAGGTTCCTTGTGTAAGAGTTATAGAAGAGACTCTGTCAAAATTTTTCGCGCCCATTGATGAGTTAATAGGTTTAGGTTGCTCACCTCTGATCTGGATGGATTTTCTGGGTCGAGGCGTGACAGGCCGTGATCGAAGAAGAAGGGGAGGAGAAGATCTCGACCCAAGACGACGCCCAGAGGTAGGGAATCTACTCTAATCTTTGATTAGGATCCTAGGTTGGGTTTAGTGCTCTGCTTTGCATTCTTAGCTGTGCTGGTGTTGTCCCCCCTTGCTCCCATATTATGCAATGTGATGGATTTCGATGCTATGCCATGCTCCGTTCTCCTTTGTTTTCTTCTCCAGTGTTTTCCTCCTTATTTTCCATTGACTGCCATGCTTGTCTTCGTAGCTAAGGAATAGACCTGATGGCTTGCTAAGTTGAGATGTGTTTTCCTCTTTGTTTGGATTTCTGATGGATTTCGACGAGAGCTCTTCCCCTTCGTTTGGGTTTTGCCGTTGGTCTTTGCTGAGTGTTTGGTCGGATGTTTGGGGTCCTCCTCAAGCCCCTGTCCGATGTTTCCGTCAAGTTTTTATGGTGTTAGGACTGGTTTTGCCGGTGATAGTTGGGTTTCTGGGTTTGATTGGATTGCTGCGATCGCTGGATTTCTCCTTTGCATTAATTGCCGATCTCCGGGTTTCTATAGCATGGTCTTTGTTTTGGGTTGTGGAATGCTAAGTTCACCCCTCTGGTTTGGACGTAGCTCAATAGATTGGATGGTCGTTGGGCAATTGGTACATGCTAGCATTCCTCCTTCCATGAACCATTTAGCTCAAGGGTATGCAGGCAAGGTGGCTGCTGGTTGGCCCCGTTGCTGCAGGGGTTGGACAGAACATATGTAAATTGGTCTAACCTTCGAGTTCTTTCCTTCCATTCTATTCGATTTCTTTACAGTAGCTTCATATAAGTCCCATATAGCTGGATTGGTGGTTACAGTGGTTTTTCATCGAATTTTCTTGGGGATTTTTGGAATGATATGGCTTCCACTTCAATAGCCCTCGTCAATTGATATCTATATATGTATTTTGAAGAATAAATACATATGTGGATGTGTATGGGTTGTTAAGGGGCTTTGGGTTGTTCTTGTTTGAAGAATAGATATGTGGATTTGCTGGATTTGCACTATTCGATTTGTTTGGTTTGCTTACCGAGGTTTGCTTGGATTGCCGGATTTACTGTATCCGTTTTGTCCGTGTAATTTGAGATTTGTTTGGTTTGCTGATTTCAATGTTCGACGCGGCAGAGAGGTTGAGTGTCCAAGTTCTGGGCTTCCGACCAATTGGGCAAGATGCCGACTGATTGGGAGCCAAACAGAGGACAACATTAACATATGAATTTTGGAATCCCCTTTACTTTCGGTTAAATTGATCATGTATAATAATCTGGCTTAGGTGCAATTCATTGATTTAGTTTCGTGCCGAACTTTACTATTGTCCCTGTACTTAATACCATTCCTATTATTCAATTATTATAACCGGGTTGGGGACGTGAACCGGAACCTAACTAATTGCGGAAAATATGACGAGGTTCCCTCTAGTCTACTGGTCTCCCTAAGCATTCATTAAACACCCTCAGTTAACAATTCTAGAATTAACAGAAACCTCAAAGTAAAGATTACAAATCCAGAAGCACAAGTCAACAAACCCTCGGAGAGGGGGAATCAGGTACAAACATTTATACACTCCCGTGTGATGCTAACTATACAAAGGTTCTGAAGACAGAGGATCATCACTCCTCAAAATCCGCCAGGCGCCGCCACACCGCCACACTGCCAACCAACTGCCCGGTAGGGGCCACCAAAGAGGAGCTAACGCCTGCAGATGCAAAACACAGCCCGGGTAGGAATGAGCAACTAAGCTCAGCAGGGAAACTACACTATGACTCTTAGAAGGAAGAGGGAAACACAATAGTGCCGCCCTCTAGTAAGGTCTGGGTGTACACAGGGGCCCCATAACCCCACTACGTGTGCCTGAGGGGCCTCGGTTATGGTCTTCCAGCCGAGCTGGTGACATACTGGGTCAACCTCAGCGAGGCAGGAAACCAGCACTGCTACGCGGGAAGACAACACCGCTGGGTAGGCACATCCTCTACTCAAGAGACAAGGAAATCGGACACCGACTACACCTTAGAACCCGGCTCGAGGCCGACATGACCCCTAAATCATCGATCAACAAGTGTTCAAGTCATCTACGCCTATCATCGAAATCGACTGAACACAACCATTCAAACATTGACCAAGCTACCCAGCCCCGGTCCTAAGGCTAAATCCGAGCTTCCAAGCGTCAGGATGGCGATATCACAGATCGCCCACGCCCTAACCTTATGCAACTAATACACAACCAAATGCATGCTATGAACAAACGCAGGAAAGCATATAAGCATGCAACATATGTGATGATAAATAATCACAGTTTGGGCTCGGCACCCTGCCGGCCCGGGGTGGTGAACAAATAATACAGGCCAAGGGACTGCTGCAGTGGTAACCCCACCAACTACAACCAATCCACAAGAGACAGCATGTTACTGATAAGTCACTAATTATTCCTAATTAAACCCCTTTAATCACCTTTGTTAGACCAAGAGCAGGTGTATTTGATATCTTATTGTTTGATTTCAGGTTTAAGTAGGATTTGAGAAGAAATACTAGAAATTGGGCCAAAAATCACTAAATTATGCAAAAAGATTGCTTCGTCGACTGTTTGAAAATAAATCACCTGATATTCTACAGAACTCCAAATATTCTGATATTCTTGGACGTGAAAGAAGACTTCAAGATCTATAACTTTCATGTTGAATACTTTATGAGATTCTCTATAGATTGGCGCCAGTTTGGAAGCAAAGTTGGATCTATGAAAGCTGAAATTTGAGAAATGCTGAAATTAATTAATGACGTTGCAGTGAAGACTCGGTCAAACCGACTAGAGCGATGGATCAGCTGTGAGTCCAATCGGTCGCTCCGATAACGTCATCAACATGGAATTTAGGGAAATTAGAGTTTAAGTTTAATTATAACTCCTAATTCCGAGATTGAGGGTTTCTAATACATAAAGGGGTGATTCCAGTAAAAAATAATCATCTTTTGAACCACTTTTGGAGGAGAAGGCTAGGGATTTGAAGATGGAGATTTTTCGTGGGGATCGATGACTTCCTTCCCAACACCTATGGATCTTCCCCAGAAGATGAGTAACTAATTCTTAAACTTAGGGATATCATGAAACCATAGTGTAGCTTTTGATTTTCTTTGGTTTGATTCTTGTAAACTTCTTCTCAACATGATCTCATAAATATGGTTTTAATTGTCGCGCCCCGACCCGCGAAAGCCCAACTGGGCCGGGTGACGCGAACCGAGATCTAATGAAACGTGGAAAATTTGACGAGGGTTCCCTCTAACCTATTGGTCTCCCTAACGATTCATCAAAATACCCTCAAATTAAAGACTATAAATTACAGAACCTCAAACCACAGAATACAAAACTCGAGTTTAATATACATATCCTCGGAGAGGCGAAGATTCGAATACAACATTTAGATACTCCCGTAGGAGACTAACTAACCAAGGGTTCAAAAATGGTAAAGGATCACCACCTCGAAGACTCCGCCTGGCGCCGCCGAACCGCCGACCAACTGCCCGGTAGGGGCCACCGAAGAGGAGCTAACGCGTGCATCTGTAAAATGCAGCCCGGGTAGGAGTGAGCAACTAAGCTCAGTAGGGAAACTACACTACGACACACAGAAGGAAGAGGGAAACGTAACAGTGTCGCCCTCTAGTAAAGCCTAGGTGTACACAGGGGTCTCATAACCCCACCGCGTGTCCCTGAGGTCCACGATCATGATCTTCCAGAAAAACTGGTCACATGATGGGTCACACTCAGTAAGCAGGAACCGACACTGCCGACTCACAAGCAGGAAACCGGCACTGCTGGCGGGAAATGGCACCGCTGACTAGGCACTACCTCTACTCAAGAGTCGTCATAGCTGGACACCGGCTACACCTCAGAACATGACTAGAGACCGACACGACCTCTACAATCATCAATCCACATGTGTACTAGTCATCTAGGGCTATCATCAAATTTGATTGTACACTATAATTCAAATCTGGTCCAAACAACCCGACCCAGTCCTAGGGCTAAATCCGAGCTTCCAAGCCTCGGGACGACAACCCACAGATCGCCCACGCCCTAACGTTATGCCATTAATGTACAACAAGAATGCATGCTATTAACATGCGCATATAAAAGATTTAAGCATGCAGCAACATGTGATGATAACATGAACAAGGTCTGGGCTAGGCACACGGCTGACCCAGGGTGGTGAATACATAATGAAGGTCTAGAACTGCTGCAGTGGTACCCCACCAACTGCCAGCCAGTTCACCAGCAACCTGCACTAGGAAGCAACCCCGCAAACAACAGAAGGCAAACCACATAGATAAAGACCCTCGGCACACGCCGACATGCAAGGCTATGTAAAGCAGTAGGGTCACTCGCCCATTTATTCTAAACATCCAAGGAGTCATCACTCTCCTGGTTCACTACTACCCTTAATATGAGGCTAACATGCTTAATGATATGTACAATATATAAAGCGGTAAGAAAACCGTACATACCAAGCCCCGCGGGCAAAGCCAATGAAAAACTCCTCTCTGCCAACAAAAAATCGATCTTTTTCTAAGAAAAGATCGATCTTCCAAGTAACAGAGAGTCCCCCCTCCCTGTAGAGCCAAAGGAGATCGATCCTTCCTCCCAGGAAGATCGATCATCCTCGCGACGGAGGGCATCTTCCTTGTCGCGCCAAGGAAGATCGATCCTTCCTCCCATGAAGATCGATTATCCTCGCGACAGAAGGCATCCCATGCCACCCTGGAACAAAGATCGATCATCTTCACCAGATGATCGATCATGCTTGGCTCAGCATGACCAACAATGAAGGATCGATCCTTCTCCAAGAAACATCGATCCTTCTCCGGCGAACCTCCGGCGAGAAATACCATCGGAAAACTCTACCAAATCCCATAATACCTTGGGATCTGGTAGTACGAAGGATCACGAGTCCAAAACTTGTAAGAATACTAAAAACCATCAACCACACAGCGAGATCTAAGCAGAACAATCACAATCAACTCAAACTCTCAAAAACCAGAAAACAAAGTAGGTAGGAATCCCTACCTAGGCAAGAGCTGCTTCATTCCCAGCTGCTAAGCCTTGGATCGTCCTCAATCTCTCCAAAATCCGACCAGATCTGAGCTCTAGAACGGCGGATTTCAAAAAGATTCAAGGAAGAAGGTTACGTCCGTTTTATAGACAAACGAACCGACCTATGAATGATCGATCTTTCCCTGAGGAAAGATCGATCCTTCATGACGATCGCGCCTTGACTTTCTGGCATTAAAAGATCAATCTTCTAGCAAGGAAAGATCGATCCCTTAGGTGCAAAAAGCTAGACTTGGGCTAAAACACAAGCCTAAGCCCGGATCTTTCGATCCCGGATTCACTTAACCGTTCTAATCAAACGCTAACACAAACATGGTCAGTGTGTGCACACGAGGGTGTGAAACAAACCGGCAAGGCGCAATTTACCAAATTGTCCTTGCGGTCCACAATGAGCCACAGGGGTAGAGGGACATGTCCTCATATTAATGATTAGAGATTTGAGGGAACATAGTTCCTTGAAGTATTTTCAGTTGTATAAGCTTTCTGTGATTGTTTATACAGATTTATGAGATGGTTTTCATGTGATATATGGTTTACTTTTGAGATAGGTTATGCTATGCTAAGATAGGTTGTGCCAAGGTCATTAGGAGTAGTATAACAAAAAGTAACTGTAGGATCAAAGACAACCTATGCCAAGAAAGATAGGCTATGCCGTTAGGAACATAAATCTTATTTTAGGGATTCGTGTGAGCTTGTAGCCATATGATCCATAATGTTGAGAGAAGGGAACAAGAGGATAACTAGAGAAGATTGAAGGTGAAGCTAGGGTGGTTTGAGTAATCCCTAGGTAATTCATAACTTGGCTCCAATCCCGATCACTTTACTTGCCTTCTTAGATAATTTTTAGATAATTCAACACACCTTTTGATCACTCCGCTTAGGAATCAGTTTCGAGAATTGATTTTACTTTCCAACGTTTTCCCAGTGGATCGATTCTGAATTTCACCACTAGTCTATGTAGTAGTATTAGTGATTGAATAAGGATATAAATTTAACATTTAATTGAGGTTAGCAATGTTTTAACGATGACGTTTGCGTGTGATCAATTTTTGGCGCCGTTGCCGGGGAGTTCAACGGTTAACTAATAGGGTAAAAATCATTTTGGTCCCCTCTAGTTTCAAGGATTTTCATTTTAAACCATGTGTTTCAAAACGTAACAAAACAGACCCTGTAATTACAATAATTTCACTTAAAATCCAAATTACTGACGACCATTTCTTGACTTAACGGCCGTGAGTAATTCATTTTGGGAAAATGTCATTTTGGTCTCCCTCTAGTTTCAGGGTTTTTCATTTTAACCCCTATGGTTACAATAATTTCAATTTAAATCATGGTTTTCAAAATGTAACAAAACAGACCATGTGGTTACAATAATTTCACTTTAAACCCAAATTTAGTAACGACCATTACAGACTTAACGTCAAACTGGCTTTGACCCAATGTTGACTGGTTTATTCTGTTCTCTTTCTTCCCTCAGTTCTCTCCCTCTAGTGGCATGCGGCTTCTCGCCGCCAGACCGCCCGGGCACCCGACCTCCTGATCTTTCACGATAGGCTGAGATCTTAGACGACCCAAGATGGGATTCTTAAGTGACCCAAGAGGCCATTACTCTAATCTCTCCCTTCACATTGGTGGCCTTCTACTCCTGCAGATTGCCTCCGCCACCTATGCAAGCTCTTACCAGCTCTCTCCATTGCAAACCAAGACGCTGCTCCACCTCCAGCGCATCGTCAAGTACCCGCCGGCCCCCTCTGTGGTCAACATGCTCTTCACCCAGCTGGTCCATGCATGGGATGCTTGCTTTGACAACTATAATTGTAATGGGGTGGCGAACGAGCTGGCGGCGAGTTTGACGACGAGACGACCGTTTGGCGTTAAGTCTGTAACGTGATGTTCCCTAGACTCTACCACAAGTGCATGGGTCGTGACAAGTAGAATAGGGCAAAAAGAGTATCGTTTCCACAAGGAGGATGATTCAAGTACCAATGTATCCAATTTCTTATATTATCTAAGCAATCCAAACGAGATATAACACTGACAAATCTGAACTGAAAGCAAATAAATATTAAATAGAAGAGTATGAAAGGTTTCTAGGATTTGGATTTCATCGATTGAATCTCTTTAATGAATTTTAATCTGGTTGCTGAAAATAGAACTTTGTTAATTATCATGACTGAATTCCCTTTTTTTTATGTGAAATCCTCTTTCAAGGTATAACTCAAATACCTAAATTAATTCTATATCTACTTTCGTGATCACAGGAATTAATTTAGATTCATTGGGCTCTTAGGAATCCTTGAACAAAAATCACCTTGTCATATGTTTATTTCTAACATATACTACCAAGGTTTGATGAAACCACGAACTAATGTTAAACTTCAACTTTCGTTACTTCATTCAACATCTGAAACATACAAGTCATGGCCAGTAACTTGCAAGAAAAAGAAACGATTTCATCAAATTGCAACTAACAAGAATATTCTAAACAACCCAACTCAATTCAAATCAGAAACTCAATGACTTCATCCAAACCCTAGAATAAGAAAACTAGGTATTCATGGTTGAAAGAAAGAAAACCAATGTTTCATAAATACACATCGTCAATCAGAACTAGGATGAAGAGAATAGAATGAAAACTCTCATCCTCTTCTTCTGGTCGTCCTCCTCTTTCTTTGCTCGTCCTGTTTCTTTCTCCCTGGCCGTCCTCTTCTTTCTCTTTCTGGCCGTCCTCTGCTCCTTTTTCTCTGCTCCTTTTCTGCTTCTCCTCCCCTGGCCGTCCTCTTCTTTCTTTCTTTATTCCTACCAGCCCTTTTTCCTAAAGTGTCCACCCTTTCTTTCATTAACCACATGCCAATCCCACTAATCAAGGAAAGATCAAATAAACTCCTAATATAACTAGGAAATGTGGTGCTCCCAGCTGGGATCTTCATGAATCAAATCTGGACTCCAAAAAATGAATCTCGTCCAACCCAAGTGCAGGTGCAGCAATTCCGAGTCTGATGGCTTCATCAATTTTTCTGTCTTTATTCAGCCTGAATCAGCAAAAACTCCAAACATCAAAGTTGTAGCGCTCTTCCTTAGCTTTCCAACGCATCCTGGATCATCCCAATCAGAGTTTGTATGAAGAAGTTATGTTCAAATTACTAACTGCTGTGCAGAATGTCCAGAATTGCTCAATTAGCTTCGTTTTGCACTTTAGGTCTTCAATTGCATCCAGGCCTAGCCCGAATTCTGCTTCTTCCCATCAGCCAAAGTTCAAATGATTCAATATCTAAATACCTGCAATTATCCAAAAATTACCAAGAATTAAGTAAATGCAGAAGTCACCTAAAATTCTTGATAAAAGAGCAAGGAATGATGTAAAACACTTGAATCTGACAATCAATCTTAAGAAGATGTGTGGAAATAATTCCCGCATCATAACGCTGTTACTAAATTTGGGTTTAAAACAAAATTATTATAACCATAGGGTTTAAAATGAAGAATCCTGAAACTAAAGGGGACGAAATGATATTTTCCCTTTCATTTTAAACCCTGTGTTTCAACAAACGACCGTTACTAAATATGGGTTTAAAGTGAAATTATTGTAACTACAGGGTCTGTTTTGTTATGTTTTGAAGCACAAGGTTTAAAATGAAAAACCCTGAAACTAGAGGGGGCCAAAATGATTTTTACCCTTGATTTTCTCTTAACTCGTTTTCTTTGCTTAGTTAGGTTTTTATCTTTCTTATTTTTCCTTTTCTTTATTGTACACTTTTTAGGAATTTTGTGACAATTGTTTGGAATTTTTTACAGCATTGGAACGGATTTTTCTTTAAGGAAACATCTCACCCATGGCCTGGAGCGATCAGTCGGACCCCAAACTGACCGATCGGAATTGCGCAGTCAGGTAAGTTTTCCAAAGTCAAAAATTTTCGTTTCAATCATTGTTTTCCGGACTTTGTCCTCTCCTCCTGTTTTCTTTTTTTCTTTTTGGTATGTGATCTTGCATGCATGACTAATTCTTATTTGCCACTGGGTGGCATGTCGAATGACGATTTACCTTTTGGTTATAGACCCGCTTACAATAATGACATATATGGTTTCTTAAATCCGGCATATAATTCACATTCGTATACTTATAATACAAATTTTAGAAATCATACATACCCCAGTTGGCAATTTCAAGGTTATCAACCCCCTAACGTTCAACCATGGAATACAGAAACACCGGCTCAAAATTCAGCACCTTATTTTGATCAACAATATCCTCCAGAACCACCCTTTGACCCGACTTTGAACACAATCATGACTACTTTGCAAACATGAGTGCTAGCATGAATAACATGAATGCAAACTTTAAGGCTAACATGATTGAGCTTGAAAGTGAGATGGCATTGATGACAGGCAATGTTTATTCAAATGCTCAATCTATATCCAAAATAAAAACACAAATAGAACAACTAGCCCACATGATTGATTCATATTATGAGAATGAGGACTATGCAAATAATTATGTTCTGGCTGTTTGTTATGACAATGTTGGAGCAGCTTATGTTTCTAATGAGAATTAAGCATGCAATTTTGAGATGTGTCCTAATACTTTGCCGAATTATACAACTATTGACAATATTTTGTTCGCCCCTGAAAATAATATTCTTGAATGCATACCTAATGAAACTGGACCTTATATGTATTTTGATCATGCTTTACAAGCTAATTTTTTAGTGATGATGAGAATTGTTGTGATGAATTGTGAGTTTTACATGACGTGTTGAATGACGATGTAGTGCCTATTTGCATTGATGGTAATGAGGATAAGCTCTGTAGTGAGATTCCCGCCAGAAACCTCAAATTGAGCCACTACATTCTGCACTATCCATATTAGTTGAGCGTTGTGAGGAGAAGAAACCTAACATGAGTGAACACCATGTTAATTTCTATCGTCCCTTCATCAAAAATCGTATCAAATCTTCTCGTCCTGTGCACACCTTGTTTGCTATGGGTATTCCTATTTTTCTTGATGAAGCGCATACCTTCACCATGATTTGGGCCATGTATTTCTTCACATGGAACCATCGGCCTCCTAAATCTTCTTTCGGGAGCGTCTAGCGAAAGACGTAAAATTACACGCTTTCTGGGAGACAACCAAGTTTTTAGGAGTTCTTTTTAATTTTTAGGTTTTCTTCCTGAGTTTTTAGGATTTTCCTTAATTTTTAGGATTTTTCCATGATTTGTTTCCCATTTTTTTGTTTTTTTTTTGAAATTTCCTAATTTTCCCATGAGTTTTTCCCTCTCCTTCTCGTCGCGGCTCACCAGCGAGCCACGGACTCATCGTCCCGGCTCTTCGGCTCGTCCCCGAGCCGTCACCATCCACCGCCCATCGCCGTCCCTCCGGCCACCCTCATCCCTCCATTCCATAACCAAAACGTCCGCCATCATTCCAGCCCTTATCCACGGTTTAATTTCCTCTCAAAACTATCACCTCCGACGCCAGTGAGCCCCCCGACCGTCATCGAGACCCCCATCCACGGCCTCCCATTGCCCCAAAACACCTCCAGAACCTTCCTCAGGCCACCGCGAACCTTCCTCCACCATCAAAACCATTCCTTGCCGCCTGGATCATCGGATTCAAACTCCAACGGTCTCTACCTCTCCGACCACCTTCAATCCACCGCTTGGAAGCCCAATTCTTCAATGAGAAATCATAGGAAAGTTCCTTGGCCTTCCACGATTCTTTATCAGCCTTTTCTAACCGTGATTGTAGCTTAAATCGGCGGAATCCAATTCCGGCAATCAACCTCTCCGCGCCGGCCATCTCTGATCTCCCACCTGGAATCCTCAATTCCACAATCAGACTACATAGATGAGTTCATTAGGCTTCCACGGTTCTTGCTGCACCTTCCAAGTCCTCCGGCGATGAAGTTGCACCGTCGATCACCCGCCGATGAACTTTCAGCCATCCGTTGGCTGCTTGACACGATCCAGGCGCTACAGTGTTCTGATTTCCGATCGGACGGTCTAGATATCCAATCAGGACCATCACAAGCATCCTTAGACCATCACAATTATTCACGGGTGTTCACTTTTCTCTATCTTCGCTAATTTCGAATTTGATCTCGCCGTGGGCTGCAGACTATGGATGAGAAGGACCATACTACGGATTATGAATAATTTGGTGCTATGCTTGGATGTTGTTGGTTCGTTAGTTCTTTGTCTGTGATGTCTAGATGATGATCTATGATGCTACTGTAATCTCCTTTCCAGTCTCATGTGCATTAGTTATTTTGTGTGATGAATGTTTGTACAGATTAATATATCATGAAAATACAAAGGAGACTCTACCAAAATTTTCTATGATTCTAATACCTTTTTGGACTTTTATTAGTTATATTTGATCTTTTTGGAAAGGTATATATTTTTGTGACAGGGTATGGTGAGGAAGGAAGTATTTATTGAATGATCACGATGCCTAAACTTAAATTGGAAGAGAGAGAAATCTATTTTTTTGGGCCTTCATTATAGTTATCTCTACATTTTACTTCTTGCTTTATTTTTATGACTTTGTGTAATTGGAGACAATTACATTTAAGTTGGGGGGCAACACTCATAAATTTCATGCTCATATGTTTTATGGTAACCAAATATTATACATCCCTTGAATTATGTCGAAAGAATAAAATTATGATATGATTTGACAAAAGTGCATGTTTTAGAAATTTATTTTATGAATTATTCTGAGACTTGTATGTCATATAAGAAATAGTAAATTTTTGCTATGCATGACATTATGTCTATACTTTAACATTTTTACCATGAATTAAGGATAGCTTAACATATCCTAATGCACATGGTCACTTCCACATGTTAAAGAGTTGAGATTAGATTCTGAACATAAAAAAGTGGATTTTCAATTTAGTAACCGGGCAGTGTGTCTAACCAATGTGGAGTTGAAATTTCTAAAAAAAATAAGGGTTTCATACTTAGTAACCGGGCAATGTGCGTAATAAGGTGTGTTGTTCGAGTAAAATAGTTGAAATGCCTGCAGAAAAAAAAAGAAAAAAAAAGGAAAAGAAAAAATGAATAAAAACAGAGATTGTTTTGTGATAAGTGGAAAATATGTGCTTGAATAAGATTGTGACCTTGAATAGTTGAGCAAGCTAAATCTGTTAAATCATCAATGGGTGCAAAAATTTTGACAGAGTCTCCTATATAATTCTTACACAAGGAACCTGTACAATACTGTATTCCATGATAAATTCAAATACTTGATCACGAGGGCATAAATAAAGATTCACAATTACTATCATTATTACAACCCAATTTAAGCGTTTAAATAAACATAAATCCACCTTAATATCAAAATTAGAGTTATACAATTGTCCTCAAATACGAATCAATAGTCTCCAAGATTTAACTACATCAAATAAATATAAAATACTGAATGGAAGCCCTCAATCTGCCAGCAACCTCAAAGTCCACCCGAAGTAGAAGCGCCTCCAAGAATTGATCCGCCTGGGACTACTGAAGAGAAAGGAGCGGCGCCTGCACCTGCAAAACGCAGTCCGGGTAGGGTAAGTATAAAGCTTAGTAGGGTTCTACTCTACGACACTCTCAAGGAAAGGGTAGACTGCAACTGTATTATCTTTCATCCCAAGTCTAAGGTGCCACTGGAGGCATCACACCTCGTCGATCCAGAATGGGCCCCTACATAGGGTCACCCTCACCCAAGCGGCGAAACAAGGAGGACGGCCAACACGAGCCCGGACCCAGGGTCGGTGCATCACCGCTTCACTCACCGCCGAAGCTCTGGCCATACACTACCCCTTGTACGGGGACATACGTCATGTACATCGACATCCACACTTAGGCCCTTCGGACAAAGAGATAACACGACCTCTATTCCTCAACATCATAATTCAAATGAGTATATCTAGGTTGTAACCTCGATCAACACCAGATCATAACCACACAATCTCACCCTAGTCCTCCTACCCATACATCGGTCCTAGAGCTAGATCCGAGCTACCCGAGCCCTCGGATCGGCGATCGAGCCCATCGCCCGCACCTAGCCTTAATGCTTCTAATGCATATAACATGCATGAGCCTATTCAAGCAACTAGGCCTAGGTATCTCTACATGTCAATTCATCAATCACATGTCCACAATATATAGCATAGCTATAAGATAGATTAGCATTGAAGAATAGACAGAAGCCAAGCATAGCATTCACATATCCCAATCATATATAATCTCATTCAACACATACAAAAGGGGCACACCTTCGACCCAATCAGATCTAGACATTTCCACAAATAAAATAGAAATGGGCACACCGCCGGCCTTAGGCATAAGCATGGTACAAGAGTAATGTAGAACTGAATATTTGACCAACAACTCTAAGGATTGCAAAGTAACACTTAATCAAAGGACTTGAACAGATAAGGGGATAAGCTACTATATCATGCAATGGATATGATCGACATACGAATACCACTATCATAGAGAAAAAAAAATGAACCAATAATAAGTTGGCAGTCCAATACTTCAACAAATAACCATAAGATATAGCATAGCTGAATTTGGCTGGAAAACAAGGGATTGGGAACTACCATCCAAAGTCAACAAAACCGTAGGGAGAACCTCCACATGTATGAAACCTAGTTTTCATCTCTAAAGATGAAACATCAGTTGGGGGGAAAATTGAGTGTCCCTCCAATCGATTTATTGCAGCCAGTGGAGAAACAGGGTAGCTGGCTACATAGGAGGGGAAGAACACGACTGAAGCCCGGAAAACAGGGCCGATGCATAAACCTCAGACCACTTCATTGCATTCCACCAAATCAGAGAGAGGGAAAGGATTCCAAAGCCAACTCCAGAGGATTGCAATGGGATTCTGGAAACCCAGGTATACGGCCAACCAAGAACAGGGGAAAGGAAGAGGAGAAACAGAGGAAGGAAGGGGTTGTCCACCCAGAACAGGGGAAGGAAAAGGATACCCAGCCGAAGTACACGCCGGAGCCAACACAAGGGTGCCAGAGAGAAATCGGGGAAGGGTTTGGAGAGATCTCAAGCAACCGGCGGTCAAGAACATGGGAGGGAGAAGGAACAGGGGACTAGCAAGCCCATCAAACCAGAGAGAAGGGGGAAGAAAACTCATCACAACTCCATGAACATACATAAATCCAACCACGACATTAAGAGAGGATAAGGTAGTTTCCCAAAAACAATCCCTTAGATATGAACCACTGCGGTACGAGGGAAAATAGGGAGAGAGAAACAGAGACGAAGAACATGGAATCAAAACCCTAGCTAGCATCGAAACCTAGATCTAAGCAATGGCACACAATGAAAGAAGAAGAACATCAATCGGAAAAACCAGAAATCCTAAGCTAGCATGCTTCAATCAACCCTAGAGGCCTAACCAACAGTTAGGGTAGGAATCCTTACCTCTAGGCGTTGAGGTCGAGTCCTTCCTCTTCTTCTCCGGCCGCGGCAGTCGTCGCCGCCAACGTCTCCGTCGTCGTCGCCAATGTAGCCAAGTTCCCCGCCATCGCCAAGCTCCTCTCTCTCTCCGGTCAAGTCGCCGCCACCTCTCTTCCCAGCCGTCGCGGTCTCTCCCTCCACTCAACCGTCGCGTTGTGACCCATGCACGGTTTCACAAAAATGAGAGTGAATAGTAGGGTTAGGTTTTAAGTACTTGGGCTATTTAAGTCCACGACCATTCGATCATCATCAAGTTGATCTCGGCCATTCAGATCTAGATCTACTTGATCAAACCCTGATCTTCGGATCTAGAGCACTCCTATGGGTCTACTCAAGCACATACATCATTATAAGGCCGTGTGTGCGTTACACGCGTGTGAACCCAACCCACAGGGCGCAATTTACCCAAATTGCCCCTGGGGTTGCAAAGAGGCAACACAATCAACCGATTGCGCTTGACGCGGAAACAAGCCAAGAAGGGATCGGCCATCGACCGACGCGATCGAGCCGGGTCGGAGGATCGGGTCCGCACAGGTTTAAAGACTTGTTGCATATGCTAAATGCAATCGTGAGACCTACGAAAGTGGCTAGTTAGATTTATTGTTTTCTTTTTATCTTTCTTTCCTCGAGGACTAGCAAAGTGTAAGTTGAGGGATGTGATAAGTCACTAATTATTCCTAATTAAACCCCTTAAATTACCTTTATTAAACCAACAGCAGGTGTATTTGATATCTTATTATTTGATTTCGGGTTTAAGTAGGATTTGAGAAGAAATACAAGAAATTCAGCCAAAAATCACTAAATTCTACAAAAAGATTGCTTCTTCGACTGTTTGAAAGTACATCACCAGATATTCTACAGAACTCCAAATATTCTGACATTCTTGGACATGAAAGAAGACTTCAAGATCTACAACTTTCATGTTGAAGACTTTGTGAGATTCGCTATAGATTGGCGCCAGTTTGGAAGCAAAGTTCGATCTATGAAAGCTGAAATTTGAGAAAGGTTGAAATTAATTAATGACGTTGCAGTGAAGACCCAGTCAAACCGACTGGAGCGATGGATTGGATTTGAGTCCGATCGGTCATCAACCCGGAATTTAGGGAAATTAGAGTTTAAGTTCAATTATAACTCCTAATTCCAGGATTGAGGGTTTCTAATACATAAAGGGGTGATTCCAGCCGAAAATAATCATCTTTTGAACCACTTTTGGAGGAGAAGGCTAGGGTTTTGAAGATGGAGATCTTTCCGTGGGGATTGACTTCCTTCCTTCCCAACACCTATGGATCTTCCACAGAAGATGAGTAACTAATTCTTAAACTTAGGGATATCATGAAACCCTAGTGTAGCTTTTGATTTTCTTTGATTTGATTCTTGTAAACTTCTTCTCAACATAATCTCATAAATATGGTTTTATTGATTAGAGATTTGAGGGAATATAGTTCCTTGAAGTATTTTCAGTCGTATAAGTTTTCTGTGATTGTTTATACAGATTTATGAGATGGTTTTCATGTGATTTATGGTTTACTTTTGAGATAGGCTGTGCTATGCTAGAATAGGTTGTGCCAAGCTCATTAGGAGTAGTATAACTTAAAGTAATCGTAGGATTGAAGATAACCTATGCCAAGAAAGATAGGCTATGCCGTTAGGAACATAAATCTTATTTTAGGAATTCGTGTGAGCTTATAGTCATATGATCCTGATACGAGCGGTCTACTTGTAATCCTCTCGTATCGGGTCTCTACTGCTCCAATCGATTAGAATTGGCCTGATCGGATTTGATTTGAGGCCAATTGCCAGAATCTGGTTAGCTGGATCGGATCTGGCTCAAGGAATTGGATTGGGTTGGGTCTGGATTAATTGGCTGAGTCTGGATTAGGTTTGAACTGGCTGAACCGGAATGGACTTGACTGAACCAATTTGGTCAAGTGGCTTGAGGACGGGCTACGATCGATCCAAGGGCTGAGGAGTGGATCGCCGACGTAGGGGCGGTGGAGGCAGTCGGGATCTTGGCAGAAAGGGTCACAGGTTGATTGGGAAGATGCTGGGGAAGACGACGGAGGCGGAGGAGCGGCTTGGCGAGGTCGTGGGCTACAGGGGAGGTCGAAGGTGGACTTTGGAGGTGACGGGGACGGCCGGAGAAGGCTGAGGGAAGGACGGCCGGTGGTAGGGTTGCAGCACGCGGAAGAGAAGAGAGGAAGAAGATGGCGATGACGTGCCGTTGGATGCTGACGTGGCGGATAGAGGAAGTGACGGGGAGAGAGAAATTCCGGTGAAGGCGGTGCCGGCTGCGGAGAAGGTGACCAGCGGAGAAGAAGGTGGATCAATGGTGGATTATCTGGTGGAATCTACATTACCTCTACTCCTATGATATTCTACTCTTATGATATTCTATCAAGTATTCTTAACTAATCATAATACTCTTCTTCATTCATCCTCCATCATACAAACTACTAGGTCCTTTTATAGAGACCTTGACAGAGCCCTAATCCAACTAAAAAACCCCCTTGCTTAATTAGCAAGTAATAAGGCTTTCAAACTCAACTCAACTTCTTAACTCAAATGGACTCTTAATTAATTCCTAACAAATCAAATATCAACTAGGACTCAATTAAATATAAAAGACTAATCATAAATACTAATTAAATACTCTAGTTTGAACTAGGGAAGTCGTCAAACTAGGAAAGAGGCTGAACCAGTTTGGTTCGTCTTCTGGGTTCCGGTCCAGTTGTTCAAGTTGGATCGACTCGTATCATCCCCCATTCCTTCAGAATTGGCCTTGTCCACAAGGCCAGAGTCAAGTCTGGTAGGATGGCTCTATGTGGCTGGACCGAATCATCTTGCTTCTGTAGCGCTGGACTCGGTGGTGAGAAACCAGGTCGATCCCATGACGGGTCCAGGGGTAGCAGAAGCAGTGCTGAAGGACCATATGGAGGTCGATCTGACAGCTCAGGTAGCTCCAAGAATAAGATCTTCAATGGCTCTCCTGGATCATCCTTATCATGTCCCATCAGTAGTGTTGCCCATGACCATAGGATGGGATCTTATCTCCATGGTCTGATTAGCTGTGCAGGGACTTGGCTTGATTCTAGGTCAAGCTGGCTTTGATCCAATCTGAAGTGAAGATGGTTGGATCACGCTTTCGCCGCACTATTCTGGGCTAGAAGTTGATTGAACCAAGTTGAATCTTCAGCTGTGCTGAGTCGTACTCTGGTCCAAACCTGTCTGACATGGTTGACTCTACCGGTGTCAATCTGGACTTGAGTCAGTTGAGCCAAACCGGTGTTACCATCAAAGTCAGATCTGATCAGATTGAATATGGCATCTGAATAAGGAGGGTAGCTCCTTTCATGGCTCATATCAACCTTTGAATGCTTGATCAACGGCTGAGGATGCATCTTGATCACCTGGAGTTGATCTGGATGGTCCTAATTGCTGGAGACTCTTGGATCAGGTTCAGATCGAAGATCGGAACAACTGGATTGAAGATCAGGCTGATCAAACGGCTGGATCAAGTTGCAGTCTTGATCGGACGGCTGAGAAGTTGCCGGAGCTGGATCAACGGCAAAACGAGCTCGTCGGAGTGTGGCAACGGCACAGGAAGCTTCGTCGGGACGTGGGGGTTCCATCCGTATGGTATGATCGACGGATTGGGATGCGGATGCGCCGGATGTGAAGGTGGCGGAGCAGTGGAGGTCGTCGCCGATGATCACCGGTGAGGGAGTGCTCATCGGTATTCGGGGATGGGTGGAAACGGTTCGTGAAGGTCTTGGGACCTTTCTCTTGAGTTTTGATCGTGAGATCATTCCAGGGAAGTGGCGGAGCGGAGGAGCCCGGAACAGGGGAGTTCGCCAGAATTGGATCTCGGCGATCCATGCCTCAATCGTGGTCGTGGTTGGCCACGGTGGCTTCGGAGAAGGACGCCGGTCCTTATGGATTTCTTTCCTAGGTCCAAGAGGGTGGGGAACGGCGACAACGAGCGGTCTAGGTTCGAGTCCTTGTCTGGTGTAGTTGCCGGAGCCAGAGGAGAGGACGGGCGAGGCCTGGACCGGGTACTAAGGTGACGGGGAACTCCGCCTAAGCTCCTGGGGCGGATTTGCCGTGAAAGGGTGGCCGGGTGACGGTCGCCGGTGGAGGGTTGGGGACGGCTCGATCTTCAGCCGTTCCGAGCCAGAGATGAGCCGGTCGTGAGGAAGAAGACGAGCCACCTGGCTAAGCTGAGGGTGAGCCGAACCGGGAAGAGAGAGAAAACCAGGGAAAATTTCAGAAAAATTTGGAAAAATAGGAAAAATTCCGAAAAACACAGGGGAAGGTACAAGGAAGGTTTCACCCTGGTCCGGCTGAGGAGGTTACATCAGCAGGTGCTCCGGTTTGGTCTGAGAATCGGACGGTTGTTGCTCCTCAACTAACTTCTGGATCTCTTCTCTCTTACTGATTGTTGGTATCTCAGTCAGACTCGAAATTACAACTGGAGTCATAATCGGAGTTGGCTCATGGTCAGGTTCCGCAATCATTATCCTCGGTGCTATAGTTGCCTACCTACACGAGATCTGCTCAACCACCCTGATATCTCGTTCCAAACTCCTGCTATTGCGTTCCAACAAAGTTTAACAGTGGTTCACCTGGGCTTGCAGAATCTTGAATTGATGCTCCAAACTCTCCTGGGGTACTCCATACATGATGACGAAGTTTCCGGATTTGATTTGAGTTCAATCGATCAGAATTGGCCTGATCAGAATTGGCCTGATCGGACTTGATTTGAGTTGATACGAGCGGTCTACTCGTAATCCTCTCGTATCGGGTCTCTACTGCTCCAATCGATCAGAATTGGCCTGATCGGACTTGATTTGAGTTCAATTGGTTGAATCTAGTTAGCTGGATCGGATCTGGCTCAAGGAATTGGATTGGGTTGGGTCTGGATTAATTGGCTGAGTCTGGATTAGGTTTGAACTGGCTAAACCGGAATGGACTTGACTGAACCAATTTGGTCAAGTGGCTTGAGGACAGGCTAGGATCGATCCAAGGGCTGAGGAGTTGTCGGAGTGGATTGCCGGCATAGGGGTGGCGGAGGCGGTCGGGATCTTGGCAGGAAGGGTCACGGGTTGATGGGGAAGACGCCGGGGAAGGCGACGGAGGCGGAAGAGTGGCTTGGCGAGGTCGTAGGCTATAAGGGAGGTCGAAGGTGGACTTTGGAGGTGACGGGGACGACCGGAGAAGGCTGAGGGAAGGACGGCCGGCGGTAGGGTTGCAGCACGCGGAAGAGAAGAGAGGAAGAAGATGACGTGGCGTTGGATGCTGACGTGGCGGATAGAGGAAGTGACGGGGAGAGAGAAATTCCGATGAATGCGGTGCCGGCTGCGGAGAAGGTGACCAGCGGGGAAGAAGGTGGATCAATGGTGGATTATCTGGTGGAATCTACATTACCTCTACTCCTATGATATTCTACTCCTATGATATTCTATCAAGTATTCTTAACTAATCATAATACTCTTCTTCATTCATCCTCCATCATACAAACTACTAGGTCCTTTTATAGAGACCTTGACAGAGCCCTAATCCAACTAAAAAACCCCCTTGCTTAATTAGCAAGTAATAAGGCTTTCAAACTCAACTTAACTTCTTAACTCAAATGGACTCTTAATTAATTCCTAACAAATCAAATATCAACTAGTACTCAATTAAATATAAAGGACTAATCATAAATACTAATTAAATACTATAGTTTGAACTAGGGAAGTCCAAGTCAAAATAGGAAAGAGGCTGAACCAGTTTGGTTCCTCTTCTGGGTTCGGGTCCAGTTGGTCGAGTCGGATCGACTCGTATCAGATCCATAATGTTGAGAGAAGGGAACAAGAGGATTACTAGAGAAGATTGAAGGTGAAGCTAGAGTGGATTGAGTAATCCCTAGGTAATTCATAACTTGGTTCCAATCCCAATCACTTTACTTGCTTTCTTAGATAATTTTTAGATAATTCAACACACCTTTTGATCACTTCGCTTAGGAATCAGTTTCGAGAATTGATTTTAGTTTCCAATGTTTTCCCTGTGGATCGATTCCGAATTTCACCACTAGTCTACGTAGTATTATTAGTGATTGATTAAGGATATAAATTTAAGATTTGATTGAGGTTAGCAACGTTTTAACGACGACGTTTGCGAGCGATCAATTATGGGAAGCAACCCCGGCAAACAAGGCTAGTAGTACAACATGCTATCTACTCATCCCGGGAGTCGTCACTCTCTCGGTTCACCACTACCCCTCAATATGGAGCTAACATGCTTAAGGATATGTACTAGTTATAAAGCGATAAAGAAAACCCAGCATACAAAGCCCCGCGGGCAAAATCCGATGAAAACACCCCCCTTGCCACCAAGAGGATCGATCATGTACGAGGGAAATGATCGATGAAGGTTCCGTCCCTGTCAAGCCCAAGGTGATCGATCTTTCCTCCAATAGGATCGATCATCCTCGTGACAGAGATCTCACCCATGCCAGCCATGGGAAATGATCGAACATCTCCACCATATGATCGATCCGCCTCGGGCTAAGCATGACCAACCCAGAGTGATCGATCATTCCTCAATAGTGATCGATCCTTTTGGGTTCTCCGGCGACCGGCCGGCGAGAAATATCATCGGAAAACTCGACCAAATCCCACAAAACCTTGGGATATGATAGTACGAAGGACCACGAGTCCAAAACCAGCACTTGCACTGAAAACCAACATGTACATAAGCAGATCTAAGCCACAGATCATGAGACAAACTCAAAACCTCACAAAACCGGAAAAGCAAGTAGGTAGGATCCCTACCTAGATAAAAGCATCTTCAATCCAAGCTGCCAAGCCAAAGATCGCCCTCAACCTCTTCCAGATCCAGCTGGATCTGAGCTCAGGAACGGCGAATTTCAAAAGAGATTCATGAAGAGGGTTGTGTCAATTTTATAGACGGACGAACCGACTTATGAATGATCGATCATTCCTCAATCCTTTATGACGATGCAAAGACTTTATGGCACCAAATGATCGATCATCTTAGCAAGAGAAGATAAATCATTTTGTGCAGAAAGCTAGACTTGGGCTTAAACACAAGCCCAAGACCTGATCTTTCGATCCCGAGTCCACCTAACAGTTCTAAATGAATATTATTACAAACACGGTCAGTGTGTGCACATGCGGGTGTGAAACAAACCCACAAGGCTTAATGTACCAAATTTCCCTTGTGGCCCAAGAAACAATGTGATGCGCCGGATTGCGCGCTCGACGCGAAACAAGCAAACGAGTCATGGGCCCGGCCCAGACGGGGGCCCAACCCAGATGGTTGACCCAGGAGTAGAGGGACATGTCCTCACATCCTAATACCCTTAAAGGAAATCTCATCCCAAGATTCGATAAGGGTAGGTCTCGGAAACAGAAGAAGAAGTGATACTAGAATACTGGACAAGAGATACCTAGAGAAGGAAACAAATGCGGATACTCCTGCCGCATGCACGCATCACGCTCCCAAGTCACCTCCTCGACGCCTCCGTGCTTCCACAGTACCTTGACTAAGGGAAGCGTCATGCCCCGCAAGACCTGATCCCTCCGGTCAAGTACATGAACTGGCTACTCAACGAACGTCGTGTCTGCCTCAAGCTCGATGTCATCAACCCTGATGACATGAGACGGGTCCGGGTGATACTTCCTCAACATCGACACATGGAATATCGGGTGCACAACTCACATGTGCTGAGGAAGATCTCGGCGGTAGGTGATTGCTTGCAAACGTGTTGTTAAATCCGATGCAAACTCAATCAAAAATAAATTTTATAAACCCTTATTCAAAATACTAAACTATGGGGTAGAATAGTGATGAAATACGGGATCGAACCACAGGGAAAACTTTGATTGCGAAGGAGAAATCATAATTAGAAACTTATTAATTAAAACTAATTATGAAAGCGATATAAAAAGATTGAAATATATTAATGACAGAAAACCTAGGGATTACTCAATCAATTTTAGTTTCACTTCCTGTATTCTCTAGTTATCCTCTTGTTTTCTTATCTAGACATTATAGATTCATAGCTTCTTAAGCTTATATGAATCCCTAAAAGAAGGTGATTGTTTTCCAAAGGCATATTTTATCTTCGATTAGCATAGATTGTCTTTGGAGTAACCTTAGCACAAGCTATCGTCACTAAGCATAAAATATCTCATCGATTATTCACAAACCACATAAAAACCATCCTATATATCTCTACCATCAATCACTGAAATCAAGTAGGACTAACAATACGTCAAAGAACTCTGTTCCCTCAACTCTTTTATCATTAAAACCAAATCTATAAGATCATGTCCAGAAAAAGAATACAAGATTCAACTAGAAAAATACAAGGAAGATCTACTAAAGCTTCATGAGATCCCTAAGTACATAAATTAGCTACTCATCTTTGTGATGGAAGCAATAGATTCGATGAAGAACGATTGGGATCCACGCTGCAACTCCATCTTCTCCAGAGAATCCTCCAAACCCTAATTCTCTCTTTTCTCTCTATGGGGACCTCTAATTTTTGGCCAGCAAACACCTTCTTATAGGTGTATTCCCGGAATTAGGGTTATGGCTAAGTTGGACTCCTACTACAACTCGGATTCCTTGGATCCAATCAAGCCAGATTTTGGAAATGTGCTCAACACAAAAGATGTAGATTAGGAAGTCTTCTTTCAGATCCCAAAGATTTCATAATATTCGAACTTATCAGGAATATGTGGCGAATATGCTCCTGAAGGTTGACGGACGAGTTTTCCAGTATCAGTTTAGCTTCATAGTCCTTATAACTAGTATTAATCTGTTAGGCATCTCGCAGAGTGTCCAACATGAAAGTTGTTCATCTTAATGTCTTCTAGAGGTACTCCAAATATGAAGAATTTAGAATTTATCTGGAGAATTTGACGAATTCTTTTCAAATTGCCAGCGGAGCGGCGTAATTTCCACATATTAGTTTGTTTCTGTATTTTCTAACTTGAATCTTTATTAAACCTGAAATCAACTAACAAACTATCAAATACAAACACTCTCAGGCTAACAAATGTAAATTAAGGGGTTTAAGTATGAATATTTAGTGACTGATCAGTAACTGATGATGATGCATAATGTTATTTTTTTATCCCTTAATACTTAGTCTCATGTGCTTATTTAGTTCCTAAATACTCATTATTCTTATATTTTGATTTAGGATGCAATTGAAGTCCTTAAGTCGAAAAGAAGCTGAAAAGAGTGCATGGATCAACTTTAAAGATTAATCTGTACTTTCTCATGAGGAACCAGATGATGTGCCATATATGGTTGGAAAGTTCTTGAAGTCTAGTTTCTGGAGAATTTTACGGTTCGTGATTCCGAGTTTCCTAGAGGAAGTTACGGCAATTTTAGTACCGATGGCGCAGTCTGGATGACAGAACAGTATATATGCTGGAAAGTCCGATCGATCCGACACCCAGAGTCCGATCGATCCGACTATGCAGAAACATGACAGAACATATATTTTTTGGCTGAACTAAGTCCGATCGATCCCTCCATCCATTTTACTAAGTCCGATCGATCGGACTCGGGAATAGCCAGAGACGGAGGATTTTTACGCAACCGATCGATCCGACACCCAAAGTCCGATCGATCGGACTTTCCCAGTGAATAAAATCAACGGTTTTGATCTAATCCGAGGATGGATACACTTAAGACTATAAATAGGACTCTTTCTAGGGTTTGAGGGGGGATTCTTGGACACTTTTGGCTGCTCTTTCTTCTCCTTTATATTTTCCTAGGTTTTCTCTTGTTTAATGAAATCTTTTGGAGGATTGTTCTCGATGGCCCTGCGTGGTTAAATCTTGATCCTTGGTCGAGGAGACTAAAACCTCGGAATCAATGAAACTGTGAGATCTAATTTATTTTTATTGTTCAGTTTATAGATGAGTATTGAATGTTCTTCTGTTATTAAATATTCATGATTGTCTTGTCTAATTGCTAGGAGCGCTACTAGTTTATTATTCATTGCGATCTACTGCTAGGTTGGATATCAAATCCGGAATTGTTTGATCCCTCTAATCTGCAAAGCAACTAGGGTTTAATAATCTACTGCGTTTCAGAGATTGTTAGGTCTTAGAAAGAATATTCGACAAGATCAAATGCAATCGCTTGTGCTTGTGTTGTTTAGCTTCATCGGTCTCTCTATTCTTAACGCTGCTACTAGATAAAATCTACAGCGCTTGTCTTAGGTTGTGTAGTAGTTAGGGTTGATTAGATCGCTTGTTTCTAATTAACTAAGATTGAGGAGAGATTCGAATTGAATTTGGACGGTGAATATTCATGGTATGAATTGATTGATACTTGCATCTATGATCAGTTGTTGGATTCCGATGGTGGATGTTGACTCAGACCAAGGTTTGTTCTCTTGATTTAACTCGTTTCTTCGCTTTAGATTATTTCTTTATTGTTTTCCTCACGTTTAAAAACCCCCCTATCTTTGTTCACTTAGCACAAAACTAGACTAAACACTCTTCGTGGGATCGACTCGTACTCGCACTACTACATTTATTTTGAAGAGTATTGGTTTTATTTTTGAGTGCCTACGACAGCACATCAAATTTTGGCGCCGTTGCCGGGGAGTGATTCTAGTTGATTTTTGTGCTTATAGTGATCTTTATTTTCATTAAAAAAAAATTATATAGTTTTTATGGTTTGAATGTATGGCCAATTATAATATGCCACCGGGTGACATATGGAATGATGATTTGCCTTTTGGTTATGGACCTGTTTACAATAATGACACATATGGTTTCTCAAACCCGGCCTATGATTCATATTCATATTCTTATAATTCGGATTTTAGAGATCATACCTACCCTAGTTGGCAGTTTCAAGCACAACAAGAGCCATCTTTGGAAGAGATTCTGAAGGCAATTGAAGAAAATAATAATTTCTTAAGAGAAATGCGTAATTCTTGGGCTGAGGAAAGATTTTCTAGGGAACGTGACAAAACTGAGAACCCCTTCATTGCTCAGTCACAAATGCAATAAGAGCCACTAATAATTGACCAAGTTAATGTGAGTCACTCTTTTGATAAAGAAGTTGATAGATATGATTCTATACCTCATGTTTGTAATGATAATACTTGTGATGCTTTTGTTTCTGATGATAATGATATATGTCATAATACTTGTGATTCTTTGTCGGTTCATGAAATTAATGATGATATTTCACTGACTGCTGCGGTTGGAGATGCTTCGAGGGAATTTCTACAAAATGCAAATGAAGAAGCTGTCCAGTCTAGGCCAATCGACCGCCGAGAACACAAGGAGCACTTATTCGAAGAACCTCCTCTAGCTGAAGTTGAAGGCATTCCTGTTACGCCGCGAGGTATATTTCCTGTGACTATCTCATCTTCATTAGTGGTTAAAAAGGAGATGACCTTAGTAGATATTTTCATATCTTGACGGATTTATTTTCGATCATGTGATCTTGACATCCTTGACAATCCGAACGACGATATTATTAATAGTTCAATGGATGAGTCGATTATATTTGAGCATAATGTTGACTCCTTTCTTCTTGATCACCGTGATGATAACTATTTCTATTTAAGAGATCTAGCTATCTTGTTTACTAGTGTTAGAATGGAAAAGCTAGTTTTCATTTTTGAAATATGCCACTTGGATTCATATGCTAAATTAACCTTGGTGGCACTATTGAGGTTAAATATCCATATTATGGCATCCATTGCTTTTGCATACCATCTTGTTAGAGAACGGCCACCGAGGGCACGATTAAAACTTATTGTATATAGTACTTTAGTTTGCTTTATTTACTTTCTTGTGTGCTTGAGAGTGCTTGAATTATTTTTAGGTTGTGTGCTTGCATGTTTGCTTTTGTTTTGCTTTGCTTTGCTTTTGCTTTGTAGGTGATTGAGTATCCCCTGTGACCCTCTGTACAGCGATACTCGCAGGAACCTACCTCAGCAACCTACGACAGCACATCAGTAACCTACCTCAGCAATTCTCTCTAGAATCTTGAACAGCCCGACAAACCTCGGCGCTAACTTACCACCTTTGCCAAACCTGACTGACCCTCTGTACGGCGATACTCGCAGGAACACTCTGTCACCGATTGCAAACTCTAACGGTCGTCGCCTTTGATCTGCATAACTCTTTTGTCGGCTCTGAGTCGTCAGAAGTCTCTGCCTGATCTGCAGTAGCCTCTCTGACGATCGCCTGACGATGTTTGGACCGGTGAGTGGTGCCTCTCCAACCTTTGTCCAGCACACTAGGGAATAACACGACCTACCGTACAACGCCTCGAAGTTACTACTCCAAGACTGGACTGATAGCTATCGTTGTAGGCGACCTCCACCAAGGGAACGTGCTCCTCCCAACTGCCTCCGGCATCGACGATACATGCTCTCAGCATGTCCTCTAAGATCTGAATCGTTCGCTCTGACTGCCTGTTTGTCTGCGGATGAAATGTCATGCTGAAAGTCAGGAGTGTGCCAACTGCCTCCTGAAAACCTCGCTAGAACTTACTGATGAACATGTGGTCACGGTCTGACACTATAGACACTGGAACTCCGTGTAGTCTGACCACCTCTCTGACATACAAACTGCCCAACTTATCTGTTGAGTCTGTCATCCGCATATGCAGGAAGTGCGCCGTTTTGGTCAATCGATCCATGATGACCCAAATCGCATCATTCCCCTAAGGAGATATTGGTAGCTCGGTCACGAAGTCCATCGTGATGTGCTCCCACTTCCACTCAACTAGTGGAAGGGGTTGAAGTAACCCTGGAGTTTGCTGGTGCTCTACCTTGACCTTCTGACAGGTAAGGCAGCGCGATACGAACTCCATCTTTGCCCTCTTTATCCCACACCACCAAAACTGCCGCCGTAGGTCCTGGTACATCTTGATACCCCCGGAATGAACTGTAAAAAGAGAGTGATGAAACTCTCATAGGACGTCCTCTCGCAGAACTGGATCTGCCGAAACCGCTACTTTGCCTCTGAGTCGTAGCCCTCCGTCTGACGATACTATCCAGTCCTTGCATGCGCCCTCCGTGCCTGCCGATGTGCGCAACTCCTCGAGCTCTACATCACTGCACTGTGTCTCTATCACTCTGGCTAGAACTGCTGACATACTCTGCACGATGTAGAGGAAACTGCTGGAACCCTGAACCTCGAACTTGAGCTCCAACTGGCCCAATATCTCTAATCCTAGCCACTGTCGCGCTGATAACCCTGCTATTGCTAGTCTAGAGTCTCTCGCCTGTCTGCTCAGCGCGTCCGCTACGATGTTTGCTTTACCAGAATGGTAATGCAACTCGATGTCGTAGTCCTCCAGTAGCTTCATCCAGTGTCGCTGCCTCAGGTTGAGCTCACGTTGAGTGAAAACGTGCCTCAAACTTTTATAGTCTGAGAAAAAAGAGAACTTCTCGCCATAGAGGTAATTCCGCCAGGTCTTCAGGGCGAAGACCATTGATGCTAGCTCCAAGTCATGGGTCGAGTAGTTCCTCTCATGGTTCTTCAGCTAATGAGAACCATAGGCAACTACGTATCCCTCCTGCATGAGGACACACCTCAAACCCTCACCACTGGCGTCGCAGTAGACACTGTAACCCAGCTTCACAAAGGATCGCTCACAAGCATCATCCCACATGAATAGGACACCCTTCTGTATCAGTCTGGTCATCGGTCCGGCAACTCTGGAGAAGCCCCGCTCGAACCGTCTGTAGTATCCCGCCAGGCCTAGGAAATTGCGGACCTCGAACACTGTCTTCGGTCTCTGCTATTGCACCACTGCCTCGACCTTGGCCGGATCAACTGAGATCCCTGTTGCCGACACCACGCGTCCAAGGAATCCCACATGTGCAAGTCAGAACTCGCACTTGGAAGCCTTCGCATAAAGCTGATGCTCCCGACGTAACTGCAACATTGTCACCAAGTTTCACCCGTGCTCCGCCTCTGACCAAGAATAGATCAGAATGTCGTCGACGAACACCACCACGAATTGGTCTAGGAACAGCCGGAAGATCCTCTGCATCAGACACATGAACGCTGCTTGTGCGTTCATCAGCCCAAGCTATGCAAAGTTGAACCGTCACCCTGTTGAGCCGCCTGTAGTCTATGCAAAGTCGAAGAGTACCATCCTTCTTCTTTGCGAACAACACTGGCGCCCCCCAGGGAGACATGATGGGACGGATGAAGCCTCTACTGGTCAGCTCGTCCAACTGGGTCCTCAACTCGCTCTACTCTGCTAGTACCATCCTGAAAGCTGGGAGAGAGATCGGTGCAGTACCTGGTACTAGGTCGATCTCAAAATCGACCTCTCTGGACGGTGGAAGCCCGGACAACACCTCGGGAAATATGTCTGCAAAGTCGCACATGATTCTGGGAAAACTGCTCTGCTGCACTCCCTCACAACAAAACAGAGACATGCTGGCCAACAAGGCTAAAAGCTCACCGCCACATCTTCCCACACCGCAAGCAAAGGAATCGGCTGAGAACCGATCTGCCAACAACACAAACTGTGTCCCGTCGGGTGTCCAAGCAACCACCCTCCGGTGACCACAGTCGATGGCGACTCGGTATGCTGCTAAAGAGTCCATACCGAGTATCACGTCAAAGCCCGTCATGTCTAATACCCGCAAGTTTAGACAGACACAGAGGTCTCCAACCTCCAACGAACACGATCGGCAGACCCGATCTACCCTGATTGACCCGCCGATCGGGGAGTCCACTGACTGTGCCACATCTAGGCAACTCGTCTCTAATCCTAGCGATGCCACACACATGCTAGCTGTCGCGCCCCGACCCGCGAAAGCCCAACTGAGCCGGGCGATACAAACTGAAACCTAACAAACCCCGAAAAATTTGGTGAGGGTTCCCTCTAACCTATTGGTCTCCCTAGCAATTCACCAAAACACACTCAATTTAAGACAACAATTTAAACAACATCGAACCCAAGATTACAACACCCAAGTGAATTTAATATACATATCCTCGGAGAGGGGAAGTGTCACACCCCGACCCAGAAATCCCATCCAAATCGAGGCGTGAACCACCTAAATCTATTTACTTCACCAATTGGCGCAACAAGCATATAAATGAACAATTTGATCTCCAGTTCATAAAAATTTCAGCAGAATCCCCTTCATAATTATAGCACAAGGAACCTGTACATTTTACAATTTCACGATTTCAACATCCACACCTTTCTCAACATCTATATCAAATAATATTACAGTATTTCTCAAATACAATTGAATTAAAAATCATATAATTTTGTTCTCGAATACATCAGGTTATACATTAAATTATACATCATTGACTGAAACTGTAAATTTACTGCCGAAGAACTCCTCGAAGCTCCAAGTCTTCGATCACCTTGAAATATCGCGCCATCTTCTACAAGGACACATGAAAGAAGGAACTGCATCGACCTGCATCGCCGATGCAGCTCAGGTAGGGTGAGCAACAATGCCCAGTAGGGTTTTACTCTACGGCACTCTCAAGAAAAAGAAACCCACAACTATGTCGTCTCTGTCCAATCCTAATGCAGCAAAGAACAAATCTGGACAAGGGTCACGCATCACCAAGCGCCCCTCTACAGATCAGGGAAGGACAAGGGGCAAGTGCACCTCCCGTGCACTTCCCACCTCTACAACCCTTAACAAGATAACATCCACTTCCCTTAGCGATTGACGCAGAGAACGACAACCTCTACACCTCAATACCACAATTCAAATGGGCATATCCATATAACAACCTCCATCAACACAAGATCATAAACACACAATTTCGCCCTAGTCCTTCTACTCAAAACCCGGTCCTAGGGCTAAATTCGGGCTACCCGAGAACCCCGGATCGGCGATCGAATCCATTGCCTACCACCTAGCCTGAATGCCTCTAATGCAATCATCATGCATGAGCCTGTTCAAACAACTAGGCCTAGGTCTCTCTACATGTCAAATCATCAGTCAACTGTCCAACTGGATATAATACAGATAAAGAGTAGGGTTTAGCATTGCAGAACTATATAAATATAATCCAACCATGGCATCATACATCCAAACCATGTACAATATCATTCGATAAACAAGGGCACACCTTCGGCCCAAATGGTCTAAACATTCCCAAGGACCCCTACTCCCTTGGTTAATCCCACAAATCAAGTATAAGCGGGAGCACAGCCGGCCCTAGGCTTCAACATAAGATATGAGGACAGAATTTGTATAATTATCATTATATTAAAAGAATTGAATAAGGGCAAGGAACAATCAAGCATTCAACCAAATGATCAGAAAAAAGACGATGACCCAATCGACATTAGCAGATAACTACACAGCACGTCTCAGCCAAAGACCACAACAGTAAGGACCAATCCGGCAAACACCTGGCATACATACCCAATACTAACTACACTACAAAAAATCACGTCTATACCGGCGCCTAAAACGTGCCAGCATAGGAAGAAATGCGTCGGTATATAGAATCGCCGACGCTTCACAAAGCGTCACCTAACTGTTGACAAATGTGGGTGCCGACAAGATTTCCCGACACTGTTACAAAGCGCCAGTATATGTACACTTATACCAACACTCCATAGGCGTCGGTATAATAACAAACAGCGTCGGTATCTTAACAAACGGCTGGATGATATGGTTGTAACGAAGCGCCGGTAGTGACACTTTATACCATCAGTTCTAGCAGCGTCGGGATTAATCCGTCCATAATAACCCAATTAATTGAATCCACTTGGTCTTATAAAGCGTCGGTAATAACCCTGACAACGTCACTTATAGACGTGCCGGTAAATTACCTTGGTCAACATTATTTGTTCCGGCCCTTTGAAAAGCGCCGGAAATATTTTTTCCTACATTCAAAAATAATTTGTATTAAATAATTCATACAATACATATACACTTTGATACCTGTTAATATATACAACACCAAAAACAAAAATAGGCATTCTCTATCTCATTCAATATCATGAATATCAAACCACACATTGAGCCATTTCTCATACATCAAACATTAGTAAAACGAAACCAAGAAAGTTAACAATAATGTCTCAAAAAAAACATAGTTGACTAATAATGTTAATGGCTGAAACATAGGAGAAACAAAAAAGAGAAATGATATTCCACTAGTCTTGTTCTGATTAAACTTTGTCGCATGGGATCAAAACGGCATAACCTGAAACATAATAAAACATAAATCAAATACAATTAAAAGTGAAAAGTATCAAAATGCTAAGAAAGGATAATGTAAACAAGAAATAACCTCATTCCTATGCGCAATATGAAACTTTTTGCATGCAAGATACTGTCTCATCTTCATGAACCTGTAACAAAATAAAAGATAAATAGACTAATGTTAAATCCTATTGACTGAATGATCTGTTTCTCACCGTGGTTAATGATCTCTTTCCACATGTGGTCCCATGAATAGGAAAAAACTTTGTTCATATATTCACTAAAAGTCAGTTACCCAAGAACATACAAAAAGCTTCGTTTTACTGGGATATCCAAAGTCAATATATATTGGTAGACCACACAAAGTTGTTAATTTAAAGAAAGGAATCAAATTAAGAGGAAGGCTAAGGCAGAATGCAGCACATCAAGGCCTACAGCTAAGCAAGCGCACCTACAATTTGACCAACAGAATAACTACTTTACAACTGCAGTGTCAATAAAGCTCCAAAATCTGCCAAACTCATCTCCTCTCCCTTTCAACACCCCATATAAAGTGCAACGTTTATTTTGTGTCAATCATCATATTTGGATCATTTCAATAAAAAAACTAAGTACAAAAACTATCTGAACGTCGATCAAATCTGATAGCCAGAACTAATTTTAAGATCGGATTCAGGTTTCTAATAATTATCCAATATGTCAGATCTGAATTGCAAGCTAAAAAAAGCATCCCATCCCTTATCAGATCTGAAGCTAAACCACCCATCAAGCTTATGCAGCCATTTTTTTGTTTTTTTTGGCCATTCTTGGACCTGTATGAGCGTAATGCCAATTAGCAATGGCAACTTCCCCAAAATATGCCCTCCACAACTTAATTATTCAATTCAAATTTCAGTTCTGCAAGTTACTGAAACATTCTACATTCTCCTCTTTTTTCCAACTCAAGAGTTTCATCTGCATCCTTTCGAATCATTAACGTTTCTTTAACTCCAACCAAATACAAATGTCCAGAATAAAAATTCGAACATGTAATCTCTCTTATAGAAGAGTTTCTCGCTGAGGCTTTCGCCAAAAGCAATTGTTTACATGATAGGTAAATAATAGCTGAGTCTAAAACATGAAGGTCTGAAGATGTGAACGAGGAACAAAAGATTGCATTGTCATCAATGCATGAAAACTCCCCACACGTAAGATCAAGAAGGTGCAAATTCAGATGCAATATGATCAGATAGAGCGAAAAAGAATGTTCTGCAAACTATTTGCAAGACCTTGACACTGAAACCAACATATGAATAATTTATCCGACCATTATGTGTAACTGATGGTAATTAAAGCACTTTATTTTTAAATCTTAGGAAAGAATCAAACGGAAAAACAAGACTCATGCTAAAAAGGTGTGAAGCATATCTCAAAGTAATTTACAAAATCTTAAAATAAGGACACTAATATTGAGGAGTGCACAGTATATAGGTCTCCTCCCAGACTAACCCTAGAAAGTTCAAATCAAAGCTCATATCACCATTTGATTTTAACTTATTAATCAGTCAAAGAGAGTGTTTTCCAGAAGCTCCAACCTAAAGGACTCATGAAATAAAAAGGGCAAATTTACATTGCAAACGAACATTACCTAAATCATCATCTCCGAATTTGGATGTAAATTAGACAAATAAAAAAAGCAACCATATGGATCTTAGTCATGAGTACCGTGAATAAAAGAATCAGGCCATGGATGATAGTGTTTATGTTGAGGACCGGCTTCCAATCTTCACGCAATATATTAAGGCAGACATTTCCCTCCAAGTCAATATTAGGATGGTAAACCTGATTGCAGAATGAATTTGATGATCAATTCAAAACTTAAAAATCAGGCAATAACAGGAAAAAATGAAAGGGTAAGGAAAACGGAGACTAAAAAGAAACTAAGCACATACCTTTGTCTTGCACTTAACCTTTGGTGCTTCATGTGGATAAGAAGCAGAGACTTGGAATGTAAAAGTGAACATGCCACCTCTAAGAAAAAGACAAAGATGTGAAGGGTCACGCAGAAGATCATCTAGTACAAAAGTAGGAAAAAGAACAATCTGGGCGTGTACGAAACAGATTATTCAAAAACCTAATTACTAAAAACAAGGATGATTAAAAAACCTAATACAGCTATTTTGATGCATATCTTTCCCGAGTGTTGTGCAAAACGTGGATATATATATACGGATAGAAGTAACAAGTTTGAAGGAGAGATGTTGCTGGGAAAAGTTAGCTTCCATGCATGCAACAACTAAGAATAACTCTAGTCGCAGATCACTTACAGATAATACCCTTCATCAGGCCGGATACTGATTTCAAAATTCATCAGATCATCTTTCCCATTTGGAAATGAAATGCTGCTGCATTTGGGTAGATTCAATTCACTGATATCTGCCACCAATAATATCATTAAAATCAGTAGGCATCGATTAACATACTCAGAGGGAGTTGCTCTAACAGGAAAGACATACGCTAATATAAACCCAATCATGCTTGAAAAATATTTACTAACAAACTTGAAAGAACTTCAGCAAAGACACTCCTTTGAGATGCGTCATAAGAATGACACAAGCATACTTCAACAATAAGTTGCACAAAAAAAAAATTGATCTGTAGGTCTTTTTTCCCATCCTATTCGAAAAAGAAGTCCCCAAACACTCATATAGCCCAAAATAATAGAGGAACTTAATGGTCATTGTTAAGCAGCTATGATCTGTGCAGAAAGGATATGCTCAGCAGCAAAGAACATTGATGCATTTAGCTCATGACAAGAAGAATAGCATGATTCTAATACTTTTACCAACAAATACATCAGAGTACAGTACCATAAACAGGTGAGAGATATTAAATTCAGATGCCTCCATAATGCTTAAATATCTAAAGAGCAGTTAATCATGTTCTGTAAAAACATGCTCAACACAATGGACAACTAACATGTGTCTGACAAGATAAATGGGAGGTAACTAGATTCTAAGCAATAGGATGTACTTTGGCATCATGAAGAAATCAACATAAAGCTGGTGTTTTTACCTCTAATCAGTATCATGTTTGCATGCTCGCACACTTATCATGGACCTAAACAGATTTTACTTCTTTGTGTTATTGAACTGAACTCGACACCAGAGAATACAAACAATTTTATGATTTGTTGAGCAGAAAAAAAAAGGTGTTTCTTTCACACATGTAGCCAAACAGTAGGCACAACCAATAGCCCAGAGATTACCCAGCTTCATTTTAATTAATCAAAATGGCCTAATTCACAACAGGATAGATCAGATAGAGAAGTGATAATGAAGAAGTGCAAGTCTTGTAAAAAAACAAAAAGGCAGGAAAAAAGAAGAAGTGCAAGTCAAAGTAGCATGCATAGGGACAAGAGCTATTTTTCAAGTAAAAGGAATCCACGCAGGATCAGGAAGACAACTCTGAGAGCAGAAAAAACCTTTATGAAGACGCAATTCCCCAGCACTTTGCTTCTTTGTAGGGGCCCTTCCATTGGGATTTCCACCTTCTTCTCTCTTCTGGTCAGAAATAAACTTCATATTGTCTACATGTGTGAACTTACCAAGATTCAATTTGTTATCATGAGCTTTCTTCTTGTACTTCATATTGTCTGATCTTAGCTGAGCTAATTCAAGTCAGAAATAAACTTCATGCATCATTCATAGGGCCCTGATCCTAGCATTAGCCTTAGGATGCATTCCAGTGAATATTTGTACCATAGTAAAGCAACCAACCAAGAGAAAGATTCAATAAAGCACTAAGCTCAAGCAAAATAACAATCTAAGGCAATTAATCGTAAAATTTATACAACGGAAAGGAGGATGATCTGATGCTCTGCAGGATCTCTTTAAGCTGGTCATCTCCAGCGGCGCTCTTGAGGTTGCCATGGAGGTTGGAGGGGACTATCAAGCCGGTCCCCTCCAAACCCTTCTCCTCCTCCCCCTCCGCCGCCATGAACCTTTGTTCCTTGCTTCTCGGAGCACCATACGGTCCATACCGCTGGAGGCCTTTTAACCAAAAATTAAGTAAAAAAATCAAGATGTATTTCTTCACCTGGTTGTCGGGATAGGAGAGGAGGAGGGTTGGTTGCCGAAGCCGACGTTGGTCGGCGGAGAAGCGGCGCGAAGAAGGGACGGCGGCAGCGCGAGATGGAGGGTGGACGGCGGCAGCGCGAGATGGAGGACGGCGGCGGCAGCGCGAGATGGAGGCGATGTCTAGGGCACGGGCGGTGGCAGCACGAGATGGAGGCGAGGTCTAGGGCACGGGCGGCGTGGGTCTAGGGCACGGGCGGCTAGGGAATGGGGGGAGGATGGGCTCGGGGGGAGGGAGGTCGGGCCTAGGTCGTCGGCAGCGAGCTGGCGGCGAGGTCTAGGGCACGGGCGGGATGGAGGGAGGATGGGCTCGGGGGAGATCGGATGGGCTCGGGGGAGGATGGGTGGGTAGAGACCTACGTGAAGGAGAGAAATGTGAAGATTGGCTGGATCTGGACCGTCCGATCTGATCGGACGGTCCAGATTGGAGTTTGATGGATAAGAGTTATCAAACTAGTTTTATCGTGAAATAAGACCTGGTCAGAAATGAAACCTTCAGACTGTGCAGCTTATCAAAAATCAGCAACAAACAGATAAAGTGAAAAAAATAACCCCAAATCAAGCAAAAAGAAACTAAAGGAAACCAAAAAAGACAAGGAAAACCACCACAAGGAAGAGCAAATGCTAGAGACTAATTTCAGCACTAAACCAGAAACAAAATGTGGCATAAAAACCACAGATCTAGAAACGGAATAAGGAATGAGGGTGTAAAAACCTGAAAATAGCTTGGGGATCAGGAACGAGGGTGTTTAAGGGAGGTTTCCTTGGTTGCTGACCTTCAGATCTACCCTTAGAGTGAGAGACGAGGCTTCCTTGGTTGCCGACTTTCAAATCCACCACCGGAATGGAGAGGGGAGGGTTTTGCCGACGGGTGGAGCGCCAGAGAAAATCCTAGGTGAGAGATGAGAGATCGCGACGGAGAAGACGAGAGAGAAGAGGAGCGCCTGTAAGCGAAGAACCCGAGAGGGGAGGGTTTCGCCGACGGGTGGAGAGAGAGAGAGAACCTCCTTGAAGCTTTCCCCTTGTCTCTCTGATCAGTGGAGCCCGTAGGAAGAATAACCTTTGTTCGTTGTCACCCACGACGAAGAGAAGGAATGGATTCGGGGGGAACGAGGGTTTGGTCGGGAAAGATGACGTTTTGGTGGGAAAAAGGGTGCGTTGGTGGGAGAAGAGGTTTTGGCTCTTTCCTTCCCACCAAAACAAAAATATTAGATATATTCACAACATAACCTTTTCGGCGCTTTATATGGAGGTGTTGGTAACCTTAATATTTTTTCCCATCCCGGCAATTACCGGCGCTTTATGACGTAGTGTTGGGATGGTTGAAATTTTTATCGACACACAGACTACAACTGTCAGTAAAAATATATTTCTACCGACACACGGTCAAAAAAAACTGCCGGTAAAATTAAATTTATACCGACAGACTAAAACTGCTGGTAAAAAATATAATTATGACCTAGTGTTGGGATGGTTGAAATTTATACCGACACATGGATTAAAACTGTCGGTAAAATTAAATTTATACCGACACAAGGTCAAACAAACTGCCGGTAAAAATAAATTTATATCGACACAGACTGAAACTGCCGGTAAAAAATATCGTTATCGACACATTTTGTAAGTGCCGCTATATAGTTAATCTATACTGACGCTCTAGGTTTGGATGTCGAGAAAAATAACAAGCGCCAACGCTTTTTGGAAAGCGTCGGTAATACGGTGCCGGTAAAAATGATGTTTTTTGTAGTGCTAGTTCAAGGACGGAGGAACACCAGCAAGTGCCATTTCCCAACGACCATCCCCTTGGCAGCTTCGGATCCAAAACAGAGGCCGCGGACTAGAGATCAGAGATTGGCAGTGATCCGAGGGAAAAAAAACACAGTCGCAGCAATGCGACCAAGCTAAGACACCCAACTATAATCAGTAAACACAAACTAGACGCACTCAGATTCCCTAGAAAAATCAGGAGAAGAGTTGGGAGAGGATCTCAAGCACCCGAACAATCCTAAGTCCCTCGAGCGATCCCTGGCAGCCAGGGGAAAACAGAACAACAGCATACATAAGAGAGGAAGAACCTGGAGACCCAAGAGAAATCCGGTAGACTACGGCTTAGCATTAGTATCCATCAATCGGAAACAGAGGCAGCAACCCTCATCACAATTCACCGCTAATGAGGAGACGAATAACATGCGAGGAACTCCATCGACCAACCAGAAAGAAACCAAGAGGATAAGAATAATTCATTGGGAATCCATCGATGCCCAGAGATCTAGGCAATGGCAATAAAGAAGAGAGAAAGACCTCAACCAGAATTCAAGGACCCAAACTAAAATCCAAGGATCCAAACAGCATTTAAAAACCCACGGAATAGCAAGAAGAAGAACCAGAAAATGCAAGAACAGAGCCTCAATCCTAGGTGAGCATGCTTCCAAATCTTTGGGTCACAAGCAACTCAAGAACAGAGGGAGAAATCCAAGGAGAAAACCAACGAGAAATCCACAGAGCAATCAACCATCCAAAACCACACGCATCAAGCCCTACTCTACTCTAGTAGAGCCTAATCAAGAGATTAGATTAGCACCCTACCTCTGGGCATCGAGATCGCCTTCCCCTTCCTCTTCTCCGGCCGTGCGTCACCCCTGAGCTCGAGATCTCTGCTGCTCGCACGTCGCCGCCGATCGTCGTTGAGAGAAATCCAGCCGCCGCCGTCCCCTCTACCGGTCGCCGCTGCCGCGGTAGCCGCTGTCTCTGGCTCTCCCTCGATATGGATCGCAGGTCTCTCGTCTTCCTCTCTCTCCCGATCTCGTCTTCTCTCTCTAACGGCGGAAATGAGCCCTCACGAGAGAAGGAAAAAGGGTTAAGAAGGTTTGGGTTTAATCGAGCGGTGATTAAGTCTCCTAACCACTTGATCAGCTAGATTTAATCACGACCGCTCAAATCTTGATCCTTACGATCTAACTCAGATCCTCCAATCTGGGGTACTCCTAATAGTCTAATCAAACACATACATCATTACAAGGCCGTGTGTGCGCTACGCGTGTGTTAAACCAACTCTGTCTAGAGTAATTTACCAAATTACTCCAGGAGCAGCAACGATCAAAGGGGATCGCGAAGCAAGGCCAACCGAGCCAAACCAAACGAACCAGACCCTTGACCGACGCGATCGGACCAGGTTAGAAGTACAGGTCCTCACAGGAAGATTCAAATACAACATTTACTCCCATATGAGGCTATCTAACAAAGGTTAAAGCAGTAAAAGATCGCCACTTCTCAGGCTCTGTCTAGCGCCGCCGCACCACCAACCAACTGCTCGGTAGGTGTTACGAGCGGCCTACTCGTGATCCTCTCGTAATGGGTCTCTACTGCTCCAATCGATCAGAATCGGGCTGATCGGACTTGATTTGAGTCCAATGGGCTGATTTGGCTAGCTAGATCGGATCTGGCTTGAGCCTGATTGGATGGGACTTGACTGGATCAAGTCTAAAGTGATCTGGATCAAGCTGACCAAGTTGGATTGGGCAGGATCCGGATTGACTGGCTTGGCTGAACCGGTTAAGTGGGCTGAGCCAATTTGGCCAAAGCTGGCTGGAAAGATCCGACGGCTGAGGAGTCGGCGGAGTGGATCGCCGGCGTAGGGCGGCGGCTGCGGTCGGGATAGTGGCAGGGAAGGTCGCGGGGTGATGGGGAATAGATCCACTGGATTGGATTGGTCGGAGGTGGGCTAAATCGACGGGATCTGGAGAGGTAGTCGGCGGCGGTTTGAGTTAACCGGCGTCGGGGACGACGGGGAGCTCGGCAGAGGCTTGGGACGTCGGGAAGATAGTTGGGAAAGGGTCGTGAGTTGCTTAGGAAGGATCTGGGAGGTTTTCGGGTGAGATCGAGGTGGATCTGGGTTGATGGCGGCGGAGCTTGGAGGTGGTGTTTGCCGGAGAAGACGCCGGAGAAGATGAACGGGGCGGTGAAGGGGTTTTCCGGAGTCGTGGGGGCTTGGGGAAGAGAATGGTGGCCTTGGTTGGCGACGGGGGTGGCCGGAGAGGGAACGGCGGTGAAGCTTGGCTAGGGTTTCGGGATAGAGGAAGGAGATGATGAATAGTGATGACGTGGCGGTGACGTGTCGATGAGAGAGAAAGTGACGGGGAGAGAGAAATTGAAGGTGAAGGCGATGCCGGCTGCGGAGAAGATGACCGACGGGGAAGAAGGTGGATGTATGGTAGATATCTGGTGGAAGCTATATTATCTCTACTCCTATGATATTCTACTCCTATGATAATCTATCAACTATTCTTAATCATTCATCTCATGCATAACCTAATACAAACTAATGAGATCCTTTTATAGAGACGTTGACATAGTCCTAATCCAACAAGAAAACCCCCTTGCTTAATTAGCAAGTAATAAGGTTTCAAACTCAACTCAACTTCCTAACTCAAATATCAACTAGGACTCAATTAAATATAAAAGACTAATGATAAATACTAATTAAATACTCTAGTTTGAACTAAGGAAGACCAAGTCAAACTAGGAAAGAGGCTGAACCAGTTTGGTTCCTCTTCTGGGTTCGGGTCCAGTTGGTCGAGTCGGATCGACTCGTATCATCCCTCCTTCCTTCAGAATTGGCCTTGTCCTCAAGGCCAGAGTCAAGTCAGGTAGGATGGGCTCCATGTGGCTGGACCGAATCAACTTGCTCCTGTAGCTCTGGACTCGGTGGTGAGAAATCAGGTCGATCCCATGATGTATCCAGAGGTAGCAGTACCAAGCATCTGATGAATCGTGCAGAGGATGGAGCATCTGGGGGTCGATCTGACGGCTCAGGTAGCCCCAGAAATATGATCTTCAATGGCTCTCCTGGATCATCTTCATCATGTCCCATCAGTAGTGTTGCCCATGACCATAAGATGGGATCTGATCTCCATGGTCTGATCAGCTGTGCAGGAACTTGGCTTGAATCCGGGTCAAGCTGGCTTTGGTCCAATCTGAAGTGAAGATGGCTGGACCATGCTTCTGCACTAGTCTATGCTAGAAGTTGGTTGAACCAAGTTGAATCTTCAGCTGTGCTGAGTCGTACTCTGGTCCAAACCTGTCTGACTTGGTTGGGTCTACCGGTGTCAATCTGGACTTGAGTCAGTTGGGCTAGACCGTTGGTACCATCATAGTCAGATCTGATCAGATTGAAGGAGACATCTGAATAAGGAGGGTAGCTCCTTTGATGACTCATATCAACCTTCGGATGCTTGATCAACGGTCGAGGATGCATCTTGATCACCTGGAGTTGATCTGGATGGTCCTGATTGCTGGGGACTCTTGGATCAGGTTCAGATCGAAGATCGGAACCACTGGATCGAAGATCATGGTGATCAAACGGCTGGATCAAGTTGCAGTCTTGATCGGACGGCTGAGAAGCTGCCGGAGCTTGTTCAACGGCGAAACGAGCTCGTCGGAGTGTGGCAATGGAACAGGAAGCTTCGCAGGTACCTGGAGATTCCATCCGTACGTTTTGATCGATGGATGGGGCTTCGAACACACAGGATCTGAAGGTGGCGGCGCGGTGGATGTCGTCGCCGGAGATCGTCGGTGAAGCAGTGCTCATTGGTAGGCGGGGATGGGTGGAAACGGTTCGTGAAGGTCTTGGGACCTTTCCCCGGAGTTTTGATCTTGAGATCATTCCCGGGAATTGCGTGGAGCGGAGGATGCCGGAACAGGGGAGCCAGCCGGAATTGGATCTCGGCGATCCAGGCTTCTTTCGTGGTCGCATTTGGCCACGGCGGCGTCGGTGAGGGACGCCGGTGCTTCCTCGGTGGATGGGTGGGGAGGAAGATGTCGGACGGGCGCCTTGGAGTGGCGGCTCGGAGATGAGCCGACGGCGCGGATGACGAGCCGGGACGACGAAGGGTCGGCTCGGGGTGAGCCGGCCGTCGGTGAGGGTTAGCCGCGGCTTGAGGTAGGACAGGAGCCACGGCTTGAGCCAATCCGGGAGGAGAGAGAATATCCCGAGAAAAATCTGGAAAAATAGGTAAAATTCCAGAAAAATCATGGGAAGGTAGAAGAAAGGTCTCACCCGGGGCAGGAGCTGAACTCAGAGTTACAATTGGATTTGCTCTCGGAGTTGCAGTAGCAGTTGGAGTCCTAATCCGAGTTGGCTCGGGGTTAGGTTCCGTAATCTGGGTTGCAGCTGGAGTAGGGGCCTGACTCGGAGTTATCGTTGACCACCTATTGGAGATCTGGCCCAACTTTCTAATGGTGCGCTCCGTGTTTCTGGTTTGTCGTTCCATCAAAGTTGAACAGAGCTTCAACTGGGCCTGCAGAATCACGAATTGCTGCTCCAAACTTTCCTGGGGTACTCCGTACATGGTGGCGAAGTTTCCCGTGGGGTCTGAACCGCCCAGTCGGTGGAACGGAGCTCTGATACCAAGTTGTTACGAGCGGTCTACTCGTGATCCTCTCGTAATGGGTCTCTACTGCTCCAATCGATCAGAATCGGCCTGATCGGACTTGATTTGAGTCCAATGGGTTGATTTGGCTAGCTAGATCGGATCTGGCTTGAGCCTGATTGGATGGGACTTGACTGGATCAAGTATAAAGTGATCTGGATCAAGCTGACCAAGTTGGATTGGGCTGGATCCGGATTGACTGGCTTGGCTGAACCGGTTAAGTGGGCTGAGCCAATTTGGCCAAAGATGGCTGGAAAGATCCGACGGCTGAGGAGTCGCCGGAGTGGATCGCCGGCGTAGGGCAGCGGCTGCGGTCGGGATAGTGGCAGGGAAGGTCGCGGGGTGATGGGGAATAGATCCACCGGATTGGATTGGTCGGAGGTGGGCTAAATCGACGGGATCTGGAGAGGTAGTCGGTGGCGGTTTGGGTTAACCGGCGTCGGGGACGACGGGGAGCTCGGCAGAGGCTTGGGACGTCGGGAAGATAGTCGGGAAAGGGTCGTGAGTTGCTTAGGAAGGATCTGGGAGGTTTTCGGGTGAGATCGAGGTGGATCTGGGTTGATGGCGGCGGAGCTTGGAGGTAGTGTTTGCCAGGGAAGATGCCGGAGAAGACGAACGGGGCGGTGAAGGGGTTTTCCGGAGTCGTGGGGGCTTGGGGAAGAGAATGGTGGCCTTGGTTGGCGACGGGGGTGGCCGGAGAGGGAACGGCGGTGAAGCTTGGGTAGGGTTTCGGGATAGAGGAAGAAGATGATGAATAGTGATGACGTGGCGGTGACGTGTCGATGAGAGAGAAAGTGACGGGGAGAGAGAAATTGAAGGTGAAGGCGATGCCGGCTGCGGAGAAGATGACCGACGGGGAAGAAGGTGGATCTATGATAGATATCTGGTGGAAGCTATATTATCTCTACTCCTATGATATTCTACTCCTATGATAATCTATCAACTATTCTTAATCATTCATCTCATGCATAACCTAATACAAACTAATGAGGTCCTTTTATAGAGACCTTGACATAGTCGTAATCCAACAAGAAAACCCCATTGCTTAATTAGCAAGTAATAAGGTTTCAAACTCAACTCAACTTCCTAACTCAAATATCAACTAGGACTCAATTAAATATAAAAGACTAATGATAAATACTAATTAAATACTCTAGTTTGAACTAAGGAAGACCAAGTCAAACTAGGAAAGAGGCTGAACCAGTTTGCTTCCTCTTCTGGGTTCGGGTCCAGTTGGTCGAGTCGGATCGACTTGATCAGTAGGGGCCATCGAAGAGGAGCTAGCACCTGCACCTGCAAAACGCAGCCCGGATAGGAGTGAACAACTAAGCTCAGCAGGGAAACTACACTACGACACACAGAAGGAATAGGGAAATGCAACAGTGTCACCCCCAAGTATGAGCTGGGTGTATACAGAGGTCCCATAACCCCACCGCGTGTCTCTGAGGCCCACGATCATGGTCTTCCAGAAGAACTGGTCACATGTCAGGTCACACTCATTAAGCAGGAACTAACATTGCTGGCCCGCAAGCAGGGAACGGCATTGCAGGCGAGAAATGGCACCGCTGAGTAGGCAACCCCTCTACTCAAGGGTTAACACAGTGGGACACCGGCTACACCTCAGCATCCGACTCGAGACCGACACGACCTCTACAATTATCAAGCAACAGGTGTACCAGTCATCTAAGCCTATCATCAAGTTTGACTGGACACCACAATTCAAACCGGGTCCAAACTACCCAACCCCAGTCCTAGGGCTAAATCCGAGCTTCCGGGCTTGGGACGGCAACCCACAGATCGCCCACGCCCTAACCATGCAACTAATGCACAACAGAGATGCATGCGATGAACATATACATATAAACAGTTAAGGCATGCAACAATATGTGATGATAGCATAACTCGGTCTGGGCTCGGCACATAGCCGGCTCGGGGTGGTGAACATGTATTTAAGGTCTGGGACTACTGCAGTGGTACACCACCAACTGCCAGCCAGTCCACCAGTAACCTGCATCGGGAAGCAGCCCCGCAAACAACAGAGACAAACCACGTAGGTAAAAGCCCTCGACGCACGTCAGCATGCAAGGCTATGGAAAGCAGTAGGGCTACCCGCCCGCTTATTCTAAGCATCCCAGGAGTCATCACTCTCCTGGTTCACCACTACCCCTAATATGGGGCTAGCATGCTTAAGAGTATGTATAAAATATAAAGCTATAAGGAAAACTGTACATACAAAACCCCGCAGGCAAAACCAAAGAAAACTCCTCTCTGCCACCAAAGGATCGATCTTTCCTAAGGAAAGATCTGTCGCGCCCCGACCCGCGAAAGCCCAACCGGGCTGGGCGACGCGAACCGGAACCTACAAAACGCGGAAAACAAAGCTGGCGAGGGATCCCTCTAACCTATTGGTCTCCCTAACAGTTCACCAAAGCACCCTCAATTAAAAGACATTTAATTAATGAAATCTCGAACCACAGATTTAAAACTTAAAGTGTTAGATATACAAATCCTCGGAGAGGGGAAGATTCAAAGTACAACATTACTCCCGTAGGAGACTAACTAACATAGGGTAAAAGCAGTAAACGATCACCACCTCTCAAAGCCACCAGGCGCCGCCGCACCGCCGACCAACTGCCCGGTAGGGGCCAAAGAAGAAGAACCGACGTCTGCACCTGTAAAACGCAGCCCCGGGTAGGTGTGAGCACTAAGCTCAGTTGGGATCTACACTACGACACACAGAAGGAAGAGGGAAACGCAACAGTGTCGCCCTCAAGCCAGACTCGAGTGAACTACAATGGTCCCATTACCATTCACCGGTGATCTCTAGACATATCCAACCATGGTCACCCCAACGGACTGGGCCCATCCTGGATACACCTAGTGTCGCAGGGTTCCAGCTGTGGTCACCCGTTCTTCACTGGGTCCACACTGATGCCCCTGCTGGCAGGAACAGACACTGCCCAGAGAATAAGACCCGCCACCGGTGGCATCCTCAACCCCTGACTTGAGGCCGACATGACCTCTAATCATCATCAAGCAACAGGTGTACTAGTCCTCTAGGTCTATCATCGAATCGACTGGACACCACCATTCAAACCGGGTCCAAACTACCCAACCCCGGTCCTAGGGCTAAGTCCGAGCTTCCAGTCTCGGGACGGCGACCCAAAGATCACCCACGCCCTAACCAATGCAACTAATGCACACAACAAGAATGCATGCTATGACATACACAGATAACAGCAAAGGCATGCAACAGTATGTCAAGCATCATATAAAGTCTACTGGATCAATGCAGCAGTACCACCAACCGCTGCCAGCCGATCCGCAGCGGGTCCCGGCATTACGACGGTACCGCAACCGTCAACCGCGGACTCCTGCAACGGGAAGTAACCCCGAAAACCGCTGATGAACAAAACACAATATAATATTATATTCCGAAATATAATATTATATTCAAAAACACCCAAAGCCTCTACTTAGGGGCTAATTGATCCCGTCGATCCGGCATCCAAACGACGTCGGATTCAAGATCCAACTTAGCCACCAGTAGGTGTACAAACTAGGATCAACATATCCAAAATTGATAAACATCCAACGGTTGGATTAACGGGAAAATGCTAATCAAAATCGTTAATCAAACTAACTTACCCATTAATTGCTGCAACGCAGCCCTCCAGAAAACAATTCATAAGAAATCGTAGAAAACTCCGGAAATTACGAAAAAATATGGAATGGAAAGCTAACAAATAGAGCTACAACTGTTATGTTTATGAAAATCCAAGATCATGTACTTGCCGGCCGGAAAACTCGCCGCAAGCCGGCTGTTTCTCAAGAACAGCAGAAAACCAGAAATCCGAGACTAATCTTGCATAAAACCTACTCAAATCTCAACTGATTAACATGAAACTTAAATCAGTTATTCTACAAGGCATAAGGAAACCAAAAAAGCAAGAATCAACAAGATCCAACGGCTAGATCTCAAGAACACCCGAAATAAACACAGTAGGTATAACCCTACCTAGCTGCGCTTTCCTCTGCTGATTCCCCACGATTTGATCACCAACAAGCTGCTAAACCACACCAGGAGCCTTCCTCTCGTTGTCACGGATCCAACGAGCCAAAGAACACCCAATTTGGTGGTCGGAGGAGGGAGAACGGAGGAGAAGAAGCTCGCCGGCGGAGAAGGGAAGAAACAGAGCACCGCGGGAAAGAAGAGAAAGAAGGAAGAAGAAGAGAAGAGAAGGGGGAAGAGGAGGGGAAGAAAAGAGAGGAAAGGGGGAGGGGAAAGCCGGGAAAGAGGGGGAAAAGTGAGGGGAGGGGAGGGGAAGTCTTCCCTCTCTGACAGGAGAGAGCGACGGCCAACGGCGGCCGTCCTCGCGAAGCAGAAAAGCCACCGACTCATAAATGATTGATCCTTCCTCAAGGAAGGATCGATCCTTCATGACGATCTCACAAGGCTTTCTGGCACGAAGAGGATCGATCCCTTAGCCAGAGAGAATCGATCCTTTGTGTGCTGAAAGCTAAACTTGGGCAAGAACTCAAGCCCAAGTCCGGATCTTTCGATCCCGGGTTCACCTAGCCATTCTAAACAAGCACTAACACATACAATGTTAGTGTGTGCACACGCGGGTGTGAAACAAACCAACAAGGCACAATTTACCAAATTGCCCTTGGGGTCCAAGAAACAATGCGATCCACCGGATCGCACGCTCGACGCGAAACAAACCAACGAGCCACGGGCCCGACCCAACCGGTCGACCCAGAAGTAGAGGAACGGGTCCTCACATCCTAATACCCTTAAAGGAAATCTGGTCCCGAGATTCGATAAGGGTAGGGCTCGGAAAAGAAAACAACGCCTATCAGGATACTACAAAGCGGTAAAGGGTACCTGCTGATATGACGCTGATGCTGAAGCCAACCCGGCCGCCTCTACTGGCCTCCACTGCCACTGCCACGGCCTCCGCCTCGCAGCGTCGTGCACTCCCGGCGAAAGTGACCCGGCTGGCCACACTGATAGCACAAACGCGGCACTGGGCCTGCCTGCATCCTGTCCCGCCTGGTCCACGCTCTCCGCAAGGGGCAGTCTCTCCGGTAATGCCCCAGTTGCCCGCACTCAAAGCACGTCACAGGTCTCTGCTCTGCATGCTGGATCTGACCAAACCCTGCGAACGCCTCCTGCTGAGGCTCCTCCTCCGGAAACCGCTCTTCCGGATCATCCTCCGCGAACTCCTCCTCTGCCTCCGAGAGGAGCTGGTCCTCGTCGTACTCACCGACTGACTGCTCCAGCTGTTCATCCTCTGAGAACTACTGATCGGGATCATCCTCGTCATTCGCCCCGTCTGCCTCTGGACTGTCTCCACCGACGTCCTCTGGCTGGTGCTGATAGGGCTGATGGCGTCGTGAACGGGCCTCCCCCCGCCACGGTCCTACCCCACCCTGAGCCTGCTGCGGCTGGCCGGTGCGCCCTAACCTCGAGGGGAACACTGGCTGAACTGCCCTAGGCCCTGCCTCCAGCAGTACGGCCTCCACTGACAAGGCACAGTTCACCACCTCCCTGAGAGCGCTAGCAAACCGTGCCGCCATCAGAAGCCTGATCTCGGGCTGTAGCCCCCACTGAAATTGCCGCGCTCTGGCGAGAGGATCGCTCGCCACTGGACCGGCGAACCTGACGAGCCTGGTGAACATAGCTGCATACTGAGCCACTGACTGCGTATCCTGGGAGATGCTGAGGTACTCCCGAACCAAGGCCTGACGCGCACTCTGAGAGAAGTACGCGTCGAGAAAAGACGAACGGAACATGTCCCACGAGGGGTCACTCCCGCCCCTAACGGTCAAGACAACACTCCACCAGTCCAAAGCGTCCCCGTCGAGCTGGAACGCCGCCAGTCTGACCCGAACCCGGTCATCTTGGATGAACAAAGCGTCGAGGACACGACTGACTCCTCTCAGCCAGTCGTCCGCTACTGCCGGATCACCCTCAGCACCACTGAACCTGGGCGGGTTCAGCTCCTGGAAGGTGATCACCGCTGCCGTCACAGCGCGTTCGCTAAGTGGCGGAAGAACCCTCTCGGCGAAAAGAGAGGCGTTTTCCCCCACCGCGAACTCAACACTCGTCTCTGGTGCTGGTGCAGAGTCTCGGGGCAAAGCTGTCGCGGCTACTGGAGCCTGTCGGGCGGTGCGTTGCACACGCGACCGGCCACGACTCACAACGGAACGACGTACCCGACTCCTCGGCATCTGCACACTCACCAGAAACAACAAGTATTCACTTGTCAAAAACCGCAAAACACCCAGTAAAAACAGGAAGCGAAAAAACATTACACATCACAGAAGAGCATGCACGGATGTTCTAGACATAGAACTAACCCATTCCACGCTCAATCTCAACCGAAACCTGATCCTAAACCCTGGGATCTACAACCTATGCTCTGATACCAAGCTGTCGCGCCCCAACCCGAGAAAGCCCAACCGGGCCGGGCGACGCGAACCGGAACCTACAAAAAGCGGAAAACAAAGCTGGCGAGGAATCCCTCTAACAAACCAACAAACCAACAAGGCACAATTTACCAAATTGCCCTTGGGGTCAAAGAAACAATGCGATCCACCGGATCGCACGCTCGACGCGAAACAAACCAATGAGCCACGGGCCCGACCCAACCGGTCGACCCAGGAGTAGAGAGACGGGTCCTCACAAGATCGATCTTTCAAGTAACAGAGAGCCTTCCCTTCCTGTCGAGCCAAAGAAGATCGATCCTTCCTCCCAGGAAGATCGACCTTCCTTACGACAGAGGGCACCCTCTTGTTGCGCCAAGGAAGATCGATCCTACTCGCGACAAGGGGGATCCCATGCTACTCAAGGCACAAAGATCGATCATCCTCACCAGATGATCGATCATGCTCGGGTTCAGCATGACCAACAATGAAGGATCGATCTTTCTCCCAGAAAGATCGATCTTGTTGGGTTCTCTGACGAACCTCCGACGAGAAATACCGTCGGAAAACTCCACCAAATCCCACAAAACCTTGGGATCTTGTAATACGAAGGACCACGAGTCCAAAACCGGTGGAAATACTACAAACTGACATGTATTCAGTGAGATATAAGCGAAACAAACTTCAATCAAACTCAAACTGACAAAACCGGAAAACAAACATAGGTAGGATCCCTACCTAGGCAATAGCTGCTTCAATCCCAGCTGCTAAGCCTTGGATCGTCCCAAATCTCTCCAAAATCAGACGGCTCTGAGCTCAAGAACGCGGATTTCAAAAGGGATTCAAGGAAGAGGGTTACGTCCGTTTTATAGACAAAAGAACATATCTATGAATGATCGATCTTTCCTATAATCTTTCCCTAAGGAAAGATCGATCCTTCATGACGATCACACCTTGACTTTCTGGCATTAAAAGATCAATCTTCTAGCAAGGAAAGATAGATCCTTTAGGTGCAGAAAGCTAGACTTGGGCTAAAACTCAAGCCCAAGCCCGGATCATTCGATCCCGGGTCCACCAAAGATTTCTATTCAAACACTAACACAACCAAGGTCAGTGTGTGCACACGCGGGTGTGGAACAAACCATCAAGGCGCAATTTACCAAATTTCTCTTGCGGTCTACAACGAGCCACAGGGGTAGAGGGGCAGGTCCTCATAGCAATATGGAAATGAGACGCTCCAAAATCTATCAGTACATCTACTAAAGGACTGGAAAGCTTAAAGATACCTCGGAGTACGGATGGCTCTGCCGCGCCCTGTCACGCCCCGACCCAGAAAACCCATCTAAGCCGGGACGTGATGGTCCTAAACTCTAAAATCAAACGGCGAGAGCCTCCCCTGTAAACATCACTTTTTAAACCTGGTGCACGATTATATACTCACAATTAATTTAAACTATCATTTCATCAAATCATAATACAAATTAATGACTACAATACTCAATTAACTTTAAAAAGATACAATAATGATTCAAGTCCTCTAGGTACAACAATCTCTGATCAATTTACATCAAATTGGAATACAAATACATTTCTCCTCCAGATTACAATTTATACATTTAAAGTTGTACATCAAGTGAATAGAATAAACTGATGATATCCTCGATCTCATGCACCACCAAGGGGAGTGCCGCCTCCGACACCGCAACTACCTGAAAAAGAAGGGACTGCATCGACCTGCATCGCCGATGCAGCCCAGGTATGAGTGAGCAACAAAGCTCAGTAGGGTTCTACGCTATTCTACGTCGCACAGAAAGGAAGGGAAACAATAACAATGTCGTTTCTCCACCTAAGTCTAAAGGATGCCACGGGTCACATAACCCTATCGATGTCCCAAGGGCTCTTGTCATGAAACCTCTCTTCTGAATATGTTACCAGAAGGCCACGAAACAGTAACATGCAGGATCACCCTTACCCAAGCAGGATTCCCATGCCTTGGGGACCCACGTCGGGAATGCATCGACAACCATCCTTAGCACTTGGCCTTAGAGAAGCGACACGACCTCTAAACCTCAAACAATATAATATTCCAGTCCGACTACTTAATAATCCTCGAATGATATCAAACATGATCATTGATGACAATCACGTCCTAATCCTCGACTACCCAAACCCCGGTCCTAGGGCTAGATCCGGGCTAGAACCCCGGACTAACGATCGAAACCATCGTCTACCACCTAGCCTGATGCTTCTAATGCAAACAGATGCATGCAATGCTCAAGCACAGGGATACAGGAATAGCAGCATGCAACAATATGCCAAGACAATATACACGGGCTAGGCGAAGCATCAAGCTTGCCGGAGGGTAAACATGCAAGGGTTCAAACAATAAGGATCTATCTAGCAAAGCTATAATAACAAACATCAAACATATCAAAATCCGGCATTACAACGGCGTTCACAGCCGTCAACCGCAATTTCTACAACGAGGGCACAACCTCCGCCACACAAATAATAATCAAACACATCTGCAATATACAACAGGCCACAATTACAAATTAACACAACTAGGGCACACCTTCAGCCATTTAATTAGCTAAACATCGCAACGGGCACAACTCCCTTGGTTCAACCACAAGCTAAGTATACATGTAAATAAGCATGACATGTAATTAATTGCTAATTAAACAAGGATGATTTATATCTAACTAAACATGCCGAAAATCAAATAATTAATTATCTAAAAACCACCAATTAGAACATGCTAGCCCTCGAGATCTCTAGGAATACCAATCGCATGAATCTTGAAGAATCAAACACGATAAAACATCAAAAATCCACTAACAAACTAATTTCTGGATTTCTACATTAATCCCTAGTTAGAGGCGATGAAATCTTATCAATTCGACGTCCAAACGACGTCGAATTGGAAATCAAACTTGGGCAAACGTATATTAGCATACTAGGAACATGCAGCCCAAGAATCGTTTCTAATTGATGTCTAATTTCCACATATTTTATTAATCAATTTCTTAATCTTTGTTTCGCAGCAGTTTAGAAAACAATTCACCAAAAATCGTATATAAATAAAAAAATCACGAAACCTGTGGCAATCGAAAGAGAACTCGATGATCTACAACTTTCATCTTGAAAGTTTCATGAGCTCATGCTCACACAGCTCACCAACCGAGCTTGAACGTGACTGTTCATCGAAGAACAGAGATACGATAAAATCCGGGAATAAATGCTTAGAAAACCCAATTAAATCACCATCAAATCCTAAGAACATCTACCAGATGAAGAACATGCATCAAGAGACTAATTAGAGCATAGAAATCAACTAATCCAACAAACAAACCATAGATCTAGCAAATCCTAAAGATCAAGGTAGAAACCCTACCTTAAACGCAATCCAAGCTTCAATCCTCTGCTAATCCGCCGTCCTACGTCGCCGTCGTCGTCTCCCACATCCGCTGCCGTTGCCGGAAAAGGAAGAGACAGCCGCTGGAGAGAGAGGAAGGGAAGGAGAAGGGGAAGGGGGCCTCGCCGCCGCCTCTGGCTTGCCAGGGAACTGCTGGGAGCCGTCCGACGCCTCAATCCACGCGCGACGGGAAGATGGAGGAGAGGAAGGAGAGGCCGGAGGGGATCTACGAAGAGGAGAGGAGAGGAGAGCTCGGAAGGACGTGGCCGGGGGTGATGGCGAAGGGGCTCCGGAGGAGGAAAAGGTCCGGCCGACGTGGTCGCGAGCAGAGGAGAAGAAGAGAGGGGGGTCGGGCGCGGGGAAGACCAGGGAAGGAAGAGGGAAGGAAAGAAAAGAAAAAGGAAAAGAAAGGAAGAGAAAAGGGAAAAAGGGAGAGAGAGAAAGCTAAGCCACTTGGTCTAGCCGAGTCAGCTAATCGGACCGAGTCCGATCTGACCCCAAATTGCGATCTCGTCACAATCTCATCCGGATCTTACGTTCACGGACGCTCCTACTGGATCTAGTCAATCATGTACATCAATCAAGGCTGTGTGTGCACTACGCGGGTGTGAAACCGACCGCCAAGGCGCAATTTACCAAATTGCCCTTGGGGTCCAAAAACAGCGATGCGATCAACCGATCGCAAACCAAGGTCAACCAAGCCAAACCACAAAACCAGACCCTCGACCTACCGCAGTCGGATCGGGTCCTCACAACCTATCAACCTTAAAGAAATTTCGTCCTGAAATTCGATAAGAGTAGGGTTGGAAACAACAAAACGAAAACAAGCATACCTGCACAAGACAAGAAAGGTTAGCAAGCTCGTAACCCGAGCAACCACACAAGGCATCGGGCATCAACCCCCGCAACACAAACCACCGCACGCACAAGACAGAGAACCACTTGGGACAAACTGCACATGCGCCTCTAGCACTCCCAAGTTACCTCTATAACACCTCTGTACCTCAAAGGGCTAACTCTGACGGAACCGTCCTGTCTCTCGTGACTGGTCTCTCCTGCCAATCATCTGAACTAATTGCTCTCTTATGCAATGTATCTGGCCCAAGCTCGAATCATCACGTCTGATGACGCACGACGCAACTGAATGACGCCTCCTCGACACCTCTGCTACCAACACTAAATGGATCTATCTCGTATCGTCTGAAATGACACTCTATCGCCAACTGTGTCTCCAATGGTTTTCGCTTCTTATCTGTACAAAGTCTTCTGTCAACTCTGACCTGATTTGCGCCGATTTCCTGAAAATTGGGTGACTATATATATGGATCAAAGTATGAAGTTTGTCATGCCACAACATCCACTCTGGTACTGGAAAAGGACTATAACAATGATGTTGTCAGTCAGTATTTCATCTCCGCCTCCTGACTGGGGAGGTAACAAGGAAAGAACTCTATTTCTGACCTCTGCACCGATGACAACTAAGCTGATGACGAAGTCCATAATATTCCCTCATGCCTCTGGGATGAACAGTACCAAGGAAAAAGTGAGCCTCACCAATGATGTCCTCGCGCAACCCTGAAACTCCTACTCGGCCTCTGAAGCACAATCAACTGTCTGCTGATGCCGTCAGAAATCTCTGTAGGCTCGGTGACATCGTCGCTCCACGTCGTCATGACTCTAGTGCAGACTATCAGAGTAGGGTTACCTCGGCCTCCAACCTCGTCCGGTCTCTGTCCTCTGCCAACTCTAACTAATACTCTGTGCGGATGGACCTTCAGGAACACTGGACTGAAAAACTCCAAATGTCATCACCTCTAACCTGCATAACTCTCTCGTCCACTCTGCACCTTCAGAAGTCTTTATCTGATCTGTGCTAGTCTCTCTGAGGGTTGTCTGATGACGCCTGGAATGGTGGGTGATGCCTCAACAACCTCTGTTAAGCAATCGGAAGAACGGCGCGAACTGTCGTACTATGCCTCGAATGGTACGTAAGTCTGGACTAACGACTGCTGACGTAGACGGACTCCAGCAAAATGACGTACTCCTCCAGCTGCATGCTGCATCAAGGACACATGCCCTAAGCATGTCCTCCGAGATCTGGATCATCCCTGCTGAGTCCTCGGTAATCTGGTGACGACATCCACCAATTCTATGCTTCCACTTTCGCTGACACTGGAAAAGCTGCAATGGGTCTGCTATCTGCTGATGCTGTCTGACTCTCATCGACACGCTGGGCAACAATCTGGGCACGGACCTCCGTAAAATTCATGTCATCGCTTCACATCACCATCACTCTGGACTGACATACTGACATCTTCTGAGTGGTAATGAGTGCTGTCTGAACTGGATAACTGCCTCCATCTCCGCCACTGCTGGGTTGTCACTGCCGCTAAAGTTGCTCTAATTCCTCTGGCCCATCTGCCCGAGGTAAGAACTATGGCATTGGCCAAAACTGAAAGGTAAAATACCCGAAAGGTCGAAACCTTTCTAGCAACTACCAGTTGCTATCACCCTTAAAGGCACTAACATAGTAACTTTAAGACAAGACCTCCGGTCTCCTGGTCAATCTGGTCAACAGTCCCGCGGTCCTGGAGATGCCTTTGCTTAATCTCGAATACAGTCTTCGATCTCTGCCGTCACATATCTGCTTCGAGCTCAGTTGGATCAACTAATTTGTCTGCCGCTGACACAATCCGTATCTCGTACTGAAAGCTGCAATCAGGATGTTGCAATCCCGAAACTTTATCTGATTGTAGCTGGTGCGAAGTCTGACCTACGAGAGGGTCTAGAAAACTCTGAGCTGACGAGTATCTTGGCGATGCACTGCAACGGGCACGTACTCGTCAGAGAATGAAAGGCTCGGAGACGGTCTGCTGATGTGACTGATGAAACTGCTGATGTCGCTCAAATGTGTCACGCACAGCGGTCGCGGTGCAGTACAGCATAAGAAAGGTCGAATCCCACAGAGAGACAAGCAGGAAAGATCCAGAAATACAAATAACAATGAACTGAAAACAATGAAGAAAGCTAACTAAATTAAATTAGATCAAAGGATTAATGAAATGTAATGTTAACTAAAGATATCAGGCTTTTGATAAGGCTAGGCTTCAGGAATCACTTCACTCGAATTTAGACTCTTCTCTTCTCAATGGTCCATATAATACTCAGTTAAGGGATTCACATCCCAATCGCCTTAACCAGAAGATATAGAATTATGAATCTGATAAAATATAAATGTCTCTTCCTATGATTGGTTCTTCCTTTTTATAGTTCTAACTTCATCCAACCAAACCTAAGAATACACGATACCGGCTGTCACTACAGGCAACGCGCAGCAAAAGTTCATCGGGACAAAGCCCTAACTCAAACCGGATCCCTAAGAATACACAATACCAACTCTCACAATCGGCAATGCATAGCAAAGATCCCACGGATAGAGCCCCAACCTTGTCTTACCAGATCCCTAAGAATACACAATACCAGCTGTCACTACGGGCAATGCATAGCAAAGGTCTCGCGAGACTCGGTAGGAGAATCAAAAGAGATAACTATGGGATCACAATATCATAAAAGAAGCATGACTGGATTTATAATAATGTTTAACCACAAAGCAATCTGTGAAGATCCAATACATAAGAAGAGTTTAACAATAAAGATTAAAAACTATGAACCATTGTTGGAGAAGAAGCCCTAGTCCTCGCTAGATCATCCGTCCGCCATGCCCGTGGATTACTCGGCCATGGATGGAGATGTCTCCATCTTTTTCCTCTTGAAAAACTCCTGAAAAGAGCCTCCAAAAAAGTCCAAGAAGTCCCCTTCAAACCCTAGAAAGAGTCCTATTTATAGCCCCAAAGTCTCTCCATCAACGGATTTGATCTAAACCGTTGATTTAATTCACTGGGAACGTCCGATCGATCCTTCTCGGGGTGCTGTATCGATCGGATACGTTAAAATCTTCAACTTCTAACTTCGCCCGTTTCCGATCGATCGGACTAAGGGAGTCGGATCGATCGATTTCGTAAAAATCCTCCGTCTCTGGCTATTCCCGAGTCCGATCGATGGATGGATCGATCGAACTGTGTTCCTTTAAAAAGCATACGTTCTGTCACCCTTTAATTCCCAAGTCCGATCGATCGAATTATGAGTGTTGGATCGATCGGATGAGTAAAAATCCGCTGTTTTTGGCTTTTTCCGAGTCCGATCGATCGGACCATTGGTGTCGGATCGATCGGACCCCATAGGAGGGATGGATGGATCGATTGGATGCGTTGTGGCTGAGAAACACATGTTCTGTCACGTTTTTGCGTGGTCCGATCGATCGGCGGATCGCTCGGACTTCCAGCTTATTTTCCTTTCTGCCATTCAGACTGCGCATCGGTACTGAAATTGCCGTAACTTCCTCTAGGAAACTCGGAATCATGAACTGTAAAATTCTCCAGAATCTAGACTTCAAGAGCTTTCCAACCATATATGGCACATCATCTGGTTCTTCATGAGCAGGTACAGATTAATTTTTGAAGTTGATCCATATACTCTTTTCAGCTTCTTTTATCTCCAATTTCCTGCATTTTCCAAACAACCATGTGAAGCAACATATAGATGTAAAAATAGTAATAAAGATGCTGTTTAATGATAATAATTTAGCAATTGAGATGGTTATAAGACTGTTCAGAGTGCACTTTCATGCACTCATCAACTGCTGAGACGGCGAAAACTGCTACACGTGTTCCAACTGCTGATGGTCTAGAAGAGCGAACACACGTCCTCAATGGTCGTCTCTACCCCCAAATACAGCCCGGCCAACTTGGCCCTGAGGTCTCCGCGACGTGTTCACTGAAGACACTGGCAGAATTACCCTGAACGAACCTCGAGTCCAAACTCGGCAATCCCGCGAAGGCGGAATATCCTGGAAGCTCCTCAAAAGGACAGCTGCACAAACAACAACATGAGGGAAACCTGCTCTCCTGAGCACCCTAAAAACAAAAGAGGGAGGAGTTCACCACAGACTGGTGAACAAACCCCAGCTCCCGACAACCGGAAGAATCGCAAACCCGCGACCTTCAACGAGAGCAAAACAACGCCGTTAGGTGTACCCACGACACCTTCCCACGGCCAAAGAAGCACAACTCGGTGCGCGACCAACTAGCGCAAACCGAGGAAGCCGTCGAACCCCAACGTGTCCCACACGTGGGCGACGGACACCTAGAGGTCTCCAACCTCTAGCAAACGCCCCGACAAGAGCAACCAACCCAAGCTCTTGTCCCAAATCGGTGGCTACGCCCAAAGCCACACCCGACTCCAGTCCCAAGCCAACGCGGCTACACGGAGACGAGTCACAAGGAGGAAACACCCAGCACCACAAGGAAGCACGAGCCGCAAGACGCTTCGAAAGCTGAATTCTGAAGCTGAAATCTGAAGGAAGGCGGCTCCGAAACTGGCTGCTGTTGAAGCTACTATCTGGAATCTGAATTCCCGCGTCTACCCAAGGTACCTGCCCCAACTGAGGTATCAACCCACTGCTCTGCCCTACGCCGCGTGCCACGGCCGACTGCTCTGCGGTAAGCGCCCAGCGCCCCTCGCAATCAGCACCGTCGGTGGAAGGACACCCAGCGGCTAGCACTCGAGCACCCAATGGAATACCCCTCAGTATGGCGGTCCAGGCTACCTCTCAAGGGACCGGCACGACGCTGCTGCTGCCACGGCTGTCGCTGATGCTGAAACCACTGCCTCAACCAACGGCTACCTTGTCGTTCCCCAAAAGCAGGAACGACAACCCCGAAACTCACCACGACCACCGACCAACAGTCCGGTGTCAACCCTCAAGTCATCTGTCTCAGTATCCGGAGTACAGTCTAGGGCGTCCCCCGCTATCGCTCCAGCATACCGAGCCAGGTGATCCAAGCAACCCGCGTGCTGCCACGCGGTGCGAGTACTAAGAACAAAGGAAGGTACTCCCAACTACACCACCCTCCAAGGGTAGGTGCCAGAAAACAGTACGCGAACTGTTCTCAACACACAACCAACAGTGTCCCTAGTGGCCCCGACAAGCGCCACTACACATCGCTTCCTAGGAAGGCAAGAAAACAAAGGCTTCCCAAGCAAGCGATACTCCAGGATGTCCAAAACATCCAGGATCCGGGACACCTCCTTCAATCAGTCCTCTACTGTCGAAGGATCTCCAACATCGCCCCTGGACCACAACGGGTCCACCTCTCAGGATTCCAAGACTACTGATCGCTCGCAAATGCGTCGTTAAATCAGATGCAAAACACAATTTAGAATTTATAATCCTTCAATCAATACTACTCTACAAACGTAGAACAGTGGTGAGATCCGGAGTCGAACCACAGGGAAAGATTGTTTAACAAAAGAAGAAATCAAATTAAATCTCTAAACACAAGTCCTAAGGCGAAGAAAAGGAGTTTTAATGGTTTTGTTATCTAAGGAATTAAACTACTGAAAAAGCAATGAAAAGGTTGGGATAAATCAATGAGAGAAAACCTAGGGATTACTCAATCCACTCTAATTTCACCTCTTGTATTCTCTAGTATCTTCTTGTTCTCTAATCTAGACATATGGAATCACGGCTTCTTAAGCTCGCATGAATCCTTAAAAGAACGCTCATGTTATCCTACGGCATAGTCTATCTTCGCTTAGCATAGACTGTCTTCGGACTTAACCTGAGTACAATCTATCTTTGCTTAGCATAAACTATCTCAAAGGCATGCACAAAAGCGACATTAAAATCATCCTATAGATCTCTACTATCAAGCACCGCAATCAAGTAAGACTAAAAACACGTCAAGGAACTCGGTTCCCTCAACTCTTTTATCATTAAAACCAAATCTATAAGATCATGTCTAGTATAAAAATACAACATTCAACTAGAAAATACAAGAAGGCTACATTAGAGCTTCATGAAATCCCTAAGTGAGAGATTAGCCACTCATCTTTGGGATGAAGGCCATGTATTCGATGAAGAACGCTTGAGATCGACGCCGCATCTCCGTCTCCTTCAGCAACCCTAATCCTCTCTTTTTCTCTCTATGGGGGCTTCTAGTTTTTGGATAACAAAACCCTTTTTATATGCTAATTCCCGAAGGGTTTTGGGTTGAGTTGGACCTCTAGTGCAACTCGGATTTCCTAGTTTAATCCTCACAGCTTCTTCCGGTTGTAACTGGGTTCAACCAGTCCATAATCTGAGAATGAGTCCAACACGAAAGATGTAGATTTGGAAGTTTTCTGTCAGATCTTGAAGATTTGATAATATTTGGACTTATCTGAAATATTTGGTGAATATTCTCCGGCATGTTGACGGACTAGTCTTACAACAGCTAAATATCTTCATCTTCTTCAGAACTGCTATCAATCCATCAGAAATCTCTGAAAGTATACAACATGAAAGTTGTACATCGTGATGTCTTCTAGATGTCACCAAAATTTCAGAACATTTGGACATAAGAGTAATTTCGGGTGAGTATTATGCTAACAGTCGACAGAGCAGTGTATTTCAGCATATTAACCCTTTTTTGTAATTTCTAGCTTGAATCTTCATTAAACCTGAAATCAACTAACAAACTATCAAATACAAACACTCTAAGCCTAACAAAGTTAAATTAAGGGGTTTAATTATGGATATTTAGTAACTCATCAAGTACAGAGGCAACACACGTCCAATCCCCTACTCGCTCATCTCCAGCACGGGGGGAGACTGTCAAGCGAGGGAACGGACGACACCGGCATGCATGCACATCTCTCCCTGAGACGTCATGTCACAGCCGGAAAATAACAAAACAGGCAACAATCAATAAAGTGGAAACATATCACACAATCGCAAACAGCTATGCAAGGATGTTCTAGACCTAGAACTATCTCATTCCACACTCAAAACCCTAACACCGCAAACCTAATCCTATCCCTGGGACCTATAGTTTGCTCTGATACCAAGTTGTCACGCCCCGACCCAGAAAACCCATCCGAGCCGGGATGTGAGGGTCCTAAACTCTAAAATCAAACAGCGAGAGCCTCCCTTGTAAACATCACTTTTAAACCTGGTGCACGATTATAATATTCACAATTAATTTAAACTATCCTATGATCAAATCATAATACAAATTAACGACTACAATACTCAATTAACTTTAAAAAGATACAATAATGATTCAAGTCCTCTAAATACATCAATCTCTGATCAATTTACATCAAATTGAAATACAAATATATTTCTCCTTCATATTACAATTTATACATTTAAAGTTGTACATCAACTGAATAGAATAAACTGATGATATCCTCGATCTCACGCATCACCAAGGGGAGTGCCGCCTCCAACACCGCAACTACCTGAAAAAGAAGGGACTGCATCGACCTGCATCGCCGATGCAACCCAGGTAGGAGTGAGCAACAAAGCTCAGTAGGGTTCTACGCTATTCTACGTCGCACAGAAAGGAAGGGAAACAACAACAATGTCGTTTCTCCGCCTAAGTCTAAAGGATGCCACGGGTCCCATAACCCTATCGATGTCCCAAGGGCTCCTGTCATGAAACCTCTCTCCTGAACATGTTACCAGGAGGCCACGAAACAGTAACATGCAGGATCACCCTTACCCAAGCAGGATTCCCATGCCTTGGGGACCCACGTCGGGAATGCATCGACAACCATCCTTAGCACTTGGCCTTGGAGAAGCGACACAACCTCTAAACCTCAAACAATATAATATTCCAGTCCGACTACTTAATAATCCTCGAATGATATCAAACATGATCATTGATGACAATCACGTCCTAATCCTCGACTACCCAAACCCCGGTCCTAGGGCTAGATCCGGGCTACCCGAGAACCCCGGACCCAAGCAGGATCACCCTTACCCAAGCAGGATTCCCATGCCTTGGGGACCCACGTCGGGAACGTATCGACAACCATCCTTAGCACTTGGCCTTGGAGAAGCGACACGACCTCTAAACCTCAAACAATATAATATTCTAGTCCGACTACTTAATAATCCTCGAATGATATCAAACATGATCATTGATGACAATCACGTCCTAATCCTCGACTACCCAAACCCCGGTCCTAGGGCTAGATCCGGGCTACCCGAGAACCCCGGACCGACGATCGAAACCATCGTCTACCACCTAGCCTGATGCTTCTAATGCAAACAGATGCATGCAATGCTCAAGCACAGGGATACAGGAATAGCAGGATGCAACAATATGCCAAGACAACATACACGGGCTAGGCGAAGGATCAAGCTTGCCGGAGGGTAAGCATGCAAGGGTTCAAACAATAAGGATCTATCTAGCAAAGCTATAAAAACAAACATCCAACAGATCAAAATCCGGCATTACAACGGCGTCCACAGCCGTAAACCGTAATTTCTACAACGGGGGCACAACCCCGGCCACACAAATAATAATCAAACACATCTGCAATATACAACAGGCCACAATTACAAATTAACACAACTAGGGCACACCTTCGGCCATTTAATTAGCTAAACATCCCAAGGGGCACAACTCCCTTGGTTCAACCACAAGCTAAGTATACATGTAAATAAGCATGACATGTAATTAATTCCTAATTAAATAAGGATGATTTATATCTAACTAAACATGCCGAAAATCAAACAATTAATTATCTAAAAACCACCAATTAGAACATGCTAGCCCTCGAGATCTCTAGGAATACCGATCGCATGAATTTTGAAGAATCAAACACGATAAAACATCAAAAATCCACTAACAAACTAATTTCTGGATTTCTACATTAATCCCTAGTTAGAGGCAATGAAATCTTATCAATTCGACGTCCAAACGACGTCGAATTGGAAATCAAACTTGGGCAAACGTATATTAGCATACTAGGAACATGCGGCCCAAGAATCGTATCTAATTGATGTCTAATTTCCACATATTTTATTAATCAATTTCTTAATCTTTGTTTCACAGCAGTTTAGAAAACAATTCACTAAAAATCGTATATAAATCCAAAAATCACGAAACCAGTGGCAATCGAAAGAGAACTCGATGATCTACAACTTTCATCTTGAAAGTTTCATGAGCTCATGCTCACACAGCTCACCAACCGAGCTTGAACGTGACTGTTCATCGAAGAACAGAGATACGATAAAATCCGGGAATAAATGCTTAGAAAACCCAATTAAATCACCATCAAATCCTAAGAACATCTACCAGATGAAGAACATGCATCAAGAGACTAATTAGAGCATAGAAATCAACTAATCCAACAAACAAATCCTAGATCTAGCAAATCCTAAAGATCAAGGTAGAAACCCTACCTTAAACGCAATCCAAGCTTCAATCCTCTGCGAATCCGCCGCCCTACGTCGCCGTCGTCGTCTCCCGCTCGTCGGAGACCCGCCGGGGGTCCTCCCACATCCGTTGCCGTTGTCGGAGAAGGAAGAGACAGCCGCAGGAGAGAGAGGAAGGGAAGGAGAAGGGGAAGGGGGCCTCGCCGCCGCCTCTGGCTTGCCGGGAGCCGTCCGACGCCTCCAGCCACACGCGACGGGAAGATGGAGGAGAGGAGGGAGAGGCCGGAGGGGATCTGGGAAGAGGAGAGGAGAGGAGAGCTCGGGAGGACGTGGGCGGCGGTGATGGTGAAGGGGCTCCGGAGGAGGAAGAGGGCCGGCTGATGTGGTCGCGAGCGGAGGAGAAGAAGAGAGGGGGGTCGGGCGCGGGGGACAGCAGGGAAGGAAGAGGGAACGAAAGAAAAGAAAAAGGAAAAGAAAGGAAGAGAAAAGGGAAAAAGGGAGAGAGAGAAAGCTAAGCCACTTGGTCTAGCCAAGTCAGCTAATCGGACCGAGTCCGATCTGACCCCAAATTGCGATCTCGTCGCAATCTCATCCGGATCTGATGTTCACGGACGCTCCTACTGGATCTATTCAATCACGTACATCAATCAAGGCTGTGTGTGCACTACGCGGGTGTGAAACCGACCGCCAAGGCCCAATTTACCAAATTGCCCTTGGGGTCCAAAAACAGCGATGCGATGAACCGATCGCAAACCAAGGCCAAACCACAAAACCAGACCCTCGACCTACCGCAGTCGGACCGGGTTGGAGGAACGGGTCCTTACACGGCCTGCTGGTACTGCTGGTAATTCTGTGGCGGCTGGTACAACTACATGGTGTCCGCCTGCTCACGTTATGGAAGGGAAAACACACGTCCTAGCTGGCCGCCTCCACCTCTAGAGTGACTCGTTCCAACCCCTGATCTGTGCCCACCACTTCTCCCCTGCCAAGCTCTGGACCCTCCGCCTCTACTGCCCTGCGACATAGCGTCTCGTGCTCATTGTAGGTGACAGTCTCTACAGAAGTGTCCCAACTGCCCGCCTTGGAGCCACGTTATTGACGTGCCATCAGGGCGCTGACCCAAGTCTCCCCCTGACGAAGCCTGCCTTGACGGCCCATCCGTCAGAAGAAACTGGCCCGCTGGACTCGACAACTACGGTTGAAACTGATGTGGGCGCCGTGACTGCTGTTGGAAGGGTCGCGGGCGCTGTTGCTGCCCTCTACCGAATCCCCCTCTGCCCTGGGGTCTCTGCGGTGTGCTAGTAGAGAATGCCGGTGGAAATGCCAGACACCTCTCATCCTGCAACTGCGCCTCCACTACTAAGGCGCAATTCAGAACTACTGCGTACTGATATCGCTCAAATGTGTCACCACACAGTGGAGCAGTGCAGCATAACATAAGAGAGGTTGCACCCATAGAGAGACAAGCAGAAAACATCCAAAACGCAAATAACATCGAATTGAAGACAAACGAGAACTTAAGAATTAACTAAATTAGATCATAGGATTTAATTATACATAAGATTAACTAAAGATATCATGATTTTAATAAGGCTAGGCATCGGGAATCACTTCACTCGGATTTAGGTTCTTCTCTTCTCAATGGTTCATACAATACTACTCAGTCAAGGGATTCACATCCCAATCACCTTATCTGGAAGATATGGAACTATAAACCTAACAAAATATATAAACGTCTTTTCCTACGATTGATTCTTCCTTTTATAGCTCTAACTTCATATTACCAAAACCTAAGACTATATGATACTGACTGACACTACAGGCAATATATAACAAAAGTTCCTCGTGACAAAGCCCTACCCTATTTTATCATATCTCTAAGAATACACAATACCAACTCTCACAATCGGCAATGCATAGCAAAGAATTCACGAGATAAAGTAGGTAAACAATAGATATAACCATGGAATTACAAGATCATGAAAGAAGCATGACTAGATTTATAATATCATTCATTCACATAGAAATCCATAATCTGAAAATAATCCTTGAAAATTCAATACATACAAAAGAGTTTAACAATAAAGATTAAAACTATGAACCATGATAAAGAAGAAACCCTAATCATCGCTAGGTCATCCGTCCGTCATACCCGCGACTTACTCGATCATGGATGGAGATTTCATCATCTTCTTCCTTGTTTTTCTCCCCTCCAAACTCTGTAGAACACCCTTTTGAAAAGCTCCCAATTTCAGATTAAATAACCATTTATATAGGGGAACTTCCGAAATTAGGGTTTTGGTTGAGTTGGACTTCTGGTGCAACTCGGATTTCCTGAATTAATGCTGGCAGCCAATTCCGGTCGCAACTGGGTCCAATCCATTCAGATGCTGAGAACGAGTCGAACTTCAAAGATTTAGGTTAAGAAGTCTTCTATTATATCCCGAAGATTTCATAATATTCGGAATTATATAGAATATTTGGTGAATATGCTTCTCAGCTTCGACAGAACAGCTTTTAGCTTTTGTAACTTTATCTATTCTTCAAATCTGCTATTAGACCATCCAGAATCTCACAAAATATCCAACAGAAAAGTTGTAGATCTCTGAGTCTTCTATCACATATTTAAATTTTAGAATATTTTGACTTCGAGGGAATATTTACCGAATAGTTTTCTACCAGTCAACGAAACTGTATTTTTCCTCATTTTCCTTAACCTGGGTCGCCCCGACTAAGATCGATCTTTATAGGGCAAAGGATCAATCTTCATGAAACTAGCTCTCTGTCAATTCTCTGTCACCGGCTGAGTGGCAAAAAGATGATCAATCTTCTTTGACATCATATCGATCTTCTTCTTTCGTAGTTGCTTGCTTCTGCACCTCTCGCACTAAAAATGGCATATCTTACTGTAGGAAACTTCAAATCATGAACCGTAAAAACTCCCAGAAACTAGACTTGTAGAGCTTTCCTACCATGTATGGAACTTCATCTGATTCGTTCCAAGAAGGTACAGTTTTAGCGTTAAAAACCCATCTTTGCTTGAATTTCCGGCATAATACAAATAACTTTGTGAAGCAATATATACAGATGAAATAATCTATATAAATCATGAAAACTCAGCAAATAAGCTGCTCTTAGTCATGTTTAGAGTGAAATTTCATGCACTCATCACACCCCCAACGAGCTTATTGCTAGTATCTAGCAATTCAAAGCGCATAAAATATAATTAAGCACACCAACGGTCTAAGGCTGTAGAAATGCATGACAAAAATTTTACCTTATCAAGTCAATAGTGTTATGTATAGTACAGAGCATGAAAACTTCTTATACTCATGCACATACTACCAACATATAAAGTTAACTTCTACACTTCAAACATGCTAATCACTATCCAGAAGAACACATCTGACGTGATAAATAAATGTTACGTACAGAAGCAACTTTTACCCACCATTAGTCCAAACATACTACTATCTTCCTGACCAATCATCCAACACTTGCACTTCAAGTACAACATGCTCTTTCTTTTTCTCTTTTTTTTTTTTGAACTATCAGACACTTTGTCTTTTTACGCGAGCACTCTCCGCTTCTTGAGGCGCAGAGACCCGGTTACTTAGCAAACCACTTAATTTTTTTTTCTTTTTTTTAGCTATAAGTGATTCTATCTTTTTACGCGAGTTCCCCGCTTCCTGAGGCAAGAATACCCGATTACTCAGTAGATCACTTAATAGTCGTTTAGGCACAGCTTGATCAAGCTCCAGAATTTGTTTTTATATCTATGCATGTAATACTCAACATACTAGCTAAAGTTGAAATCATGGTCCAGATTAACAATAGCATGCTCATTCCTATGGTGAGTATAATTACCACTGCATATAAAGTGTTCGTGTGTGAATCACATGATGTTCTACCTTCAGGTTATCACACATGCAATCCATGTATATGTCAATTCATTTGAAAGCAACATGTATAATAAGCATAAAAATTTCAGCTCATGTACAATTTCTAGTAACATGCTCAATTCAACACTATTAAACCCACAAAGCAGCATGCATAAGGTCATGCATGCCTACACCCTCCAACCTGATATTCACATTATCCTCAATGTGTGCTAAGTATGGCAAGAGTATAAAACGGGGTGCAGGTTGAAATGTCAAATAGAATAGATAAGAATTATAAATCGATATAGGACCGAGGCCACCTGACAAAATAGTTGAAGTCTTGCCCAAAGCTCCTCAGGGTGGCCGAATTTCACATGCCCATGATTGTTGTTTGAAACTCTCAAGCAAGGTAGATGGTGGTCCAAACATCCTAAGAAATAAGATAACAAACGAAAACAAATGAAAATAAAACCAAACAAACTAAAACAACCTAACCTAATCAAAAGGGAAATGATAGATAGTAGAAGGTCATCCCTCGTAGACAGGGTCTACGAGAGGAACATAATGCTCATCAGTGGCCGCCTTCTCTGAGATCGGCTTCAGTCGCTGTCCATTGACCTTGAACAACCTCCCATCCTTCGGATCTTCAATCTCCACAGCTCCATTCTCAAATATTCTGCTAACGTTAAAGGGGTCGGTCCATCGTGATCTCAGCTTCTTAGGATGTAGGTGTAGCCATGCATCATACAAGTAGATTTGATGTCCTTCTTGAAACGTTTTCCTCAGGATCCGCTTGTCATGGTAGGCCTTTGTTTTTGCCTTGAATATCCTGGAACTGTCATAAGCATCATTCCTGAGTTCCTCCAGCTCAGACAGCTGGAGTTTCCGTTCCTGACCTGCAACATCCAAAGTAAAATTCAGTGACTTAATAGCCCAATATGCCTTATGTTCTAACTCAACTAGGAGATGGCATGGTTTTCCATAGACAAGGCGAAACAAAGACATCCCCAGAGTAGTCTTGTAGGCGGTGCGATAGGCCCACAATGCGTCTGATAGCCTCAAGGACCAATCTTTTCTATTAGGGTTCACTGTCTTTTCCAGGGTTTTTTTTATCTCCCTATTGGCCAATTAAGCTTGGCTATTCTTCTTTGGATGATAAGCAATGGAAACCTTATGTGTGACTCCATACCTGCGCATCAAAACCTCAAAAGAAAGGTTACAAAAATAGGATCCCTGATAACTAATAATAATCCTAGGAGTACCAAATCGGGACAAAACATGCTCTTTAAAAAACTTGATAACAGTGGAATGATCATTGTTCCTACATGCAATGGCTTCTACCCACTTAGAAACATATTCAACAGCTAACAAGATATATAAATGCCCAAAAGAAGAAGGAAATGGTCCCATAAAATCTATACCCCAACAATCAAAGATCTCTACAGCTTGAATGGGGTTCAACAACATCATATGTCTCCTAGATAAAGCTCCTAATGTTAGGTATTTATTACAGGATCCGCAGAAAATATTAACATCATGAAACATAGTAGGCCAGTAAAAGCCACATTCAAGAATTTTAGTAGCAGTCTTCTTCATCGAAAAATAGTCTCCACATACATGAGAGTGACAGAATGTAATGATGCTTTTTATTTCATAATCAGGGATACAATGGCACATAATCTGGTCAGGAATATACTTAAACAAACAGGGATCATCCCAATAAAAGTTCTTTACTTCAACAAAAAATCTACGCTTATCCTGCACACTCCAATGGGGAGGGATCTCACCTATCATCAAGTAATTGACAATGTGCGCTAACTAGGACTGCCGTGCAAATAAAAAAAGTTGCTCATCAGGGAAGTCATCCATGATCGGTGGCTCATTTTTCGCTACTTCCACCATCAACCTTGATAGGTGATCAACAACTACGTTCTCCACACCCTTCTTGTCTTTGATGGAGATATCGAATTCCTGCAAGGTCAATATCCAACGAATTATACGCGCTTTGGCATCCTTCTTGGTGAGAAGGTATTTAAGCGCGACATGATCAGTCAAGATAGTAATGGGAGAACCAATCAAATAAACACGAAACTTGTCTAATGCAAATACTATAGCCAATAGTTCTTTCTCATTGGTAGAATAAATGATCTGTGCATTATCCAATGTTCGGCTAGCATAATGAATAACATGAGGGTTACCATCTTTTCGCTGCCCTAAAATTGCTCCTGCAACAAAATCACTAGCATCACACATTAACTCGAAAGGAAGGCTCCAATCAGGTGGCTGTATAATAGGTGCAGAAGTCAGTTTATTAATCAAGGCCTGAAAAGCCTTCTGACAATCAACAGTCAACTCAAAACGAGTGTCTTTTATCAAAAGATTACACAAAGGTCGAGGAATAGCAAAAAAATTCTTAATGAATCTTCTGTAAAAACCAGCATGTCCTAAAAAGGATCTAACATCTTTAACAGTCTTTGGTACATGAAGCTTTGAGATGAGTTCGATTTTTGATTGATCCACCTCAATGCCTCTAGAAGAGACTATGTGGCCCAACACAATGCCTGAGGGCACCATGAAGTGACACTTTTCCCAATTAAGCACAAGGTGCTTCTCTTCACACTTGACCAAGACTCTCTTTATATAATTCAAACATGCATCAAAAGTAGTACCAAACACAGTCAAATCATCCATATATACTTCCATGCATTCCTCGATCATATCAGCAAACATACTCATCATATAACGTTGAAAAATAGCAGGAACATTACACAATCCAAATGGGATTCTACGGAAAGCATAACTACCAAAAGGACATGTAAAAGTAATTTTTTCCTGACCTTTTAATGCAATCTCAATTTTATAATATCCAGAATAACCATTAGAAAACAATAAAAAGGATGTTCAGCTACTCTCTCTAAAATCTGGTCTAAAAAAGGTAATGGAAAGTGATCCTTACGGGTGGCTACTTTAAGTTTCCTATAGTCTATACACATGCGCCAACCTATCACCAATTTAGTGGGGACAAAGTCTCTACTTTCATTTTTAACAACGGTGACACCAGATCTTTTTGGCGCAATCTGTGTAGGGCTCACCCACTTGCTATCAGCAATGGGATAGATGATCCCTAAATCTAATAATTTCAACACTTTGGTTTTTACTACCTCTTTAATTGTAGGGTTCAACCTACGCTAAGGATCCCTATGAGGTACAACCCCCTGTTCAAGATTAATCTTATGGGAACATATTAAGGGACTAATACCTTTCAGATCTGCTATATTCCAACCAATAGCTGATTTATGCTCATTTAAAACGCTAAGTAATTGCTCACCTTGTTCTGCAGTTAAACCTGAAGAAATAATAACTGGATATGTATCACTTGGACCAAGATAGATATGCTTTAATCCTTGAGGAAGCGGCTTCAGGTCCAGCTTGGGCGGTTCCACTATTGGTGGCGTTGGTGGCCGTCCTCATTGTGACAATTTTTCAAACTTTGGATGCCATGGACCTGCAAAAGAACAATGTTCCAAATTATGCACATACCATCAACATCAACATTTTCATCCAAATCTAATTCAAGAGAATTAATTTTAGTTGCAGCAAACTCCTCTCCAGTGAGCGAATCAATCTGATAAATCTGCTGGTGTTCATCATCCTCATTAGGCTGCTTAGCAACATTAAAAACATTAATTTCTAAAGTTATATTCCCAAACGTTAACTTCATTAAGCCATTCCTGCAATTAATTATAGTATTAGCAGTAGCAAGAAACGGTCTACCTAAAATAATGGGAATTCTTGCATCAGCATTTACTACAGCCTGAGTATCCAAGACTAAGAAATCAACTGGATAATAAAATTTATCTATTTGAACAAGCACATCCTCTACTACCTCTCGTGGAGTTTTCGTGAATCTATATACCAGATACAGAACCACGGATGTCGACTTAATTTGTCCTAAACCTAGTTGCAAGTACACAGAATATGGCATTAAATTGACACTTGCACCAAGATCTAATAAAGCTTGTCCTACTTCATGCTCTCCAATGAAACAAGACATAATAGGACAGCCAGGATCCTTATATTTCGGAGGAATCCTATGCTGAAGCAATGCACTAACCTGTTCTATTAAAAATGCTATTTTCTTAACATGAGGTCGTCTCTTCATAGTGCATAAATCTTTAATTACTTTAGCATATGTAGGAATTTGCTTAATAACATGCAAAAAAGAAAAGTTTATCTTAACCTGCTGAAGATGCTCCAAAACCTCGTTGTTGGGCTCCATGGTCAATTTAGTGAATTTCAATGCCTAAGAGAAAGGGACACGTACCTTAAAGTCACCTGGCGTAGGGCCATCTGGATGATCGGCCTCTGCATGGTTCTCCTCAATCCGGTCCTCTTCTTGAACAACAATAGGAGGTTCGGTGGGCTTTTTTGAAGGACTTTTTGTTGTTTTCCCGCTTCTTGTAGTTACGGTGTTCATCTCCTTCACATTATTTTGCTCAACACTAGATACCTGAGTCTGTTGAGGTTGAGCTGGGAACTTCTCTCATTCATGCATGCTCAAAGAGTTGATCAGCTTCGTGATCTGGTTCTTGATCTCTTGAATATCCTCCTTTCTTTTCTTAGATTCGTGCACAATCATAGATTTCAGTTCCTGCAAACTATCATAAAATGTAGGCCTAGGAAAAACAGATGCATTATAGGAAGGGTTAGAAAAAGGCTTATTAGGTGGTGGTTGATGTTGCTCGTTGCTTTGTGGAGCGTTTGACTTCCAGCTGAAATTCAGATGCTCTTGTCATCTTGGATTACACGTTTCCGAGTAAGGAGTGTACGGCCTCCTGAATCCGCCTACATCGTTGCAATGCTCGTCGTACACACCCCTCATCTCAACATAAGTAGGACAACCGTCAATCTGGTGGTCCACACCCTGACAAATCACACAAGGGACAGCTGGCCTCGGAGGTTCACTATATGGATAAGTTTGGGCAGCCATCATGTCTTTTGTCTTTAATAACTCTAGCTCCCTTGTCAGGCTCTCCACTTTAGCCTTAAGTGCATTCTCCTCCCGCAGCTGATAAATTCCTCCAGCTTGTTGTTGCGGTTATGGTCTGGCCCTATTTGTACTTTCTGTTGCACTCGTTCCAGTCCATGTATGAGCTTTCTCAGCAAGCTCAGTCAAATATTCAATTGCTGCATCAGGATATGTTTGTAAAAATTCACCATTACACATCATCTCAACAAATTGGCGTTCTCTAATAGTCAAACCATCATAGAAATAACTAACAAGATGACAACTTTCATATCCATGATAAGGACATAAATTCAACATGTCTTTAAATCATTCCCACGCCTGATACAAGGTTTCACTATCCTTCTGTGTAAAGGTTGAAATCTGTTTCTTAAGTGCATTGATTTTGTGTTGTGGGAAATACTTGTTGAAAAACATCTGTGTCATTTCAACCCAAGTTCCTATAGATCATAGCCTCAAAGAATATGACCAACTCTTCGCTCTTTCCTTCAGCGAGAAGGGGAAGAATTTAAGTCGGATCATGTCTACAACGCCCGGTTGGCCATGAAAAGTCGCTACTACTTCCTCAAACTCCCTAATATGCATATATGGATTTTCATTTTCATTCAAAGTCTACATGTGCTGCATTAGGTGAAAACATGATGCATGAAGGTGTAGCAGTGCGTGTAGGATGCAAATATTCATGCAAAATCCTAGGAGCTTGTTGTTCCTCGTGCTTAGCCATAATGAAAGTATGATGTGAAATTTGTGACTGTGCGTCAGAGAGATCAACAATATATGTCTCACTATTAGAAGTTTTAGAATCACCCTCGGGGCGTCTAGCAAATCTGCCTAGTTCGTCTCTATACCGAGGCATACAACAACAATCACGCAATCCAACAGATGCACACCAACTAAAGAAAATAAGCAAAAACAATAAAAGAAACTAACCTAACTAACTAAAACCGAATAAAAGAAAAAACTCCTAATAAAGAAGGAAAATCAAAGCCGAAATAAAGAAATAAAGACTAAAGAAAATGAACGAACTTATTGCTTTTGATGTCTACAATCACTGTAATCCGATTATAGCGCTTTTCTGAACCGTCTCCCCGGCAACGGCACCAAATTTTTGATACCACTCAAATGTGTCACAACACAGCGGTGCAGTGCAGCATAACATAAGAGAGGTCGAATCCACAGAGAGACAAGCAAAAAACATCCAAAACGCAAATAACAATGAATTGAAGACAAACAAGAACTTAAAAATTAACTAAATTAGATCAAAGGATTTAATTATACATAAGATTAACTAAAGATATCATGATTTTAATAAGGCTAGACATCGGGAATCACTTCACTCGGATTTAGATTCTTCTCTTCTCAATGGTTCATACAATACTACTCAGTCAAGGGATTCACATCCCAATCACCTTATCTGGAAGATATGGAACTATAAACCTAACAAAATATATAAACGTCTTTTCCTACGATTGATTCTTCCTTTTATAGCTCTAACTTCATCCTACCAAAACCTAAGACTATGTGATACTGACTGACACTACAGGCAATATATAACAAAAGTTCCTCGTGACAAAGCCCTACCCTATTTTATCATATCTCTAAGAATACACAATACCAACTCTCACAATCGGCAATGCATAGCAAAGAATTCATGAGATAAAGTAGATAAACAATAGATATAACCATGGGATTACAAGATCATGAAAGAAGCATGACTAGATTTATAATATCATTCATCCACATAGAAATCCATAATCTGAAAATAATCCTTGAAGATTCAATACATAGAAAAGAGTTTAATAATAAAGATTAAAACTATGAATCGTGATGAAGAAGAAACCCTAATCCTTGCTAGGTCATCCGTCCGCCATACCCGCGGCTTACTCGACCATGGATGGAGATTTCATCATCTTCTTCCTTGTTTTTCTCCCCTCCAAACTCTGTAGAACACCCTTTTGAAAATCTCCCAATTTTGGATTAAATAACCATATATATAAGGGAACTCCCGAAATTAGGGTTTTGGTTGAGTTGGACTTCTGGTGCAACTCGGATTTCCTGAATTAATGTTGGTAGCCTATTCCGGTCTCATCTGAGTCCAATCCGTTTAGACTCTGAGGAAAAGTCCACCACCAAAGATTTAGGTTAGGAAGCCTTCTGTTATATCCCAAAGATTTCATAATATTCGGAGTTATATAGAATATTTAGAGAATATTCTTCTCAGCTTTGACAGAACAGCTTTACAGCTTGTGTAACTTTATCTATTCTTCAAATCTGCTATTAGACCATCCAGAATCTCACAAAATATCCAACAGAAAAGTTGTAGATCTCTGAGTCTTCTATCACATATTCAAATTTTAGAATATTTTGACTTCCAGGGAATATTTATTGAATAGTTTTCTACCAGTCAATGAAACTATATTTTTCCTCATTTTCCTTAACCTAGGTCGCCCTAACTAAAATCGATCTTCATAGGGCAAGGGATCAATCTTCTTGAAACTAGCTCTCTGTCCACTCTTTGTCACCGACTGAGCGGTAAAAAGAGGATCGATCTTCTTCTTCCATAGCTGCTTGCTCCTGCACCTCTCGTACTTTACTATTGTCCCTGTACTTAATACCATTGCTATTCTTCAGTATCGTTTGTTTCTCTTCTATTCAATTATTATAATTCCATGTTAATTCTTTTAAGTATGGATTATCGTATCATGTTCATGCCTAGAGTCGGCTGTGTGCATGTTTATATTTTATTTGTGGTTAAACCAAGGATGTGAATCCCCTTGGGAATGTTTAGATTAAATGGGCCGAGGGTTGTTGAATGATTTTTTGTATGGTTGGATGTATGAATGCCATGGTTGGATTAAATACAGATTTGTAATGCTAAGCCCTACTCTATAACTACGGTATATTTGGACAATTGACCGAGGATTTGGCACATAGAGACACCTAGTGTCGCACCCCGACCCGCGAAAGCCCAACCGGGCCGGAGACCGAAACCTAACTAACTGTGGAAAATATGGTGAGGGTTCCCTCGAGTCTACTGGTCTCCCAAAGAATTCATTAAACACCTCCAGCTAACAATTCTAGAATTAACAGAAACCTCAAACTTAAAGATTGTAAATCCAGAAGCACAAGTCTACTAAAACTCGAAGAGGAGAAATAAGGTAACATTCATTAAACTCCCGTAAGAGGCTAACTATATAAGGTTCTGAACACAGAAGATCACCACTCCTCAAACTCCACCAGGCGCCGTGTGAGGGCCCATCCCTCTGACTTGGTTCGACCGTGTTGGTCGAGGGCCTTTTTCCTGTTGGTTTGGTTCCGCGTCGGGTACGATCGGGCGATCATATGGCGGTTTCGACCCCAGGGGCATTTTGGTAAATATGCCCCCTGGTGGTCAGTTTCATACCCGCGTTTCACACACGGTATTGAATTGATGTATGTGTTTGATTAGAATCTTAAGGGTGCGTCCGATCGGAAGATCGGAGCTCGATCGGGAAAGATCGAATCGGACGGCTGAGATCGATCCGAATCTCTATATAAGCATGTCCCTTTCTCTCTCTTTTCTTCTCCCTGTCATTGTCTCCTTCTCTCTCTTTCTCTCTCCTTCGACTGAGCTAGGGCTTGGAGATGCGGGCTTCGAAGCGCGGATCTTGGCGGCTTGACTGGTTGGACGCGTGGAAGAGCTGCCCTACTCGCTCAAGTAGGTGTTTCTATCTCGATCTCGTGATCGGGTTCTCCTAGGATAGGTTTAATGCCCTTTCGCTATAGGAATACTTGTTAGAATGTTATGTAACTCATTGCACAAGTGTTGTGGATGGTTTGAAGTATTCCTACCTTGCGATTTCCGTATTCTAACGGCTGGTTTCCGTATTATCGCCGTTTTGTCGGTTTTTGCCCGTTTGACCTAGATAGGAGATTTAACCATCATAAATGTGATTTCTTTACACCACTGGTTTCCCCATCGTTAATTACGCATGCTTGCAAAATCTCATTGATTTCCGACAAGATTTGATGTTTGAAATCCAAGAAAATGGATTTCCAGCACTGTTCTAATGAACAGTGCAATAGGCCTGACGGTCGACCGTTGGATCGACCGTCAAGCGTTGATACGCTTTTTCTGGGCTTGACAGTCGACCGTCGCATCGACCGTCAGGCGCTGTGTGGTTTTTAGCCTCCCAGGGTTGATGCATGGATCGACCGCGGGATCTTGTCCTTTTTCCTTTTTGCCTCACGGTCGACCTTCGGATCGACCGTCAGACTCAGGTTGGTTTTGGGCTTCCCAGGGTCGATGTGTGGATCGACCGTCACCCTTATGGGTTTCCTTGTTTTGGCTTCACGGTCGACCGTTGCATCGACCGTGATATCGACCGTGTCCTCACGGTCGACCGTCGGATCGACCGTCGCATCGACCGTGGGACCTTGAGCATTGTTTTCTGGTTTTTCTTGAATGGCTTTCATTCGTGATTGATATCTAAACTTGTTGGGAAGTTTGCATGGAGTTTTCAAGGGATTTCTATTGAGATTGAGATTGAATCGCGTGATATCCCTTTTGAGTAAATTGATGGTTTGGCTTGCATTTAATACATGTTTGGTTGGTAATTAAATGCTTAATTGATTGCTTAGGCATTAGCTAGCTATGAGTGCTAGCTAATGTGGAATTGTGGAACCTTAGCCTCTTACCGGCGAGTGCCGAGGGCTATTGTATATCTGTTGAACCTATAATTGATGTTGTGGCATGTAGAGACATCTAGGGTAGATGTTTGTTCAGGTTCATGCATTGTGTGCATTAGAGACATCTGAGGTTAGGCGGGCGATGGTTTGGTCGCCGATCCGAAGCTCTCGGGTAGTTTGGATCTAGCCTTAGGACCGTGGCTGGGTAGACAGGATTAGGGTGTGATTGTATAATGGAATCTCTTGTTATTGAGGATTTGCGATAGTTGACTCTGATCCGTGTTTGAGGTTTAGAGGTCGTGTTGTCTTCCAAGGCCAAGTGCTAAGGATGGATGTCGATATGTTCTCGACGTGGTTCCCCAAGGCATGGTAATCCTGTTTGGGTAAGGGTGATCCTGCATGTTACTATTCCTTGGCCTCCTGGTAACATGTTCAGGAGATAGGTTTCATGACAGGAGCCCTTGGGACATCGACAGGGTTGTGGAACCCGTGGCATCCGTTAGACTTGAGCGGGGAGGCAACACTGTTGTTGTTTTCCTCCTTTCTGTGTGTCGTAGAGTAGAACCCTACTGAGCTTATCGCTCACTCCTACCCGGGCTGCGTTTGCAGGTGCAGGCGCCAGTTCTTCTTCTGTGCAGCCGGCGGGATCGGCCTTTGGTGGCGCGAGTACGTCCAGAGATGCTTGAGGTTGCTGGAGGATAAACTGTTGTACTTTTTGATAGTTTGTATATTATAAACATCCTTTGAGGAATTTTGGATTATTGTATAAATCTTTCCCTTGGAGAAGTTGTTATAGAATCTTGTATCAGTACAACTTGATCTATATATATGAATTGAATATCGGTTTCACCTCTGGAATATAAATTGTTTTAATTATCTGTCTTTTCCGCTTCATATCGCGCCAATTGGAGATGAATAGTGATAGGAACCTTCACGCCCCGTCCTGAATTGTTTTCTGGGTCAGGGTGTGACACGCCGCCGCACCGTCAACCAACTACTTGGTAGGGGCCACCGAAGAGGAGCTAACGTTTGCACCTGTAAAACGCACCCCAGGTAGGAATGAGCAACTAAGCTCAGCAGGGAAACTATACTACAACTCTCATAAGAAAGAGGGAAACACAACAGTTCCGCCCTCTTGCAAGGTCTGCGTGTATACATGGGCCCCATAACCCCACTACGTGTTCCTGAGGGGCCTCAGTCATGGTCTTCCAGCCGAGCTGGTCACATACTAGGTCATCCTCAGCGAGGCAGAAGACCAACACTGCCATCTCAAGAGTAGGAAATCAACACTGCTAGGCGGGAAGACAACACCTATGAGTAGGCACATCCTCTACTCAAGAGACAAGGAAACCAGACACCTGCTACACCTCAGAACCTGGCTCGAGGCCGACACGACCTCTAAATCATCGATCAACAAGTGTTGAAGTCATCTAGGCCTATCATCGAAATCGACTGAACACAACCATTCAAACCTGGACAAAGCTACCCTGCCTCGGTCCTAAGGCTAAATCTGAGCTTCCAAGCCTCGGGATGGCGATACCACAAATCGCCCACGCCATAACCTTATGCAACTAATGCACAATCAGATACATGCTATGAACACACGCAGCAAAGCAGATTAGCATGCAACATATGTGACGATAAATAAACACAGGCTGGGCTCGACACCCTGCCGGCACGGGGTGGTGAACAAATAATATAGGCGAAGGGACTGATGCAGTGGTAACCCCACCAACTGCAGCCAGTCCACAAAAGACAGCATGTTACGGAAAGCAACCTCGACAAATAAGGCTAACAATACAACATGCTATCTACACATCCCAGGAGTCGTCACTCTCCCAGTTCACCACTACCCCTCAATATGGGGCTAACATTCTCAAGGATATGTACAAGTTATAAAGCGATAAAGAAAAACCGACATACAAAGCCCCGCGGGAAAAATCCGATGAAAACACCCCCTTGCGACTAAGAGGATCGATCATGTCCGAGGGAAATGATCAATCTTTCTAGTGATGGGAAGGTTCTGTCCCTGTCAAGCCCAAGGTGATCGATCTTTCCTCCAAAAGGATCAATCATCCTCGCGATAGAGATCTCACCCATGCCAGTCAAGGGAAATGATCGAACATCTCCATCAGATGATCGATCCTCCTCGGGCTAACCAAGACCAACCCAGAGTGATCGATCATTCCTCAAGAATGATCGATCCTTTTGGGTTCTCTGGTGACCGGACGGTGAGAAATACCATTGGATTACTCAATCAAATCCCACAAAACCTTGGGATCTGATAGTACGAAGGACCACGAGTCCAAATCGGTGATTGCACAGAAAACCAACATGTACATAAGCAGATCTAAGCCACAAATCATGTGACAAACTCAAAACCTCACAAAACCGGAGAAGCAAGTAGGTAGGATCCCTGCCTTGACAAAAGCAGCTTCAATACCAGCTGCCAAGCCAAAGATCGCCCTCAACCTCTTCCAAATCTAGCTGAATCTGAGCTCTGGAACGGCGGATTTCAAAAGAGATTCAAGAAGAGGGTTGTGTCCGTTTTATAGACGGACGAACCGACTTATGAATGTTCGATCATTCCTCAAGAATGGTCGATCCTTCATGACGATGCAAAGACTTTTTGGCACCAAATGATCGATCATCTTAGCAAGAGAAGTTCGTTTATTTTGCGTAGAAAGTTAGACTTGGGCTAAAATACAAACCCAAGCCCGGATCTTTCGATCCCGGGTCTACCTAACCATTCTAAACGAACATTATAACAAACACGGTCAGTGTGTGCATACATGGGTGTTAAACAAACTAACAATGCGTAATTTACCAAATTGCCCTTAAGGCCCAAGAAACAATGCGATCCACCGGATCGCGCACTCGACGCGAAATAAGCAAACGAGCCACGGGCCCGACCCAGACTGTTAACCCAGGAGTAGTGGGACAAGTCCTCACACCTAGGTCTAGTTGCATGAATAGGCTCGTGCATGTTGTATGTATTAGAAGCATTAAGGTTAGGTGCGGGTGATGGGTTCGATCGCCAATCCGTGGGTCTCGAGTAGTCCGGATCTAGCTCTAGGACCGGGGTTTGAGTAGTTGAGGATTAGAACATGATTGTCATCGAATGATCATATTTCTTAACATTTGAAGTTATTGTTATGGTCGACTATGTATTGTATTCTTATACTTGAGGTGTAGAGGTTGTGTCGAGTCTCCGAGACCAAGCACTAAGGATGGTTGTCGATGTCCTTGACTTGCGTGTCCCCGCGAGAGATGGTATGATTGGGCAGGGTTGAACCTGGACAGGAGCCCGCAGTCTTTGTTTCCTCTCGTTTGTTCTTGGGTGAGGGTGGGACCTAAACAGGAGCCATCGGGAATCTACGAGGTTATGGGGCCCCTTGGCAAACCTTAGGCTTAGGTGGAGAATGACACGGTTGCAGTTTCCCTTCCTTTCTGTGCGATGTACAGTAGAATCCTACTGGGCATTGTTGCTCATCCTACCTGGGCTGCATCGGCGATGCATGTCGATGCAGTTCCTTTTTTCAGGTGTTCTTCTAGAAGATTGTGCGACATTCTCGAGTTGGTCGAGGACTTGGAACTTCGAGGACTTTCATACAGCTTCCTTATAGTTTTATATTATGATCTATCGACTAATGTATAATCTGATGTATTCAATGGCATAATTATATGATTCTTAATCCAGTTGTATTCGAGAAAATTTATAATCTTCTTTAATGTAGACATTTGAGCAATATAATGATTAGTTATTTGTTCTATTTATAATTTGTTCAAATTCGTACTTGTAAATTTATTATGCATTGAATACATTTGCGCCTATTGATGAAATTGTACAGGATTCAAACTGAGGAAATACAAGGGAGACTCTCGCAATTTGCTTTTAGAAACAGGTTTAGGTTGCTCACGCCTCGACCTGGATAGGTTTTTTCGGTCGGGGTGTGACAGATCCTCTACGCGGAGAAACCTTCAGCAACCCTCTAGCACCGACTGTGAACTCCAAGGGTCGTCGCCTCTAGTTTGCGTAACTCTTCTATCTGCTCTGCGCCGTCAGGAGTCTCTGCCTGATCTGAATCAGCCGCTCTATCGACTGCATGATGATGTCTAGACCAATAAGAGACACCTCGCCAACCTCTATCCAGCACGCCGGTGATCGACATGGTCTGCGGTACAACGCCTCGAAGGGTGTGAAACCAAAGCTGGCCAGAACGTTGTTGTAGGCAAACTCAACTAGTGTCACGTGCTGATCCCAAGCACCTTCGACGTGTAATGATGTGCTAAATGCCAACGCTATCTCCAAAGAATCCTGAAAGCTGCTCCAAAATCTGTCGGTGAATCTGGGGTCCCTATCCGACACTATCGATACTGGAATGTCGTGCAGTCTGACCACCTCATCGATGTAGTCCTCATGGGGAGAAAATGAGATGATTTGGTCAATTGATCGACAATGAATCAAATCGCATCATTTCCCCGTGACGTCCCTGATAGCCCGGTGACGAAGTCTATCGTGATGTGCTCCCACTTCCACTCGGGCACTAGAAGTGGTTGTAGCAAGCCCGGTGTCCGCCTATGCTCCGCCTTCACCTTCTAACAGGTGAGGCATCTGGAAACAAACTCTGCAACCAAACAAAATTTCATGCAATGTTCACGCGCACATAATTAAATTAGAACATGTAAAATATGTCAAGCAGTATGCAGGTTTAGGCATAGCATCCTCTCAAGGCTCTCTACTACTTTTTCTGTCACACCCCGACCCAGAAAACCCATCCAGGACGAGGCGTGAGGGTTTCTATCACTATTCATCTTCAACCGGCGCGATATAAAGCGGAAAAGACGGATAATTTAAACAATTGTATTCCAGAGGCGAAACAGATTCAATTCATATAACGTCAAGTTGTACAGTTACAAAATTCTATTCTAATAGTTCCAGGGTAAAGATATAATACATGATTCCAAAATCCTCGAAATGTTTAGAACATATACATATATCAAAAAGTACAACAGATAATCCTCCAGCAACCTCAAGCGCCTCAGGATGTGCTCGCGCCGCCAAAGGCCGATCCTGCCGGCTCCACTGAAGAAGCACTGCCGCCTGCACCTGCAAACGCAGCCCGGGTAGGAGTGAGCGATAAGCTCAGTAGGGTTCTACTCTACGGCACACTGAAAGGAGGAAAACAACAACAGTGTTGTCTCCCAGCTCAAGACTAAGGAATGCCACGGGTCCGACAACCCTGTCGACTCCCCAAGGGATCCTACTCTTCTCAACCGACCACACTGGGAACATCAACCAACAAGCTAGAAGGAGAAGGACAAGAACCAGTAGGATCACCTCTACCCAGCAGGAAACCACTTCCTGGGGACCAAGTCAGGGACGTCGACACCCATCCTTAGCACTTGGCATTGGAAGATAACACGACCTCTAAACCTCGAACATTGATCAGAGTCGACTATCGCAAATCCTCAAAGGACATGAGATTCTGATTAAACAATCACACCCTAAACCTGACTACCCAGCCACGGTCCTAAGGCTAGATCCGAGCTACCCGAGAGCCTCGGATCGGCGACCCAAACCATCGCCCGCCTAACCTCAAATGCCTCTAATGCACACAATGCATGAGCCTAGGCAAACATCTACCCTAGATGTCTCTATATGTCACTTTATCAGTTACAAGTCCAACAGATATACAATAGCCCTCGGCACTCGCCGGCAAGAGGCTAAGGTTCCACAATTTCTCATTAGCTAGCACTCAAAGCTAGCTAATGGCTAAGCATACAATTTAGCAATTAACTACAACTAAACATGTATTTAAAGGCAAGCCACAACATCGATTTATTCAAGGAAAAATCAACATGTAATCCAAACCTTAATCTCAATGGAAATCCCTTGAAAACTTCATGAAATCCACATACACACTTCCCAACATGTTTAGATGTTAATCACAAACCAAATCCATCCAAGAAAAGCCAGAAAACCAAGTTCAAGGACCCACGGACGATGTCACGGTCGATCCGGCGATCGACCGTGGGGCCACGGACGATGTCACGGTCGATCCGGCGATCGACCGTGAGACCAAGGCTAAGAAAACCAAGGGCGACGGTCGATCCACTCATCGTCCCTGAGGAGCCCAAAACCAAACAGCGCCTGACAGTCGATGCGACGGTCGACCGTCAGGTAAATGGCGAAAAGGAGAAACTCCCGCGGTCGATCCATGCATCGACCCTGGGAGGCTAAAATCCCGACAGAGCCCGACGGTCGACCGCCAGGCCCAAAAAGCGTAAAACAACACTTGACGGTCGATGCACCGATCGACTGTCGAGCCCCGAAGGAGCGTATCAACGCTTGACGGTCGATGCACCGATCGACCGTCGAGCCCAAGCACAGTTCTTCAGAACAGTGCATGAAATCCAATTTCTTGGATTTCAAGGATCAAATCAAGTTGGAAACCAATGAGATTTTGCAAGCAAGTGTATTTAACAATGGGGAAGCTAATGGAATGAAGAAAACCAGTTTTTGACGGTTAAATCTTCTATCTAGGTCCAAATGGACGAAAACCGACAAAACGGCGATAATACGGAAACCAACCGTTAGAATACTGAATTCGCAACGTAGGAATACCGGAAATGAACAACATCACATGTACAAAGAGCTACAAAGCATTCCAACAAGTATTCCTACAGCGAAAGTGCATAAAACCTATCCTAGGAGAACCCGATCCAAAGATCGAGGTAGAAACACCTACTTGAGCAAGTAGGGTAGCTCCTCCATACGTCCCGCTGGTCAAGCCGTCAAGATCCGCGCTCCGAAGCCCAAGTCTCCAACCCTAGCTCAGCCGAAGGAGAGAGAGAGAGGAGGAGAGAAAACGACAGGAGAAGAAGGGAAGAGAAGAAAGGGACCGGGCTTTTATAGAAAATCCAGATCTATCTCAGCCGTCCGATTCGATCTTTCCCGATCGAGCTCCGATCTTCCGATCGGACGCACCCTAGAGATTCTAATCAAGCACATACATTAATCCAAGGCCGTGGGTGCAACGCGGGTGTGAAACCGACCATCAGAGGGCGTATTTATCAAAATGCCCCCGGGGTCCAAACCGCCACACGATCGCCCGATCGTGCCCGACGCGGAACCAAACCAATAGGAAACCGGCGCTCGACCCACGAAGTCGAGCCAGGTCAGAGGGACGGGCCCTCACATTTCCTCTCAAACCCGTACACAACCAACTCTCTCTTCACAACCCCCTCTCCATTACCGCACTTTCTTGTGAGTCTATCTTACTTTATATAGCCCACGTAGAAGCTTATGTAGGGAGGCGTCCTGAAATCGGTTAAGATTCTTAACTTTCCTATACATAGAATCTAATTAAAGAAGAAAACATATTAAATTGATTCCAGTCTGAATCACTTCCCAACAATCTCCACCTTAATTCAAATTCCATGATCTTAAGAAAAGCTATAATTTGATTTCTCCCTAAACCATGACATCATCATTATGTCTGGCACATCCCTCTTGGTGACAAATGTTTCTATTTTGGTCTTCCCATTTGACATCAAACCCTTCAAAGATACAGCTTTTATGATCGTTATTGTTTTTAAACTTATCTGGTTTCTTTGATGAAATATTTCTTTTCTCATGTAGACCCACTTGTATCTAATCGCTCTCTTTCCCTTGGATAGCTGCATCCGATCCCAAATCTAAGTAATACTCAGTGAGGCTTTCACCTCATCTCATATGATAGTAAAGTGATCGTGACCTCTTCCATTTGCACTGCATCTTTCCTATATAACATGGTTGTCACCAAGTGGTCGTAGGAATTTGGAAGAGATGAAAGAAAAATAACTACCTTATCTTCATCATCGATCTTCACATCCATTCTGAGCAGTTGTGTGATCAACTTGTTGAACTCATTGAGGTGCTCCAGAAAACTTCCATCTTCTACCATACGAAGACTATAAAGTTGCTTCTTCAGATGCAACTTGTTGGTGAGAAACTTTGGTATGTACAAGTTCTCCAACTTCTTTCATAAGCCCAGGGCCGTCTCTTCATCAAGAGCGTTGTGCATTACTTCATCGAAAAGAAATAACAATATCAAACTTAATGTCTTCACATCTTTCTCTGCCCAATCTTTTTCTTTCACTGCTGCGGGCTTTCCTTCCATTCCCAAAAGAGTCTTGTGAAGATATGTTGCACAAAAATAGCATTCACCCTCTTTTACCATAGCCCAAAGTTCATGTTCCAATCAAACTTAATTCTCCACCTCAAACTTCGGTATTGTTGCGGTTTGTTAAACTCTGAAGCCTAGCCTCTGATGCCACTTGTTGGCGCGGAAGTGTTGGATTCTCGATCCTTAACCGATGTTTGCAAGCCCTAAATAGATGAATGAAAACACAAGTACAAAAAACCAAATCAAAAGATGCAAGATAATAAAAAACAAATAGAAAAGTGGGAGATACAAAGATTTATGTGGGTCGGATATAGATTCTCGTACGTCCACGAGGAGAACACATCAGAGAAATTCATTATGATTAACAGAAGTACAGCAATATACTTGGCTAGGCTTTCTCGCGCATGACCCTCCCTCTTCTCTCTTCTCTCTCTTCTCCAATGGATATGCATATGATAGCTCAAGGATCTCCAACTTTTATGTTGAAGGTTTCCCGAGATTATGCACGTACAGTGGTCCGATTTGGGTTCGAACGGGCAGTCTCAGTGAAGAACAGAAAATCTAGATAATAATGAGGAAAAGATGCTCAAATCAGGATTAAATCCAAATAAAACCTAATGAAACTTCAATTATTAATCAAACAACCATAGAAGTATCATATAACAAGAAGAAATTAAAGAACAAACAACCTAATCCACAGATTTAGCTTAACACAAGTTAAACTCAAGCTAAACGTAAGAACCCTACCTTACTACGCTAATCCTCCGTCAAACCATCTCATCCCTCATCGTTGTCGCCTCCAAGCTAGCCGGAGAACGCTGCCGGAGCTCTCTCCCTCAAGGCTTCACTCACGACGGGAAGGAAGAAGGAGAAGAAGGAACACGAGAGGCAGGGGAAGGAAAAGAAAGAGAAGGAAGAGATAAGGGGGTATTTAAAGGGGTCCAGCAAACCGCCATGCTACAGTGTGAATCGACTGTCCGTTTCGATTTTTCCCGATCGAGAGCGCTTATAAGGATCTAATCAAACACATGTATCAATTCAAGGCTGTGTGTGCACTACACTGATGTGAAACCGACCGCCAATGTGTAATTTACCAAATTACTCTTGAGGTTCAAAATCAACAATGTGATCAAACAGATTGTGATCGATGCAGAAACAGGCCAACAAGGCACGGTCCTGACCTACGCGATTGAGCCAGCTTAGAGGAACGCGTCCTCACAAATATGCTATTCCATTAGTATAATTTCTAAATGTTTGTGTTTATTGTTATTTAGTTAAACCGTTTCTTTTTCCCCTCTTCCATTTTTTGATATATCTATCCTATAACACGATGATTATATGTTAATTATTTTATTTTCTCACGTGGAGTTTACATGGGAGCGGTGAATAGCGGGCGAGGATAATGTGGGAGTTAATAGAAAGAGGCTGATTACCTGTCAAGTGGGAGGAGGCCCACTAGAGTATTGATATGTTTCTCTTGTACTCTGATCGATGTTGTTTGGTCAGTGGTTTAATGTTGATACCGACGTATGTATCTGATAGAGTATTTGGATTTGTATGCATGTGCTTCTTGTACTTGTACTTTGGATGTTGCCAACCACGGGTCCTTTTTTGTCATGCTCATAATATATGTTACTATTACAATATTACAGCTCACCCACTTGAGATTGCTTCACCCATATTGAATACAAGGGTTAGGGCTTGATTGGTTGGGGATAGGAAATCCCTATCCTGGGTTAAGCTCATTTTATCTCTGCATTGCAATCAAATACCATCTAATCCCTATTTGTATCCCCACTTTTATGCACATTCCTATCCCCACTTTATCCCTACTTTATCCCTACTTTATCTCTATTTTTCAACCAATCACATCAACTTTTTCCTTACTTTTTCACTTTTCAACCAATCATTACTTCATTATCTCTATTTTTCGACTAATCAGATCAACTTTATCCCTACTTTTTCAACCAAACATTACTAATTTATCACTACTTTTCAACAAAATACCATATATATCTCACTACTTATCTAGGACACCAATCCCCATTCCCTCTAATCCCGGGATAGACTATCCCGCAACCAAACACACCGTTATAGGCAAACTCCAATGGCAGCATAGTAAATATAACTAACTCATAGTTTCGTCTTCTTTTTTTATATTTTCCCTTGGTAAATGAGTAGCCTATCTTGTGTAATTGAGTAGCCCACCTTTGGTAATTGTACATCAATAAGTGGCCATCAATATGAAGTTTTAGATGTGGTCATCCACATGAAGATATTATAGCACTCCCTTTGATGACCACATCATTTTGGGGCACAATACTTAGAAGAAAACCTTAGCAAGTGAAAAAGAGTATAATATAATCTGTCTTCCCCTTTTCGATACCTTCATTTATTTGGATAGGTTCATGAGATGGCGCATTCCAATACCATGTACCAACTTCTCGAACATCTTAGTTGGTAAGGCTCTAGTATAGGTACATTTAGGGTAAATTACGGTTTTGTGCCCTGTGGTTTTCACCATATTTCATTTTGGACCCTGTGGTTTAAAATCTTTCAAACAAGTACTTATGGTTTTGTTTTTGTAACACATAAGGCCCTCATGCCAACGCCGTTAACCCCACTTGACGGCAAATGAGTCACGTGACATCACGTAATTTAGATTTGGGCCCTGTGGTTTTCACCATGTTTCATTTTGAGCCATGTGGTTTAAAATCATTCAAACAAGGCCCTGTGGTTTTGTTTTTGTAACGTGTAAGGCCCTCAGGTCGACGTCATTAACCCCACTTGACGGCAGATGAGTAACGTGACATCACATAACCCGAACGGAAGGTATGTTGCTTCGTCCTCCTTTTTTCACCATATTTGCCGTCAAGTGAGGTTAATGGCGTTGACCTGAGGGCCTTAAGCGTTACAAAAACAAAACCATAGGACCTTGTTTGAAAGATTTTAAACCACAGGGCCCAAAATGACACATGGTGAAAATCACAGGGCCCAAATCCGTAATTTAGTCAGGTCACGTGATGTCACGTGGCTCATTTGCCGTCAAGTGGGGTTAACGGCGTCGGCCTGAGGGCCTTAAGTGTTACAAAAACAAAACCATAGGGCCTTATTTGAATGATTTTAAACCATATGGTCTAAAATGAAATATGATGAAAACCATATGGCCCAAAATCATAATTTACCTGTACATTTATTTCGATAGGTACATATGCAAGATTCACTTTTGAGTTTATTTACTGAATGATAGTATCTCTGATCTTCTGGAATTCATGTGTATAGAAGAATTCCCCTTTGATATATCTAGTTGTAAGCTATATAATACAGGTTGCCTTGTCCTCGAATAGTATTATTGGATTAGCTTTGATACAATATAAATGACACTGTTTTTAAAAATACTGAATCATCGATCTGAGGCAGATAGATTCACGGCTTGCTTGATGAATTGCCAAGATCGTAGAGTGATTAGATGAAGTCGTCATCATAGTCTACTTGACAGGTCTTCATGAAATTACAGCGTTTCTATACATGAATACATACCATGTCTGTGTGTCGCGCCCCGACCCGCGAAAGCCCAACCGGGTCGGGCGACGCGAACCGGAACCTAACTAAATGCGGAAATAAAGGCGAGGGGTTCCCCCTAACTTAAGGATTTCATTAAACAGTTCATAAGCACCCCTGAATAATACAATAATTTCAAACCTCAAAAGATATAATATGATATTCAAAAACCTCAAAGGGGTTACAACAGTTTATACATCATACTCCCGTAGGAGACTAACTATAACAAAAATGTAGAAAGGGATCACCGGTCCTCAAACCCCGCCAGACGCCGCCGCGCCACCAAACACCTGCCCGGTAGGGGCTACTGAAGAAGAGCTGACGCCTGCACCTGCAAACGCAGCCCGGGTAGGAGTAAGCATAAAGCTCAGTAGGGTTCTACACTACGTCACACAGAAAAAAGGGGGAACGCAAGAGTGTCGCCCTCAAGTAAGACCTGGGTGTATACAGGGGCTCCATAACCCCACCGCGTGTCCCTGAGACCCAGGGGCAACACTCAGTAGCAGGAGCAGCACTGGCGACACACAACTGCAGGAACCCGACACTGCAGGCGGGCAAAAGCACCGCTGAGTAGACCACACCTCTACCCCAGGGTCAGCACAGTGGGACACCGGCTACACCTCAGCATCTGACTCAAGGCCGACACGACCTCTATAATCACCAAGCAACATGTGTACCAGTCATCTAAGCATGTCATCAAATTCGACTGGGCACCATAATTCAAACTGGATCCTAACTACCCAGCCCCGGTCCTAGGGCTAAATCCGAGCTTCCAGCCTCGGGACAGTGATCCACAAATCACCCACGCCCTAACCATGCAACTAATGCACAACAGAGAATGCATGCTATGAACATACACAAGCAATAGGAAATAGGCATGCAATAGGATGTCAAGGCAGCATACAAGTCCAACAGGATCGCTGCAGCGGTACTACCAACCGCTGCCAGCCGATCCACAGCGGATCCCGGCATTACGACGGTACCACGACCGTCAACCGCAAACTCCTGCCACGGGAAGTAACCCCGAAAACCGAAGAACAATAAAATATAATATTATAATCCGAACATATAATATTATATTAAAGCACCAAAACATTCTCTACATAGCAGCTAGTTGACCCCATCGATCCGACGTCCAAACAACGTCGGATTCAAGATCCAACTTAGACTCATGTAGATCTACATGCCGGGATCAACATATCCAAAATCGGGAAACATCCAACGGTTCGATTACCGGGAAAACACTAATCAAAACAACTAAAAATAGTCCACAAAACCTCATCAAACAGCCTTTCGATCGATCCGGAACATTTGGATCGATCCGGAACATTTGGATCGATCCAAACAGCTTCATCCTCATACCAGCTTCAGATCAGTCTCGTCGCAGGCCACGAGAAAATTCACCACAATTCGTAGAAAAATCGGAAAAATACGAAATAAGCTGGAATGGAAAGACAACTCATAGATCTAGAACTCTTATTCTCAACACAACCCAAGATAATACACGTACCAATCGGAAAACGCGCCGCAAACCGGCTGTTCTTCAAGAACAGCAGAAACCGGAAAATCCGAGATAAAACATGCATAAATCCTACTAAAATCTTAACCAAAGTTCATGAAACTTAAATCAGAGATTATACTAAGCAACATACATCCAACAACACAATTACATCAAGATCTAACGGCTATACTAAGAGAACAGCCCTAAACCACTCTCGTAGGTAGAACACCTACCGGAAACGCACTCCTCGGTTGATTCCCCGCTAAACAGTCACCAACTCAGCTCCAAACTATGCCAGAGATCTTCCTCACGCCGCCACGGATCCAACGAGCCTTCAAGCTCCCAAAACGGTGGCCGGAGGAGGGAGAAAAGAGGAGAAGAAGGGGATGCCAAAACAGGGGAAACAGAGCCCGCGGGAAGAAGAAGAAGGAAGGAAGAAGGAGCGGAAAGAGAAGAGGAGGAAAAGTGAGGGGGAAGGCCGGGGAAGGTGAAGGAGAAGGTGAAGGAAAGGGTGAAGGAGAGGTCCTCTCCTCTGACAACGGAGAGCGACGGCACACGGCCGTCCTCGCCGCTCAACTGCTCTGCTGCAAGTTCAACTGCCCTGCAACAGTACCCGGATCGATCCAAGGCCAAAATGGATTGATCCAAGACAGGCTGGATCCATCCAAAATGTTTGGATCGATCCGAACGGATCAAAAACCCATCGACTCGCTCACGAGTCCGATAGATCGCTCAAGGGCCGTAAGATGCCCAAAAGCAAGCTTCAGCGCGCCCGAGCTGGGATCTTCCGATCCCGGGTCCACCTAACCATTCTAATCAAGCACTAACACAAACAAGGTCAGTATGTGCACACGCGGGTGTGAAACACACCGACAAGGTGCAATTTACCAAATTACCCTTGTGGTCCACAACGAGCCACGGGCCCGACCCAGGCGGTCGACCCAGGAATAGAGGGACATGTCCTCACACTGTGTGTCACACTTCGACCCAAAAAACTCATACAGATCGGGGCATGAGCCAACTGGTCTACAATCCAACCTGTGATGCACGATCACATATCCAAAATCCACAACAAATTTGAGCAAAATAGATATAAGGAAATAAAGTTATCATCTAACTATCACAACCGTTAGTACCTTAACGGGAGAAAAGGGGTTTTTATATGATCCGCTAGATTGTGGATCCTGGCCGTTCGATCAGTCAGAGCTGATCCTAGGCACTCACATCTCGATCCTCATGATTAAACTCAGATCCTCCGATCTAGAGTCCTCCTAATGGTCTAATCAAGCACATACATCATTACAAAGCCGTGTGTGCGCTACGCATGTGTGTAACAACCCGGCAGGGCCTAATTTGACCAAATTTCCCTTGGGGTCACAAAAGGCAAAGCGATCAACTGTTCACACCCGTCACGGAAACAGACCAGAAGAGCTCAGCCTCCGACCAACGTGGTGAAATCAGGTTAGAGGAACGGGTTCTCCCAGCCTAGGTTGGTGTTTCTTCAAACTTTGGCCGCTTCCAAGCTATTGTCTCTCTCTCTCCCACCTCTCAAGTCTCTCTCTATAAAACCCTAAGAAAGGGGGAGAAAAGAAAAGATCTCAACCGTCTCTACTTAAACCCCTCAGTCCGTGCCCAATCGATCGCTTCATGGAGCGATCAATCGCTCCGGCTCCCACGTCGGCCTCTACTTACCACCGTGGGCGATAGATTGAACTAAGGCGCTACCTGTCACGCCCCGACCCGCGTAGGCCCAACCGGACCTACTACGGAAATTTTGGTGAGGTTTCCCTCTAATCGTAGTGGTCTCCCTAGCAATTCATAATCATCCTGTATTATACAAACAATCACCCTCAAAACACTAAACTGGATATAATACAAATCCTCAAAACAGGGAAATTATACATTTAACACTCCCGTAGGAGACTATCTATAACAAATGGGTAAAACTGAGATCGCCGCTCCTCAAGCACCGCCAGACGCCGCCACGTCACCAAACACATGCCCGGTAGGGGCGACGGAAGAAGAGCCAGCGCCAGCACCTGCAAAATGCAGCCCGGGTAGGAGTGAGCACTAACCTCAGCATGGACACTACACTATGACACTCACAAGGGAGGGAACACAACAGTGTCGCCCCCAAGTCAAACCTAGGTTTATACAGAGGTCCCATAACCCCACCGGACGTCCCAGAACGCAGGCTCCCAGCACTACGAACTCACAGCAGGACCGTGAACACTACTAGCGGGACAAGGCACCGCTGAGTGGGCACACCCCCCACTCAAGAGTCAAAAACTGCCAGACACCGGCTACACCTCAGGACTCAGCTCGAGGCCGACACGACCTCTAAACATCAAACAACATGTATTCATGTCATCTAACCCTATCATCGATATCAACTGAATACTACAAATCGAGTCCTGGACCAAGCTACCCACAACGGTCCTAGAGCTAGATCCGGGCTACCCGAAAGCTCCGAATCGGCGGTCAACCCACCGCTAGCGTCCTACTCTTTTGCAGCTAATGCACAACACAATGCATGCTATGGATATGCGCAGGATAAAACATGTAAGCATGCAACAATATGTGATGATATAAATAACAAGGTCTGGGCATGGCACCCTGCCGGCCCGGGGTGGTGAACAGGTAAGTAAGGTCTAGAAGCTGTTGCAGGGGTACCACCACCAACTGCCAGCAGTCCACCACAACACCTGCATCGGGAAGCAGCCTCGCAAACAACAGCTCACAGATATCACAGGTAAAGCCCTCGGCGCACGCCTGCATGCAAGGCTAGGGAAAGCTGTAGGGCTACCTGCCCGTTTATTCTAAACATCCCGGGAGTCATCACTCCCCCGGTTCACCACTGCCCCTATTATAGGGCTAACATGCTTAAACATATGTACAATGTATAAAGCGGTAAGGGAAAACCGACATGCCAAGCCCCTCGGGCAAAAGCCATGAAAAATCCTCTCTGCTACTAAGGGATCGATCTTTACCTAAGAAAAGATCGATCTTTCAAGTAACAGAGAGCCTTCCCTCACTGTTGAACTAAAGAAGATCGATCCTTCCTCCCAGGAAGATCGATCTTTCTCGAGACAGAGGGCACCCTTCTTGTCGCGCCAAGAAAGATCGATCCTTCCTCCCAGGAAGATCGATCCTCCTCGCGACACAGGGTAACCATGCTACCCAAGACCTAGGATCGATCATCTCCAAGCAGAGGATCGATCCTTCATCGGACGCAGCATGACCAACCCAGAGGGATTGATCCTTCCTCTAGAAGGATTGATCCGGATGGGTTCTCTGGCGACCGGACGGCGAGAAATACCGTCGGAAAACGCTACCAAACCCCCTAAAACTCTGGGATCTGGTAGATCAAGGGACCACGAGTCCAAAACCTGTGGAATCACAGCAAACAAATATGTATATTAACGGATCTAAGCAAAAGATCACAATCAAACCGAAAAAGCTTCCAAAACCCGAAAAGATGTAGGTAGGATCCCTACCTAAGCAATAGCAGCTTCAATCTTAGCTGCTAGGCCTTGGATTTTCCTCAAGCTCCTTCAAAATCAACAGATCTGAGCTCAAGATTCACGAATTTCAAAATGATTTAAGAAAATCCGCTGAGTTCGCTTCTCAAAAGAAGATCGATCTCTCATGACGAACTCAGCTTGACTTTCTGGCACAAGGAGATCGATCTCTTAGCCAAAGAAGATCAATCTTATTTGTGCTGAAAGCTAAACTTGGGCAAGAACTCAAGCCCAAGCCCGGATCTTTCGATCCCGGGTCCCACTAACCATTCTAGCCAAACATTACCACAAACATGGTCAGTGTGTGCACACACGAGTATGAAACAAGCTGACAAGGCGTAATTTACCAAATTGCTCTTGCGGTCCACAGTGAGCCACAGGATTAGAGGGACGGGTCCTCACACGACCGATCGGCCAAGGCTGTCCTAAAGACAAACTTTCACACTCGCGTTCGGACCTTCCAATTCCAAGCTCGCCTAATGTTCTAATAAACACATTTATCATTCATAAGGCCATGTGTACACTATGCGTGTGAAACCCAACTCCGCAAGGACAAATTATCGATTTGCCCTCCAGAGTTGCAAAGAGCAACGCGATCACCAGATCGCTCCCGATGCGAAACAAAGCCATCCGAGCCCACGAATCCGACCTATATGGTCGAATAAGGTATCAAGGAACGGGTCGTCACTGCCTAACATCCTTAAATGAATTTTGTCCTCGAAATTCGATAAGAGTCGGGGTCGGAAACAAAAGAGCAGCAAAACACACTAAGGCCTACCTACACAAAACAAGGCTACACTACAAACACCATAGGGGCACCAACGCCCACTACAAGCAATGTACCTCAGGAAGAGAACAACATCGGAAACTCTCGACGCATGCGCTCCTCGCGCTCCCAAGTCATCTTCTCAATTCCTCTGTGCCTCCAACAGACCTTCACCAGCGGTATCGTCTTGCCCCTCAAGACCTAGTCCCTCTTGTCAAGAATCTGAACTGGCTACTCTGTGTAGGACACATCTGCCACAAGCTCTATTCGTCGACTCTAATAACATGCAACGGATCCGGATGGTACTTTCTCAACATCGACACATGGAAGATAGGGTGCACAACTGACATGTGTGGTGGTAAAGCCAACCTGTAAGCAACCTCTCCAACACGACTCAAAATCTCAAAAGGCCCAATGAATCTCGGTGCTAACTTTCCATATCACCAACTGAAAACTCCAACGGCCGTCGCCTCAAACTGGCCAAATCTGACTGATCCTCTGCATCGAGACACCCTCATGAACACATTGTCACCAACGAAAAACTCTAATTGCCGTTGCCTTTGATCTACATAGCTCTTCTGTTCGCTCAGAGTTGTCAGTAGTCTCTGTCTAATCTGCGCCAACCTCTCTGAAGACCATCTGATGATGTCTGGACCGGTGAGTGAAGCCCCCCCAACCTCCGTCGAACAAATGGGAGAGTGACATAGTCTACCATACAACGCCTCGAAAGGTGCAATGCCAAGACTCGACTGAGAGCTGTTATTGTAGGCAAACTCCGCCAAAGAAATGTCCTCTTCCCAGCTGCCTCCTGCATCGATGAGACATGCCCTAAGCATGTCCTCCAAGATCTGGATCGTCCGCTCCGACTGTCCGCCTATCTGGGGGTGGAAAGCCATGCTAAAGGTCAACAATGTACCCATCGACTCCTGGAAGCCTTGCCAAAACCTGCCGGTGAACCTGAGATCATGATCTGAGATGATAGAAATTGGAATGCCATATAATCTAATCAGCTCTCCGATGTACAAACGGCTCTCAACCTATCGATCAAATCTGTGCTCCTCAAAGGCAAGAAATGTGTCGATTTGGTCAATTGATCAACAATGACTCATCCAAATCGCATCATTTCTCCTAGGGGTCCTTGGTAGTCCACTGACAATGTCCCTCACTATATGCTCCCACTTCTACTCTGTCACTGGAAGGGGTTGCAATAAACCTGGTGTCCACCAGTGCTCTGCCTTCTCCTTCTGACATCTCAGGTAACGAGAGACAAACTCTGCAACTGATCTCGTAACTCCGCTCCACAAAAACTGACGACGAAGATCATGATACATCTTGAATCCTCTGGGATGAACAACAACATGGGAGTGATGAAACTCTCGAAGGATGTTCTCACGCAAAACTGGGTCTGCCGGAGCTGCTATGTTGCCTCGAAAACGTAATCCACCATCTGTCGATACTGTCCAGCCCTCGACTGTGCACTCAGTACCAACTGATGCACAGATATCCTCAAGTTTTTTGTCATTGCTCTGCACCTTAATAACCTTGGACAAGAGTGTTAGCATGCTCCGAACTGCAAAGAGGAAACCGACTGAAGCTCAATCCTTGAAGTCTAGCCCAAACTGACCCACTGTCACCGTCATCTGCCATTGCCGTGCTGACAACCCTGTCAAAGCAGCTTTGGTCTCTCTCTCATGTCTGCTCAAAGCATCTGCTATGACGTTTTCCTTACCAGGGTGGTAATGCAATGGAAAGTCATAGTCCTCTAGTAGGTCCATCCAGCGCCGCTGCCTCAGGTTGAGATCACGCTGGGTGAACATGTGTCTCAAGCTCTTGCGGTCTGAGAATACCTGAAACCTCTCACTATAGAGGTAGAGGCGTCATGTCCTCAGGGCAATGACCACGACAGCCAGCTCTACTTCACAACTTGAGGTATTTTTACAAATGTTAAAGCTTTAAAGAAAGATGAAAATGAAAAATGAACTTGCTAAAATGTATCCCAATAATCCTCTTGGTCCTTACACAAGTTTACTGCATCTTCGCTCTTATACTTGAACTTCAAATCCTCCAAAAATAGCTCCCAACGACCATTTTGCTTTTCTCCAACGGCTATATTTTTTACTCTGCACACACTGACGGTCAACTTTTGTATCGTCTACAACATTGACCGTCGCGCTAAAAATATAACTCGGATCAACCGCCGCATCAGCCTTCAAGCTTCACGGTCGACCTTCGCATCTACCGTCACATCGACCCTCATCCTCTATGAGGAAATGATGCATTTAGGGTCGATACATCGTTCGACCGTCGCTTCTCCAAATAAAGTCACATAGGCTGGAATCGATCGGTGCATCATCCGCCACATCGTCCGAAAGCCTACAACATTAAAAATGGATTTCCCTCCAAACCAATACTTACCCAAAGTATTAAACACATAAACACCCTCCGTGGTATCGTGCATTCACTGTCGCATCGACCGCGAGTACAAAAACATTTAAACATTGATTTTAACGGGTTCCAAATTAAGAGATATAAATATCAAATCATTTTGTTTATTTTCATACACATATTGACATCATCAAAACAAGGTTAGGATCAACAATCTCTTCCTTTTTGATAATGATAAAATTTTCAAATGTGACAATAAACATTAAAGGCTCCCCCTTAATTTACGCATCCATTTTTCACATGAAATGTGCTCTAAAATGAAATCTTTTGATGCATATAGGTCATTTGTCACTATAAGGATATAATTAGGTTGATTAGAAGCCTAAAAGTATGAAAATTCAAAATTTGACATATGCACATCTTTGTATAGAAACAAGAAATATGATATTAGAGCATTTATCATAGAACACTATAAAGTTTCAAAACATTCAAAACCACAAGATCAATAAGTTGGCAAGGCATGATGTTACACATCACAATATTTCTCCTTCTTTGACATCATCAAAAAGCAATATATAGGAGGGGGTAAAAAAAAAAATTAGGATCATGGTCAACCAACAAGTTTAACAATGACTTTTAAAAATCAGATTAAAATCTTTTTAAAACTGAAAGGCTATCAAACCTTACAAGCACTTGAAAGTTATGCACTAAACCAAGTCATAATACAAAGATAAGCTAATTTAATAACAATTTCCAACCATTAGAGGTTTCCAAACAAAAACTAAAGTTTAAAACCAACATACAAGTCTGACAACTAGAAAAACCAAGAGATGAAATGTAGGCATTTGTTCTTTAAATCATTTAAATTGATATTCCAACCATAACATTCACACCAGCAAACCATAGGAAAAATATTTTTGACAAAATACATTTGAAATAACTTGAAGTTCATCATACATAGCGAAAAAAGAACAACATTCATCGTATTAGGCTTCTTTAATACATTTGAGTTAAGTTGAGAAAGAAATGGCTAGAAAATCACAAATCTTGTAGTAGTAGTAACAAGTTCAAATACCAATTGAGGGATCATGTATCATTTAATAACTATTTGCATACCTCCATTTTCATGAAAAATTGAGAGCATATTCTTATCCCCCGTCATATGCTTTGCGCATCCATTAGCAAGTTATCACTATAACCTTGGATCTCAAGCATTGCTTCAAAAACGAATCAAGTCTTGATTTTTGGTACCCAAATCTTCTTGGATCCATTAACATTAGTTCTAGACATGTACATAAATGAGGTATATTTTGGTATCTAAAAAGTGTTAACATTAGCATACTTCATAAGATAGCAATTAGAAGTAATATGTCTTATTTTGCAACAATAATGACATGTAGGTGCATTTGCTATTTTAGGAGGATGAGTCTATGCTTTTACAAAGCTAGACTTTTTAAGAGTAAGATCTCTCTTGGATTTCCTCAAGTTGATGAGTTCTTTTTACATATCATAATTTGTGTTCATCAATATGATGAGCTCATATTGAGTGTCATTGAGTTCCTTCTCAAGTGGGTCATGAGTGTCATAAGAATTTTTTTCTAGCATGCATTTGTCTTCTTTTTCTAAGGTGTCAATCCTATGTATGGCATCTAATTTTTCTTCCTCTACTTTCTTCAAGTTCTTACATGTACCATAATACTTTTTCTTAAGAAACTTGAGGTCACTAGTTAAGTAATGATAAACTTCAAATAATTCATCAAAAGCAACCTCATCATTTACTTCATCATCTTCTTTTTCTTCATCTTCAAGTGCTATCAAGCAAAAGTTGGCAGCCTCTTGTTCATCCTCATCGGAAGAGGAGCTCAAGTCACTTTCTCCTCAAGTTGTCACCATAGCCTTCTTCTTTTTAAACTCCTTCTTTGAAGGTTTCTTGAATTGTGGGCAATCAGACATGTAGCGTTCGAATTTCCTACACTCATAGCAAATAATTTTATTAAAGTTAGATGAAGTATTTCCTTTTTCATCTTTGGGGGTGTCCTTATTGAAGAATTTTCTTCCTTGGTGCTTGAAAATTTGTTGGATTCTTCTTGTGATCTTTTCTATCTCCTCATCATTATCTTCATCGCTTGAATCCGATAATTCTTTGTGTGAGGACTTGAAAATAACGATTTTCTTTTTCTTCTTTCCTTCATCATTACCTCTCTCCAAGTTCATTTCATGAGTCATGAGAGAGCCAATGAGTTCATCAAGAGATAGGTTGGATAGATCTTTTGCTTTTTCAATTCTCGTCACCTTGGGATCCCATGATTTAGGTAAGCACCTAAGGATCTTTCTCACAACCTTATGATTAGCATATACTCTACCAAGAGATTCAAGAACATTAAGAATATTGGTAAAGAGAATAAACAGTTCACTAACTGCCTCATCATCCTCCATACAAAATAATTCATAATCATGTACAAACATACTTATTCTAAACTCCTTAACTCGGCTAGTTCCCTCATAAGTAATCTCAAGCTTGCTTCATATTTCCGTAGCCGATTTGCATGGCGAGACCCAATTGAACTCATTAGGGCTTAAGGCACAAAAAAGATAGTTCTTGCCTTTAGCATTAATGTGCAAGTTCTTCAAATCGGTTGGGGTATACTCACTCTTAACTTTAAGAACTTACTTTTCCACAATAGTCTTCATGGGAATGAAAGGGCCATCTTCAATGACCATTTATGCTTCATAATCCATGGATTAGATAAAAATCTCCATTTTATCCTTCCAATAGGTATACTTTGTTCCATTGAACTATGGTGGTATGTTGTTGGATTGACCTATTATGTTTTCCATATTGAGATAGGATCCTCTAGGGTTATTAAACCTCAAAAATTGAGACCAAGCTCTGATATCAATTGAAAGTTCAAGAAGGGGGGTAAATTGGACCTTATTCGAAAACTCGATAAATAGAAAACCTAGCCAGGGGGAGTCTAAGGTGCTGTTTAGTTTTGGAAAATATTTCCTGTTTTCATTTTTTGTTTTCATTTTTTGTTTTTATTTTTTGAAAATGAAAATATGAAACCACATTTGGTTTGAAATGTTAAAAAACTATTTTCTGACAATGAAAACATGAAAATGTGTTTGGTTTCTAACAATAGTTTTTGTTTTCAATGAGTTTAATTTTATAAATTAATTATCATTATTTTGTATATATGCACGGAAGAGATCATTAATATATGAGTTTTATATCTTATTTGTAATTTACTATTTTGGAGCTATTAAATCTCATTTTGTTTAATACAAGTATATAATGTATATATTCAAGACAATTTTTTTCATAAGCAATGCATACGTTTGACTTTTAAATTAAGCAAAATAATAAAAATTAGAAATTTAAAACACATGCAACATTAAAGCAGTATTGAACTACAACATTCTCCAAATAAAATACGATAACATCAAGTTTGTTGTCTAAAGTAACACTACAAACAATACAAAATGTTCATATTATATTGATAGCAAAGGATCATCATCGAGTCGTCAAAAAGTCATTCCACATTTGTGTAGCAATTTGATATCTAAATTGTGCTATTTGAGTCATTTGACTAACATCAACACGTATAACTTCTTGATTCGCATTCAGTCCTTGTTCATCTTCTATTATCATTTGCTCGGTTGAATATTCCGTAAAAAGTCCATCCAAACGTCCATCCATAGCATGCTTTTGACGAATGTAGTTGTGTATTGTGCAACATGCAGTAGGAATTTGCCTTTGCCTGCTAACTGGATAATTAGGCATCATCTTCAAAATGGGAAATCTTGCCTTGAGCACTCCAATGCATCATTCGATCACATTACGACATGAAGAGTGTCTATAGTTGAATAACTCTTCCTTACCTCGCGGTCTTCCTTGTCCATGATAATCACGCAAATGATATCTTCGACCTTGATATGGAGCGAGAAATCCAGGTATATTTGGGTAGCCAGAGTCCACAAGATAAAATTGATCTGTGAAAAAATAATTAAGAGTAAAGTATGAGTATAATCCACTCCAGTGACTACAATCATCTCTCTATTAATCACATCCCAAACTTCGAACTTGAATGTAGATGTTTGTAATTTGTTTTCTTTAACTTTCTCATAAACTATCGCAATAAACATTGCAGTATTATCTTTAGACCAATCCATTGCTTTCTGAGCATTGCCACTATGGCCTCCCATGATGTCTATCAAGATATAATCATTATTGAACTTTGAAAACAAAGTAAATATTCACAAAACAAGAAACATAGCTTAAGAAATTAAGCAATATGACAAAAGAAGCAATATTCAATACTAATTTCTTGTTTCAGTTACTGATTTCTTGTTTCAGATTTTCTCATTCTTTTTTTGCAACCTTTTGGAACTTGGCATTTAGAAATTAGGAGGTTAGATAAACATTTAGATATATTCGAATCAGAATCATTCACATCACAAACCTAATATATCTAAAGATGCATAGCTAAGGATATATTCGAATCAGGACTCTGCTTTCTGCTTTCCAGGATTCCTGCAAATGCATGCATAATGAAACTATTCTTCTTTATCTGATTTCCATAGGCCAACTCACTCATAAATGCAGAGCTTGAAATACACCAATTATATGTTCTTGACTTTAATTGACACTAAAGAAGAATACTTGAAGTAATAGCAATAGTAAAAGGATTTTGCTAGAAAGCAAATGGTAGGTGGATGCTTCTGCCTTGGGTTCTAGGTTTTGACCATACAGAAGAAATTTCCTCTCTAATCTAACTTTTCTAATAAAAGATAGAAGTTCCACCGCTATAAGAATCTGCCTTGGGTTCTAGGTTTTGACCATACAGCCACTGATGTCGCTCAAATGTGTCACGCACAGCGGTCGCGGTGCAGTACAGGATAAGAGAGGTCGAACCCACAGAGAGACAAGCAGGGAAGATCCAGAAACACAGATAACAATATATCGAAAACAATCTAGAGCGATAAAAGTTAAGAAAATAGATCGAAGATGTAATGATAAGATAAAGTTAACGAAAGAAATCAAGATTTAAATGAGGCTAGGCTTCAGAAATCACTTCACTCGGATTTTGGTTCTTCTCTTCTCAATGGTTCATATAATACTCAGTTAAGGGATTCACATCCCAATCACCTTAACCGGAAGATATGAAACTATAAACCTAACAAAATGTATAAATTTCTCTTCTTACGATTGGTTCTTCCTTTTTATAGTTCTAACTTCATCCAACCCAAACCTAAGAATACACGATACCGGCTGTCACTACAGGCAACGCGCAGCAAAAGTTCATCGGGACAAAGCCCTAACTCGATCTAACCGGATCTCTAAGAATACACAATACCAACTCTCACAATCGGCAATGCATAGCAAAGATTTCTGGGGATAGAGCCCCAACCTTGTCTTACCATATCCCTAAGAATACACAATACCAGCTGTCACTACAGGCAATGCATAGCAAAGGTCTCGTGAGACTCGGTAGGAGAATCAAAAGAGATAACTATGGGATTATAAGATCATGAAAGAAGCATGACTGGATTCATAATATTAATCATCCACATAGAAACCTATAATCTGAAAATAATCTTTGAAGATCCAATACATAGAAAAGAGTTTAACAATAAAGATTAAAACTATGAACCATTGTTGGAGAAGAAGCCCTAGTCCTCGCTAGATCATCCGTCCGCCATGCCCGCAGCTTAGTCGGCCATGGATGGAGATGTCTCCATCTTCTTCCTTTAGAAAACGTCCAGAAAAGAGCCTCCAAAAACGTCCAAGAACTCCCCTTTGATTAACCCTAAGTTTCCTATTTATAGCCCCAAAGTCTCTCCATGCTCGGATTAGATCTAAACCGTTGATTTTCTTCACTGGGAAAGTAGGATCGATCCCTCTATAGGTGTGGGATCGATCTCTTGCATCAAAATCTTCAATTTCTAGCTACATCCGAGTCGGATCGATCCCACTATAGGTGTCGAATCGATCCTACTCAGTAGGATGGATAGAAGGATCGATCCTACTATGAATAGCTGAAAAGTATGTGTTCTGTCAGGTCTGTGTATAGACAGATCGATCCCACTATAGGTGTCGGATCGATCCTTCTTTCCAGAGTATTTACTGTTTTACCATCCAGACTGCCCTATCGGTACTAAAATTGCCGTAACTTCCTCTACGAAACTCGGAATCACGAACCGTAAAATTCTCCAGAAACTAGACTTCAAGAGCTTTCCAACCATATATGGCACATCATCTGGTTCATTCCGAAAAGGTACATTTTTGGCGTTAAAGACCCGTCTTTGCTTCAATTTCCTACATAATACAAATAACTTTGTGAAGCAACATATACGGACGAAATCACCTATATTAATCATGAAAATTAAGCAAATAAGCTGCTTTTAGTCATGTTCAGAGTGCACTTTCATGCACTCATCAGCCACCAAATGCATCTATGTTGTCATTTATAAGCAAGCAATTCGTAAAGAACTCATCAACATTAACAAACTCAGACAGTTAATAGACTCCTTAATGCTAAGTCAACAGAGACAACAATTGTTGAAGAACCTCTTGTTTACAAATTGCAGATACATTGTGACACGCTAGTTTTGTTCTCATGAAGATCATCCAAAAGATTTCTTGATTTTGACTGATAAAAATCTATCCATTGTATTGCATAAACAAATATTGATTAGTTATTTGTACTTTATAAATAGCTTGTTATCTATAGTCAATTTGTGTACTATAAACCAGAGATTAGAAATTGATTTAGTTTGACCAATCATGAGAATTAAGTTGCTTTCTTCTGATTCATACTTAACCAGTGAGAAATATTATATGGGCTCTTAAATCTTTATAAAGGTGAAATTAGTATGATCAATGCAAATAAGTCCACACTTACATAACTTCAGCTCAAGTAAAAACAAAATAAGATCATATCATGCTCCCAGCCAAACCACTTGATGAATGATGAATAAAACAATTTCTAATCAGAGCAAAAGCAGTGAATAACACCATCATATAATGCCACAAAAATCGTAGAAGACAACATATTATCCTCTTAATTCCAATCACAAAACCTATGAGCCATCAAAATGAACAGAGAAAATCCAAATTTTTGAGAAATAGAGAGAGATCCAAAATTTAGAGCAGAGAACAAAGCAAAAGAACCATATTTGCATAAAGAGAGAACCATATTTGGATAAGAATAATCCCTTCCTTTTGGTTAAAAGAGAAGAGATCCGTGAGTGAGAGAGAGAGAGAGAGAGAGAGGGTTTTGGTTTTTGGGGGAGGGGTACCAGTAGAGTGCCTGACGCCTTGACTCTTCCGAGTCTGATTCAAGTCTCCGACAGCCTTTTCCAAGAACTCTATGCGTGGGTTGCTGCGAAGAGCAAGGAAGTCAGTCTTCATCTTAGAGGAGGAATACGATCGCTCACTAATAATGGAAACACATCGAGAGGAAGAGGGAGAGAGGTGGTTGGGAGGGGGAAGAGAGAGAAGGATCTCGCAGTCGTACCCTTTGATGTCACCACGATCCGGCGGAAGGGAGCTCTGGCGGCGACGACATTACCGAGAACTCGCTAGAGACTCCATCGAGGGAGAGGGGTTTTGTGAGGGCCCGTCCCTCTGACCTGGCTCGACCGCGTTGGTCGAGAGCCGGTTTCCTGTTGGTTTGGTTCTGCGTCGGGCACGATCAGGTGATCGTGTGGCGGTTTGGATCCCGAGGGCATTTTGGTAAATATGCCCTCTGGTGGTCGGTTTCACACCCGCGTTGCACCCACGGCCTTGGATTGATGTATTTGTTTGATTAGAATCTCTAGGGTGCGTCCGATCGGAAGATCAGAGCTCGATCGGGAAAGATCGAATCGGACGGCTGAGATAGATCCGGATTTTCTATATAAGCCCTGTCCCTTTCTTCTCTTTCCTTCTCTTCTCCTGTCGTTTTCTTCCCTTCTCTCTCCTTCGGCTAAGCTAGGGCTCAGAGACGCGCCTTTCGGAGCGCGGATCTTGGCGGCTCGACTGGTTGGACGCGTGGAGGAGCTGCCCTACTTGCTCAAGTAGGTGTTTCTACCTCGATCTTAGGATCGGGTTCTCCTAGGATAGGTTTATTGCTCTTTCGCTGTAGGAATACATGTTAGAATGCATTGTAGCTCTTTGTATATGTGGTGTAGCTCATTTCCTGTATTCCTACGTTGCAAATTCGGTATTCTAACGGTTGGTTTCGGTATTATCGCCTTTTTATCGGTTTTCGTCCATTCGGACCTAGATAGGAGATTTAACCGTCAAAAGTGTGATTTCTTTATACCATTGGTTTCCCTATCGAGAAATACACTTGCTTGCAAAATCTCATTGTTTTCCAACTTGATTTGATCTTTGAAATCCAAGAAAATGGATTTTTAGCACTGTTCTGACGAACTGTGCCTAAGGCTCGACGGTCGATCGGTGCATCAACCGTCAAGTATTGATTTGCGCTTTCTGGGCCTGACGGTCGACCGTCGCATCGACCGCCGGGCTCTGTCGGGATTTTGGACTCCCACGGTCGATGGATCGATCGACCGCGGGCCCTCTCCCTTTTTCATCTTACGTGACGGTCGACCGTCGGATCGACCGTCGCATCGACCGTCAGGCGCTGTTTGGTTTTAGGCTCCTCAGGGTCGATGAGTGGATCGACCATTGCCCTTGGTTTTCTCAGCCTTGGTCTCACGGTCGATCGCCGGATCGACCGTGACATCGTCCGTGGCCTCACGGTCGATCGCCGAATCGACCGTGACATCGTCCGTGGGCCCTTGAACTTGATTTTCTGGCTTTTCTTGGATGGATTTGATTTGTGATTAGTATCTAAACATGTTGGGGAGTATGTATGTGGATTTTATGGGGTTTTCAAAGGATTTTCATCGGGTTTGAGGATCGATTCGAGTAACTTTCCTTTTTGGGCAAATCTATAGTTGCGATTGCATTTGATACATGTTTGGTTGTAATTGATTACATAATTGTATACTTAGCCATTAGCTAGCTATGAGTGCTTAGCCATATGGTTCATAGCCTCAGGGTCGATGAGTGGATCGACCGTCCCTCTGACATGGCTCGACCGTGTGAGTCGAGAGCCGGTTTCCTGTTGGTTTGGTTCCGCGTCGGGCACGATCGGGCGATCGTGTGGCGGTTTGGACCCCGGGGGCATTTTGGTAAATATGCCCTCTGGTGGTCGGTCTCACACCCGTGTTCCACACACTGACTTTGATTGATGTATGTGTTTGATTAGAATCCCTAGGGTGCGTCCGATCGGAGGATCGGAGCTCGATCGGGAAAGATCGAATTAGACGGCTGAGATAGATCTGGAATTTCTATATAAGGCCTGTCCCTTTCTTCTCTTTCCTTCTCTCCTTCACCTGTCGTTCTCCCCTCTCTTCTCTCTCCTTCGGCTGAGGTAGGGTTTGGAGGCTTGGTCTTCGGAGCTCGGATCTTGACGGCTTGACCAGCGGGACGCGTGGAGGAGCTACCCTACTTGCTCAAGTAGGTGTTTCTACCTCGATCCTTGGATCGGGTTCTCCTAGGATAGGTTTTATGTACTTTCGCTGTAGGAATACATGTTAGAATGCTATGTAACTCTTTGTACATGTAGTATGAAGGATTTGAAGTATTCCTACCTCGCATTTTCCGTATTCTAACGGTTGGTTTCCGTATTATCGCCGTTTTATCGATTTTTTTCCATTTGGACCTAGATAGGAGATTTAACCGTCAAAAACTGGATTTCTTCACTCCATTAGCTTCTCCATGGTTAAATACACTTGCTTGCAAGATTTCATCTTATTCCAACATGATTTGATCCTTGAAATCCAAGAAATTGGATTTCCGACACTGTTCTGAGGAACTGTGCCAGAGGCTCGACGGTCGATCGGTGCATCGACCGTCAAGTATTGATACGCTCCTTCGGGGCTCGACGGTCGATCGATGGATCGACCGTCAAGTATTGACTTGCTCTTCCTGGGCCTGACGGTCGACCGTCGGATCGACCGTCGCCCTTGGTTTTCTTCGCATGGGTCTCACGGTCGATCACCGAATCGACCGTGGCATCGTCCGTAGCCTCACGGTCGATCCCCGGATCGACCATGACATCGTCCGTGACCCTTTGGACTTGGTTTTCTGGCTTTTCTTGGAGGGATTTGATTGGTGTTTAACATCTAAACGTGTTGGGATGTATGCATGTGGATTTTATGGGGTTTTCAAGGGTTTTCCATCGGTTTTGAGGATCGATTAGAATGTTCTTTCCTTTTGAGAAAATCTATGGTTGCTATTGCATTTGATACCTGTTTAGATGTAGTTAAATGCTTAATGGTGTGCTTAGCCATTAGCTAGCTATGAGTGCTAGCTAATGAGGAACTGTGGAACCTTAGCCTCTTGCCGGCGAGTGCCGAGGGCTATTGTATATCTGTTGGACTTGTAACTGCTGACGTGACATATAGAGACATCTAGGATAGATGTTTGCTTAGGCTCATGCATTGTGTGCATTAGAAGCATTTGAGGTTAGGCGGGCGATGGTTTGGGTCGCCGATCCGAGGCTCTCGGGTAGCTCGGATCTAGCCTTAGGGCCGTGGCTGGATAGTCAGGAATAGGGTGTGATCTTGGATCATCTGAATCTCTTGTGATTGAGGATTGCGATAGTTGGCTTGAATCAGTATTTGAGCTTTAGAGGTCGTGTTGTCTTCCAAGGCCAAGTGCTAAGGATGCAATAAATGTGTTCCCGACGTGGTCCCCAAGCAGTGGTATCCCTGCTGGGTGAGGGTGATCCTTCATGATACTGTTCCCCTGTCAGTGCTTAGGGTGATCTTGGTAATGTGTCCAAGAGAGAGGTTCATGACAGGAGCCCTTGGGACATCGATGGGTTATGGGACCCGTGGCATCCGTTAGACTTAGGCTGGTAGACAACACTGTTGTTGTTTTCCTCCTTTCAATGTGTCGTACAGTAGAACCCTACTGAGCTTATCGCTCACTCCTACCCGGGCTGCGTTTGCAGGTGCAGGCGGCAGTTCTTCTTCAGTGGAGCCGGCAGGATCGGCTTTTGGCGGCGCGAGTACATCCAGGGGCGCTTGAGGTTGCTGGAGGACGATCTGTTGTACATTTTGATATATATATACATGTTGTTGTAAATATTCTGAGGATTTTGGGTTTTGGATATATGTCTTTACCTTGGGAGTATTAGAATGGAATTTTTTAACTGTGCAACTTGATGATGTTATATAAATTGAATCTGTTTCGCCTCTAGAATACAATTGTTTAAATTATCCATCTTTTTCGCTTTGTACTGCGCCGATTGAAGATGAATAGTGATAGGAACCTTCACGCCCCGTCCTGGATGGGGTTTTTGGGTCGGGGTGTGACACGGTGGGTTTTGACCCGCTCGGATCGATCCGACTTGGTGTGGGATCGATCCAGCCCGCTCGGATCGATCCGACTTGGTGTTGGATCGATCCAGCCTGTGTCGGATCGATCCGACTTGGTGTTTGGATCGATCCGGGGCGCGAGCGATCGATCGCTCCTTGGAGCAATCGATCGGACTCGCGTCGGTGGCTTTTTCTGCTTCGCGAGGACGGCCGCCGTTGGCCGTCACTCTCTCCTGTCAGAAGGGGAGGACTTTCCCTCCCCTCCTTCACCTTTTCCCCCCTTCCCCTTTTCCCTTCTTTTCTTCCTCTTCTCCTCCTCGTTCATCTCCCTTTCTTCTTCCTTCTTTCTTCTTCTCCCACGGCTCTGTTTTCTTCCCCTGCTTCTCCGGCAGCTCCTTCTTCTTCACCGTTCTCCCTCGTCCGGCCACCGTTTTCGGAGTTCCAAGGCTTGTTGGAACCGTGGCAACCAGAGGAAGATCGTTGAAGTGGTTTGGAGCTGTGTTAGTGACCAGTTCGCAGGGAATCATCCGAGGAGTGCGTTTCGGGTAGGTTCTTCTACCTACTGTGTTCTTTTTTCGGTTTCTTTAGATCTAGCCGTTGGATCTTGTTGATCTTTGTCTTGTTGGTTTCCTCATGCCTAGTAGAATTTCTGATATGGGTCTTGTGATCTTTGGTTGAGATCTTAGAAGGTTTTATGTCTTGAAGAACAGCCGGCTTGCGGCGAGTTTTTCGGCCGGTACGTACATGATCTTGGGTTGTGATGAGCATAAGAGTTGTAGATCTTTGAATCTACTCTCTAACCCAATTGATTTCATAATTTTCCGATTTTCCTACGATTTGTTATAAATTGTTTACTGAAGGGCTGCGTTGCAGCAAGTGCTTGGTAAGTTGGAGTGGGATCTGTCACACCCCGATCCAGAAAACCCATCCAGGACGGGGCGTGAGGGGAAACCTACACTATTCATCTCCAAGTGGCGTGATACAAAGCGGAATTATAGAAAAACTTAAACAATTTATAATCCAGAGGTAAACAGATATTCAATTTACATAACATCAGTTGTACTATTCAACATTTGATACAAATCTTCCAATGAAAGAATATTATACATTAATCTCAAAAGTCCTCGAAATGTACATAATTTACAAAATCTGCCAAAAGTATAACAGTCGTCCTCCAGCAACCTCAAACACCTCTGGATGTAGTCGCGCGACCAAAGCTGATCCGCCAGCTCTACTGAAGAAGAACTGGCGCCTGCACCTGCAAACGCAGCCCGGATAGGAGTGAGCGATAAGCTCTGTAGGGTTCTACTCTACGGCACACTGAAGGGAGGAAAACAACAACAGTGTCGTTTCTCCGCCTAAGTCTAAAGGATGCCACGGGTCCCATAACCCTATCGATGTCCCAAGGGCTCCTGTCATGAAACCTCTCTCCTGAATATGTTACCAGGAGGCCAAGGAATAGTAACATGCAGGATCACCCTTACCCAAGCAGGAACACCATGCCTTGGGGAACCACGTCGAGAACGCATCGACAATCATCCTTAGCACTTGGCCTTGGAGAACCGACACGGCCTCTAAACCTCAAACAATGATCAGAGTCAACTATCGCATATCCTCAATACACGAGATTCTGATTATACAATCACACCCTAATCCTGACTACCCAGCCACAGTCCTAAGGCTAGATTCGAGCTACCCGAGAGCCTCGGATCGGCGATCAACCCATCGCCCGCCTAACCTCAAATGCCTCTAATGCAATCAAGATGCATGCAATGCTCAGGCACAGATAACAAGTTATAAGCATACAACAAGATGCCATTAATCATACAGGGCTAGGCATAGCTTACAGCTAGCCAAAGGGTAAGCATAGCAACGGCCTCAAATACAGAATATCTATGCTAACCAACAAAGATCTTAGCAAAACATTAAATACAGGTATACAATAGTCTTCAGTGCACTCTTGCACCTGACAGACTAAGGTTCCACAGTTACCCCGCAGGTAACTGGCCACATTTATACAATAGCCCTTGGCACTCGCCGGCAACAGGCTAAGGATCCACAATTCCTCATTAACTAGCACTCATAGCTAGCTAATGGTTAAGCAACCCAATATAGCATTTAACTATTTATCAAACGTATTAGATGCGACCAAAACCATAGATTCGTCCAAAAAGGAAAATACTCGAATCGATCCTCAAACCCGATAGAAATCCTTTTAAAACTCTACAAAATTCACTTGCAAACCTCCCAACATGTTTAAAGATCAATCACGATTGAAAGCCATTCAAGAAAGACCAGAAAACCACGTTCAAGGGCCCACGGTCGATGTGACGGTCGATCCGACGGTCGACCGTGAGGCCACGGTCGATGTCACGGTCGATGCCACGGTCGACCGTGAGGCCAACACGAAGAAAACCAAAGGGCGACGGTCGATCCACTCATCGACCCTGGGAAGCCCAAAACCAAACAGCGTCTGACGGTCGATCCGACGGTCGACCGTCACGTAAAATCGGAAAAGCAAAGATCCCGCGGTCGATCCATGCATCGAACCTGGGAGGCTAAAATCCCGACAGAGCCCGACGGTCGATGCGACGGTCGACCGTCAGGCCCAGAAAGAGCAAAACAATACCTGACGGTCGATGCACCGATCGACCGTCGAGCCTTAGGCACAGTTCATCAGAACAGTGTCGGAAATCCAATTTCTTGGATTTCAAGGATCAAATCTAGTTGGAAAACAATGAGATTTTGTAAGCAAGTGTAATTCTCGATGGGGAAACCAATAGTGAGAAGAAATCACATTTTTTACGGTTAAATCTCCAATCTATGTCAAAATGGGCGAAAACCGACAAAACGGCGATAATACGGAAATCAACCGTTAGAATACGGAAATCGCGAGTTAGGAATTCTTCAAACCATCTATAACACATGCACAATGAACTACACAACATTCTAGCAAGTATTCATACAGCAAAAAGGCAAAAACCTATCCTAGGAGAACCCGATCCTAAGATCGAGGTAGAAACACCTACTTGAAGAGATAGGGCAGCTCCTCCACGTATCCCCCAAGTCTGATCGCCGAAAACCGCTCCTCGAAAGCCACGCCTCCGATGCCCTATCACCCAGCCGCAGGAGAGAGAGAGAGAGAGAAGAAGGAGAACGACAGGAGAAGGAAAAGAAGGAAAGAAAGAGAAGGAAGGAGCTTAAATAGAAACCTGGAATCCATCACAGCCGTCCGATTCGATCTCTCCCGATCAAGCTCCGATCTTTCGATCGGACGCGCCCTAAAGGTTCTAATCAAACACATACATCAATCAAAGGCCATGTGTGCAACGCGGGGTGTGAAACTGACCACCAGGGAGCATATTTACCAAAATGCCACTGGGGTCAAAAACAGCGATGCGATCAACTGATCACATCCCAAGGCCAACCGAGCCAAACCACAAACCCAGACCCTCGACCTAACGCGGTCGGACCAGGTTGGAAGTACGGGTCCTCACAGGATCGATCGGACTTGCAAGTCCGATCGATCGGACTATATTTTTCATGAGTTAGTTGATTAACGGTTTTGGTTAGTGTTTTCCCGTTAATTCAACCATTGGATGTTAATGGATTTTGGATATGTTAATCCTGGTATGTACAACTACTGATGGCTAAGTTGGATCTTGAATCCGACGTCGTTTGGATGTCGGATCGACGGGATCAATTAGCCCCTAAGTAGAGGCTTTGAGTGTTTTGAATATAATATTATATTTCGGAATATAATATTATATTGTGCACTGTTCATCATCGTTTTCGGGGTTGCTTCCCGTTGCAGGAGTCCGCGGTTGACGGTCGCGCTACCGTCGTAATGCCGGGACCCGCTGCGGATCTGCTGGCAGCGGTTGGTAGTACCGCTGTAGCGATCCAGTTGACTTTTATGATGCTTTATCATACTGTTGCATGCCTATCTCCTGTCTGTGTATGTCATAGCATGCATCATTGATTTATGTATTAGTTGCATTGGTTAGGGCGTGGGTGATCTGTGGGTCGCCATCCCGAGGCTGGAAGCTCGGACTTAGCCCTAAGACCGGGGTTGGGTAGTGATGAGTGCATGAAAGTGCACTCTGAACAGTCTTATAACCATCTCAATTGCTAGATTATTATCCTTAATCAGCATCTTTATTACTATTTTTATATCTATATGTTGCTTCACATGGTTGTTTGGAAAATGCAGGAAATTGGAGCTAAAAGAAGCTGAAAAGAGTATATGGATCAATTTCAAAAATTAATCTGTACCTGATCATGAAGAACCAGATGATGTGCCATATATGGTTGGAAAGCTCTTGAAGTCTAGATTCTGGAGAATTTTACGGTTCGTGATTCCGAGTTTCCTAGAGGAAGTTACGGCAATTTTAGTACCGATGGCGCAGACTGAATGACAGAAAGGAAAATAAGCTGGAAGTCCGAGCGATCCGCCGATCGATCGGATCACGCAGAAACGTGACAGAACATGTGTTTTTTGGCTGAACATGGTCCGATCGATCCATCCATCGCTCCTATGGGGTCCGATCGATCCGACACCAATGGTCCGATCGATCGGACTCGGAAAAAGCCAAAAACAGCGGATTTTTACTCAACCGATCGATCCAACACTCATAATTCGATCGATCGGACTTGGGAATTAAAGGGTGACAGAACGTATGCTTTTTAGAGGAACACAGTTCGATCGATCCATCCATCGATCGAACTCGGGAAGAGCCAGAGACGAAGGATTTTTACGAAATCGATCGATCCGACTCCCTTAGTCCGATCGATCGGACTCGGGCGTGAATAGAAGTTGAAGATTTTAATGAGACCGATCGATCCAACATCCCGAGGAGGATCGATCGGACTTTCCCAGTGAATTAAATCAACGGTTTAGATCAAATCCGTTGATGGAGAGACTTTGGGGCTATAAATAGGACTCTTTCTAGCGTTTGAGGGGGACTTCTTGGACGTTTTTGGAGGCTCTTTTCTGGACTTTTTCAAGAGGAAGAAGATGAAGACGTCTCCATCGATGACCGAGTAATCCGCGGGCATGGCGGACGGATGATCTAGCGAGGACTAGGGCTTCTTCTCCAACAATGGTTCATAGTTTTTAATCTTTATTGTTAAACTCTTCTTATGTATTGGATCTTCACAGATTGCTTTGTGGTTAAACATTATTATAAATCCAGTCATGCTTCTTTTATGATATTGTGATCCCATAGTTATCTCCTTTGATTCTCCTACCAAGTCTCGTGAGACCTTTGCTATGCATTGCCCGTAGTGACAGCTGATATTGTGTATTCTTAGGGATCTGGTTAGATAAGGTTGGGGCTCTATACCGTGAGATCTTTGTTATGCATTGCCGATTGTGAGAGTTGGTATTGTGTATTCTTAGAGATCCGGTTAGAGTTAGGGCTTTGTCCCGATGAACTTTTGCTGCGCGTTGCCTGTAGTGACGGCCGGTATCGTGTATTCTTAGGTTTGGTTGGATGAAGTTAGAACTATAAAAAGGAAGAACCAATCATAGGAAGAGACATTTATATTTTATCAGATTCATAATTCTATATCTTCCGGTTAAGTTGATTGGGATGTGAATCCCTTAACTGAGTACCATATGAACCATTGAGAAGAGAAGAACCTAAATCCGAGTGACGTGATTCCTAAAGCCTAGCCTCATTTAAATCCTGATTTCTTTGTTACCTTTATTTTACCATTACCTCTCTGATCTATTTTCTTAACTTTCATCGCTCTTGATTGTTGTCAATTCATTGTTATTTGTATTTCTGAATCTTTCCTGCTTGTCTCTCTGTGGGATTCGACCTCTCTTATGCTGTACTGCACCGCGACCGCTGTGCGTGACACATTTGAGCGACATCAAAAATTAGCGCCGTTGCCGGGGAGACGGTTTAGAAAAGAGCCAGAATCAAATTACAGTGATTGTAGATACCGAAAGCGGTAACTTCGTTCAGTTTCTTTAGTTTTTATTTTTTTATGTTTATTGCAGATTTGATTTTTCTGGATTGTTTTCTTTTATTCGATTTTAGTTAGTAAGTCTAGTTTCAATTATTTTTTTTGCTTATTTTCTTTAATTGGTTCGCATCTTTTGAATTGCGTGTTTGCTGGTGTATGCCTCGGTATAGAGACGAACTAGGCAGATTTGCTAGACGCCCCGAGGGTGATTCTGAAATTTCTGATAGTGAGACATATATTGCTGATCTCTTTGACGCACAGTCACAAACTTCACATCATACTCTCATTATGGCTGAGCATGAGGAACAACAAGCTCCTAGGAGTTTGCAAGAATATTTGCATCCAACACGCACTGCTACACCTTCATGCATCATGTTTCCACCTAATGCTGCACATGTTGACTTTAAACCTGGCATGATTCAGTTGCTTCCTACCTTTCATGGGTTGGAAAATGAAAATCCATATGTGCATATTAGGGAGTTTGAGGAAGTAGTAGCAACCTTCCATGGCCAACCAGGTGCACTAGATATGATCCGACTTAAGTTCTTTCCCTTCTCACTGAAGGATAGAGCAAAGAGTTGGTTATATTCCTTGAGGCCACGATCTATAGGATCTTGGGCTGAAATGACACAGATATTTTTCAACAAGTATTTCCCACAGCACAAAACCAATGCACTTAAGAGACAGATTTCGATCTTCACACAGAAGGATAGTGAAACTTTGTATCAGGCGTGGGAACGATTTAAAGTCATGTTGAATTTATGTCCTCATCATGGATATGAAAGTTGGCGTCTTGTTAGTTATTTCTATGATGGTTTAACTGTTAGAGAACGCCAATTTGTTGAGATGATGTGTAATGGTGAATTTTTGCAAAAAGATCCTGACGCAGCTATTGAGTATTTGACAGAGCTTGCTGAGAAAGCTCATACATGGACTGGACCGAGTGCAACAGAAAGTACAAACAGGGCCAGACCACCACCGCAGCAACAAGGTGGAGGAATTTATCAGCTGCGGGAGGAGGATGCACTCAAGGCAAAAGTGGAGAGTCTAACAAGGGAGCTGGAGCTATTAAAGACCAAAGATATGATGGCAGCCCGAACCTCTCCATACAATGAACCTACAAGGCCGGCTGGGCCATGTGCGATCTGTCAAGGCGCGGACCACCAGATTGATGATTGCCCCACCTATGCTGAGATGAGAGGTGTGTACGACGAGCATTGTAACGCTGTAGGTGGATTCAGGAGGCCGTACACTCCCTATTCAGAGACGTATAATCCAGGATGGCGAGAGCATCCAAACTTCAGCTGGAAGTCGAACGCTCCACAGAGCAACGAGCATCATCAACCGCCACCTAATAAGCCTTTTTCTAACCCTCCTTATAATACATCTGGTTTTCCTAGGCCTACATTTAATGACAATTTACAGGAACTGAAATCTATGATTGTGCAGGAATCTAAGGAAAGGAAGGAGGATATTCAAGAGATCAAGAGCCAGATCACGAAGCTGATCAACTCTTTGAGCGTGCATGAACGAGGGAAGTTCCCAGCTCAACCTCAACAAACACAGGTATCTAGTGTTGAGCAAAATAATGTGAAGGAGATGAATGCCGTAACTACAAGAAGCGGGAAAACAACAAAAAGCCCTTCACAAGAGCCCACTGAACCTTCTATTGTTGTTGAAGAAGAGGACCGGATTGATGAGGACCATGTAGAGACCAATCATTCAGATGGCCCTACACCAGGTGACTTTCAGGTACGTGTCCCTTTCCCTCAGGCATTGAAATCCACTAAATTTACTATGGAGCCCAACAGCGAGATTTTGGAGCATCTTCGGCAGGTTAAGGTAAACCTTCCTCTTTTGCATGTTATTAAGCAAATTCCTACATATGCTAAAGTGATTAAAGATTTATGCACTATGAAGAGACGACATCATGTAAAGAAAACTGCATTTTTAACAGAGCAGGTTAGTGCATTGCTTCAGCACAGGATTCCTCCTAAATATAAGGATCCTGGCTGTCCTACTGTATCTTGTTTCATTGGAGAGCATGAAGTAGGACAAGCTTTATTAGATCTTGGTGCAAGTGTCAATTTAATGCCATATTCTGTTTACTTGCAACTTGGTTTAGGACAGATTAAGTCGACATCTGTGGTTTTGCAATTGGCAGATAGATCCACGAAAACTCCATGAGGAGTAGTAGAGGATGTGCTTGTTCAAATAGATAAATTTTATTATCCTGTTGATTTCTTAGTCTTGGATACTCAGGCTATAGTAACTGCTGATTCTAAGATTCCCATTATCTTAGATAGACCGTTCCTTGCTACTGCTAATGCTATAATTAATTGCAGGAATGGCTTAATGAAGTTAACTTTTGGGAATATGACTTTAGAAATCAATGTTTTTAATGTTGCTAAGCAGCCTGATGAGGATGATGAATGCCAGCAGACTTACCAGATTGATCTGCTCACTGAAGAGGAGTTTGCTACATCTGAAATTAATTCTCTTGAATTAGATTTGGATGAAAATGTTGATGTTGATGGTATGTGTAAAAATTTGGAACATTGTTCCTTTGCAGGTCCATGGAATCCAAAGTTTGAAGAACTGCCAGAAAGAGGACAGCCACCAACACCATCATCAATAGAGCCGCCCAAACTGGACCTGAAGCCGCTTCCTCAAGGTTTAAAGCACGCCTATCTTGGTCCAGGTGGTACATACCCAGTGATTATTTCTTCGGCATTAACTGCAGAGCAAGGTGAGCAATTACTTAGCATTTTGAATGAGCATAAATCAGCTATTGGATGGAGTATAGCAGATCTGAAAGGTATTAGTCCCTTGATATGTTCCCATATGATTAATCTTGAACAAGGGGCTGTACCTCGCAGGGATCCTCATGACTTTCAGTACGGCGTTCCATCCGCAGACAGACGAGCAGTCAGAGCGGACGATCCAGATCTTGGAGGACATGCTGAGAGCATGTGTCCTCGACGCAGGAGGCAGCTGGGAGGAGCACGTTCCCTTGGTGGAGTCCAGTCTTGGAGTAGCACCTTTCGAGGCGTTGTACGGTAGGCCGTCTTGGAGTAGCACCTTTCGAGGCGTTGTACGGTAGGCCGTGTCGTTCCCTAGTGTGCTGGACAGAGGTTGGAGCGGCTTCACTCACCGGTCCAGACATCGTCAGGCGGTCGTCAGAGAGGTTAGTGCAGATCAGGCAGAGGCTTCTGACGGCTCAGAGCCGGCAGAAGAGTTATGCAGATCAGAGGCGATGACCGTTGGAGTTTGCAGTCGGCGACCGAGTGTTTTTGCGAGCATCGCCGTACAGAGGTTCTGTCAGGTTTGGCAGAGGTGGTAAGTTGGCGCCAAGGTTTGTCGGGCCGTTCGAGATTTTAGAGAGGGTCGGCGAGGTAGCTTACCGCCTGGATCTTCCTCAACACATGTCTGTTGTGCATCCGACTTTCCAGGTGTCAATACTGAGGAAGTATCACCCAGACCCGTCTCATGTCATCAGGATGGATGACATTGAGCTTGAGGCAGATGCGAGCTTTGTTGAGCAGCCGGTTCGAGTACTTGACCGGAGGGCTCAGGTCTTGCGGGGCAAGACGATTCCCTTGGTCAAGGTACTGTGGAGGCACAGAGGCACCGAGGAGATTACTTGGGAGCGCGAGGCGCGCATGCGGCAGGAGTTTCCGCAGCAGTTTTCTTCTCGAAGTACCTCTTGTCTTGTCTTCTAGTGTACCTGTTTTGTTGTTCCGAGCTCTACCCTTATCGAATCTCGGGACGAGATTTCCTTTAAGGGTATTAGGATGTGAGGACCTGTCCCTCTACCCATGTGGCTCGTTGTAGACCGCAAGGGCAATTTGGTAAATTACGCCTTGTTGGTTTGTTTGACACCCGCGTGTGCACACACTGACCTTGTATGTGTTAGTGTTTGTTTAGAATAGCTAGGTGGACCCGGGATCGGAAGATCCCAGCTCGGGCGCGCGGAAGCTTGCCTTTGGGCAGCTGACGACCCTTGAGCGATCGGTCGCTCCTTGGAGTGATCGATCGGACTCGTGAGCGAGTCGGTGGGTTTTGACCCGCTCGGATCGATCCGACTTGGTGTTGGATCGATCCAGCCGGCTCGGATCGATCCGACTTGGTGTTTGGATCGATCCGGGGCACGAGCGATCGATCACGCCTTGGAGCGATCGATCGGACTCGCGTCGGTGGCTTTTTCTGCTTCGCGAGGACGGCCGCCGGTTGCCGTCGCTCTCTCCTGTCAGAAGGGGAGGACTTTCCCTCCCCTCCTTCACCTTTTCCCCCCTTCCCCCGGCTTTCCCCTTCCCCTTTTCCCTTCTTTTCTTCCTCTTCTCCTCCTCCTTCTCCCTTTCTTCTTCCTTCCTTCTTCTTCTCCCGCGGCTCTGTTTTCTTCCCCTGCTTCTCCGGCATCTCCTTCTTCTTCACCGTTCTCCCTCCTCCGGCCACCGTTTTCGGTGTTCCAACACTTGTTGGAACTGTGGCAACGAGAGGAAGATCCTTGAAGTGATTTGGAGTTGTGTTGGTGACCAGTTCGCAGGGAATCAGCCGAGGAAAGCGTTCTTCGGTAGGTTCTTCTACCAACTGTGTTTTTATTGGGTTTCTCTTGATCTAGACGTTGGATCTTGTTGATCTTTGTCTTGTTAGTTTCCTCATGCCTAGTAGAATTTCTGATATGGGTTTTAAGATCTTTGGTTGAGATCTTAGTAGGTTTTATGCATGATTAACCTCGGATTTTTTGGTTTTGCCGTTCTTGAAGAATAGCCGGCTTGCGGCGAGTTTTTCGGCCGGTACGTATATGATCTTGGGTTGTCATGAGCATAAGCGTTGTAGATCTTTGAATCTACTCTCTAACCCAACTGATTTCATATTTTTCCGATTTTCCTACAATTTGTTATGAATTGTTTACTGGAGGGCTGCGTTGCAGCAAATGCTTGGTAAGTTAGAGTGGGATCGATCGGACTTGCATAGTTCGATCGATTGGACTATTACTTAGGGAGTTAGTTTGATTAGCGGTTTTGATTAGTGTTTTCCCGTTAATCCAACCGTTGGATGTTTATGGATTTTGGATATGTTAATCCTGGTATGTACACCTACTGGTGGCTAAGTTGGATCATGAATCCAACGTCGTTTGGACATCGGACCGACGGGATCAATTAGCCCCTAAGTAGAGGTTTTGGGTGTTTGAATATAATATTATATTTTAGAATATAATATTATATTGTTTACGGTTCATTATCATTTTCGGGGTTGCTTCCCGTTGCAGGAGTCCACGGTTGACGGTGGTGGTACTGTCGTAATGCCGGGACCTGCTGCAGATCGGCTGGCAGCGGTTGGTAGTACCGCTGCAGTGATCCGGTTGACTTGTATGCTATCCTTGACATACTGTTGCATGCCTATCTCCTATTTATGTATGTCATAGCATGCATTATTGATTTATGCATTAGTTGCATTAGTTGCATTGGTTAGGGCGTGGGTGATCTGTGGGTCACCGTCCCGAGGCTGGAAACTCGGACTTAGCCCTAAAACCGGGGTTGGATAGTTTGGACCCGGTTCGAATTGTGGTGTCCAGTCGATTCGATGATAGGCCTAGATGACTGGTTTGCTGCTTGATGATTGTAGAGGTCGTGTCGGCCTTGAGTCGGATGCTGAGGTGTAGCCGGTGTCCCACTGTGCGGACCCTGGGGTAGAGGAGTTGTCTACTCAGTGGTGCCTTTTTCCCGCCTGCAGTGCCGTTCCCTGCAGTTGTGTGTCGCCAGTGTTGTTCCTGCTACTGATGGCTGCTCCTGGGCCTCAGGGACACGCGGTGGGGTTATGGGACCCCTGTATACATCCAGGTCCTACTTGAGGGCGACACTGTTGCGTTTCCCTCTTCCTTCTGTGTGTCGTAGTGTAGATCACTACTGAGCTTAGTGCTCACACCTATCCGGGCTGCGTTTTGCAGGTGCATGCGTCAGTTCTTCCTCTGTTGCCCCTACCGGGCAGTTGGTCGGCGGTGCGGCGGCGTCTGGTGGACTTTGAGAGGTGGCGATCTTTACTGCTTTTACCTTTTGATAGATAGTCTCCTACGAGAGTAATGTTCTATTTGGATCTTCCCCTCTCCGAGGATATGTATATTATACACTTTGGGTTTTTGAATCGGTGGTTCGAGGTTCTGCTATTTAAATTGTTGTTTTAATTTGAGGGTGCTTTTTGTGAATTGCTAGGGAGACCAATAGGTTAGAGGGAACCCTCGCCGTCTTTTTTCGCGTTTTGTAGGTTCCGGTTCGCGTCGCCCGGCCCGGTTGGGCTTTCGCGGGTCGGGGCGCGACACCCTCACACCTCGGACCGGATGGGTTTTCTGGGTCAAGGTGTGACATTTCATGTCACTTCCAAATAATAATCTACGGGATATGCGGCTAGAGAAGGAAGTTAATAAGCTTGTAAACCGGTCTGAGTAGGTTGTTCTCTTATTTGTAAGGGTAAAAAACACTTTACTACCCTCTAATTTGGAAATTGTTCAGTTTGAACCTTATATTTTAAAACCGCTCAAAATGAACCCTACATTATCAATGACTTACATTTTAGACCCTGTATATGGATGCCCTTAGGTGAAGTTGATGGCAAACCGGTCACGTGACCGGTTTTGGTTCCACGTGACCGGTTTTGACCTCCCTCTCTCGCGCCATTAAAGGCAGTTTTGACCTCTCTCGCGCCATTATAACCGTCATTAACCCCATTAGCTAGGGTTCCGATGATCTCTCCAACCTGAAGGGAAATCTGTGGCAAATCAGAGGGAATCGCCGGACGACGGCAAGCACGGAGGTAAGGTAATGTTTTGGCCCCTTAAATTGTTGGAATCCTCCATCTATTGTTCCTCCGATCGCCTGTTCTTTCTCCCTCGATGAGACCTCCATCCATTCCAATCATCTGCGTTTGATTGGATGCATTGGTGGTCAGATCGATGTTGGCGAAATCACCATCGCAGGGGAGTTCTAACCTTAGTGGAGGTTCAATCACCACGTCAAGGAGGGAAGATCACCTCTGTCACTGTGGAGTGAAGGCCACGCTAAGGACTACATGGACATCATCAAATCCTAGAAGGAGGTTCTTAGGCTGTGCAAACTATCAAGTAAGGGGAATTTTTAGCAACTTATTGGTTTCCCAAACAGTTGGAACTCACCCAATCATTTCTTTTCTTCCCCTCAAATACTGGTTGTTGCAACTCACCCAATCATTTGCTTTGTCCCTTGTAGGATGGTGGCTGCAACTTCTTTAAATGGTTTGATTCGGACATAGGTGAGCATGACAAAGATGTTGTTATCAAGGACTTGAAGGATAAGCTGCAAAAAATTAAGGCAAGGCTCGATTCTTATTACGCAAAGGAGGAGAAGGCTATGACAGATGTGCAAGCCATCAAGAATTGCATGGATGAAAAAGATGGGTTAATTGCTGTGCTTGAGCTGCAGAATGGTCAATTAAAGTCTAGAGTCAGAACATATTTGATTGTTTTGGTGTTGTCTTGGATATTGGAAATTATACTAGTTTATTCCTCTGTTTGAGTGTTATGTCTCTAGTTGTTTGGATGCTAAGAATTTCCCTGCAATTAACTGGAGAACGGTCAATTTATACAAGTTTGTACCAATTTTGGATCAATGTTGACTAAGACATGCAATTCCTTGCAATTAGCTGTGTATAGTGTTTGGTGTTGTGTGCATACAGGTTTGTACCAAAAATGGGTTAATGTTTTGTACCAATTTTGGATCACTAACTACAGGAAATACATAACTCACAAGCAGGTATATCCATACACAACTGCTTGCATCTATACAAACATGAGAAGCTAATGAAGCTAATTAAAGCCCCTGTTTGTTGACAAAATCAAATTGTAATTCCAACACTGTATCAAATTGAAGCTAATGAAGCTAATTAAAGCCGCTGTTTGTTGACAAAAACAAATTGTTCATCCAACACTGTATCAAATTGAAGCTAATGAAGCTAATTAAAGCCCCTGTTTGTTGACAAAATCAAATTGTTCATCCAACACTGTATCAAATTGAAGCTAATGACATCCATACAGAGAACACTGTATACAAGCTAATGACATCCATACAGAGAACACTGTATACAAGCTAATGACATCATACAACTTGCATCCATACAAGCTAATTACATCCTACAAAATCAAACTATTCAGCCACACTGAAATTGTAACTGCACAACATAACAAAACTGAAATTGTAACTGAAATTGTTTTACATCTAGACAACCCACAAACATAACTGTCAAATTGTTTTACATCATCATCATTGTACCCTTTTCCATTCATACATCATCATCATTGGATCCAATCCCTATCCAACCTACCTTTGCCCCTGCCCCTCCCACCACCAGCAACTACTGGTTGGGGGTTTCTTGCACCACACATGCCTCTGCCATGACCAGTTGTTGGGGTAGCAAATGATGAAGCAGTAGACGTGATATTGACTTCCTCCATAGGCTTAGGACATGGGGGTCACTTGGAGCTTCTTTTGTTGTGACCCCAACCCCAACAATTCTTACACCTTACTGTTGTGCTCCTTCTCTTGTGCTTTGAACTGCTTTCTGCCTCATCATGTTGCCTTTTCCTCAATTTTTTAGGCCTTCCAGGTTGCCTCCTATAAGGAGGTGGTAGTATGAGATCTCCAAGTGCCTTTTCCCACAAAATAGGACCATTCACAGGTCTAATCCAGGCTGAGTAACATTGAGAATACTTGTCCTTTTATATCAATGAGCTACATAATCTTCAACCCTCTTCCTGTCACGAATTATACTAGAGATTGCATGGGCACAAGGAAGCTCAGTCAGACCCCAAAAATTGCATGTGCAAGTCTTAGCATCCATATTGACTACAAATCTGTCAGTGAAACTCTCAACCTCAAACTCATATCCTCCAAACCAGTGGCACTGCCATTTTCCAGCTTCCCTCTTCAATTCTTCCAGTTTCCTATGTATAACTGGCCCAACTTGACCTTTCATTACTTGAATTGACTGCCTCCTCTCCCTCATTTTTGTCATCAGCTTAAGCCTGATGTCCTCAAACATGCTAATGATGGGCTTCTCTCTACCAGTCTTGATCATAGAATTGAAAGACTCTGCATTATTGTTTGTATTCATGTCACGAGATGAGAACCACTTGAATGCATGTCTGCACCAATTCCTGGGCTCCAATTTGCTTAGGTAAATGAATGCATCCTCACTCTCTTTCTGAATCAGTTGCATGGCAAGTTCAAAATGAGGCTTGGTTGTTGCTTTTGCAGCTATCCACATCAGTTTTTTCAGATTCTTGTCCTTGTGCACTTTGCTGAAGTTTTGGTAGAGATGCCTAACACAAAATCTGTGTTCAGATCTTGGCATGATAGCCTCAGTTGCTGGAATCAATCCCTGTTGGTCATTCAAAGTGTGCAATTAGGTTGTAGTTAATCAAGCATCAATTGATAGTTAAACAATTGGCATTAGTATCAATTGGCATTAGTTGACACAAATCAAATTCATTCAATGATCAGTTGGCATACCTTTTGCTGGTCTATAATCACAGTCCATAATGATCCTGTTACAAACCCCATGTCAGTAGCAAGAAGATCCAAAAACCACACCCATGCATCCTTGTTCTCAATCTCTACTGCAGCAAATGCAAAGGGAAATATCTGGTTATTTGCATCTACACGAACAGCTGCCAACAACTGGCCACCATATGGGCCCTTCAAATGGCATCCATCCAGGCCTACAACTGGCCTACAACCAGCCCTGAACCCCACCTTGCATGCATGCAAGCACATATACAACCTCTCAAAATAAAGTTTCCCATCTAGTCCCATATTTGTCTTGACCTTGGCAGTGCTGCCAGGGTTACTTCTCAGTATCTCTTGGCAGTAGTCTCTCACCTGACCATATTGTTCAGCCCAACTTCCCTCTAAGAACCCTACAACCTTCTCCCTGCTCTAAATGCCTGGCTTCTGGAGATCTCTAAATTATAATCTGCCTTTACCCTATCCATGAAGCTGCTAGTTTTCATGTCTGGGTTGAATCTAAACTCATTTCTATACTTTTTTGCTAGCCAGCCAGACTTGGCAAATTTATTTCTGTGTTCCCTACAACATATATGATTATCAATGAAGGTCTTCACTTGAAATGTCTTGGTCCTTTGCAGCACACTTGCATGTAACCTCCAAGGACATTTTTCCTCTTCCTCTCCCTCTCCTCCTTGCCCCCCTTCACATTCAACTGTAATTCTATCCTTTTCAATCTTCCTGAATGTCAGATTATGCCCACCTTTCATGGCATACTCTTTGATAGCATCCTTCAACTCTTCACGTGTAGCAAAAGTAATGCCAATGATAAAAGGGCTTTCATTGTCTTCAATTCTTCTTTGATTGTACTCTGGATACTTGACAGCTGGTTCATCATCTGAATCAGTAGGGATACTATGTAGCTCAGCTGATGGCAAGCAATCTGAATCATAAGCTGTCTCAGCCCCAGCCACCTCCTCACCAGCTGATTCCCCAATTCCACCCTCTCCAGTAGACTGGAAGCTACCCTCTGTCATTGCCTCATATAGGAAATCATCATCCTCATCATCACTTTCCTCTGGCTTATAGGAACTATTGCCTGAGGACTCAGACACATAACCCTCACAGATATCCTCATCAGAAGCAACAACTTTGGCTTTTCCAAGAAGTGCCTTTTCCACCACATCCTCACCTAAAATGTCAACAACCTCCTCTTCTACCATTTCATGTTCTCTTTCCATCACAGGCACCCTTTCCACCTCTGGCTCCCTTTCCACCACATCAACTTCATCCTCAGGACCAGTAAGCATAGGAATTGTGATTTCTTCTGCCTCACTTATGATGTGCTCAACATATACATCTATACAGCCTGCCTTTACCCCTAGTGGTATCATAGCAATCACATCTGCATCAGTCATTAGTTCTCTTAAATTATCCCACATCATATCATCCCCTTGCTTTAAGTACCATAATTTTCTAGCTCCAGGATAAGATAGCTCTTTAAGGATATCTTCAAACTCTAATATCCCCAATCTATCACGATCACAATTGTCCACATATTGCACCTGACCCCCCCAAATAGAATATTCTATCTGCAGAACTGTGTTGGAAACATCCCCCATGATGTAGGTTAATTGTGAAAAGTTCATCCATCCTGCATAGAGGAACCCAATAATGAAAACAAGTGGCATTGTTGGATTTACATGTTATAGGCAGTGATGAAACAAGTAAAACATCCAAGTACCACAATGTTGTGAAACACAATAAACAACTAACAAGTAAACAAACCTAAGCAACATAAAATACATGTGAATCTTAGCACCGGGACCACAACATGCTATAGTTAGTGATAAAACAAAGAAAGCATAACACAGAACAATAGACCCAAACAAAATTACATGGAAAGTAGCATGAAAGTAGAATTAAACAACACTAAGAACATGTTAGCATCACTGGGACCACAAAATCCAAGAAAGTAGAATTAAAATTTAATGGGACCACGAAAACAGTGACATCCGGGTGATGTGCTGGCGTCATCGACGATGAAGGAGGCAATAGATAGGGGGGATAGGGGGGAACTAACCTGGTAAATGTGATGGCGTCGTCGACGATGGAGATTCCGGCCGGCGAAGTGGTGGAGGGACACCGGGCGGGCGTTCTCTCGAGATTACCTAACGGGGAAGTAAACCAGCCCCAGAGTTGAACAGGGCGAAAACAAGGTCAATAGTGGTCACGTGCAAAGCACGTGCCGGTTTACTGTTTAGAGAATTAACGTCGTTGGGTTGTTGGTAGTAAATCGAATAGTTTTGATAATGTATGGTTCATTTTGAGTAGTTTTAAAATATAGGGTCTCAACTAAACATTTCCCAAATTAGAGGGTAGTAAAGTGTTTTTTACCCTATTTGTAAACTTGAACTCTGGTCTTGTTTTGTTTCTCCCTGAACTTGAATCTTATGTTGAATTTTAATTAGTCTTTGTCCTGTTCTTTGAATGTGATGTATCTATTATTCACTTGGCATCTTGTTTAGTGCTTTTCAACTTAAGTTGCTTGCATGATTAATATAAATTTTAGGCTCCAAAATATGTTGGGTATCAGACTACATTATTCTATAGCATGTGCATTTTCGAAGAATATGCCAGGTTGAATGCAATTGAATAATAGACAGCCTATGTTATTCAATGTTATCAGTGATAAATCTTCTTTGGTTTGCCTTCTAGGTCAGAAGCCTCCTATGCTAGTTGTGTAGTCTTGTTTACGTGAAAAACGTTGGTTGTATAGATCAATGAGTTCAGTCATAATAGCTGTGGGAGGCCTGTCGATCACAGTGTCGCGCCTCGACCCACGAAGGCCCAACCGGGCCGGGCGACGCGAACCGGAACCTAACTAAATGATGAATAATTTTGACGATGGTTCCCTCTATCTTATTGGTTTCCCTAAACATTTCACAACTACCCGAAATTAACAATAATTAACAACCTCAAAAGATATAATATAATAAGATTTCAAAACCTCAAAGGGTACATTCATATACATCGCACTCCCGTAGGAGGCTATCTAAACAAAAAGAGTATAGATGACGATCATCGCTCCTCAAGCACCGTCAGACGCCGCTGCACCACCAAACACCTGTCCGGTAGGGGCCACTGAAGAAGAGCTAACGCTTGCACCTGCAAAACGCAGCCTGGGTAGGCGTGAGCACTAAGCTCAATAGGGTTCTACACTACGACACACAAAAAGCAGGGAACATAACAAGGTCGCCGCCCAAGCTAGGCCTAGGTGTGCTACGGGGTCCCATAACCCCACCAGTGTCTCTAGGTATCCAACCATGGTCACCCTAACAAACTGGGCCCATCCCGGAAACACCTAGTACATTAGGAAGAAAACACTGCTGGGCAGGACAAGTCTCTGTCGAGCAGGCAAACCCTTTGCCCAAGGATAAAATGACGACACCGGCTACACCCTCAGCACCTGGCTCGAGGCCGACACAACCTCTAAATCATCGATCAACATGTATTCAAGTCATCTAAGCCTATCATCGATATCGACTGAATATTACAATCCAACCTGGACTAAGCTACCCGCCATGGTCCTGGAGCTAAATCCGAGCTATCCGAAAGCCTCGGATCGGCGATCAACCCATCGCCCACGCCCTATCCTTATGCACCTAATGAACAATCAAAAATGCATGCTTTGTACACACGTAGGGGAAACAAATAAACATGCAACATATGTGATGATAAAACAAGGTCTGGACTCGGCACGCAACCGGCCCTGGGTGGTGAACGGGTAAATAAGCCAAGGAACTGCTGCAGGGTAACACCACCAGCTGCCAGCTAGTTCGCAGAGAAAACCCGCAACGGGAAGCAATCCCGACAAAAATCCACTGATAATAGCATGAATGATCCCTAACATCATTGGCTATCTATCATGAAAGAAATCCGATCAAAGAACCACGAAAAAACCCTATTCAAGGCTAGCGGTCGATGTCACGGACGACCGTGGAGAAGTGAAGGTTGACGGTCGATCAACGGATCAACCGTGAGGTGTTATTCTGGTGATTTTAAGGCTCACGGTCGACCACGGAGACCGCGATGGTTGACCGTGGAGTCTAGCTGTTGATCAGTGGATCGACCGCGAGGTACTATTCGGGAAAACTCTGTTCTGACACAGTTTGGAATAAAATTCACCAAAACTCGTAGAAAAATAGGAAAAATGTGAAAGGAATTGGGTTTGAAAGTAGACTCAGAGATCTACAACTTTCACGTTTAAGACCAACTGAGATCATGCATGTAAGTTCCACGAAAATGGGCTCGAACATGCAGTTTCTAGGAAGAACAGAAATCCGAAATTATTAGAAGGAAAACTTGCTTAAATCCAACTTAAATCAAACCAAAATCCAACCAAACATAAATCAGATCTTAAGCAAGCTAAAACAAAACATCTAGAACAAAGAAACAAGAAAATCAAATATCTAACCATCCTAGAACACGTAAACAAGGCTGAAGTGTAGAAATCTACCGTTCTACGCTAAATCAGCCACTAAACCACTGGAAAGATGGCTTCCTCCTCATCGTGGAGTACCTCCAAGGTCACCGGAGAAGCTGCTGGAGCTATCTCTCTCAAGGTCTCACTCACGACGGGAAGATAGAAGGAGAAGAAATTAGAAGAAGGGCCGCGGGAACAAGGGAAGGAAAAGAAAAGAAAGGAGGAGGAGAAGGGGTATTTATAGCGGGTCATGAACCGACCTGCTACAGGGACGGTGACTAGGTCAAGGTGACTTAGCAAGCTACAAGATCTAATCTTGACCGTCCAATTCGATCTTCCCCGATCGAGAATGCCTACAAGGATCTAATCAAACACACACATCAATTCAAGGCCATGTGCGCACAACGCAGGTGTGAAACAAACCGACAAGGCATAATTTACCAAATTGCCCTTGCGGTCCACTGCAAGCCACGGGCCCGACCTAGACGGTCGACCCAGGAATAGAGGGATAGGTCCTCACACACAGCTTCTATAACTTTCAAACTAGCAGCAAAATAATGACAGATAAATGAATATTTGGTTTTACTTTTCACTTAGACTTTTGGGTTACTATCTTTTATCTCTCTATATTCTTCTCAGGATCTAAATGGTGCTATAATGATACTAGATTTACTATATAAAGTAAGATTCTTCATTTCTTATTTTCCTTTGATGCCACGAATGCATGTGATCTTGGAAGACATGTCAACAACTACGCCTCAAACGTTTGAGAGGAGGGCCTCCTCTCCATGTCTCCATGCTAGCCATTATGGGCAGCACAGTGACAACTAGTAGGAGCACTGATCTTGTTCGCACGACATCGTTAAATCGCACAACTCAACACAATTTATAAATATATAATCCTTCAATCAATCACTACTCTACGGGCATAGAACAGTGGTGAGATCCGGAGTCGAACCACAGGGAAATATTGTCAACAGAGAAGAACTTAAATCAATCTCAAACATTCTATCCTAAGGCGAAAGAGAAGGATTTTGGTTAATTATGGAATTAAATCTAACTAAGAAAGCAATAAAAGGATAGGGATGAATCAATATGAGAAAGACCTAGGGATTACTCAATCCACTCTAATTTCACCTCCTGTATTCTCTAGTATCCTGTTGTTCTCTAATCTAGACATATGGAATCACGGCTTCTTAAGCTCACATGAATCCCTAAAAGAACGCTCATGTTATCCTACGGCATAGTCTATGTTCGCTTAGCATAGACCGTATTCGGACTTAACCTGAGTGCAATCTATCTTTGCTTAGCATAGACTGTCTCAAAGGCACACACAAAAGCGACATTAAAATCATCCTAAGAATCTTTACACTCAAGCACCGCAATCGAGTAAGACTGAAAATACATCAAAGGACAACCAGGTTCCTTCAACTCTATTGTCATTAAAACTGAATTCAAAGGATCATGCTATAGAAAAGATTACAAGATTTAACTAGAAAAAACACAAGAAGGCTACATTAGAGTTTCATGAGATCCCTAAGTGAGAGATTAGCCACTCATCTTGTGGACGGAGGCCATGAATTTGGTGAAGAACGCTTGAGATCCCCGACGCATCTCCATCTTCTTTAGCAACTTTAATCCTCTCTTTTCTCTCTATGGGGGCTGTGATTTTTGGCCAGCAAACACCCTTTTTATAAGCTAACACCCGGAATTAGGGTTTTGGGTTAAGTTGGACTCCTACTACAACTCGGATTTTCTGAATTAATCTTGGCAACATATTCCGAGTGCAACTGGGCCCAATCAGTTCGTATTTTGAACACAAGTCCAACACGAAAGATGTAGATTAGGAAGTCTTATATCATATTCCGAAGATTTCATAATATTCTGACTTATATGAAATATTTTACGAATATTTATCTGAACGTCGACGGACCAGTTTTCCAGCTTATGTATCTTCATGTATTCTTCAAATCTGCTATCACACCATTCGGAATCTCGCAAAGTGTCCAACATAAAAGTTGTAGATCTCTGAGTCTTCTACAATATGTCAAAGTTTCAGAATATTTGGACCTTTCTCAAATATCTAGAAAATATATTACTGACGGTTGATGAAGCAGTTTATTTAGTCATTTTAGTCGAATTTCCTGCATTTCTTCTCTAAGCATGATTAAACCTGAAATCAACTAACAAGTTACCAAATACAACTACTCTAGCCATAACAAAGCTAAGTTAAGGAGTTAAATCGTGAACATTTAGTGACTTATCAAGCACTATACTCTATGCCAACCATTATTATCTTCACCGTCAAAGCAAAAGCTTATTTGGCAGCATGTGAATGATGTAAGGAGCTACTGACTACATAGCCATCTGAATGATGTAAGGAGCTACTTTGGCAGCACATGAGTAAATGGCATGGAGGACCATTGGCCAAGAAAGGGGACAGCTCCGGTTGTATGTATGTAAGGTTGCAAAGTTGTCCACAGTTGTTCACAGCTACGTAGAGAAGTGACAACGCACTGACAGAAGTGACAACACACTAACAAATAAGAATCTAAAGTTCGGGAACCTGCGCTCTTTCTCTTCATCCAAAGTTCAATCAGCCATAATTGCTGCCCTGTGAATATGGCTCCATGCTCTCTATATTAAGCTCAATGGAAACCTTCTTCGGAGTGTATGTAGCTGCATGTATTAGTGAAGATAATTTGCAGAGGCTGCAATTATTGGTGGAGATCATTTACAAACCAATCTACTCATTCTCCATATTCATCCGAGATTCAAAAGTTCCCTTCTAATCTCGGCCATCATGTGGGGCTTTATTGATTTTCTCACAATTTATTTTATTTTTCTTTCTCCTTCAGATATACCACTATGTTGATGCTTGCTTAATTTTAGATCATGTACTTTATTCTCTGTAATGTTAAGTGCTTTTATTTAGAAAAATAATCATTGATTTGATGGTAGAATCTGAAGCCAAATCTGAGCATTTATAGACTATAGTGGTCTAGATGGCAGATTTCTTGAATCCCGTATGTTGTAAAGAAAGATGTATATGAAAATCCTCACTTTGATGCATCAGCATTCTCGTAATATTACAAGCATTCATGTTTTCATTATTATATAATATTTTATGCTTTGTCATAACGGGCACAGAAATGAATCATCTACCGTTCGAGAACTCAGCGGGTTCATCAGATGAGAAGGATATGAATCCTCTATCGTTGGACACCTCATCAGGGTCATCGAATGAGGAGGATCTACTCATTTATGTTGCTCTAGATGGTCTTGCATCTTCTTTGCGGCAGAGAACTCACGTTCCTTACCGCACTAGGCCTTTCACAGGGCATCAACTAGCCAATGATATCATGACCGACCACGAAGGTAGATCTCCAGAATGGCTTAGGGTGTCAAAATCAATGTTTGAGGGCTTGTGTGGTGCATTGGCGGATTAGGGTTTGATTGTTGACACACTGCACGTTACCATAAAAGAGCAAGTTGCAATTTTCATCACGGGATTGGGTATGGAGTTTCCAATAGAGTGTTAACTGATTTATTTCAGGACTTTGGAGAAATAATAAGCCGTTATTTTAATCATGTGTTAAAAGGTATCGTCAAATTGAAACATGATTACATGCAACTCCCTCCCTGATGATAATGTCTCCATCAACCCCATATTCGAGGGGAACTCCACTTGGGGCCCATTTAAGGTAATGATCTATATTATGCAATGTCCTACTCCCTGTCATGTACAAATGCTTCCTAACATGAACGTTACAACTGTATTTATGTAGAATGTTATTGGGGCTATTGATGGGACACATATTCTTGCAATTGTACCGTTGAAAGATCAGCCAAGGTTTAGAAATTGCAAGGGGACAACATCACACAACGCTATGGGAGTTGTATCTTTTGATTTCCAATTCGTCTACGTTGCCGTCGGATGGGAAGGTTCAGCGGCGGATATGCAGGTCCTAACTTGGGCGCTTGGCCCCCGTGGCCAGTTCACAGTTCCAGAATCTATTGAGCCTCGTCAACTATACCTATATATTTATTTGCTTTTGCAAACTTTATTTAATGTATGGATCCCATCGCATTCAGGAAAATGTTTTTTGGTCGATTTCGGTTACACAAATACAATGAAGTTTCTGGCACCGTATAGAGGATTACGGTACCATATCACCATATCGGCGAATTCCAAAACGTCCGCACAGGGCATCAAACTGAATATGTGAGTAAAAGATAGATGTACAACCATCACCATGCACAGTTGTGAAATCACGTGGAAAGGGCATTTGGTGTTCTCAAAATGTGATTTAAGATATTGAGAATAATGCAGTCATATCCTTTCGAAGTGCAACGTAATATAGTAATGGCGTGTTATGTAATCCACAACTATATTATAAGGAATCGACAAGATGATTCCTATTTAAATGAAGGAAATTGGAGATCGGGACCTCGAGTACCAAATTTAAATGGAGATCCAAAGGATATGACTAATTTAGATGATTCTCGTCTGGAGGAATTATTGCGTGACAATATTGCAACAGAACTATGAGCGAACAGAGACTAGTGGAAGAATCAATTGGTTAACTTCTTTATAATTTTAGTGTTTTTTCAACTTGCATAATATTTATTCTATTTTTAAACTTTGATTCATTTTTTTGTTGTAGCTGTTATGATTCTTAATATTGATTCAAATGCAAACTCTTTTTTGGATGTAGATGAGTTATTACGTCGTTTATCGCGGTCGTCGACCAGGCATCTATGGAACATGGCATGAATGTCATTCACAAGTTGACAAATATCCAAGTGCCTGTTATTACAAGTTTCGCTCTATGGATGAAGCCTAGTAATCATATCAAGATTATATCAGAGCTCGCTACGATGAATCCAACGAGACATCTCATGCAAAGGCCGAACGGCAGCTTACGCCGTGCCCGATGGGGCATGCTTCGACCAATGTTCGGATTATTGTACCGATGTCTGCGTAGTTGTTGCTGGCTTTGTTGTCCTTCTGGTTTTTTTTTCCACATATGTATCTGGTTTAGATTGGAAGGTGGCTTCTTGTTTAGTGCCTTTCAAGTTAATTTAGAATATGACAGTTTATTTGTATATCTGATTATAATTTTTCTTGCTTTAATCATGTTGATTATGTCAAATATTTTATTCAGAAGTTAAGGTGAATATATGCATTATAATATTAATAAAATGAGAAAATATTATTAATTAAAGTATATGCATTATCATATTATTAATTAAACTACCAATATATCCCATAAAATTCAAAAGTGGAATTTACTTATTTTATATTATTTTAATAATATATATTAAAAGAATATTATTATATTCATATAAATGGGTCCGCATTGGGATGCATTGATGTGTATGACCATGTTACGTCACCATGCTATGTCATGTGACGATGCGATCCTTCTTCACGTCCGCCATAAGTGGAGGCCACATATACGTCGCCGGCAGCCACGACGTCGGCAAGAACGCCCTCAACACCGCCAAGCCATACAACCCGGTGGAGGACGGGCGGGCATCGATGCTGACGATGACGGAGGAGCGGCTATCTGCCGGAGATGGGAAATAAGCGGGCGTTGATATTAGAGGGATTCGCCGGTGAAGGCGTCGAACACAATATTATTCAGAAGCTAAGATGAATATATGCATCATAATATTAATAAAACGAGAAAATATTATTAATTAAATTATATGCATTATCGTATTATTAAGCAATTTATTAAAACCAAAGTGGATATTATATGCATTATCATATTTATTAAGTAAATTACCAATATGTCCCATGAAAAATTTAAAAGTGGAATTTACTTTCCAACACATCAATCTCTATTTCTATTCCATATTTTTCATCCAAACATCTTTTTCTTATCTCAAGTAATCATTATTGATTTATCCTTACTTTTCAACCAAGCACTATAAATGAAATAACTTTATCCCAGCATACTAATCCCTATTCTTGTTAAACCCGGAATAATCTATCCCGCAATCAAACGGTACATTATCACGGCTTGTATTTGTATATAATTGACTCTGCCAGGTTGTATGAAATAAAATTCACACGCCCAAACCAGTGTGATGATGTAAAAAGTTATAAACTTGTGGTGATTTGCAGGATAGGGCAGGACGTAACATCCCATATTTCGCAATCAAGCACCTTCTTCTTAGATGACATTTCTCTATAAACTTCTACATGGTTTCCAAGCAAATATCGTATTCTAACACAAGAAGTCGAGCAAAGCAAAGGATGCATAAGTTCTAGCTTTATGCATACCTTTTCTCCGCACAAACTAAACGTGCACTAAATTTTCAAGGATAGTTTTTCTGGAAGTTTGACTATAACAACTCTCGTATAAATATACAGACTCTGACAGAAGGAATAAAAGAATGACAAACTGCTCAACGGCCTCAAAAGAAGGGACCGACATCATATTCACCAGGGCCACTACTCAAATTACATCCATACATCATAGAAACCAAAAGCCAAGAAATCGGCATAGACCTGATCATCAGATTGGCAAAGCAGAAGCCACTCTAAAAACAGCCGAGTAAATGTCGTGATGACCTTCCTCTGTATATAATGTGCATACACACAACCCCTGCTGATTGCTCCTGACTTAATAAGAGAACTCATGGCCGCGAAGCGAAATATATTTCTTTACCCAGATTGCAATGTCCTCAGCACAGACCTGTGCCTGTGGGGTCTTCAGTAGCATGTCGAGTGTAGCAAACTCGTGAACTGCATCCTTGTATTCGAGTACAGGTGCATCAACATTCACCTTTCGCAGCTCCTCGGAGTATGCGATTGCACGATCCCTCATCCAATCATGCTCTGCAACCACGGTGAGGGTAGGGGGCATGCATTTCAATGGAGGGCCCCTTCCCTGCACAAGGGGGTTTGCAGCTACATGGTCTAAACTGAACTCCTCTTCCGGTAAGAACAGCCTCCAAGCAAGTACACACATGGCCTTGTCGTAGAAGTAGGAGTTTGCTAGCTTTATTTCGGAATGAGTAGGGACACTTCCAATGAAGAAAGGGTACATCAGTACCTGGGCAACCACCTTAACAGGATCCAGAAGCTTTCTGATTTCAACAGCCTTCTGGGCCACATAATCGGCAATGTTCGCACCACAGCTCACGCCGAGGAGGACACACCTGTTTGAAGATGATGGCAAAATATGACCAATCAAAAATTAATATCAGAGCTGAATACCAGTAAGTCATTAAAATCTCAGTCTTGGTATGAATTTCAGGAACAGAACTAGTGTATTATGGTCGTGCTTCATTTGAATCTTTAATAAAATATGATGAATGAAGCCAAAAATCATGTATTGTTAAAGTTTCAAGCCTGAAACTCTACATTATTAAAGAGAGTGAAGTCATACAGAGCTAATCATATTGTGGACAATAGTAACCAAGTAGGCATTGACCTCTGAGAATTTAGCACAAAATAGAATGATAGATGAATAAGAACTCGTGAACTAAGGGGGCGTTTGGTTGCCTGCATCAATGTGTCAGTTGATGCAACATCATGGTCCAAACCCATAGTTGATTGATCAGATGCATCAACTAATGCTGCATCATGTTGATGCAAAAAGGTGGCTTCATGCAGTATCAAGTGATGCAGCAAAATTGATAACATCAGTTGATGATATCACATGCATCACGTGTATCACATGATGCATCACATACCAACCAAACAAAAAACGAAGGACTGGATTGGATGAAATAGTTGTATCAACTGATACAATACATACCAATCAAATAGAAAATGAGCTAATATTGCGTCAGTTGATACAAGCAACCAAACAAAAAAGACAAGAAAAGAATGCATCAACTGGTGCAATGCGTAAATTGATGCAAACAACCAAACGCCCCCCTAATACTTTAGACAATAATTGTGTTGCTTTGGTTCCAGGTAATAGCGCTGGGTTACATATATCTATAGGGGAGAAAGCATTTCGTACATTTTAAGCTTATGTTTCACCGGTTTATATAACAGCACCAATCTCCCTTGACAACTTGACATCAAATTAAATGTAATGCAACCTTGCAGGAAACAAATGACTATTAAATCCCACCAAAACAAGAAAACATATTCTGATACCATGGCATCTAAGGGTCTACCACATAGGGGAATGGAAAGTAAAAGAATGTTCACATAGAACCAAGGGAACATAACCAAGTGCATCCAGAATGTTGTTCGGTCATCATTCTCTCATCCAAGGATAAAACAATAAGAAATGCTCAGCTCTGGAATGTTGTATGGTTCAAGGTTACTGAAACTACAGATTACTCAGGCAGCCAAGCCGACAGGAACAGAGATGATTAGCACTTTTGTGAAGTAAAAGGGCTGGTGCACGGCTACTATACAGATTTCTATCCACATATGTATTAAGCGGCATTATGAAGCTTGGATGGGAAGATCAAACAGACATGCACAACCACCTTCAAGAAGCAACTTAAATATACTTTCAAGTGCTAAGCATTATGGCGCATATTCTCCACCTAAGGAAATTGATGTATATAGCTGAAGAAATGAGAACAGCTAAGGAACTTCACATTCACGAAAATCAAATCTACAACAAGCTAATTTCATTTAAGCCAAGCAAAAAATCTGCAAGGCGACATTTGCATGAGAAAATGAAAGATTTGCCACAGTTACATAGTTGTGCATGGAAAATAATGGTGAGATATGAGGTGGAAGGATTTTCAACTCTGGAGCTGTACAATGTTGACAATAGACTCAGAAGACTAAGCATATTTATTACAAGCTCTGGCGACATAATCATCACAAACGTCGGCGTATAATATGGGCAAGAGACTACTAGAACTAAGCATCCCTGCAGCAAGAATGACCAACGCATCCCTCAGAAAGTCAAGGATACTCTAATATCTTGTAAATTCCATGCTATCAACTTTTTAGCTCAGCCATGTAAATTCCATCTCTCCGCGTAGTATCTACATAATATCTTGTTTAAAAGGCTTATATAACTAAAACCATACAAAAAATAATACCAAATCAAAAGCACAATAAAGCTAATCAGTTGACTCAGAAAGCCCACAACAATATCCTTCTGGGATTTTCTTTTCTATCAATTAAGTTGGAAATATAACTAGATAACTATACACTTAACTTTTATTAAAATAGCTGTGCAGTCATTGTTAAGCAAACTGATACACTCTTTCTTCCAAAAAAGCATATCGTGAAATCCAAAAGACAACATTAGTTCCATGCAATAGACATGCCATTTTGCCCCTGCTCCAAAGCCTAGTAGGAAAATAATGTCGAGTCCTATGTACATCTGTGAAAATGACTGTCATGCAAAGATGATTATTATTCTACTTACTACCTGAGAGAAAGAGAGAGAACACTAACTTTGTAAACCATGCGGCTACTACTAGCCAAGTTTTTACACATTGAAGCATGGCCAATGAGGGACCAACTATAAAAGTTGAGAATGCTAGAATCGAATAACGAGCAGAGGTTCATAATTGAAGCTAATTGTTAGAGTCGAAAAGGGACCAGCTAGAATATACAACCAAATTGCCCAGCTACCATCAGCTTTCACATCCAACGAACCACATGTGTGCAGTGAAAATATTGTTACAAGGCTTGCTACACGATTTGCATGTGCCTCTCATTCAAGAGATATTATGTAACACCATTGTAAATAATCGGCAATACACATTAAGGCTCTTCATAATCTTTGTTGAATTAGTTGAATTTCAAATTGGAACCTACCTTGCTTTTTATAATTCTTTCTATCATGGCACCCTATAGCTCTAGGTCAATTGTGTAGCCCATCTCCACTTAAAGCATTCTCTTTCGATGTCTTATCCTTCTTAAAGACTGCCTCCAAAATCCAAACCAACCAACAAAATCCGAGCACTAGGCATGTCAAGAGATAAAGAGTCAACGAAAATAGTGGAACCGAAAGTGGTAAGCAACACAGGGCTAGCAATCGGTTAACAACATTTCCTACTCATTATCCTTTTCTTTTTTTCTCCATTCATCTGTTATCGCTTGTGTTTCTTTCTTCTATGAGCTCATCCTTATCTCGCAATCTTGGTGCAAAGAATGTCTTCTTCAGTACAATAAGGCACCTTGCAGATAGTATGCAACATTACTACCATGCCTTAATGCATTGAATATAGCTAAGGGAATACACACCTAAATGTTGTCATGCAAAGTACATTCTAATATACTGATAGACTATTATAAGTTTTTGGATAAAAAAAGATCACTTTCAAAGGAACTGACCATGTAGGAAAAGATGCTTATTAAAATTCCTAATCAATGCTACACATTTATTAGTCTGGAAAATCAAACCGATAAAATCGCAGTAATCCAAGGATTGTGATGTATAAATAGAACCGACCTTAAAAACCTACATGCTCCAATTAGGCTGATAAGAAAAAAGTTCAGTGGAAGAACAATACACAGCTTTCAACATGTTAGGGATAATCTCCCCTAGATCTCAATGAATGACTCCTGCTGCAGGAAAGCACTCTTATTGTACTTCAAAAAGCGCGCCTATGATCTTCTTATGACCTATGAAAACCCAAGGGCCTTCGATGAGGCTGACGATACAAACTTCTCTTAAATCTGAAACTCATTCCGTGGACAGATCCAAACCCTAATCTGCCCAAACATACCACAATTAACACTTTTTTAAAATAGATCAACAAGCATTGGTAATGATATGAATGTCTAGAGACCTTTGCTTTGATGTCCATTTGACCTTTCCGATCTGCTTACCTTGCATCAATGCCTAAGTTTAAGTGTATGAGTTCTTGACCTTACATCTTCTCATGCAAAATAGAGCAACCCTCCTACCATAGATGCTAACTAAATACCACACAGACAGCAAAATATCAATAGTATTCAAATCTCCATTAACAAACTTTAGCTCACCTAGAAGGATCGCCATGCGCTGCCAGCCAAGGCTCCACCGTTTCGGCCCCAAACGTATCAACCATATGCCGGATCGCATCCGCCCTCCTCACATCCCCGCCACCACCTCTCGCGTTCCCCATCGACTTACTACACTCCGCCAAATTCGCCTGCTTCGCCAACCAATTCAACGCCTTGAGCCCGTCATCAAACGCCGCCGGATACCTACTCTCCGGCGCCAACCTATACCCGACCGCCACGACTATCGCATCGCAGAGCCTCGCGATCCGCCTACAGAACAAGTCGTTCGACGCCGAAACGTTGCTCCCGGAGACGAACGCGCCCCCATGGAACTGCACAATGACCGGAAGCCGCCTTGACCCAGGCCGCCGCCTCGCGTCGGCGGAAGGGAGGTACCCGCGGTAGGCGGGGTCGAGGTCTGGGGACGCCCCGAAGACCGGGTAGCTGGCGCGGCGGAGGGAGGGGAGAGGGGAGAGGGAGGAGTCAGGGAGGAAGATGCGGACGGAGAGCGAGGTGAGGGGATCGATGTGGATGTCCTTGGTGGCGACGCCATCAGGGCCGAAGGTGGGGCGGGCGGGGGCCACCGACTCGTCCGGGCGGGAGGTGACGCCAAACGGATCGTCATCGGAGGAGGAGTCTTGGATGCGGGACTGGAGGCGGTGCTTGAGGAGGAGCTTGAAGAAGACGCTGTAGAGCTTGACGGCGACGCCCGGCATGATGATTCAGAGGTCTGCGGTAGTGGTGGTTGCCGTCCGATCGGGTTGTGGAATCGGCATAGGGTTTTGATTTGCTGTTGACGATATCAAAAGAAAAGGGCTTGAGTTGGTGAGTTTTGAATGGTAATGGCGGTGGAAGAAGATCTGGAAGGAGGGGGTGGGTGGAGTTTTGTTTCCGAGGGGATTTGAAGTTGGACCTTTTCCTTTGAGTTGAATATGAATATTTATGTGACTTTTTTAGTTTTTTTTTTTAAATACATATAAGTTTTTAAAAAATATTTGCATATTAAATCTACTTTTATTTTTCTTTTTGTGATTTGGGACTGTTTTTGTGTTTTTTTTTAATACATAATGTGTGGAGCTTTCTACGTCTGTTGCAGTTTTTTTGGATTAATTTCATTTTGGTACCCTCTGATTTGAACAGTTATCAATTTGAACCTGTGTTTTAAAACGTAATAAATCAGGGTATGTAGCTAACTAACTTTTCAATTTAATATCAAATTTGATTACGCCGTTTGCTAACTTAACGTCAAACTGGCCAACCGATTTTGCATGATCATGATGAAGGTGGTTTTCCTCTTCTCCCTCACCTTCCCATCTTTAATCTCGACGAACATACCCCCCGCAGCCCCTTTCCTCCTTTCCCGGCGATCCCGCGACACCCCCTCCTTCACGCTGACGCCGTCCTGACCTGCCCCAAGGCCAGATCCATCTTGCCCGGATTCCTCAATCTCCCCCAGAGCCAACACTTCCCCCGATTCTTCCGCCTTCCCCCGACGGCTTCCAACATTGCCTCAACGTCACTTGAAGTCGCTCGAGCTTTTCTTTGTTCCGGATCTAGCGCCGCCTCTAGCGGGATCCACCGCTCCACGGCCTCCCAGCGCCACCCAAGGCTAGATTCGGGGTGCACTCGCCTCTGTGACCCTCCTCCGACCATTTCCCGGCCAGATCCTGCCGCCGTCTAGCCGCAACCCCCCCCCCCCCCCCACCCCTCCCGCCCTCTTCTCCCATCACCTGCAGCCGCCCTCTTCTCCCATTTCCTTGGGAGAGGTCGAGGCGACGGCGTCAGCCATCTACCTAGCGACCAGTTCCTCCGGCGAGACCCTCTTCCCCGACCATCTCCCGCCCTCTTCTCCCATCACCTGCAGCCGCCATCACCACCTCCAACTCTGTCAGATGCCACACCCTGCTCCCTCCTTACCTGGAGAAGGCGCAGTCACTCGTGCCCTCACCTTCCCTCCTTTCCCGGTGACGTCGTGGTTTCCCGTTAACTCAACTAACGCCATCCTCATCGGGGGACTAAAATGACTAGATTGTTAACTACATACCTTGTTTTGTCACGTTTCAAACAGACAGGGGCCAAATTGATAATTCTTGAAACTAGAGGGTACCAAAATAAAATTAACCCTTTTTCTGATGAATGATACTCTAGCTCATACTTGTACTAGGTGGGCTCTGTATGACCTAGCACGCCTAACCACCCCCCTCTCTCTCATCTCTCCCCCCCCCTCTAATAACTAACCTTACGCCACATGTGCCGCACGTCAGAAATTGATTATGATGTGATATATAACTCAACATGTGACTCACAGAATATTATTTTATATAATAGATTGCAGATATATTTCTTTACGAGCTCCTGTTATCAGTTTATCTTGATAACTAAACTGACTTTAATTAGTTTAGGGTTTTTTCCTTACAAATGTCCTCCGTCTCTTATTGATTTTTGTTATGAAAGGCCTTGTTGTTGGAAATTTTAAATACGCCATTGTATTTTCTTAGGACACCAAACTTTAATGTAAAATATCTACAATGCCCTTTTTACCACCATTATCTTCACCATCTCCACCACCACTACCATCACCTTAACCACCACCACCTCCACCGCCATCGGCTCCCGTAATCGTCGCCTCCACCTCCATCACCACCACCAATTGTCGTCTCCATCACCTCCTCCATCACCACACACCACCACCGCCGCCGGCATTGTTGCCTCCACCATACGCTCCTCTATTGGGCCAGACCATCCACCGCTGCCGCCCCACCACCGCACCACATCACATGTGAGGACCTGTCCCTCTACTCCTGGGCTGACCGGTTGGGACGGGCCCGTGGCTCGTTTGTTTGTTTCGCGTCGAGCGCGCGATCCGGTGGATCGCAATGTTTCTTGGACCGCAAGGGCAATTTTGGTAAATTGTGCCTTGTTGGTTTGTTTCACACCCACGTGTACACACACTGACCTTGTCTGTGTTAGTGTTTGATTAGAAAGGTTAGGTGGACCCGGGATCGAAAGATCCGGGCTTGGGCTTGAGTTTTAGCCTAAGTCTAGCTTTCTACACCTAAGGGATCGATCTCTCCTTTCGAGAAGATCGATCTTTTAGTGCCAGAAAGTCAAACCGATTTGTCAAGGAAGATTGATCTCTTTCCGAAAAGAGATCAATCTCTCTTGAGTCGGTTCGTTCATCTATAAAACGAACGAAACCTTTTCCTTTGATTTTTTTGGAAAATCTGCGTTTTGAACCGTATTCTTGCTGGAATTGATTGTGTTTGAGGACGATCCAAGGCCTAGTAGCTGGGATTGAAGCAGCTATTGTCTAGGTAGGGATTCTTACCTATTTGTTTTTCCGGATTTGAGAGTTTGGGTTTGATTGAAGCTTGTTTTGCTTGGATATGTTAAAATACAAGTTTATTTTCAATGAAACCTTCGGTTTTGGACTCGTGGTCCTTTGTACTACCATATCTCAGAGTTTTGTGAGATTTGGTGGAGTTTTCCGATAGTATTTCTCGTCGCGGTTCACCGGTGAACCCATTGGGATCGATCTCTCTTAAGGAAAGATCGATCTCTTGTGGGGCGTCATGCCCATCCCGAGCGGGATCGATCCTTCGGTTGGAGAAGATCGATCCTTTCTTGGCTGGGATGACGGGGTTCGTGTCATGAAGAAGATCGATCCTTCTTGTGGAGGTGAACCCATTGGGATCGATCTCTCTTGAGGAAAGATCGATCTCTTGTGGGGCGTCATGCCCAGCCCGAGCGGGATCGATCCTTCGGTTGGAGAAGATCGATCCTTTCTTGGCTGGGATGATGGGGTCCGTGTCATGAAGAAGATCGATCCTTCTTGTGGAGGAGATCGATCTCTTTCGGTTGACAGGAGCAAGTTTTCTCCCAAGTACTAAGAAGATCGATCTTCTTTGGGAGAGAGATCGATCTCTTAGTGGTTGAGGGCCGTTTTCAATGGGTTTGCTTGCAGGGCTTCGCATAAGCGGTTTTCTTTACAGTCTTATAAACTTGTACATATCCTTAAGCATGCTAGCCCCATATTAGGGGCAGTGGTGAACCAAGAGAGTGATGTCTCCTGGGATGTTTAGAATAAGCAGGCGAGTAGCCCTACTGCTTTCCATAGCCTTGCATGCCGGCGTGCGCTGAGGGCTTTTACCTGCGTTGTTTGTCTCTGTTGTTTGCCGGGCTGCTTCCCGATGCAGGTTGCTGGTGAACTGGTTGGCAGTTGGTGGTATACCATTGCAGCAGTTCCGGGACTTAAATATCATGTCATCACCCCGGGCCGGCAGTGTACCGAGTCCAGACCGTGTTATGCTATTATCACATATTGTTGCATCCGTTAACTGCTTATATGTGTATGTTCATCGCATGCATCTCTGTTGTGCATTAGTTGCATGGTTAGGGCGTGGCCCATCTGTGGGTCGCCGTCCCGAAGCTGGAAGCTCGGATTTAGCCCTAGGACCGGGGTTGTATAGTTTGGACCCGTTTTGAATTGTGGTGTCCAGTCAACACATGATGATAGGCCTAGATGACTGGTACACCTGTTGCTTGATGATTGTATAGGTCGTGTCGGCCTCGAGTCGGATTCTGAGTTGTAGCCGGTGTTCCACTCTGACGACTCTTGAGTAGAGGAGTTGCCTACTCAGTGGTGCCATTTTCCGCCTGCAGTGTCGTTTCCTGCTTGTGAGTCTACAGTGTTCATTCCTGCTTACTGAGTGTGACCTAACATGTGACCAGTTCTTCTGGAAGACCATGATCATGGGCCTCAGGGATACGCGGTGGGGTTATGGGACCCCTGTAAACATCTAGGTCTTACTTGAGAGCGACACTGTTGCGTTTCCCTCTTCCTTCTATGTGTCGTAGTGTAGTTTCCCTGCTAAACTTAGTTGCTTACTCCTACCCGGGCTGTGTTTTGCAGGTGCAGGCATTAGCCCCTCTTTGGTGGTCCCTACCGGGCAGTTGGTCGGCGGTGTGGAGGCACCAGGCAGAGTCTGAGAGGTGGCGATCTTTTACTGCTTTTGAACCCTATGTTAATTAGTCTCCTACGGGAGTGTTTATATAAAGGGTAAAAAGGGTTTTGGTACCTCCAACTTTCAAAAATAGGTGATTTGGTACCTCGTAAAATTTGGTTTTCGAATTGATACCTCCAAGTATTGAAATTGCGTGATTTAGTACCAAATCATAGACGGCGTCTATGTAGGCTGACGAAAAACCGGCCACGTGCGATGCATGTGACCAGTTAGTTAACCCACCCATCCCGATTCTGGACTGCCATCCTTCGCACCGGAGCGCAGATCCCCACTGCATCCTATAGCAAGTGTTCTGCTCGATGACGGGCCGCCCGCTCCAGTCCCCCTTCAACCTGGGGTTGAAGTGGAGGATCCTGGGTGGGTCCTCGCCGTCGACAGTCTTAAGACCCTGGAGCTCCATCATTAACTGGGACACCATCACTGGCTGGTCCCTCTCCTTAAGCAAGGTGATCTTCGAATCGTATTCCGGGTGCGCCTTGTGCGGCTTCGTGACCACCATGATGTGGGATCCCAGGGTTATCCCACATGGGATTTCCTGCACCCTCTCCCGATCCCTGAACTCATTCCCCGTCAACATAATCGAGTGGGGGAACATCTCCTCCGTCCGATTCTCAACCGATCGCGACCGAGACGGCGCCGAAGCCATGGATCGGAGCTCCGAGAAAACCTTCCCGCCCTGTTCCCACGCGGCCAACACAGACTTGTGTAGCTCGGAGAAGGACCCTCCCCATTCAGCGGTCACGTTCAAGAACGCGAGGCCGGAGACAACGGTGGATCCGCGCGGTGTAGAGGTGTTGCCGCGGACGCGCCGGTGGAAGGGAAGTTGGAGTCCAGCAGGAGCTTGAAGGGGCGGACAGGCGCAACCTTCTCAACGAAGTCCTCGCTATCAAGGTTCAGGTGGCGAGCCACCCTATCGGCAGCGGACGTTAACTAACTGGTCACTACACAGACGCCGTCTGTGATTTGGTACTAAATCACGCAATTTCAATACTTTGAGGTATCAATTCGAGATCCAAATTTTACGAGGTACCAAATCACCTATTTTTGAAAGTTGGAGGTACCAAAACCCTTTTTACCCTTATATAAATGTTGTATTTGGACCTTCCCCTCTCCGATGATATGTATATTAACTTCTTTTGACTTTTGTAATCTGAGGTTCGAGGCTTGTAATTTATTGTTGTGTTTTAATTGGGGGGTGTTTGATGAATTACTAGAGAGACCAATAGGTTAGAGGGAACCCTCGCCAAATTTTCCGCGTTTCGTTAGGTTCCGGTTCGCGTCGCCCCGCCCGATTGGGCTTTCGCAGGTCGGGGCGCGACCACTTGGTATCAGAGCAGGCTGTAGGTTTGTTAGCCAGATTGTGCCAGTGAGGACGTTCGGCCTCTAAGGGGGTTGGGTTGTGAGACCCGAGGCACTGGAAGCTTTCCCAGATTTCCCAGGATGGGTGACCCACTAGGAAGCTTTCCCAGATTTCTGCGGTGAGTCAAAAGCGGACAATATTGTGTCGAGTGGGGCCCTCGAATGGATCCTAGACGGAGCCCGCAGGCCCTGGGCGGCCCCAGACGGCGAAGGCCGTTACATATGGTATCAGAGCAAGTTGTAGGTCTGTTAGCCAGTTTGTGCCAGCGACAAATTGGCTAACAGAACTGGCTAAGCAACCCCACGTAGATAATAAGTATATTAGTAACCCTTATAAGACACAACGCATTTTAAAGCCGTGATAGTAGTGGTCCCGGGATGGGTGACCCATTGGGAAGTTTTCTCAGATTTCTGCGGTGAGCCAAAAGCGGACAATATTGTGTCGGGTGGGGCCCTCGGGTGGATGTTTGACGGAGCCCGCAGGCCCTGGGCGGCCCCGGACGGCGGGGGTCGTTACATCACACCACCACCACTTTGACAAAAAGAATATGAGGGTAATTTGGGGATAAAAACAAATATATATGATGTACTTAATAAATATAGAGGGGCATTTAGACTTAGCCTGATTCTTGTTAAATTGCATTTAGCAAGTCAAACTGGACATGATTATTCTTACTAAGACAAGATTTTTTTTTTTTGATTAGTTCAGCCCGGAGGCTGGTATTACATCAACAAATACAAAGTCCCTTGCCCGTTCCCTAAAGTCCACCTAAACTGGGCTTGAGAGCGGCAACATCACTTCACAATACAATCTGCCTCCGCATTAAAAGTTCTAGGAATATGCAGGAAAATTACAGATTCAAAACTTAGCACCTCAGCCTATATGTTCCTGGGAAAATACTCCACCTCAGTGGACCATAACCTAAAGCCATTGATGATATCCACCGCTCCCTTTGAATCTGATTTAATAACAAAATGCTTGAACCCCTCCTGTCGCACACAGACCAACGCAGCCTCAATAGCCATCAGCTCAACTGCCAAGACATTGTCTATCTGGATAGGCCTCCGCATTGCCCACACCATACGATGTCTCTCTTGAACACACACCAAAGCAATTGTAGCAGATCATAGCGATTGATTAACAACAATATCTACTTGTACAAGGAAGCCATCATGTTGTGATTGCTGATCCGGCTTGTAATTCCTCCGCCAACCGACACACCCTCCTAACAAGCACCTCCACGCCGTCTCCTTGTCCTTCAAAAACTAATATTTTTATGTCTTTTCATAGAACCCATAATGTGTACCCAATGTAAGTTTTCAGCATTTTAATCATGGATTGACTCGATGAGGATGATCAGATCCACATCAATTCATCACCATCCCCTACTGGCCGTGTCATGTTATCTTCACGAGCTAAGAGACCAAAGACTTTCCAAGCCTCCGAGCAGTCAAAAAGGCCATGAGCGGTATCCTAAGGCAAGATAGAATGATGAAATTGTCTTTAACTGGTCATTGATTGACTTTGAGTTGAAATATAATTGTAAGCTAAGGAGAAGATTCGATATGGATATCTGTGTTTTCAAATAAGTAGAATTTTACCAAAACCTTCTTTCTGACAAAATTAATGGTTCAATACTTTCTCGCTACGAAAACCAACAAAAGAGGAGACCGGATGATGCAAATACCAATAAGACGGGGAAACAAAGGGGGTTTTCATAATAATAAAAAAACCATTATTTCAATTTAAAATTATGCAAAAGACAGAGTTCTCCTCGATTGGGTATGAAACAATACTTGTGCTTTAAACTTTGAGCAATAATTTGTGTACATGCCCACGTGTCATGTACACTGCACACGGGTTTGAATCGGTAGTGAGGTGCCGATTCAACCATCTAGTCCATCAGTAATGAGGTACCGATGGACTAGTTGGTTGATACCGATTCCAAGGCAATAGCTCGTTGCTCATCGAGCTCTAAAAGATTGTGCATTAATGCCTCTTGATATTCTTCATCAGTTAAGCGATCTTGTTCTAAAACTCTGGGCAATAGAACATTTATCTCAGCAGGCAGAACTGCCTCTTGACCATATACTAATTGGTAAGGTGTGACCTTAGTACTGAATTTAGGTGTTGTCCTATGTGCCCATAATTCTCTCAATAATCCTTCATGCCATTGTCTTGGGTTATCGTTCATCATCTTTCTTATGATTGACTTGATTGTTTTATTGGACGCTTCAGCTTCTCCATTAGATTGGGCATAATACGGTGTAGAATTGGCCATGTTAATTTTATACTCGGTAAAAAAATTCTTGACCTTAGTACTTACAAATATTGTCCCTTGATTGGACAATATTGTTTGTGGGATGCCGAATCTACATATGATGTTTTCCCAAATAAAGTTTATCACTTGGTCATCAAACACTGTTTTTAATTGAATAGCCTCTACCCACTTGGTAAAATAATCTATCGCAACAATAACAAACTTGTACAACATGGACGATGGTGGATGTATTTTACCAATAATGTCTATCGCCCAACATCTAAATAGCCAAGGCTTTATAATGATCGATAACTCGCTAGCCGGTGCATGGTGTAATAGGCCATGCCTTTGACATGGTTCACATCCTTTTGCATATCTTGCACATTCCTCCCCCATGCGCGACCAATAATAGCCACTACGCATTATTAGCCAGCGCATTTTGATGCCAGATTGATGTTCATCACAAACACCATTATGTATCTCGCTCATTGTTATTTTAGCTTCATCAGGACTTAAACATCTTAACAAAATCCCATCTGGGCAACGTTTATACGAGACGTCGTTTTGTAGAAAATAATGTATCGCTTTAAGGCGGACTTTTCGATCAGTCTTAAGTGCTGGATTTTGCAAAAAGGTAACGATTGGGGTGCGCCAATCTTGTTGGCCATTTATCTGATCGATCTCCATTGAGCGATGAGACCGCTCTACAGCAAACCGAATCGTACCATACTTAAAATCGGCCATGCCCCCAAGTGTTTTAACACTTTATAACCAGATGCTATTTGGGCGAGGGTATTAGCCTCATCGTTTTGCAACCTTGGTACAAAAGGTAGTTCAAAATCGTGAAATTGATTTAACAATTGCAGGGTGATTTGATGAAATGGAATTAGTATGTCGCTCTGGCACTTATAATGGCCAAGTATATGATTTATCACCAATTGTGAGTCACCTTTGATTTGCACATTGGACACTCCTAAATCTAATAATATTTCTAGGCCGATGATCAACGCTTTATACTCGGCATGATTATTGGTGCATAATTGCTCTAATGTATATGCAAATTTATACTGGCGACCAATAGGCGATAGAATTGTAATTCCAAGGTCAGCTCCATTGATAGTTTTAGAATCATCAAAGTACATTGCCCATGGAGTGATCGATACGATGTTAATTTCTCGCTCTAATTCTTTTGGTACATCTATACAAGGATGATCAGCTAAAAAATCGGCCAATACTTGGCCTTTAACAACCTTTTGAGAGACAAATTTAATGTCAAACTCATCTAGAGCTAGTACCCATAACCAATTCGTTGATGTAAAATTGGTCGAGAGAAAAAAAAAATTCATTACATTATACTTGGATATCAAGTAAACAGTTACAGGCTTTAAATAAGCTCTCAACTTGGTACACATGAAATACAATGCCAAACATAACTTCTCTATGACCGAGTGATAGCGCTTGAAAAGTGTCGCGGCTTAATAAGTCTGACCAAAATTATAAATTTATAATCAAACTACTAACTAACTACTTTAGGGGTAGCTAACAGTGAGTCCGAGCCGATCCACAGGGAACTAGGATTGAGTTATGATGCTTTGTATCATCTACTACTAAAGTGTTAAGGAAAAGTCTGGAATTTGAATTAAACTAGCTTGAAACTGAAGGATTTATAGATGCGAGAAAAGGGACCAAGGAATTCTTAATCCGTAACACGGGTTCTACCAGGTCTTCCTAAGATCAGGGCACACTAATCACATTGAATGGCTTTCCTAATGGTTGGTAGGTGAATGGCTAGTTCTCCCTACCACTCAACAAGTTTCGGTTATAATCCCTTGTCGGCGAGAGCAATTATCTAAAAATCAGTGACCTAATGGTTAGTTATGATCACCACTAATGAATTCTCTAATTAGGATGAATTCATCGCAAGAAAATAAGTATTATATGGATTTAGGTGTAAGATCAAGATGGTTCTCACACCTTGATGGCCAAATCTAGAAAGATATGATAAATGAAGGATTAGGAATAGAACTTAGTGGTTCTAGCACTACTATAGTGGTTCTAGCACTATACAATCCCTAATCACAGAAAGAGTTCACCTGAGAAACCATGGTTCTAGCATGATCCTCCTATTAGATGAGTCCAATCCAAGCCCTAACATGCAATAGGTCTAGATCTATCACGCATTAGAACAATCCAAGCATCCAACAATAAATTAACACCAAAATTGTAAAAGAATTAAGATCAATCCATATAAGCCATGCAAAAAGGTATACAAGCCATAGATCTTAGAAATCCCTAGTAGAAACCCTAGTTATATCATAAGAATCCCTTGGTGAGGGGTTTAGTTACTCATCTTTAGGGGTTGCTACGTAGGTGAAGGCTGAGGAAACTCTTCCGTCATAGATCTCCTCCAAAGGAATCACTCAAGAAAAATCTCCAAGTGGAAAGAAAGCCCTCCTTCCCGTCCAAGAGAGAAGACTCCCCCAAAAACCCTAAAATATGCTTATTTATAGCCTAGGAACATCCCACTCCCGGATTAGATCTTGGTTGTTGATTTCCTTCCTGGCAATCAAATGATCGGTCCTTCCATGTAGGAGGATCGATCCTTTGTCTTCAATTGCTAGCCACGCCCGTAAAGGATCGATCATTCACATAGGAGATGATCGATCCTTCTCTTGTGTGGTTGATCACGCCCCGTGGATGATTGATCATTCCATGTAGGAAGATCGATCCTTTGAAACCTTGCTCTATGTCATTGTTGTCGTGCATACATGATCGATCATTCCATAAAGGAAGATCGATCCTTCGAATGGGTGCTCTCTATCAAGTTAATGCACTTGAATGATTGATCCTTGTCTGATATGATGATCGATCATTCATGCTGGAGTGTTGCCCAAATGAGCTCGTTTTAACTCCAAACTTGATCTAACCCGTACTTGGGTCGGTTGTACCTGAAATAGGATAAAAACAGTCAGCGAAACATTGTTCGGAAACTAACAAAGCCAAATTATAAGGGTGATTTGTGCACTTTTCACGTATTATCACACCCCCCCAACTTGATCTTTGCTAGTCCTCGAGCAAAGCAAGACAAAAGTAAAAATAAAGCAGTAAACCTAACTAACCACTTTCGTAGGTCTCAAGATTGCACTTAGTATGTGCAACAAGCCTTTAAACCCCTGGGTTACCCCAGTGGAGGAGTTATAGTCTCTTGAGGGTTTCCAGTGATGATACCCACAAACATCTATACATCCCCTCGACATATCATCAGAATTACATTACAATATTCATTAACTCCAATGCAATAAAATAGGATATAATATCCATGAATATATTTGTCGCGCCCCGACCCGCGAAGGCCCAACCGGGCCGGCCGACGCGAACCGGAACCTAACTAATGTGGAAAAATTTTGACGAGGGGTTCCCTCTAATCTACTGGTCTCCCCAAACAATTCATAAGCACCCTTAATAAAACAATAATCAACAACCTAAAAAGAGTTTACATTAATATACATCACACTCCCGTGGAGGCTAACTAACAAAAAGGGTAAACAGATGATCACCGCTCCTCAAGCACCGCCAGACGCCGCCGCACCACCAAACACCTGCCCGGTAGGAGCCACTGAAGAAGAGCTGACGCCTGCACCTGCAAAACAAAGCCCGGGTAGGAGTGAGCAGTAAGTTCAGTAGGGTTCTACACTACGACACACAGAAGGGAGGGAACACAACAGTGTCACCCCCAAGCTAGGCCTAGGTGTGCTACGGGGCCCCACAACCCCACTACGCGTCACTGAGAGCTCCTGTCCAGGTCCCACCCTCAGTAAAGCAGGAAACCAGCACTGTTGTCCCACTATCAGGAACCCGACATTACTAGGCGAGGGACCGACACCGGCTGCACCCTCATCACCTGGCTCGAGGCCGACACGACCTCTAAATCATCGATCAACATGTATTCAAGTCATCTAAGCCTATCATCAATATCGACTGAATACTACAATCCAACCTGGACCTTGCTATTCGCCACGGTCCTAGAGCTAAATCCGAGCTACCCGAAAGCTTTGGATCGACGATCAACCCATCGCCCACGACCTATTCTTATGCATCTAATGCACAACAGAATGCATGCTATGATCATACACAAGTAAAAGGTAGACATGCAATAGTATGATAAAAATAGCATATAAGTCCAACTGGATTGCTACAACGATACTACCGACCGTTGCCAACCAATCCGCAGCGGGTCCCGGCATTATGACGGTACCGCGACCGTCAACCGCGGACTCCTGCAACGGGAAGCAACCCTGAAAACTCAGATGGACATATAATATAATATTATATGTTTGAACATATAATATTATTTAAATCATCAAGATCCTCTAATTAGAGGCTAAGCAACCTCGTCGATCCGACGCCCAAACGATGTCGGATTTGAGATCCAACTTAGGAAACCACAGATAAACATGCTGGGATCAACATATCCAAAACCAGGAAACATCCGACGGCTCGATTACCGGGAAAACGCTAATCAAAATCACTAACTTCACTAATCACCTTTTATTTCTGCAATGCAGCCCATCCATACGAAAATCATAACAATTCATAGGAAAATAAAAAAATTATAAAACCATTTGGAACTGAGAGTAAATCCAAAGATCTACAACGCTCATGTTCATCATAAATCAATATCCTGCACGGACAGATCGGAAAACGCGGTAAGCCGGTTGTTCTTCAAGAACAGAGAAACCAGAAAATCTGAGTTTAAATATGGTAAAAACCCACTAAAATCTCAATCAAATCTTATGAAACATACGAAAAAAATTAAGCTAAACCAGAGGAACACAACAACACCAAGAACACCTAGATCTACCGGCTAGATTAAGAGAAAACCCAAAAACAACTCAAGTAGGTAAAAACCTACCGGAAACGCAAACCTCGGCTGAATCCCGCCGTACGAGCACCAAACTGGATTCAAACTAAGCCGAGGATCTTCCTCTCGCTGCCATGAATCCAACGAGCCTTCAAGCACCCAAAATGATGGCCAGAGGAGGGAGAATGGAGGAGGGAGAACGGAGGGGAACAAGAGGGCTGCCGGAAACAGGGGAAGCAGGGCCGCGGGAAAGAGAACGAAGAAGAAGAGAGAAGGAGGAAGAAGAAAAGAAATGAGGAAGGATAAGCCAGGGAAGAGGGGAGGAAGAAGAGGATAAGGGAGAGGAGAGAAGATTTTTCTTCTCTCCCTCAGACAGTGGAAAGCGACGGCCAACGGCGACATCCACTCAGAAATCCACCGTCATGACTTTCTGGCACAAGAAGATCGATCTCCTTAGTAAGGAAGATCGATCCCCTTAGAAAAGAAGATCGATCTCCTTTGCCCAGAAACTCAAACTTGGGCTAAAACACAAGCCCAAGCTCGGATCTTTCGATCCCGGGTTCACCTAACCGTTCTAATCAAACACTAACACAAACACGGTCAGTGTGTGCACCCGTGGGTGTGAAACAAACCGACAATGCGTAATTTACCAAATTGCCCTTGTGGTTTACAACGAGCCACGGGCCCGACCCAGCCGGTCGACCCAAGAGTAGAGGGACAAGTCCTCACATCCTAATACCCTTAAAAGAAATCTCGTCCCGAGATTCGATAAAGATAGGGCTCGGAAACAGAAAAACAGCTACACTAGAAGACATGACAAGAGGTACCTCGAGAAGGAAAAAAGTGCGGAAATGATCGCTTGCAAACGTCATCGTTAAAACTCAGCAAACTTCAATCAAAATATAATCCTTATTCTATTACTATCCTATAAAGTAGACTAGTGGTGATGTTCGGAGTCGATCCACAGGAAAAACGTTGGAAAGTAAAATCAATTCTCGAAACTGATTCTTAAGCGGAGTAATCAAAAGGTTGGTTGAATTATCTAAAAATTATCTAAGAAAGCAAGTAAAGTGATCAGGATTTAAACCAAGTTATGAATTACCTAGGGGTTACTCAATCCACCCTAGCTTCACCTTCAATCTTCGCTAGTTATCCTCTTGTTCCCTTCTCTCAACATTATGGATCATATGGCTACACGCCCACATGAATCCCTAAAATAAGATTTATGTTCCTAACGACATAGCCTATCTTTTTTTGGCATAGGTTGTCTTCGATTCTACGATTACTTTAAGTTATACTACTCCTAATGACCTTGGCACAACCTATCCTAGCATAGCATAGCCTATCTCAAAAGCAAATCATAAATAACATGAAAACCATCTCATAAATCTATATAAACAATCACTGAAAGCTTATACGACTGAAAAATACATCAAAAGAACTCTGTTCCCTCAAATCTCTAATCATTAAAACCATATTTACGAGATCTTGTTGAGAAGAAGTTTCGAAGAATCAAATCAAAGAAAATAAAAAGTTACACTAGGGTTTCATGATATCCCTAAGTTTAAGAATTAGTTACTCATCTTCTGAATAAGATTCATAGGTGTTGGGAAGGAAGCTGTCGATTCCCGCGGAAAGATCTCCATCTTCAAAACCCTAGCCTTCTCCTCCAAAAGTGGTCCAAAAGATGTTAATTTTCGGCTAGAATCACCCCTTTATGTATTAGAAACCCTCAATCCCGGAATTAGAAGTTATAACTGAACTTAAACTCTAATTTCCCTAAATTCCGGGTTGCTGACATCATCCGAGCGACCGATCGGACTACAAACCGATCCATCGCTCCAGTTGGTTTGACTTGGTCTTCACTGCTATGTCATTAATTAATTTCAGCTTTCATAGATCCAACTTTGCTTCAAAACTGGCGCCAATGTATACGGAATCTCACAAAGTCTTCAACATCAATGTTGTAGCTTTTGAAGTCTTCGTTTATGTACCAGAATTTCAGAATATGTAGAGTTTTGTAGAATTGCTGGTGATTTATTTCCAAACAGTCGACGAAACAGTCTTTTTGCATAATTTAGTCATTTTTGGCCGAATTTCTTGTATTTCTTCTCAAATACTACTTAAATCTGAAATCAAACAATATGATATCAAACACACCTACTCTATGCCTAACAAAGGTAGTTTAAGGGGTTTAATTATGAATAATTAGTGACTTATCACACCCCCCAACTTACACTTTGCTAGTCCTCGAGCAAAGAAAAAATAAACAGAAAATAATAAATCTAACTGACCACTTTCGTAGGTCTCACGATTGCACTTAGCATGTGCAACAAGCCTTTAAACCCCTGTGTTACCCCAATGGAGGAGTTATAGTCTCCTGAGGGTTTTCAGGGATAACACCCACCAACATCTATACTTTCCCTTGAATATACCATTAGAAATCAATCACAATATTCATCAACTCTAATGCATGAAATAGAAATAATATCCATGAATAAACCTTTCAACTCATAGTCACATAAAATATAGTAAGTCAAAATATGTCATAACATATTTCCAACACTTCAACATATTTAATCATGATTAAAAATAACTTTAACACTCCTGTGTGTGAATGGGGTTCCACATGCTTCAGAGCATCAATTATATCTAAACACTTCAACTATTCAAGATCACAATGTTATTCAGCACATATTTTCCACTTATCACATAACAATCTCTGTCTTTATTCATTTTTATTTTATTCATTTTTTCTGTAGTAATTTCAACTGTTTTACGCGAACAACACACCTTGTTAGGCACCTTGTCCGGTTACTAAGTATGAAACCCTTCTTTTTTTTTCAGGAAATTCAACCGTTTTACGCGAACACCATGCTGGTCAGGCACACTGTTCGGTTACTAAGTTGAAAGTCCTTTTTTTTCGCATACTCAGATAATTGCATATGTTAATGTATTTTTTGTGCCATGACATAGAATTGTAAATCTATCCTAGTGTCATGCTTAGAATCTAATATCAACCCCTCAACATGTGAAAGTGAACATGTGCATTAGGATATGTCAAGTTGTCCTTAAATCATGGTAAAACTGTTAAAATATAGAAATAATATCATTCATAACAAAAATTTACTATTTCTTATATGACATACAAGTCTCATTCTTTCGACATAATTCAAGGGATGTATCATATTTGGTTACCAGAAAACATCTGAGCATGAAATTTATGAATGCTACCCCCAACGTAAATGTAATTGTCCCAAATTACACTAAGTTATAAAAATAAAGCAAAGAATAAAGGGTAGAGATAACCATAATGAAGGCCCAAAAAATAGATTTCTCTCCCTTCCAATTTAAACTTAGGCACCACCATAATTGAAGAAATACTTTCTTTCCCACCATAACCTGTCACAAAAATATATACCTTTTCAAACAGATCAAATATAACTCATAAAAGTTCAAAAATGTATTAGAATGAGAAAAAAAATACAGCAGAGTCTCCTTTGCATTTTCATGATATATTACATTGTACAATCATTCATCCACATAATTTAAAATATAAACATAGAATCTTAAAATACATCGAAGCATCCATGCACAACACAAAAAATATTCAACATACAAAATTTCATCCAGATTGAAGATCGAGACCGTTCGATTTGAAATCGGAGCTCTGTAGCATCTGGATCGTGTTCTGTAGCAGTTGGACGGCTGAGAGCTCGCCGGTGATGATCAACGGTGAAACGGCTTGGCCGGAGGATGGGAAGTGTCGCGCCCCGAACCGCGAAAGCCCAACCGGGCCAGGCGATGCGAACCGGAACCTAACGAAATACGAAAAATATTGGCGAGGGTTCCCTCTAACCTATTGGTTTCCCTAACAATTCATCACAAACACCCTCAATTTAAAAGACATAATTGAACAAACATCGAACCCAAGATTACAAAACCCAAGTGAATTTAATATACATATCCTCGGAGAGGGAAAGATTCAAATACAATATTTAAACACTCCCATAGGAGACTAACTAACATAGGTTTAAAGGTGTAAAAGATCGTCACCTCTCAAACTCCGCCTGGCGCCGTCGCACCGCCGACCAACTGCCCGGTAGGGGCCACCGAAGAGGAGCTAACACCTACACTTGCAAAACGCAGCCCGCATAGGAGTGAGCATAAAGCTCAGTAGGGTTCTACACTACGACACACAGAAGGAAGAGGGAAACGCAACAGTGTCGCCCTCAAGTAAGACCTGGGTGTATACAGGGGCCCCATAACCCCATCGCGTGTCCCTGAGGTCCACGATCATGGTCTTCCAGCAGAACTGGTAACACAAAGGGTCCACAAGTAGGGAACTAACACTGCTGGCCCACAAGTAGGGAATGACACTGCAGGCGGGAAAAGGCACCGCTAAGTAGTCAACCATTCTACTCAAGGGTCAACACAGTGGGACACCGGCTACACCTCAGCAGCCGACTCGAGGCCGACACAACCTCTACAATCATCAAACAATAGGTGTACCAGTCATCTAAGCCTATCATCAAGATTGACTGTTAACCACAATTCAAACCGGGTCCAAACTACCCAACCCCGGTCCTAGGGCTAAATCCGAGCTTCCAGCCTCAGGACGGCGACCCACAGATCGCCCACGCCCTAACCATGCAACTAATGCACAACAGAGATGCATGCGATGAACATACACAAGTAAGAGGTAAGCATGCAACAGTATGATAAGACAACATACAAGTGTAACTGGATCGCTGCAGCGGTACTACCAACCGTTGCCAGCCAATCCGCAGTGGGCCCCTGCATTACGACGGTACCGCGACCGTCAACCACGGACTCCCGCAATGGGAAGCAACCCCGAAAACTCTGATGAACAGTAAAATATAATATTATATGTTCTGAACATATAATATTATTTAAATCACCAAAATCCTCTACTTAGAGGCTAATTGACCCGTCGATCCGACGTCCAAACAACGTCATATTCGCGATCCAACTTAGAGATTAGTACATAAACATGTTGGGATTAACATATCCAAAATAGGGAAACATCCAACGGCTCGATTACTGGGAAAACACTAATCAAAACCGCTAATCTCACTAACTTACCTTTACTTGCTGCAACGCAGCCCAGCCATAAGAACTTCATAACAAATCGTAGGAAAATCAGAAAATTATGAAAGCAGTTGGGTCGAAGAGTAGATTCAAAGATCTACAACTCGTATGCTCATCAGAACCCAAGAACACGCACATGCCGATCGGAAAACACGCCGTAAACCGGCTGTTCTTTAAGAACAGCAGAAACCGGAAATTCCGAGATTAAATCTGCTTAAATTCTACTAAAATCTCAATCAAAGCTTATGAAACTTTTAACAGAAATTACACTAAGCAAGAGGCATCCAACAACACAAGAACAACAAGATCTAACGACTAGATCAAGAGAAAACCCCTAAACTAACTCAAGTAGGTAGAAATCTACCGGAAACACAAATCCTTGGTTGATTCCCCGCTAACCAGTCACCAACCCAACTTCAAACCACACCAGGGATCTTCCTCACACCGCCACGGATCCAACGAGCCTTCAAACGCCCAAAACAGTGGCCGGAGGAGGGCGAACGGAGAGGAAGAAGAGGCTGCCGGAAAACAGGGGAAGCAGAGCCGCGGGAAGAAGAAGGAAGAAGGAAGAAGAAGGAGAAGGAGAAGGAGAAGAGGAAGAAGGGGAAGAGGAAAAGCCAGGAAAGGGGGAGAGAATAAGGATGAGGGAGAGAAGAGGAGAGAAAGTCCTCCCTCCCTCTGACAGTGGAGAGCGACGACAAACGGCGGCCGTCCTCTCAAAAATCACCGTTAAGACTTTCTGGCACAGGAAGATCGATCTTCTTTTTAAAAAAGATCGATCTCCTTAGTAAGGAAGATCGATCTCCTTAGCAAAATAGATCGATCTCCTTTGTCCAAAAACTCAAACTTGGGCTAAAACACAAGCCCAAGCTCGGATCTTCCGATCTCGGGTCCACCTAACCATTCTAATCAAACACTAACACAAAACACGGTGTCACGCCCTGACCCGTGAAAGCCCAACCGGGCCGGGCGATGCGAACCGAAACCTAACAAACCACGGAAAATTTGGCGAGAGTTCCCTCTAACCTATAGGTCTCCCTAGCAATTCATCAAACACCCCCCAATTAAAAGACAACAATAGATTACAAGCCTCGAACCTCAGATTACAAAACTCAAAAGAAGTTAATATACATATTCTCGGAGAGGTGAAGATTCAAATACAACATTTAAACACTCCCGTAGGAGTTTAACTAACGTAGGTTTAAAGCTGTAAAAGATCGCTACCTCTCAAACTCCGCCTGGCCCCACCGCAACACCGACCAGCTGCCCGGTAGGGGCCACCGAAGAGGAGCTAATGCATGCACCTGCAAAACGCAGCCCGGGTAGGAGTGAGCAACTAAGCTCAGCAGGGAAACTACACTACGACACACAGAAGGAAGAGGGAAATGCAATAGTGTCGCTCTCAAGTAAGACCTGGGCGTATACAGATGCCCCATAACCCCACCGCGTGTCCCTGAGGCACATGATCATGGTCTTCCAGATCATGGTCTTCCAGACGAACTGGTCAAATGATGGGTCGCACTCAGTAAGCAGGAAACAACACTGCTGGTTCACAAGCATGAAACGACACTGTAGGCGGGAAATGGCACCGCTGAGTAGGCAACTGATATGACTTGGAAAGTGTCGTAGCTTAACAAGCCTAACCAAAATTACTATAATTTCCGGTACTCTACTTTAACTACTAAGAAACTAGTAGATAGCGGAGAGTCCGAGTCGAGTCCACAGGGATTAAGGTGATTGAGATTGAAAGCTTAGTAAAGTCCTTACCAAATAGTTGAGAAAAGATTACGAGTTGATATTAACTAAATTAATACTAAAATATTTATAAAAACGAGAGAAAAGACCACAGGATTCTTAATCAGTAACTAAGGTTCCACCAAGTCTTCCTAAGATCAGGGCATGCAAACACGATGAATGGCTTCCTAATAGTTGATAAGTAAATGGCTAGTTCTCCTTATCACTCAACAAGTTCTGGTTAGGATTCCTTGCTGGCAAGAATAAAAGTCTAATTATCAGTGACAGAAAGATTAGTTACGTTCACTGCTAATGAACCCTCTTATTAGGATGAATTCATCGCAAAAAGTAGTACGGATATGGATTTAGGTGTAAGATCAAGATGGGTTAGCATCTCGATAGCCGAGACTACAAAGTTAGGATGGATGAAGGATTAGGGATGTAACGTAGTGAGACTAGCACTACTATAGTGGGACTAGTACTATACAATTCATAATCACGAAGAAGATGTCATCTGAGATAACATGATCCTCTTATTTGGATGAATCTAATCCAAGCCCTAGCATACACAAGCTCTAGAATCAAATGCAAACCAGAACAATTCATACATCAAGCAAGAGATCAACACCAAGATATAACGAGGATAGAAATCAATCCATATAAGTCAAATAATAATGTATACAAGCCCTAGATCTAAGGAATCCCTAGTAAAAACCCTAGTTACATCATAAGAATCCCATGGTTAGGGTTTTAGCTACTCATCTTTAGGGCCCGATCCGCAGGTGGAAGTCGATGATCTCCTCCCGCCATGGATCTCCTCCGGCCATGGATCTCCTCCGAAAAATCGTCGAAGAAAAAGTGTAAAAGAAGAATAGGAAAACTCTCCCCAAAAAGATCTAGAAAAAGCCCCCAAAAAATCCCTAAACATTGACTATTTATAGCCTAGGAAAACATCTCCCCCGGATTAGATCTGAGCCGTTGATCTTTATTTCTGGCCGCAAAGGATCGATCCTCCTATGTAGTAGGATCGATCAGTCTATCTTCAATTGCTGGTGACGCCCCGAGAAGGATCGATCGGACCTATCGAGTCCGATCGATCTTTCCATTGTTGTTATGCTATGTCCCGTGGAGGATCAATCCGTCTAGTCGAGTTCGATCGATCCTTATACTTGTTCTTTGTTCACGTGCTGTGCGAGTAGGATCGATCGCTCCAGTAGAAGAGGATCGATCTAACTTGCCAGAATTGCCAGAATACACTTCTTTTAGCTCCAAAGTTGATCTAACTCCTAGTAGGGTCTGTTATATCTGAAATGGGATAAAAGTAGTCAGTGAAGCATCACTCGGAGACCAACAAAGCCAAATTACAAGGGTGTTTTGTGCACTTTTCAAGTCTTATCAGCAACTCCTCTACTCAAGAGTCAACACAGTGGAACATGATACAACTTGAAAAGTGTCGCGACTTAACAAGTCTGCTCAAAATTACAAATTTATAATCAAACTACTAACTAACTACTTTAGGGGTAGATAGCAGAGAGTCCGAGTCGAATCCACAGGGAATGCGTAGGAAAATAATTAAACTACTAAACTCAATCTAAGTATTCCTACTAATAGGTTGATAAAAGATTTAGAATTGAAATTAAACTAATACTAAAGGATTAATAAATAAGAGAAAAGGTACCAGGGAATTCTTAATCAATAACCAAGGTTCTACCAGGTTTTCCTAAGATCAGGGCATGCAAACACGATGAGTGGCTTCCTAATAATTGATAAGTGAATGGCTAGTTCTCCTTATCACTCAACAAGTTCTGTTTAGGATTCATTGTTGGCAAGAACAATTATCTAATTATCAGTGACCGAATGATTAGTTGCGTTCACTGCTAATGAACCCTCTTATTAGGATGAATTCATCGCAAATAATAACGATGATATGGATTTAGGTGTGAGATCAAGATGGATTTACCATCTTGATGGCCAAATCTACAAAGGTAGGATGCATGAAGGATTAGGGATAGAACGTAGTGGGACAAGTACTACTATAGTGGGACTAGCACTATACAATCCCTAATCACGAAGAAGATTCCATCCGAGATACCATGGGACTAGCATGGTCCTCTTATTTGGATGAATCCAATCCAAGCCCTAGCATACACAAGTTCCGGAATCAAGTGCAAACAAGAACAATCCATACATCCAACAAGAAATCGACACCAAGGTATAAAGAAAATAGAAATCAATCCATATAAGTCAAACAATCGTGTATACAAGCTCTAGATCTAAGAAATCCATAATAGAAATCTTAGTTACATCATAAGAATCCCATGGTAAAAAGTTAGCTACTCATCTTTAGGGTTTGATCCATAGATGAAAGTTGATGAAGCTCTTCTGCCATCGATTTCCTCCTAAAGATCTAAAAAGAAAGTTAAAAAGAAGAAAGGAACTGTTCTCCCTCTCCAAGAGAGAAGAAAGACCCTCAAAAACCCTAAAAGATGCCTATTTATAGCCCAGGTATCCACCTTAACTCAGATTAGATCTTGACCTTTGATTTTGCTTAATAAATATCAAGGGAATGGTCATTTTCGAGTCCGATCGATCTGTCTCTGGGCGTCCGATCGATCCGGTGCATAAAAAACTTCAATTTTTGGCTTTTCCCGAGTCCGATCGATCGGACTATAGGTGTCGGATCGATGGGACTCAGTAGGAGGGATAACTGGATCGATCGGAAGGTGAATAGCTGAAAAATATACGTTCTGTGAGATTTCTGCATAGTCCGATCGATCGGACTCTAGGTGTCCGATCGATTGGACTTTCCAGCGTATTTACTGCTTTGCCATCCAGACTGCGCCATCGGTACTAAAATTACCGTAACTTCCTCTAGGAAACTCGGAATCACGAACCGTAAAATTCTCCAGAAAATAGACTTCAAGAGCTTTCCAACCATATATGGCACATCATCTGGTTCTTCTTGAACAGGTACAGGTTAATTTTCAAAACTACTCCATCTTCATTCCTTTGCTCCTAGCAGGTCTTTACTTGTTCATTTTAGCACCAAACATGATCTAATCGTCATTGAAGGCTCTTATACCTGAAATACATCATAGACTATCAAAATAGCATTGCTCGGAGACTAACGAGACCCAGTTAAAAGGGTGATTTGTGCACTTTTCAAGTCTTATCACACCCCCCAACTTGATCTTTGCTAGTCCTCGAGCAAACCAAACAAAATTAAAACTAAAGCAGTAAATCTAACTAGCCACTTTTGTAGGTCTCACGATTGCACTTAGCATGTGCAACAAGCCTTTAAACCCCTGGGTGGCCCCAGTGGAGGAGTTATAGACTCCTGAGGGTTTCCAGTGATGATACCCACAAACATCTATACATCCCCTTTAGCATGTCATCAGAACTCCATTATAATACTCATTAATTCCAATGCATCAACCAGAAATACTATCCATGAATATATTCTTTAATTCATATTCACATAAAAGTAGAGCAAATCAAAACATGTCATAGCACAGTTCCAATACTTCAACATATTTAATCATGATTCAGAAATAACTTTGACTCTCCAGTGTGTGAATAATGTTCCACATGCATCGGAATATCCATTATATCCAAACATTCAGCCATTCAAGATTACAATCCTAAGTAAGCATATATTTTCCACTATCACATAACAATAACTGTTTCTTTTCTTTTCTTTTTTCTTTTTTTTTTCCTTTGTTTTTCACAAGGAACATCACCCGTTTTACGCGAATAACATGCTGATCAGGCACGTTACCCGGTTACTAAGATGAAATCCTGTTATTTTTTTCTTTCATTCATAAGAACTTTCAACCGTTTTACGCGAACACCATGCTGATCAGGCACCCTGCCCGGTTACTAAGTTGAAAGCCTTACACTTGCCAACACATATATTTGTTACGGACAGAAAATTGCATGTGTTCATGTATCTTCTGTGACATGACAGAGAACTGTAGATCTATCCTAGTCTCATGCTCAGAATCTAACTTCAACTCCTAAACATGTGAAAGTGTTCAAGTGCAATAAGATCTGTCAAGTTATCCCTAAATCATGGTAAAAGTGTTAAAGTATAGAACTTATGTCATGCATAGCTAAATTTACTAAATCTTATATGATATATAAATTTCTGAATAATTCATAAGACAAATTTCTAAATCAAGCATCTTTATCAATAAGTCTCATAATTTCATTCTTCTGACATAATACAGGGGATGTATAATAGTTGGTTATCATAAAATAAATAAATAAACATGAATTCCTAGAATTCTACCCCCCAACTTAAATGTCATTGTCCCCAATTACACTAAGTCATAAAAATAAATCAAAGAATATAGGGTAGAGATAACCTGTAGAGGCTTCATAAGAAAAGGTAACCTTGGTGAGAAAAATAAAAACAGATTTGCGGATCAAGGTTAGTCGTGAAAACCAAGTAATGCTGTGATGTCAGTTGCTGTGCATTCCATAGCATATATGCCCTGTAAAATTAGAGAAGAAATACCCCATGATTGCATTTATGGAAAGTAATGAATAAGCGTAAAAATTGGAGAAAAATTGGGCAACATTTCCTCTATTTATTCAATAAGCACAAGGGCTGTACAAATTTTTCATTACATCTACATTAACAATCACCAATCCACATCCACATTCCCATGCACAAACATATTGCTCCATCATCACATTCACATCCACACTACACACATACCTGGGGTACACCCCCAAAACCAACATCCAATGTATATATCCATTATCAAGATGCCAAACGATACGAAAATGGAACAATGGAGTAACAAGTCTGCTCAAAATTTTGATACAACTTGAAAAGTATCGCGGCTTAACAAGTCTGCTCAAAATTACAAATTTATAATCAAACTACTAACTAACTACTTTAGGGGTAGATAGCAGTGAGTCCGAGTCGAATCCACAGGGAATGCGTAGGAAAATAATTAAACTACTAAACTCAATCTAAGTATTCCTACCAATAGGTTGATAAAAGATTTAGAATTGAAATTAAACTAATACTAAAGGATTAATAAATAAGAGAAAAGGTACCAGGGAATTCTTAATCAATAACCAAGGTTCTACCAGGTTTTCCTAAGATCAGGGCATGCAAACACGATGAGTGGCTTCCTAATAATTGATAAGTGAATGGCTAGTTCTCCTTATCACTCAACAAGTTCTATTTAGGATTCCTTGTTGGCAAGAACAATTATCTAATTATCAGTGACCGAATGATTAGTTACGTTCACTGCTAATGAACCCTCTTATTAGGATGAATTCATTGCAAATAATAACAATGATATGGATTTAGGTGTGAGATCAAGATGGATTTACCATCTTGATGGCCAAATCTACAAAGGTAGGATGCATGAAGGATTAGGGATAGAACGTAGTGGGACTAGCACTACTATAGTGGGACTAGCACTATACAATCCCTAATCACGAAGAAGATTCCATCCGAGATACCATGGGACTAGCATGGTCCTCTTATTTGGATGAATCCAATCCAAGCCCTAGCATACACAAGTTCCGGAATCAAGTGCAAACAAGAACAATCCATACATCCAACAAGAAATCGACACCAAGGTATAAAGAAAATAGAAATCAATCCATATAAGTCAAACAATCGTGTATACAAGTTCTAGATCTAAGAAATCCATAATAGAAATCTTAGTTACATCATAAGAATCCCATGGTAAAAAGTTAGCTACTCATCTTTAGGGTTTGATCCATAGATGAAAGTTGATGAAGCTCTTCTGCCATCGATTTCCTCCTAAAGATCTAAAAAGAAAGTTAAAAAGAAGAAAGAAACTGTTCTCCCTCTCCAAGAGAGAAGAAAGACCCTCAAAAACCCTAAAAGATGCCTATTTATAGCCCAGGTATCCACCTTAACTCGGATTAGATCTTGACCTTTGATTTTGCTTAATAAATATCAAGGGAACGGTCATTTTCGAGTCCGATCGATCTGTCTCTGGGTGTCCGATCGATCCGGTGCATAAAAAACTTCAATTTTTGGCTTTTCCCGAGTCCGATCGATCGGACTATAGGTGTCGGATCGATCGGACTCAGTAGGAGGGATAACTGGATCGATCGGAAGGTGAATAGCTGAAAAATATACGTTCTGTGAGGTTTCTGCATAGTCCGATCGATCGGACTCTAGGTGTCCGATCGATCGGACTTTCCAGCGTATTTACTGCTTTGCCATCCAGACTGCGCCATCGGTATTAAAATTGCCGTAACTTCCTCTAGGAAACTCGGAATCACGAACCGTAAAATTCTCCAGAAACTAGACTTCAAGAGCTTTCCAACCATATATGGTACATCATCTGGTTCTTCTTGAGCAGGTACAGGTTAATTTTCAAAACTACTCCATCTTCATTCCTTTGCTCCTAGCAGGTCTTTACTTGTTCATTTTAGCACCAAACATGATCTAATCGTCATTGAAGGCTCTTATACCTGAAATACATCATAGACTATCAAAATAGCATTGCTCGGAGACTAACGAGACCCAGTTAAAAGGGTGATTTGTGCACTTTTCAAGTCTTATCAGAACACCAGCTATACCTCAGCATCCGACTCGAGGCCGACACGACCTCTACTGTGAGGACCCGCCCCTCTTTTCCCTTGGCTTGTAGTTGACCCCAAGGGCAATTTGGGAAATTGCGCCTTGGCGGTCGTTTCACACTGGGTGTGCACACACAGACCTTGTTTGGTGCTTGTGTTTGTTTAGAAAGGTTAGGTGGACCCGAGGTCGGAAGTTCTGGGCTTGGGCCTGAGTCTCAGCCCAAGGTAGCCGTTCTGGGCAAGGGAGATCGATCTGCATGGCATGGAGATCGATCTCTCTGTGCCTGGAAGTCATTGGCGGTGGCGTTCGAAGGACGGCCACGGCCATGGCCGTCGCTTCCCCTGTCAGGGGAGGGGAGACTTTTGCTCCCCTCCTTCGCCTTTCCCCCGCCTTCGCCGGCTTTCCCCGGCCTTATCCCTTCCCCTCCTCCTTCCTTTCTTCCCCTTCTTCCTTCTCCTTCTCCCGGTTCTGTTTTTCTTCCCCTGTTCCGGCAGCCCCCTTTCCTCCTCCGTTCTCCCTCCTCCGGCCACCGTTCTCGGAGATTGAAGGCTCGTTGGAACCGTGACGGCGTGAGGAAGATCGTAGGCTAGGCTTCGTGGATCAAAGCAGCTTTGTGGAGGTAGGGTTCTTACTCAAAACTCCGGCTTGTTTAAGGGTCTTGAAATCCGGTTTTGATTTCAATGGATCTCCTTGTGGAGTTGATGTTTTCCGGTTTTGAAGCCTTGAGTAGCTTCGTGGTACTTAGATCTACCAGCCCACCTAGTTTGGTGAAGTTTTGTTGTGGATTCCGGCGGTATTCCTCGCCGTTCGGTCGCCAGTGGACCCAATCCAGATCGATCTCATGGGATGAGATCGATCTCGGTCGGGGTGGCCCAGCCCGCCCGAGCGAGACCGATCTCCCTGGGAGGGAGATCGATCTCTTGGCGGCTGGCGTCAGTGCGTCCTACGTCACCTACGAGATCGATCTCCATATGGGTGGAGATCGACCCCGCGGGGGTGACCTGGACAGGTGCCTATCGCCTTGAGGCAGATCGATCTCATTGCTACATGAGATCGATCTCCTTTGATGCAGGGAGGACTTTTATGGCTTTAAATGATGTCTTGCCCGCGGGGCTTCGCATCTAAGTGGTTTTGACGGTTCTGCCCCTGGGGCTTATCATGTTACTCATCATGCTTGAATGCTTATCACTTTATGGTGGAACCGAGAGGGTGATACCTCTCGGGATGTGTAGAATAAATGGGCTGACAGTATGCCCTTTACTGCTTTGTGGTGAACCGAAGGAGTCATGACCCTCGGGAGTGATAGTATAAATGGGCCGAAGGTGTGCCCTTGTTGTGCTGTTTGTTACTACTTTCCCTACTCATATCCTGCCCTGCTTCCTGTGCATTAGACATGCTAAGTTTTACTGGGTGGGGTTGACCCGTGAACTTCGGTGATCAATAGCTAAGTGGTGGATGCCGTGATTCCGACTCGTGTCCCCATGCTGGTGTCCAGTATGGGTGAGGGTGTCCTATAGGTATCGTATGGCCCACCCTGTGTCAAGGACCGTCGGAGTTAGCCCAGTCCTCGAGCAGTGGCTATCGGAGGGACATATGTTGGACAGGAACCCTGGGGGGGGGGAGGGAGAGACATCGATGGGATCGATGGACTCCCTGGCTAGACTTAGTCTTTGGTCAGAAGTTAGGGGTCCTGTTGGCTCTGTGGCTTGGAGTACTGAGAGATGTAGTCTTAACCTCGGTCGTTTCGCCAAGTGTGGAGATCCCGCTTGGAGAAGGGTGTCCTACCAGTAGCGCCATGTCCACCCCGTGACAGGGATTGTCGGAGTTGTCCACCCCTGAGCAGTGGTTGTCGGAGGGGCGTACTTGGGACAGGAGTCCTTCGGGTTATTGACGGGATTTATGGGATCCTTGGCAAGCCTCAGTACTTGGCTTCAGAGTTGGTTCGTTTGGGTTTGCCTTCTTAGCGAGAGTGGTAGAGTAGGACCCTGCTGAGCTGTTGCTCATTCCTACCTGGACTGTGTTGTTTGCAGGTGCGGGTCCCAGCTCCTCTCCGGTGCTTCCCCGTCGGTCGTCTCGTGGCAGCGCGCCGGCACCTGACCATGTCTGAGGGTCAGAATGGTTTTGTTTGTGCCTTTGCGGGGACCCCGGTGGGTGTTGTAGCTGTTTTTAGGGACTGTGGTGATCCCTTGTAATCTTGTTGTACTAGAACTCCTGTTTAACTCTATTATATCAGTTTGTAATAGATGTTAATAGTTGTTGTTCTTTTGCTTCCGCTTGTGTCTGTTGTCAGCTGTTTCCGCCAGCTGTGTGTTAGTCTCAACTGTTTCCACCAGTTGAGGCTAGTAGTTGTAGGTTTTTCCCCCTCGTGTCCCGGCCCGGTTTGGTGCCCGCGGGTCGGGGCGCGACATCTACAATCACCAAGCAAAAGGTGTACCAGTCATCTAGGCCTATCATCGAATTTGACTGGACACCACAATTCAAACCAGGTCTAAACTACCCAACCTCGGTCCTAGGGCTAAATCCGAGCTTCCAGCCTCGGGACGGTGACCCACAGATCGCCCACGCCCTAACCATGCAACTAATGCACAACAGGGATGCATGCGATGAACATGCACAAAAATAAGCAATTAAGCATGCAGCGGGATGTGATGATAACATAGTAAGGTCTGGGCTCGGCACACTGCCGGCCCGAGGTGGTAAACATGTATTTAAGGTCTGGAATTGCTGCAGTGGTACACCATCAACTGCCAGCCAGTTCACCAGCAACCTGCATCGGGAAGCAGCCCCGCAAACAATAGAGACAAACCACGCAGGTAAAAGCCCTCGGCGCACGCCGGCATGCAAGCCTATGGAAAGCAATAGGGCTACTCGCCCACTTATTCTAAACATCCCAGGAGACATCACTCTCCTGGTTCACCACTACCCCTAGTATGGGTTTAGCATGCTTAAGAGTATGTACAAGTTTATAAGACTATAAAGAAAAACCGTACATGTGAAGCCCTGCGTGCAAACCCATTGAAAACGCCCCTCAGCCACTAAGAGATCGATCTCTCTCCCAGAAAAGATCGATCTTCTTAGTACTTGGGAGAAAACTCGCCCCTGTCAATCGGAAAAGATAGATCTTCTCCACCAGAAGGATCGATCTCCTTCATGACACGAACCCCGCCATACCAGCTAAGCAAGGATCGATCTTCTACAACAGAAGGATCGATCCCACTCGGGCTGGGCATGATGCCCCACTAAAGATCGATCTCTCCTCAAGAGGGATCGATCCGAATGGGTTCACCAGCAAACCGTCGGAGAGAAATACCGCCAGAAAACTCCACCAAATCCCACAAAACTCTGGGATCTGGTAGTATGAAGGACCACGAGTCCAAAACCGAAGATTTCATTGAAAACAAACTTGTATTTTAACATATCTAAGCAAAACAAGCTTCAATCAAACCCAAACTCTCAAATCCGGAAAACCAAGTAGGTAGGAATCCCTACCTAGGCAATAGCTGCTTCAATCCCAGCTGCTAGGCCTTGGATCGTCCTCAAACGAAATCAAATCCAGCAAGAACACAACTCAAAACTCGGATTTTCCAAAGAAATCAAAGGAAAAAGGTTTCGTTCATTTTATAGACGAACGAACCGACTCAAGAGAGATCGATCTCTTTTCGGAAAGAGATCGATCTTCCTTGACAAATCGGGTTGACTTTCTGGCACTAAATGATCGATCTTCTAGCAAGGAAGATCGATCCTTTAGGTGCAGAAAGCTACACTTGGGCTAAAACTGAAGCCCAAGCCCGGATCTTTCGATCCCGGGTCCACCTAACCTTTTTAATCAAACACTAACACAAACAAGATCAATGTGTGTACACGCGGGTGTGAAACAAACCAACAAGGCGTAATTTACCAAATTGCCCTTGCGGTCTACAACGAGCCACAGGGGTAGAGGGGCATGTTCTCACACACAGTCAGCGTGTGCACACGTGGGCGTGTAACAAACCGACAAGGCGTAATTTACCAAATTGCCCTTGTGGTCTACAACGAGCCACGGGCCCGACCCAGGAGTAGAGGGACAGGTCCTCACAGGAAGGGTACAGGAAGAATCATAGATGCTTAAGGAGGTCTCCGGTGAGCTCTGATCGAAGAATAGAGGTCCCTAGGTGGTAGAGCGGAGATGGGCGGATCGGAGTAAGATGATGGCTAGTATTGGATTCCGATGATCGGAGCTCCAATGAAGGACGGGGACGATTGCGGAAGGATCATGGAAGCTTGGGGAAGTGGTCTATGGGGTTTGATTGATGAATTGAGCTACCAGACGACGGATTGAAGGTGGACGGTGATGGTCGGCGATGGATAGGTCAATTCCGGTGATCCTGACGTCAAGTCCGGGTCTTGATGGGTGGAAACCGATCGTCGTGGAAATAGGAAGCTTCTGGAGGTGTTCTGGGGCGGTGAACGGCCGTGGGTGATGGTGAAGACGACGGCTGCGGGGCTCACCGGCTTAGGAGGAGAGGGTGTCGAGGGAAATGAGGACGGGGATGAAGAGGTGGAAGGATGCCGATTGTGTTTGTGGTAGTTTGGAGGGCTAGGGATGACCGGAGATGCTGCGATCAACGGCGCTAGGTTAACGGCTCGGGGTCGAGCCGATGGAGCCGGGACGATGAGTTCGTGGCTCGCTGGTGAGCCGCGATGAGAAGGGGAGAGAGAAATTCAGGGGAAAAAGAATGAAATTTTGGAAAAAGTGAAGAAAATGGAAACAAAATCATGGAAAAATCCTAAAAATTAAGAAAAATCTGTCAGGGTGTGGACCACCAGATTGATGGTTGCCCTACTTATGTTGAGATGAGGGGTGTGTACGACGAGCATTGCAACGCTGTAGGCGGATTCAGGAGGCCGTACACCCCTTACTCGGAAACGTATAATCCAGGATGGCGAGAGCATCCAGATATCGAGTGCTGAGCAAAATAATGTGAAAGAGATGAACGTCGTAACTACAAAAAGTGGGAAAACAACAAAAAGCCCTTCAAAAGAGCCCACTGAACCTCCTATTGTTGTTGAAAAAGAGGACCGGATTGAGGAGAACCATGCAGAGGCCGATCATCCAGATGGCCCTACGCCAGGTGACTTTAAGGTACGTGTCTCTTTCCCTCAGGCATTGAAATCCACTAAATTGACTATGGAGCCCAACAGTGAGGTTTTGGAGCATCTTCGGCAGGTTAAGGTAAACCTTCATCTTTTGCATGTTATTAAGCAAATTCCTACATATGCTAAAGTGATTAAAGATTTTATGCACTATGAAGAGACGATATCATGTAAAGAAAACTGCATTTTTAACAGAGCAGGTTAGTGCACTGCTTCAGCATAGGATTCCTCCTAAATATAAGGATCATGGCTGTCCTACTGTGTCTTGTTTCATTGGAGATAATGTGATCCTGGCTGTCCTTCAGCATAGGATTCCTCCTAAAACTGCTAAGTTAATCTAGAAAGCAGTAAAGATCATCCTAAATTACTAAATCAAGGAAAAGATAAATTTAAACATATTGCTGAATTTAATCTAGATTAAAATATTAGCCCTTAAATTAAACTAATCTAAAGAAAACAGAAAAGAAAGTTTCTAAAAGAAACGATAAAGAAAACATCATAAAATCTAATCCTATATTATTTATCTAAGAACAGTAATTTGAACTATATTATGCAGAAAGAAGAAACTAAAGATGGGAGAAACGTAATCATTTGATTGAATAACATTAACTTACATGAACAAGAAATATTCTGAAAGAAAGAAAGAACTCAGACGTGTAGGCTCTGTGATAGATTTTTCGAGAGAGATTACACAGTGAAAGAGAAGACTATTTATTTTAGAGTGGTTTGATAACTTCCACTCAGCATGTTCTCTGTTATCTTCCATCTTTCACTCTTGATAAGCCACGTGTCCCATGTTCTCCAATGTTTTCTCATTTCTCCACATCATGGTCTGGCCGATGAAGGTTCTGTCTAGTTGATGAGCTTTTCTATTGTTACAATGCCATCCTCCTTAGCCGATACTCTCTTATTGTCTTCATCGTCCTTAGTTGATAACTTTTTTATCTTTAAATCATCATCGCCCTAGGCCGATGACTTCCTTATGCAAAAATTATCATCGTCCTTAGATGATAGTTTCCTTCTTTTGGCCGATGATCTCCTGCCTATCTTAGAACAATCATCGTCCAATTGGATTGAAAAGGATGTCGATCATAGTTATTATGCTGGCATGTCAATCATTGATTGGTTAGCCATTATTTTGACTAACAGCTACACGTTTGCTAATTAAGATGCTTTCGAGTTAGGGTTGGTGAAGTTTCAGTCCATGCCATACTAATTTGACAATGACGGTCCGCTTTAAATGATTTGAGTGACTCGTTCTCACCCATCACATGGCGGGGTTTGGGTGGGGGCCTTTTAGCTATGGGAACGTATCCCACCCGACTTGTGTAGGCCTCGTTTGGTTTTCCCCCTTATTCCCATATTTATTCTCAAACTTTTTTTTTTATATTTCAAGTAATCATTACTCATTTATTTTCATTCCACCTACCGCTACCACTTTACTTTTTCTTATTTCAGTTAATCATTACTATTTTATTCCCACTTTTTCGCACCCCAAAATCCTCTATTCCGAAATAGGCTAACCTCATACCAAACGAGGTCGTAGGGTGGGCCACCTCATTACTCATTTAAGTTGGATTAATTATATATGTATCCTTTATAAACTTTCTCATTTACATAATTATCCTTGAAATCCCTTAAATTCATAAATTTATGAATTGTTTAGGGCGGATGAGATAATTTTATAAATAGCTGAATTTCAAGAATAATTATGTAAATACCAAGGTTTTTAAGGATACATTTGTAATTAACGCATGTCGGTTGTCCATGTTGTGCTTGAATCACTAGTGACGAAGGTTGCGGCTCAACAAAAAGAGTGTTAATAGCAATAACATTGCTCAAAAAAGAAAAATTCTTTTGATAAGCCTAATGTCATAAGAAAATTTGCTGAAAATAATCAAGGACAATTTGCGACAAAGCTAAACTTCTTTAAACAAAGTTTAAACAGAAACGTCGTAATTTTTCAATATTCGATGAAGATACAAAGCTTGCAAATAGATCTAGTATGACAAATGCAGATTATGCACACGAATGAGAAAAGGCTTTTAAGCGTCCAATTTTAGGGATTTTTTTTTCAAGTAATCGAGGGTGTGACATATGAACAGTAAAAATATGCTAGAGGTTTTTTTTAATTACTGATTAAATGGTCAAACATAACAATCGAAAGCAGTAGACAACCTTGGACCACCTCAAAGGTGCCTACTTGGAAGATGACCAGGCTGGGTGGTGCTGTAGATTACGGGAGCGGAGGTGGAAACATGCAAGATACTGGAATCTTTCGAGCTCGACGGACTCCCCGCCGTGGAAATTGACAGAGGGATATCTATTATACTGAATCTTTCGAGCTCGAGAACAGAAGCTGCAAATTTACATCTCATTTGTAGTCGTTAATAAGGATATTAGACTTACCAAGTTAAGAGGAATTAGAAGAAACTAGGTGAGCCCCCGCCCACCCCACTAACCATCCACCCCCCCTCCCCCCTCTACATTTACATCCATGCCACATGTGTAAAGATGATGAGTCATGATATAGCTCGGATGACACATCATAAAACCTTATTTTATAAAACATATATAAAACATGATTCACTACGTGGAACTTGACCAGAAGAGAAGACGCAGGTAAATTACGAGAAAGAAAGAGCAAATATGATGGCATCATATCCTCCCAATAAAGTTTGCCGGTTATATATTCCTTCATGTATCAAGTTCAAAATGACATCTTTTTTATGGGGCAGATGAATATATGCAATGGCCGGAATTATCTGCATATCCAGATTGCCATTACCTCTGAGAATAGCATTCAAGAAAAAAAACCAATAGTTCTCTTCAGCCGATTGGGAGAGTTTGCGTTTCAACCGAAGAATCCTGGAGGGGTGGGAAAAGATGAACAGAAAAGTGCACCGCTCCCTCACCAAGGGAGCATGTAACTATAAAGAAAAAGGTTACGTTTGTTGATGATCTTGTCAGGGATTAGATTACGTACCATCCGGTATTTACGGGGTACGAACAGAAAACAGACGATTTGTATAGAGAAGCGAAGGAATCTTGAATTGACATATTATCCAATTATCCTGTATGATCCGATAATTCCTGTGGAACTTTCATGATGTTTGACTGACTCCTCATGAATGAAACAGAAAATGGAGATAACACCACCCCTTGTCGCATATACATAGTTGAGTGATTGTGACAAGGTATACTATCATGCACGATAAATCATTCATCACATGTTTTTCCTTTTTTTCCCGTATCATTCATCCATACATTTTTCAACATAATTCTTCTTTTTTCCCATCAAAATAAAAAACTTTCAACATAATTATTCTGCATAAATTGCAACTGCTAAAGGCCTGTTTGAATTGAGGATATGATAAATTTGTATGTTGAATAAAGTAAAAGTTATACAAGCATTAAAAATAGTTATGTAAGATTATGGATAAAGTATTTGGATGCATAAATGGAATTTAGCATACTTATCCTCAATCCAAATGGGCCCTGAGATTGTGACACTATGCCGGATGTTGCAAGTCTTAGCATCATACCTTTCAACACTGAGCAGTCTCATTCACACTTCATATTTAAACTCAATTGAACAATGCTTTCACGGCCTGGCAGAATTTTTCAGACCAAAGAGAATGAAGGGGAAGTTATAGATGCAGTTGAAAGATGAAGGAATCAAAAGCACACCTAAAATTCTATACCTTCATGCATGAGTTACATTTTTGCCTTTTTAAGCTAAAGGCTTTTTCTACTTTTGATGCCAAGCAACTAGAGCGGCATAAACATATCATATTCGAGTAAATGTAGATTATGTATTCTTGAGAGTATTGCCAGATTTCACAACATCAGGAATGATCTAGTAGTAGGCAAATACAAGTGATTCTAGTTGTTGCAACTCAATAGAAACTGCAGACTGTTTCTACTTTTGTTCTCAATGAAGGACCGAATCGACGGTTCTCGTCCCAAATAATGTGAAAGAATCTCAAGCGGTTCCTGAGCTCCACCGGGGGCCAATACCTGGTAACATACCAGCTAGTCATTTCGATGAAGAGATTTCAATTCAATACAAGACACCAACTAGTCATTACGATGAAGAGAGCTTGATAAGACACAATTAACACTGGAAGCCCAAGTAAAAGGTAAGATGAAAACTGTTGAATTTCTCCTGCATGAGTTCCTTTATAGCACTCATTATAGAATTGGCACGTTCATGTAGTTTCCAAGCAGAATTATCGCCACCACACCACAAAACGCAAAAATATGCGGCAGGAATATCAGAAAAGCCAACAAAATGGGGTGAAAACTCCAAATGATCAGATTTTCATCGAACTCATGAGCAAAACAGTTGCAGAGAGGGTATCAATATGTATGGAGCCCTTTGTGCGATTTGAGATTGATGCTATTGCTGCTTGCAGAGTTGTTATTAAGATGATAATTTAAACAGATAACGGGACAGATTTATTAGGGATGTCGTGAAGAAATCTTATTAGTTTAGCTATGACTCAGATGGATTCCAATGCTGAAGTATACATGGGCTTCAAAAGCTCATAGGTTTGTGCCTAATTAAACTACTAAAGGAAAAAAAAAGCTAAGGAACCTCTCAAGTAACGGAAGTGGGAAAGCAAAAAGAGAAATAAGAATGAAACAGTCCATCGACCGCACATTTGTTTTTGTGGTTATTTTGGCTGTAGATCCCAGTTTCCAGTATCTTAGGTTAGCACAGTAGGCAGATGATTGCTAGTATTGTTCTTTGGACATTGATACATCAAACTAAGGATGCAATGACATCCCACCAAAAGAAAGAATCTGTGATACCTTAGACTAAGGTAATTGGACAACATGAAACATAATTTTATATATTGCAAATGAAACAAAGAACTAAGAGACTACCAACGACTTCGTTCCAAAATCTACTCGACTCTTATAGCTAGAAGCCAAGTTCAGTAAATACATAAAAAGTTTCTTTCACCATAACTGATGAGTAATGGAGCAAACAAAAAGAAAAGGACCATGTTTTTATTATTAGATTGATTAGTTGAGTTGATTACTCAGGTTTAGCTGCAAATGCACTACGAACGTATCAGCTACATGTGTGCTAGCTAGGTTTCCTTATGTGATGTAATCATGTGGTGTTCTACCATTAAGAGGATTACCATAATTGTACTTCCTTTTTTATTGTCTCTCTCTCAATCTATAAGAGGGAAGATCTCTGAATGCGGGTGCACACATATTTCCTCATTCTTTCTAACACAATTAATGAGAAATTCCTTCGATATGTCACAAAACACAGCAAAAGTATAAGATTCTCTACTTTGTACTACTGCTGGTTATAGGCGAGGTATGTTTCTACATAGATGAAACAAACTGATCTCATGACTAGATGCTGATGGTTTGCAATGGCTTAAATGTCCTAGAATAGTGACACAGTTGCCTAACCATATACAGTTCATTCAAGAAGAAAAGAACTACAAAATTAAAATTACCTTATTCCTGAATTGCAGGCCTGCATGCTGGTTTAGCAGATTGTCTCGAAACTTTGATGTGAATATATCAGCAGCAAAAGCCTATAAAATTTGCACAAGAATGTAATTGGTCCTGTCCATCAAAAACCAGAAAGAAAGCACATGGTCCATATGGTAAAACACATTGGCCCAGACCTCACTCCAGATGTAGCTATAGCAAGAAGCTTCATAGCCGATAGCAATGCGAGGGAAACATGAGGCTGGATTGGTCCCTTCCAACAATGGGATTCCTACCATTATCTGCTTAGCAGTAAATTGTTTGTAAATGAGAAACTGTTACAACATCCAAATGTCAGAGGTGATTGTACCTTTGGATGGAGATGCTTGAGTATTTCCACTGTATCCACATTCTCACTTGAATGTATGATCTGATCCATCAAGCCTGATGATGCAATATAGGAGTTTATAAGAGGTCGTTGAACATATTACAGGTCAATGTCTTGATCATTATCAAATAACTTCTCTTCATTGAGGACCAAATATCAAGATAACAAAAAGAAAAACAGTCAGGACAATACCAAATAAACATGACAGATGTTATAGTCCCTAACACATTTGACAAACTTAGGATTCAAATTTCTAGATAAGGGATGTATAACTCTCAGATTACTCAAAGTCAAGCCAACACATATCCGGCTCTGGCACCCGCACTGAAATTGGCACTCGCGATGGTTCCCAGGAGCTGGGCAGCACCATAACGTTTCGGTCAAGCCGATAAGCAACCAGCCTGGGTACATGCACCGACTAGTTTGGGTGAAACTGCTTGAAATGGACTAGGAACCCACTAGTTTAAGTAAATAAATATGTTCGAGTCTATTTCAGGAGGGTTTCACCAGAAAAACATTAGCTTCAGTCTACATAAGCCTCTTCCCAGCTCTAGCATCCCGTCTCCTTCAAAGTTCAAGTGACACTCTGTTTCCTACAATTCCTCCAACCTCCTCCAGTATCCTTCAACATCCTCTAGTATCCTCCGGCCATCCCCAGTCTTCTCTTTCTATCTCTCTTCCCTCTTCCTCCTAATCTCTCATCTTCCTTCCCTGTTTCACCTCATTCTCCCCCTCCAACCTCCTTTGTGTTGCCGGCACTGATGGTTGACACAGGCGCATGCACTCAAACCTTGAGCTACACCTAGATATCAATCAAGATCACCAAAACCTCATCCCAACAACATGAAGTAGGTCAAGAAGCATAACTCTAAGATAGAGTCAATTTCATATAGGAGATGAATTTTTTTTTTTCGCAGGTAATCAGCTGGAGCCAACCATCCAAGAATGGAGACAAAGTTGGTGGCCACCATCAATTAAGCCTGGTAATATCAGCAACCATACTAATGAACAATATTTTCTAAATGCAATGCAAGTTAACTTGATAAAAAAAGACTAAATACGCAGTTAGAATTGTTATATGAGCTGGAAATCCATCTTAGTGTGCCTTCTCATACAAGCATAGGTACATTTGGGCTATAAGAAACAAACCCGATTGTGAAAGTTTCAAGATTGACTTCAAAGGCTAAACAGGTACACTCAGGCCCAATTTTGACCCCAATAGCTGCACATGGGCTCAACTTGGGACCCAACTCATCTAAAACGGAGTACAATACAATTTGTTTTCAGGCTACATCGACAGTTCTGCACTAAACCTGGCTCTAATTTGGCTGAAACTGAATGAAACAGATCAAATTTAGAAAATAAAGAAATAAAATCATGTCTATGCCCTCAACCTGCTTTGTGAAAAGTTACCGGTGAAGAAATGTCTCAACAAGTTAACCAAAATTCGCATATTGGTATCCCCCATACAGTGATGTTCTATAAAAATCATCAGATAAAATGGCCAAACTTCTAGAAATCATAATTATTGTATAAGAGGTTATCACTGCCATGCAGTAGGTCTTTAGTTGAAGATTCGCATACTGTCTGCTTCATGAATGCATGAACAACTAAATGAACTCGAAATGGAACTATGGGTCCTTTCATAATGGATAATGCCTTATAACATCAAGGGAGTAAGTATACAAGAGACTCGAGAGACTCCTCATACACGCTGTTTGGTTGCAGGATAGGGAGGGAAACTGGTCCCATATATGGCGTTTCGAGAGTAGGAAGTGTGATGAGAAGTGAGGCCTCTCACTTCCCATCCACCACCACTTCATCCTTTTTTACTTTCCCTCACAAAAATAGAGAATGGAAGTTACCTCTTCCATTACTTGGTCACATACTTCACACCCACTTTCTGATCACCAGTTTCCAAGCATAATCAAACACTAGAAAGGGATATACACTTTGTAGGGAATGGCTTATAGGAAAGTGAGACTTCCTATAAATCACTCTTTCTCTCCACTCTCCAGCAACCAAACAAACCCAGAGGTAGCAAAACATCAATAAAAAGAGGGATAGAGTTTGTAACACTAAGGAAATGCCTATGCTATCTCTGGAAATCAGCATATAGACAACTCTACAAAATATAAAGTACAATATATCCAATATTTGTGAAAATTGGTGTTGTATTGCATGGCCAATCAATATGTTACATTTCACAATTTTTTGTTTTGGTGTTCTTTCTGGCAAGAAGGGACAGAAATCCTAATTTTATCTTCTTAATGTGGGTTCATGTCTGGTGTAAGAAAATCAATCAAGTTTATCGAATACATTCAAATGTACTTATATTGCAGGTCAATATACATCTTAGATAATAAATTAGTCAAAGGAAACTGATAATAGAAGCTTTGAGAGTTGACAATTGCCTGTTATCAACAAGGTAGGAAGCCTGTAAGTAGAAAAGGTCGGCCAGTAAAGAAATTAGAAAGTTCTTGCACCAAAGGGGCAAACAAAATGGTCCAAATTGCACCTATTGTGCAAGGGTTGACATGCCGTTGGAATGCATCATGCCGCAATCCTACGACATGATATCTATCGCCAGCACGATACATGGTGATAGGGGTGTGCAAACAGCATGAGTGAGTCGCTGGGAGGGAGAGATAGAGCAGAAGAGGAGAAGAGGAGAGGAGGGCCTGGGGGAGATCGGTGTAGAGGATCATTCTCAAGGCATCATAGAGGTTTCAAGGGAGAGAAGTATGCGCTAGGGAGGCTTTTGGGGGAGGAGGATGTGGCAGGGAGGGCTTAGGGATAGATCCCCTGTTTAGATATTTCCTAACCTTATTGGGTTTCGGTCACGTCAACTTGATAACCTGAACCTTTGGTGCCATGATACTTACCAGTATCATGCCAATAAATTACCAGCATAGTGATAGGTCGCAGAGATGCCGAGTGGAAGTTCAGCAGTGGCTCAGGATGGATCGGCAGCAGTTGAGGTTGAGTCAAGTCTTGTTTAGTTGAGTCTATGTAGTTAATTGGGTCTTAATTAGCTGATTTGGTCCAGGACATGTATTGCTGCCTTGTTTAGTTAATTGGGTCTTCTAATTGGAGTAGGAGTCTTGTTTAGGAAAGAGTTGATTGCATCCTAGTTGATGAGGAGTTTCTTTTATTTAAGTCTGTAATTAAATTTCTGAAAGGAAGAAGAAAAGAATAAATCTCTTCATTTTCTTCTCCAATTCCTCTCAATCTCCTCCCCGATCTCCTTTGCTCAAACCTCTATTCTTGCGGAATCGACCCTTCTTTGGCCATATCAGGAGCGCTCGATAGGACCTGTTAAAGAGATCCTATCACATAGTAAACCGTGTATGGTTTATTGAGGAGAAAATAGATTCCTCGAGATGGAACCACTAGGAATACTGGGCAGCCATATAAAAGACTAGGTTTACATTTTGCATAAGTGATCACCAAAAAGGGTCAACGTATAGCGAGTATAAAGGTCATGCCCATCGAGTGTTTACACAACAAAATTAACAATTCAATTCGCAGCATAAGGCAAGATATTATTGGCTGGGATAGCATCATAAGAAAATGTACGTCGATTGAATCACATTTCGTAAGTTCATATTTAGCGAATGTAAGAAAGAAAAGAGTCAATTGTTAGGGTCAATGAGGGGCATTGAAACTCGAAAGAATCGAGTAAAAGGTGAAAATGCTTAGATTGATCAAGCGTACACATGGGCGAAAAAAGAAAAGGAAGCTCCACTTAAGAGATGAAACAGAAACTAAGACTCCATATTCTAAAACGGCAATGAATAGTTCAGACAACATAAGGCTTGAAAGTAGCAAACAAGTCACAATGTACGAAGCTAAATTTCTTCTTAGCCCTAAGGCTTCTGTGTAAATGCATTATTTCCCACTAGCAAATTTTAGTATTTGTTTTCTGTTTCACAATCCAAAGCCATTTCTCAGGATTTGAATCATCCTTCTCGAGAATCCTACAAATTCGTCGCACCATTAAGTTTAAGTGCCAAATTTCTCATGTATTGTCTGAGTGCCAAATGTCCCACTAGAAACTCTTGCCATTTGCCTTACTCTATTTAAATTCAAAGCCGCATCTCTGAATCTGAACCATGCTTCTTGAGAAACATTACAAACATTTGCATTCATCTACTTCATAACCTTGGATTCCAAATCTTACAAAGGGCTCCCTACAAAGGATGCTGTTCTGTCTTAAAACACTTTGGAATAAAAATGATGAGAAAAGAAACGTCGGCATCTTGGTATTCATGGGAAGGACACCAATCATAAAGCTAACACTACATCATCAAAAGAGAAGAAAAGATCAAGAGGTAAAAGAGGCAATAACATTATGGAGGTCTCAATGGAAATGATCATGTCCCAAAAATTCAGAAGACTTACAAAGCAGTATCTCTTGCTTCAATTTAAGTCCGGAAAATAAATCTCGTCTTCTTTCTAGTAATTTACACATCTCACTCGTAATCGATTTTGTAATATCCTGCGAATCACAATTGTACAAAAGTATAGTTTAGGAAGCTTAATAGAGAAGTGCCGTTTTCATTTTCAAACTTCGATGACAACTCCAATTGAATGCAATCAAGCTTGTTGGCTTGCTTTTCATAATTAATGACTATCGGTATCTAAAATGCAAGGGTATATCACGAATTTAATTAGATAGGACCTAGAAGACCCTGTGCCAGGGAGTGCCAATTTGGCAACAGTGTGCCAGTCCACCTGACTGCGTGCATTTGATATGATAAAGGGGAAAAAGTCAAAGATTTGAAACCAAGAAGAGCAATAAATGCGGGTGGAGTGACATGTAAAGAAGTTAAGAAGGGAATGAGAAAGGTCTCAAGAGACAAAAGGAATGGAAATTGATCAAGAGCAGAAAGCTAGCAAAAGATAGTGAAATGGGCAAAAAGATAGTGGAATGGGCAAAAAGGCTGAGAGAAGTTGGACGGATTGCGGATATACTTCAATGGTTATGATGTTAATGATGAGAATAATAGACTGCAAGATTGAATGAAATCGGTAGTTTGCAACAAGTTGTTCATATATATGGTGCAAGTTGCCGATAGTCATAGTTTTGTTGTGAAAAAAGAGAATGGACAAAAAGTTAACATAGACGAGCTTGAAATTCTAAGCTTGGTTATCGAACTGTTGCAAATCTTGTAGGTACCATTTTTTCTTGAGATCTTGGTGTTCCTAGAGAGAGACAAATAAGAACTGAACAAGAATGTTTTTTGGAATTTAGTAGGAGGACAGGAATAAGTTAAGCTAGAATTGAAACACAGGTCAAAAAAATAATTTCACCTTGTAAAAACCTGACATCATCTTCAAAGAGATGCTCTCATAACACCTGAGTCATAACCAGCTTTTAAGGACCATATGTGCCAAATTAAAACATAAGGACCATTAAACTTGCAATTCCAAGTACCAGTTTTCAAGAAGCTGGCCAGGAATTTCAACAAAGTCAGCCTCGACACGTAGCCCAGATAACCTAGAAAATTTTGCACGATTGCAAATATGATGAACCTGAGACATTTGCCATTACAAGTGTAAGTCATGCTCAACAATCCACATGAAACAATAAACGAACAGACTTTATATAAGTCAAACACATGAAGGTATTGCATTTAATTTCCATACAATCCCTGCTTCAACTTTCAACATCTGTTATCTTTCGATGTAGGGGAGGAGACCTTGTCCAATCAAACCAAGTCGGCTGTCCTTGGAGGAGCGAATGAAGACCTTATGTTAGGGACCAAAGAGCATCAAAGACCCCTAAAATTTGAGGTTTTTGCAGTTGAGCTAATTATCCACTCCTAGCTCTCATGTAAAGCTCGTTCCTATTACCTCCCCTGCATCAAGTGGTATCAAAGCATGTATCTCCAGGTATGATAACTTTCTGCAAAGGAAGAGATGTCATGGTCTATTACAACAATCACGGGAGAGACATTCTCAAGAGAGCCAAAATCAGAACTCCGCCATGTTGTTCAGTAAGCAATACACACAATGGATGCCATTGGGGATGACATAAAGATAAAGGTCGACCAGCGATTCTTGTGCTGGTGGCATCACTTGACCTTCTCCAACATACAATCTAAAAGTCCGGCAAAGAATCCTTAGGATTCGACCTTCTCCAACATATGCTGGTGATGAAGCCCAAGAGAAAACTCTCAATAGATTAATTAGTGGATGAATAGAGAACTACAAAACTTGCTCTTTTATAAAGCACAAACCCTAGCTATTAGGACTAAGACTCAAACTAGGTCTCTACTTAGACTCGGCCATCCAATGTAGGCTTTTACAAGCAACTAGGACTCCCTACTCAAACTAGGAGACAAATAAATAAAAAGTAAAAACTGGAAGTACCCTTTTTTAAACTAAAGATCACTAGTGTGCTGAAAAGCAGAGATCATAGCTAAAGAATAGAGAACGAAAAGCTTAACACTAAGGCTTTTAACGTAGAAAACCCCTAACCGGGTAAAAACCACATGTTCGCATCGTGGACCAGACCAACCATGCACTACTGGAATGTTTTACACAGCTACACAACTTACAACACAATGACTAATGAATCCACATTGTCCAAGGTTGTCTTCCATTGTGCTCAAACCCACCATATGCTGCAACCACTCCACCCAGACAACCTTGGAATCGACCAAGGTAAGGAAAAACCCTGAACATCCTTAATAGCGCTTTCCAGCAATGTTTTTCGCTGAACGCCTCTTTTTGAGCACTTGTCGCTAGAGTGCTCAAATTAAGCGCTTGAGCGCTGTTTTCTCACTTTGACAAAAATGACGCTAGATGTCCTCAAAAACGTTATTCAATGGTGATTTTTCGCTGGATGACACTTTTTGACGCTTGAGCGCTCAAATCCATTGCTTGAATGGTTGTCGTTGGAGCGCTCAGTTTCAGCGCTTGAGTGCTTGTTCTTCACTTGAAAAGAGTCCACTGGCAACTTGGCCCGGCCTATTTACATGGCTTAGCCTAAATACATGCTACTAGGTTTTGATCACAAATAAAGCCAGTTACAACATGGGGTTCAAACCTAATCCCTAACAAAAAACAAGGTAGGAATTAAATAACAAGACCAATCAAACTAGGAAAGTAGTAAATTAGTAAGCAGTAAACGGAGTAAAAGAGACCCAAGAGGAGGAAAGGAAGCGCACCAGGGCACTTGGGCCCTTGGGTTGCCCCCATTCATGACCGGCTAGGAAGCACCGACACTTCTAGTAGTGGAGCGTGTCCGTGTCAGACACTGTATCAGACATGACACTCGTCGGACACTTATCAGACATGTGTCTGACACTTTCCCAGCGTGTCATTTTTTTAGGGCTTTCATGTGAAGACAAACTATGTAAGCACAACAACAAGTCCATGTCGTCTTCCTTGTTCAGTGGAGTTCAGACTCAGTATCGGATTTAGAAGTGGCTCTCATTTTTTCCCATCTTCCGCAATCTAAAGCCCTAACCTTAAATCTTAAGTTCCGACAAGTTAATGCCAATTGGTGCATTAATCGATAGTGGTATCGATGTTTAAGCTAAAAAGTATATAATTCTTATACATTATTTAGTCTTGTATCTTATAAAATATTATTGAACATATGACATATAAAAAAGGGCTTTTTGTCTACGTGTCATGTCCTGGATTTAATGAAAATCTTTGTGTCGGCGTGTCCATGTCGTGTCGTATCCGTGTCACGTGTCCGTGTCAATGCTTCCTAGATGGCCGGCTGGGTCTAAGGTATGACAGGGTCCAAGCTGACCCTCTTCTTCATGTTGTGGAGCCGGCTTTGGATAGTTGCAGTCTTGGAGCGGGTCACGGGACCCTTAAGCTGTCAATAGGTAGGTCGCTCGGCATGAGTTAGGTATGTATGAGCTGCATATGTAACATTACCAGTGCCAACCGATTCAACCTGAGCTAGCCAGTAGGGAACCCGGGTGGCTTTCAAGCCCCGCTCGGGCACACTAAAAAAGCTACAAGTGCCGCTCAACACCGGCTTAAGCCAGTCGGCTCGGACACGTGGCACACATCCGTTAGGTTAGCTAGGTACGCGTCAAATATATATTAACTGTAGGTTATAATGTGATAATGGGTATTGAGTTATCGGATCTCACCGCAGCCTATTAATCCATATATCTTATCTAGACCCGATAATCTAAATCTATTTTTTGTCATCCCCAGCTCTCCTGATAAGACTCTTCATCTCCAGCAGCTCCATGTCTTCTTCGGCCTCATCTTCACTTCTCTCTTCCCTCTCTCTCACCTTCAACTACATCTCTTTTCCCTCTCTCAGCCCCTCAATTCCACCGGCAAGAAGGTTTGGCACTTTTGTTGCCGACAGTACATGCTGTGCGGGCCAAAGGCTGACACAACATGTGTCACTGACACGACAGACCTTGCTTGGCAATGCAACCGTGGCAAATATAAAAATCTTTGGATGAAATAATCCTCTCAAGAAGTTCAAAATAAGTTATTATGATGAACGATCAAGAAAATTCTGAAAAATAACTGCAATCTGTCTTATTGATGTCCTAGTAGAAATTCTCAGTCTAGTAAGAAGCCTCAGAAGGCACACCCTAGTTTTAATAGAAACAAGGGACCTTATAAAGAGCACCATGCCATGAAGAGTTCGGAGTGGTGGTTAATGTGCAATCATCAACTGTTATCAACCAAACACAAAGGACATGTGTTTCTCATGAAAGCATGAAAGATATATCGCAAATGTTCTTAACATTAAACACTACATAGTAGCTAAATCCCATGCAGAAGTACAATGCAAATTACACATCAGATCTGCTATATGTTTCAGCAATTAAATATCTGTTCTCTTCTTCACTAAGAGCACACATTGATAAATGACTATAGCCTTCACCTTTGAAGGCACTCTAAACTGATTTAGAGAATCAGAATGACAAAATGAGCATAAAGGCCATAAGAAAAAAAGCAATGTAACATTAACTTCTCTTTCCATTGCCAAATTTAACTCTCATTTGCTAAAACTACGCATTCAAAACTAAGATATGACTAAGCAGCTCTTTCAGAATGCAAACCACAACTGAGACTACTTCTATAAGTATAATTTTGTGCTTGTGTACTGCAACTGTTGCATTCACTGAAATCTAGCAAAAGAGGTCAACATACCACATGGCTGAATTCATGCAAGAGACTAACAACTTCAGAAAACCTTAAAAGCACCGGATGACCGTCAACTGATTTTGAACACTGAGATAATATCAGCGCAATTGGAACCTACAAAAACGATAAGCACAGATAGTTAACAATACCATGTCAATAATAGTTAACAATACCATGTCAATAATCACCTCTTGCAAAACCAGAGGAACAGGTCTATAAAGGAACATTGCTACTGAGTAACTATAAAGTTCACGAAATGTCAACATGCTAAACTGGTGAAAGCTACAGCTTGCTATTGAAAGATCTAACATGTTAAAACAGCAGCTTGCACAAATAGACATTTTCGTGATTGATTATGAGCAAATTCTAACTGGTATCCGAACAGGTCCAATGTGGGTACACAAAGGCCGACTATCTTATACCTGGATACCAAGTCAGTGAACAAAACTATTCTCAGCCATCAAATTCAGTAGAATATCTGTGCAAGAACCATAGCACAAAACAGACAGATATTAATTGTCCATGAACTATGGTTTAATCCCTCTTTTGATCAGCTTCATGAACTATTATTTATCAGCTACATCCATACAATACTATTGCCAACCTCTTTTCATGTTTTTAAGTGCCAGTTCGCATGGAGCGAACCAATCAGTATGTACCATGCCAGCAGGAAGTCTGCATGTTGGCACTTTAGACGGCATCACTTGAGACCCAATCAGAACTGGTTCTCGGAAACATTATCTAGATGTTAGAGTTTGCTATTGCTCGATTCGAAAACAAGATCATCATTCAAAATCATGATCATAGCCATACCCAGCATGTTGGTTCGCTTTTATTAGTTCTTCTTTGCCAATGACTTCCAAGCTACATATGCCATTAATCCAAGCTACCTCGAATGTGCGAAATGGAACTAGGGAATGCAGTAATCTTTAAGATAAACTAGAGGTCCTAGGTCTATGGAAAGAATCTAGAAATCGTTATTCCATGCGATGTACCAAAGGATCTATGTCTATCAGACAAACTTGTGAGTTGGTTGTATTCCCTTGGATGGACTAGGGCTGCTAGAAGCAAGGTCTAGATTATTGCAGTTCAGAAGGTGGACGAGTGATTCAGATGGATGGGATGGATCTAGGCATTTGCGACATACTAATTAGCCACTCTCAAGTAAGGATCGGTCAAGGAGTTTGACTTAACAACCCTTGTGGTGCGTGGTTCCACATATAGCTGCTAGAGAATGCAAAACACAAAATACGGGTGGCTGCACTGCTGAGCTAGGCCAAAATCATGCACATGAGCTATTTAGCATCTTTGAGGTAGCTGATGGAGATGCCCAAGGAAGCATGGCAACAGTGCTAGGATAGCTTGGCTGCATCCATGCCATACCAAGAATGGGAGCTTTAAGTAATATTTGAGGTGGGGGATTCCACATATAGCCGTTGGAGAATGCACAAAGAAATATAGGGAGCCTTGGAATGCATTGTCCTGGTTACTAGCATGACCAGTGTGGACACGACCAGTGCTGGTCCACACAGGGTGTGTCAACACTAAAAGTATCGTGTCGATATCCTACTAAGACAAAAAATATCGTCCTGTGCCAACCAGAGTAACCATGACAATCATCTTTGCATGGTGTCCCTCGATTAGTGATCCGATAGCTCGTAGAGTGGGAACATAAGGCTAGATTAGTCGGATGCTTTTGCACAGAGTTACCTAATAAGCATTAGGCTCATTCCCTTTATTTGATGCGAGTGGTCACGAGGACAGCAAGGATGGAGGTGCACCAATATACCCACGAGCCCTGAGCAACTGGAATTATCTCTATGTTGAGAGATCTAGTGGTGAGGACTCCATGTATTTAGTTAGATTTTGAAGAGGTGCATGTGTATGAACCTGCAGAGTGTTATACTACTGTGTACTCTGATTTCCTATGGCATCTAGCTTCCTTTATTTTCCATAAAGGATTTAGTGCTCTGATCTATGTTGTATAGAGGATGGGTGGAACAGGGGGTGATTAGCAACTCTGTATTATTTTATCACTAGTGAATGCCCGTGCCTACGACACGGACACTCATGTATATAGCACAAAATATTTAGAGTTTCTTTAAAAAAAAATTTGGCAAAACCTCCCCTAGGTGTGGCCCGTGTTGCTGGCATGATTTAAAAAAAAGAAAAGAAAAGAAAAGGCCGTAATCACGTTTAGCTAAAGTTATGATTAGTTGAAACCATAATCTTCTTTGATTGCCATCATTTGATTAAACATTCTCCACGATTGGATTAAAAATCCTAAAAAGCTTAATCTCCTTTCATTACCTTTAAAACCATATTCACTATTGATTTTGAACCGTTGGATTGAAACTTGTCTTGTTACCCACCGTCAGATTAAAGAGGCCTGATTATATCAAGGCACTAAATTCTATACCAAGCTCCAAATTCCAAAAAAAAAAAAAAAAACAGCTCCAACCCAGCCAACCACTCTGTCCAAATTACTAGGCACTAAATTCTATACCAAGCTCCAAATTCCAAAAAATAATAAAAAAAAAAGCTCCAACCCAACCAACCACTCTGTCCAAATTACTCCAACTCGAGTCTTGCTCGATAACAGCTCGTTTGAAATCAACTTGAGATCGATAACGACTTGATCGATGCCAACTCGATTTATTTAAAGCCGATAATGAGCAAGGGTTGGCTCAATCGATATCGGCTCGATTAAGCTCAATATATATAAATAAGAAAAAAAGTACATATTTTATACATATTTATGTTTTTTCCTAAATTTTCTACATTGTTGAGTTCTTCGTCATTGATATAGAGATTAACGACCAATATCTCTTACTAATTCTAGTATAAAAAAACTAAGTAAAGATATCAGTCATTGATCTTGAGATCATGACCGACCAAAATCTATTATTACTCCTAAGACAATTAACTAAAGCTGTAATCTCAGCCATTGATGTTGAGATCAACGACCAGGATCTCTCCCCAATCTTCCTATAAATAGCTAAGAGGCTTTAGGTTTTAGGTTTTCACCCACAACCGCCACCCTCTCCCTCCCTCCTTCTCCTCCTTCACCCCCTTCGTCGCGCTCTGCCCTCGCACGCCTTCCTTGACCAAAGCTTTTGCCGCATCTCCCCAGCTGCCGCGCACCTCACCTTCAGCCGCCTCTTCCTCTCGCCGATCTCTCTCCCCGACCCTCATCTCTCTCTCCCTCTCGCTGATCTCTCTCCGACGCTCGCCTACGCCGCCCAGTCACCCGCGGCCTCCCCCTCCTCCACCGCCTCCGCCACCTCCCCTTCAGCCGCCTTCTCCCTCTCGCCGATCTCTCTCCCCAAACCTCATCTTTCTCTCACTCTCGCCGATCTCTCTCCGACGCTCGCCTGCGCCGCCTCCTCCGCCGCCCAGTCACCCACGGCCTCCCTGTCCTCCGCCACCTCTCCCTCTGATCGATCTCTCCCCGACGCTCGCCGTCACCGCCTCTTCCACCTCCCAGTCACGCCTCCCCCTCCTCCTCCGCCGCCCAGCCACCCGCGGCCTCCCCCTCCTCCACCGCCTCCCCTTCAGCTCCATCTCCCTCTCGTCGATCTCTCTCCCCGACGCTCGCCGTCGCTGCCTCTTCCGCCTCCGAGTCACGCCTCCCCCTCCTCCTCCACCGCCCCCGCCACCTCCCTCTCCCTCTCTCCCCCGCCACCTCCACCTCGTAGCCACCGGCCAACGTCTCCTCTTTCTCACCTCTCCTCTTCTCTTCCCCCAATTCCTAGCTCCATTCCCACAGCTCCCATCTCACTCTCTCCAGCAGCACGGGCATGGGAAACAGCGTCACCATGACATCACCTTGCTACGGTGGCGACATCAGCACCCCCCTCGTAGCCTTCACCACGTCTCCGTTGCGCTTCATCCGCGTCACCCTCAAGCTCACCGGATACGGCGCAACCATCCGCCTCTGGGCCGCCATGGCTGCCTCCCCCTCATACTCATCCACGCTTGGAGTTCAACATCGAAGAGCTTGCCATTCTAAAGGAGCAGGAGAGGCAAAGTTTGATGTTGATTTTTCTGTTTTCCTTACTCTCTCTTACTACTATTCTCATTGGTTGGTCTCCGCTCGGTGGAGTTCCAGGCACGATGCTTAGCGACGGTGATGCTGAAGCTTGGCGCGTGGCAGTACGCGGTGGCCGGGATCAGCTATGGGGTTTCTTGGCGTATCGGATGGCAGCCAAGGTGGAGCGGGTAGTGATCCTGATGGCGAGGGTGGCTATGTCGTCGGAACAGCAGAGGGAGATGCCGCTCGGTGGAGTTCCAGGCCCGATGCTTAGCGACGGCGATGCTGAAGCTTGGTGCGTGGCAGTACGCGGTGGCCGGGATCAGCTACGGGGTTTCTTGGCGTATCAGATGGCGGCCGAGGTGGAGCGGGTAGCGATCCTGATGGCGGGGGTGGCCATGACGCCAGAACAGGGGAGGGAGATGCTGGCGCAAGAGCGGAGAGACGTCAGCGAGATCTTCATCGGCCCTGATTCGCCAGTCCATGTACAGAGTCACGGTCGCCTCTAATGCCGGCGCTGCCTCCTCCGCCGCCTAGTCACCCGCGGCCTCCCCCTCCTCCACCGCCACAACCACCTCCTCCCTTCTCTCTCTCCTGTGTGCAAAAAAAATTGCTCTCTCTTTCCCTGTAATCAGTGAGGTGAGAGTGTGTTATAGTTTTGTAGAACTGAAATTTTGAGCGGGAATCAAAGTTTGGGCGGGAACTTAAAAACTTTGGATGGGAATCTAGAGGATTTAGATGAAATCTGGACCGTTGGATTTGTTTGGAGATAAATTTGGACCGTCTTTTACATTTATAGTTGAGACATTTCAAAAACCACCCTTCCTTATATAATAAATTATTCATTACCAATAAGTATAATGGAGAATCAGTGTGTGCCAATGTTACTATATCTCACATATTCCATGTATGATCCTCTTCAAGAGTGACTTGTATTCGCACCAAAGCTAAATATCATTTGTTTAACACATGTTGATGAAGGTTGAGCCAACAGAATGTACTACTGCATGCAAAATAGAATGATATTATGTACATATGATGTCATTAATGACATGCAACACTAGTATTTTCTTGGTTTGTTCTTGTACATAGATGCTTCTCGAATCACTAGATGTCTAACAAGTGGAAATAAGATTTCCTACAACAACATTCCACGTGGAGAAGATAGAAAAGTAACTTAGAAGAACGTCTTAATGTGCCAGGTGGCATTGCGGGTCCCGCTCGACACATGTTGGGCCAACCATGGTTTTCCATACCGACCGGTACGTAGCGTACCGGCCGATTTTTACCGACCCGATGACGGTTTTCTCCCCCGGATCGTATTAGAGGGAGACCATATCAGCCGGTTTGGATGAATATCGACCGTACAAACCGGTTTGATATTTTCAAATGTGAAAAACTAGAGAAAAGGGATGTTGTCGGTGGATGATTTGAGATCTGAAAGTAAGGATAAAGGGAAGTGTTGTGACATTATTGACTTACCTCCACTCTATTATTGCTTGGTCCATCTCACATGCTAGTGTTCGGCTCGGGCCTTCACTGTCACTGCTATAATAGGAAGAGAGGAAGATGGAGGAGCGGAAGAGAGAAAGGAGAAGGGAGGAGAAGATGGGAGAGATTGGGGGAGGATAAGAGGGAGATCGGGAGGAACAGGGAGGAGATAAGAGGGAGATCAGGGAGTTAAGAGGGAGATCGGTGGATAAAGGTAGAGGGATGAGGGAAATAAAGAAAGTGGAGGACGTTTTGCCACCTGCAGGAGAGAGGAAGAGAAGGACGGGTTGCTGTGAGAGCTTTTGAAGGTAAGTTTCTTAATTTTTATAATATGTTAACCTACTTTCAATCCCTGTAATTGGTATGCATTCACCACGCCTTCCCAAATCTCAAACATTGATCCAAAACCAGTGATATAGCTGAAATGGTACAGATATAAAAACTATGATTTTTTTTGACAAATACTCATCTAACAATTTGCTTTAATTATAGTGAAAAACCCTCAGAGTTATTGGTTTTTGCATTTTACCAAATAAATGGTAACATATCAATATTAATTGTCTAATATCAGATAATACTTTCTTATATATTATTCTGAATTAAGTGATAACTAATGTTTTGAACTTAATAAAAAAAAAAGTCTTTTCCTTTCTTCTATTTCTTTTTAATAAACATGTGTATTAGTTTTATGTTAATTAATTGTTTTAATATTTATGTTGATTTTTCATGTTAATTGAAATGTTAATTACTTATGTTAGTTTTCATATTAATTGTAGAATAATTATTCTTAACATCAAATGTTTTTCAATTTTACTTCATAAATTAGAAAATTAATTGTTTAATATTTGTAAAGGTTAGAAAAAAAATGTAAAACTATTATAAATTTAAAAAAAATCTAATAAAAATTAATAAAAATATAGAAAAATGCAGAAAAATTGAAAATAAATTATAAAACTATTATAAAAAATCAAAAATTCTAAAAAAATGATAGAAAAATTTGAAAATTTTAGAAAAATTGAGAAAAATAAAAACATGATGATCCATGAATTATAGCTTTTCCAGAATATTTTGTTCATGAAATACTATATAAATATGAAGGTGTAATTGGAGATGGCGCCGAAGCAGCGAGTGGAGGACGCCGAGTGGGAGCATGGGGAGATGTTAGATGGGAACTCAATGGAAATGCAACTATTGCGGTATGATCGGAAAGGGAGGGGTGAGTCGGCTAAAATTGCACGTGGCTGGTATAGGAGATGTTAAGAAATGCCCGCGAGTGCCTCAGGAGGTCAGGCGGCTGAAAGACAGAATAGAGATCGACAGACGAGCTGCAGAGTATCCGGTTGTGGATGACTACGAGGGTATGGGAGATGGGGTAGATGAAGATTTTATCCTATTGTATGAGCTGCAGAATAGCTTCAATATATTTCAAATCAAATAAGAAACGAGCGGAAAATGCCCTAGAAGAGGCCGAACCCGCCCTTCATGACCAGTTTGGATGTGTACCACTGGCGGTACGTACCGTACCGGCAAGTCGCCGGCACAGCGCGTACCACCAGGACAACAATCCATGGGGCCAACCAATTACTACCATGATACATCTTAACTACCGTGAAACTACATTATAATGCCGGTATTGAGTTATAAGGTTCGCCAACTTTAGTTACTATAAATGACTATTCTACCCATAACCGCCCACCCCCCACACCCTACATGCATCATTCTTTTCCTGAAGAATGCTCTTATCTTCCCAACTACTACTTGACGTCAATCTACCCCAATGCCTGCCCCCAATTCGCTTCTTATCCCTCTCCTCTCCTCCTTTCCTCTTCTTGTTCTTTCCTCTCTCCCTCCTAGTCGCTCTTCTGAGCCATCAGAACACCATTGTTGACACAAATCTTGTTTGACGGTAGATAGTTTGTCGTCGAATCACCACCACAACTCAAATCGAACAACACCACAACCCTAGCTTACAAACACAGAAGTGCACATCAAATGGTCTTTCCAGGAATAAAGCGTGCATAAATCTACCTTGAAATTCCACACAGTTTAAACTTGATATCATAATGCTTATAACTCCACTTCATGCGCATGCCAATTTGCTTGCCTTTATTCCAGGTTTTTTTTTTGGTTCAAAAAGATGGCTACCACCAATCTCTTAGCATTGGTTGTGCCAATGGAACAGAGCTAGAACATAGAGAAACGATGGAGAGAACAAAATAGAAAGGGCAGATTCGGCAGGGAGAGAATTTAAGAGAGAGAGAGAAAGCATTTTAGAAAGTCCATTGGTCTTCTCCCTCCAAGGACACAGTGTAGTATTCTCCCTAAGCTAAACATGACATCTGGTTTAACCATCCACTATGGACTACGAGTCATTATCTATAAGCATTACAACATGGAGTTCCTTGCAATAATAATGCATGCATCATGGTAGACAAGCTTCTTGGACTTCGAGCAACTAATTGTAGAGATCAATCTATCTATTTGTATTCGTTTTTTGGTCTATTGTGCAGACAGAAGCTCACAGGAAAATCAACTAACAATATTTTTTCCTCCAATAAATTGTTAGGGTTTCTGGATCAATATAGTTGTCATTATTTCTATGATAAGGTAGAATTGCTTTGACCTTTACCTAAATAAAAACTACATAATTTAAGAGGTAAATTAGAGATTATTCATAAAAATATTGGTATAGTATATTAGACTATGATTTTTATCAAGCATGAATTTATTAAACCATAGTTTATTTAAAAAAATTCTTTAAATGTGATTAATACTTTAAAATAGTTAATAATACTTAAAATAATTAAAAAGATTAAATTAATATTAAAATATTTAAAAACTTTTAAATCAAATTTAAAATATTTTATTCAATTTTAAATTTAAAAAAAAACTGGGAAATTTTAATACTTGGAAAAAGGTAAATGATGGAGGTGAATTTTCTTTTCATTTCTTATTTGATTGTTAGAAATATATATATATATATATATTGCTTCTAATTGGATAAGTAATCTCCTAATCCATGCAAAACATCAAATACATGTGTGCTATGGGCTTAAATACCTATGTCGGAGGTTTAAACCATAGATAAATGCGTGCTAAAATATATATCCAGCCAAAATGCCCATTGTCGGCAGCAAATGTCATGGCGGCCAACGGCCGGCACATGCCACCAATAGTGTCCTTGCTCGGCATGCTTCATGCCAGCAGAAAATCGAGATGTTACAAGCCTCATATTATGGCACAAGGTGTTTTCGGTTGGTTCCATGCAAAATATGGCCGAAAGGACATGTTATTTACATGTACTCCGAAGCTGATGTCTACTACAGACTTCCAACTCTAGATTCATCGAAAAAACCTTCACCTAAAGACAACTGCTCATCTTCTCCTAAATCATAGATCCCGATTTACAAATTCCCTCCCCTCTTTGTCTCCTGCGATTTCATCGTTGCACATTGCTAATGTTTAAGTTAAGCCACTCTTTTCGTCCCTTGAGTCCATACTTTATATCCCATAATCCGACATAGGCTCACATCTACAAGCGGCTAGTGAAGGCCACATAGATCCCAATTTACAAATTCCCTGCCCTTTTTGTCTCCTGTGATCACACCGTTGCACCCTGCTAATGTGTAAGTTAAACCACTCTTTTTGTCCCTCTAGTCCATACTTTTATACCCCATAATCCGACATAACCTCACATCTTCAAGCAACAAGTGTAGGCCACAAAGATGCATGTTTTTCTTTATTTCTTCTCTTATTGAACTTTATCTTCTATTATTTTCATCTTATCTCAATTATTTCGAACATACTATTGATTTTGATCTTATCTTCTAAACTTGAGTTGTAGTATTAATGATTATTTTCATAGCTATTCCGGGTTAAGGGATTTTGGGGTTAACAAACCTGGAATAAGAGGGGTGGAAAAATGGGAATAAACTATTAATGATTACTTTGAATAAGAAAAAGTAGAGTTGTAGTAGTAGGTGTAATAGGGATAAATGGGTAATGATTATTTAGGATAAGAAAAAAAGTGTTTGAGGATAAGTATGGGAATAAGGGGTTATTCCCATACCAAACATGGGCTTACTTTTTTATCTTACCATTTTCTTCCTCTTATTTTCGACCACGATAGCAGCATCTTCTTCGATCCCATTCGAGTGTTTCATCTTCCTCTCCTGGTCGACCACGATGACAAGCACAAGTTCTTCAGTATTGATCTTCCTTTTTGAGAGGTTAGAAGCCCTTTTGCAAGATTATCAAAACCAGGCCAAACTCCGCGAGGTCTTTTCTTGGCTTATGTTTTGTGAGCTATGTACTTAGAAAATGGCATCCCTGGCTTCGTGCATGTTAAAAGTATCGGCTTCTCTTTGATGTTTACTTCTTTTCTATATTTCTATACGATTCTTCCTCTGAAATTTCTTGTTTGGGATCCTTGATTGTCTTGTTTATTTGGGTGTTTTCTGCCATGTCTAATTGACTCTTTAACTTCTTCCTAACTTTAGAAAGAAAGGGGAATAATTGGTATAAGCATCGTTTTGTTTGCTTTATTCTCCACTACCCCCGTGTCGTCGAATGGTTACTGGGCAGTCTTTAGCAACCCGGTAAAATACCGGGTCAATAACTCACCCCAGTACCGGTCTGGGGTAAACCAATGTTGTACTAGTTGAGATTGTGCTTTCGACGACCGGTAGACAACGCCACGTACCGAGAAAAAAGGTAAAAAGGGAAGGAGGTGGGAAAGTAATTTCAATCAGAGGGAAATCTGGCAGGGAAAGTGGGAATAAGGAGAAGAGAGGGGCAAATGGAAGGCAAAGGAGGGGGAACCATAGAAGGGAAACTGGAAAAAAAGGTAGAGAAACTGAAATTCAAAGCAAATAAAGGTGGAGAAGGGGGAAATAAAGGAGGGAAAATAAGAAAAAGGGAGTGAAAGTGTGCAACTGAAATTCGAAGCAAATAAAGAAGAGGGAAACTGAAAAAGGGAGGGAAACTGAAAAAGTGTCCTCCACCGCCATCGAGCTCTATCCTCCGCTGTCGTTGATCTCTCCTCCGCCGCCGTCGTGTTCTCACCTCCGCTGCCGTTGATCTCTCCTCCGCCGCCTCCGGATCACGTTCTCCTCACTTCCTCTACTCTTTTCCTCCTCTCCCTCCCAATTCTCTTCTCCTCCCTCTCTCTTCTTTCCCCCTTCTTCTCTTCAGCACCGACCACCTGATAAGATCACTACAAACTGATCGATCCCGATACGGGGGGGTATCTGTCCCGTTCCATCCATGGCACGGTAAATACCGGTCGGCACGGAAATCCTTGACAGGAAGTACACGAAGAAGTAAAAGAAGTATAGTTCAGAACTTTACGCTTATTGAGAACTGGACCGGCATGGGGGGCGAACCAGTCCGGCACCGAGAGTACCAAAGGTGCGTACCACTGGCGTGGCAATTCTTGTGCCCGTCACATGCCACCGGTACTTAATTAATGCTTTCTTGTACATTAACTGGAACACGGCATGCTAGCAAAAATCAAGGAAAGCTGCCTTTTCAGTAGCAACTCCTTTAGATATTTGTTTACCAAGCAATTGAATGGCTAGGAAAAATGAAAAGAGAATGAAAGTGCGTTGTTGTAAAATGAATGAAAAGAACCTGAGGATTGCCATGAGAAGACAAGCATGCATCTTGGAGTGGCAAAACACAGGTGTGTGCATATTTTCCCTCTCTGAGAAAGAAACCAACCAATTTATTGATTAATCTATCTGCTAAGACGGTAAAGAAACAATATCCAAGGTGATAAAGAAGTTAACCTGGCATACATATCAAGGTAAAAATAACCCAAGAGGTCATTTGAATGGAAATCTAAAACAGAGAACACGCGAACTGTTTCATGCCAGACCTCAACATCCTTAATTTCCTCTAATCTTAGACCTTCACAAAGCAAAACATATGTGAGCTATCAGAATTGAACGCATATATCTTGATCCAATGTTGTTGGTAAAGTATCACCGACCTATTTAGTTCTCGTGTTCTACAACAATAAATTATCCCAAGAAAATAGTTTTAAGTTTGCAGTATTACCAAATAGATCTTGTAAAATTCTGAAGATCCCCGAGAGAACCAAGTTAACAGGAAAAAACTCTTTAACTTCTCCAAGGTCAAGCTCAATCTGCTCTTCTTCAGCTCTCCTCATGTAGTACGATAGATCCTCCATGCCAAATGGAGAATCCCCTTCCTCTTTTCTCTGTTTGACATAATGTTCTTTTATCATTGGAATCATCTGAGAAAGCATAACTGCAAGCAGCACAATAACCAACCTTTAAATCCTTGAGCATATTAAGTTCTCTAGTTGCCACGTCAGTAATATTTGATGAGACCTCCTCCAAAAATTCAAAGACCTGGATATGAGAATATAAGCTGAGCTCAAGGTAGGTTTGATACGACAAAACGAACTAGAGCCAAGTTGTAAGAAATACTTCAAGGCAACAAACATTTTTGAAGTGTAAATGGTACAAACAGTATTTGGTCAAGCCTAAATTGGCTGAATTAACCTAAATTTATGAACCCAACAAAGAGGATTTCGATCAAAAGCAGATCGTGTCTGTACAAAAATGGATGTAACAGGGTAATTTTCTCTGACAAACATAAAATCAGGTTTGGATTGAGGTTAGGACGAAATTAAAAATCTCAATTTAAGTTGAAACTTGTAAAACAACAAAATTCCCATTTCAAGCTTTTCAATGCCTCAATAAGGATCGTCACAAATTAAGTTCCTACTAAGCATGCATATTTAGGAATTCAAGAAGTCAATCCAACATATCATGCTTCGAATTTACCCTTGATTCTTGATGTATAGGAATATTTCATTCAAAGATACTGAAAACATCAAATGAAGAACTCAATACAGCATTAAGATTGTGTTCTTTCTGCCTTAATTTCAACCTATCATTTAACGAAACCAATCCATCAACAAAACATAGACCAACATGACCAACACAAAATTCAACTAAGAAATTAAAATGCCATTACACCTCATCAAACGTCATCTAATACAACTAAAAAATACAAACAACATCCAACTTGTAGACTTTCCTAAGCTTCAATTTGAGACGAGTTCTATTTCTTCGTTATCAACACTTTAAACCTCGTTGCCTCCATCACCATGAAACAAGTTAGCCTCCATTTTGGATTCATCAAGTGAGAGGTTGGCAACTTCAAGTTCCCCAACATCATCAAGTGAGTCAAAACTGCCACCCGCAGTATCCCTCATTTTTGTCTCTCCACTGGTATACACGGGGAGACTTCTTGAAAGACGATGAAGATTGGTATGCCCAAAAACCAATTCTTATGCTCGTTGGATGGTCATCTTGTTTCTTCTAACAAAGTGAATAAAGGAATATGTGCTCCAATTTCTCTCACAACAAGATGAAGAGTAGGAGCACCATATGTAACCCACCAAGTGTGAGGATCTAGATACCATTTATCTCGAATAGAATCGCAGTCAAAAAATATGGTATTGTTCATTGAGAATTTAGCATATTCTAATATCACCTTCCTTCATTATCTAAATCATCAAAAATACCACTTCATGCACTTGTGTTCATCTCATGTGAAACTTCCTCATCCATGTGAAGAGCAACTCTGCCCACATATTCATTAAGCCACACTTCAGTATCTAGAACAACAAATAGACAAATTATTCAAAATAGGCTAAGGTTACTACTATTAAAACCATGGATTTCCATACCGGCCGGTACTGTGCGTACCGGTCTGTATTTACCATACCGGTGGCTAACCGGGACGGTTTTCTCCCCCGGATCGGATTAGGGGGAGACCGGATGTGTACCGGCCGGTTTGTATATCGGCCGGTACACGCAGGTTTTGATGAATACCGGCCGGTTTGAATACCGGCCGGTACAAACCGGCCCTTAAAAAAACCTGAGGAAGAGAGATGAAGGAGAGGGGGAAGTAAATAGCCAAATTACATAATACAATGACGGCCACCCATATACACCATCATATCCTAAGGTTTCGGCACATAGGGTATAGAAAATTATATAAACTACCCCTATCAACATATCTCAAATCCGTCTTTTGTTCCGGGGCGCTGCTCCGGACCCCGTCATCTCTGCGTAGTGCGTCATGGTCGGGTCCGGAACGATCAGACTCCTCAGTAAGGAAGAGGGAGGGGAGAAAGAGAGGAAAATGTATTAAGCTATTATAAATGTAGGAAAATGGAAATGTAGAAAAATTGAAAATAATTGTAAAACTATTATAAATGTAGGAAAATGTATTAAGTTATTGCTTATTTTTCATGTATTGTATTATACTACTTTGACAACTTATCACTCTGCATTCATATAAGAAATGATATTTGGCTAATTAGAGATATTGAATACAAGTGAATATCAACTTTAATTATTAATTACATTAGTTAGTTTCAATACATTTCAAATCATATAAGAAACGAGCGAAAAGCGTCCTAAAAGAAGCCAAACCAGCCTTTCACGACCGGTTTGGATGCGTACTGGTACGGTACACACAGTACCGGCGGTACGTACCGTACCGACGGGTGGCTGGAACGGCGCGTACCACCGGGACGATAATCCATGATTAAAACTATAAAATAAGAATTTAAAGTGTTCAAATAACCTCGGATTCAAGGATTGTGCCATGCAATGAAGTGGGGTATTGTCCTTAGTCCACCAATCCACCAAGATTTGATGCAATACCATGTAAAAGGTGGACTCTTTTTCTAACCTCTTTCCTTCATGTCGATATATTACATTGCTCACCTTCTCTATCATCAAGTCCCACATAACATATCTCGAGTGAAGTGAGGGCTTACCGTCGTATCACAAGCTTTACGCATGTCATATATTTGGGCCGTAAAAGAAAGGATATAATCAATAGAACCTCACCACATATCATCAAATATCTTCTCTTTCACAAATCTAGCCTTTGCAACATCCTCTCTATAAGTACTCCATTGGTGACTAATGACCATTGATTGAAAACCGTCTTTTACAAGCTTCAATTTCTTGAACATAATAAGTGTCGAGGCAAATTGTGTTTTGGCGACAGAAAGCAATTTCAAGAACACAAATTCGTTATATATAGCCAATCTAATGGAATGGTTTGTGATAAAATGCTTCAAAAATTAAGCAATCCCCAGCAATATCACTAATCCACTTACATTCTTCATACGTAGTTTCATTCCTCTAAACATGCTTTGGAGACATGGGCCTATACTGAGAGGTTGCAACCAATCAAGGGAACATGGACACAAAAATGAATCAATATAGTGAGTGATGGTTGGAGTGATTCTCAATGGAGGCCTCTTATCAACTTTATGCTAGTGAGCAGAGAAGGGCCTATGTTTCTAAAAGCAGTTGATAATTCGGGGGAAATCAAGGACAAGTATTTTATCGCAAGCTTGATGAGAGAGGTGATCAATGAGGTTGGGCCTCAAAATGTGGTTCAAGTAATTACCGACCATGTCGTTGATTGTACAGCCGCGGGACAACTAATTGAAGCCCAATTTCCTACTATCTTTTGGACACCTTGTGCAGCTCATACTTTAAATGTTGCCTTGAAAAATATGTGCAGCAAAACATGTTGAGAGGAATGATATTGTGTATAAAGAATGTAAGTGGATTAGTGATATTGTTGGGGATTGCTTAATTATCAAGCATTTTATCACTAACCATTACATGAGATTGGCTATGAATCAAGAATTTGTGTCCTTGAAATTGCTTTCAGTAGCCAAAACACAATTCGCCTCAACACTTATTATGCTCAAGAGATTGAATCTTATAAAAGACGGTCTTCAATCAATGGTCATTGGTGACCAATAGAGTACTTATAGAGAGGATGATGTTGCAAAGGCAAGATTTGTAAAAGAGAAGATATTGCATGATATGTGGTGGGATTCTATTGGTTATATCCTTTCTTTTACGGCGCTAATATATGGCATACTTAGAGCTTGTGATACAGACAACCACTCACTTCACTTGAGATATGATATGTGGGACTCGATGATAGAGAAGGTGAAGAATGTTATATATCAACATGAAGGAAAGAGGAGAGAAGAATATTCTACCTTTTATATGGTAGTGCATCAAATCTTGGTGGATCGGTGGAACAAGAACAATAGCCCATTTCACTCCATGGCACATTCCTTGAATCCGAGGTTAGTTGACCACTTTAAATTCTTATTTTATATTAATCGTAGCAACCTTAGCCTATTTTGAATAAGTTGTCTATTTGTTATTCTAGATACTGTAGTGTATAGTGGCTTAATGAATATGTGGGAGAGTTTCTTCGCACAGGATGAGGATGTTTCACGTGAGAGGAACAAGTGCATGAAGAGGTATTTTGATGATCCTAAAGAACGAAGCAAGGTAATATTAGAATATGCTCAATTCTCAATGAACAATGCCGCATTTTCTGACTACGATTCAATTCAAGATAGATGGTACCTAGATTCTCGCACTTGGTAGGTTACATATTGTGAACCTACTCCTCATCTTATTGCTAGAGAAATTGAAGCACTTCTTCATTTGCTCACTTTATAAGAAGAGATAAGATGACTGTCCAACGAGTAGAAGATTTGGTTTTTGTTCATACCAACCTTTGTTTTCTTTCAAGAAGTCTTCCCCCATATGTCCGTGGAAAGACAAGAATGTGGGAGATTGTGAGAGACAGTTTTGACTCACTTGATGATGTTTTGGGAACTTGAAGTTGTCAAACTCTCACTTGATGTTCCAGAAATGGAGGCAAACTTATATAGTGATGATGGAGGAGATGAAGTTCAAGGTGTTGATAACGAAGAAATAGAAGTTATCTCAAAATGAAGCTTAAGAAAATCTACAACTTGTTTGTTGTTTGTAGTGTTATAAGTTGTATTAGACGATGTTTGATGAAGTGTAATGACATTTTAATTTTTTAGTTGAATGTTGTGTTGGTCATGTTGCTTTATGGCTTTATTGATGGTTTTGTTAAATGATGTACTGAAATTAAGGTGGAAAGAACAAAATATTTATTTTGTATTGAGTTCTTCATTTGATATTTTCAGTATCATTCAATGAAATATTCTTATACATACGATCTATACAACAAATTCTATAGATACATTTGTTGTGTTTCCCGACTCCCCGCCATGTCGTGTCCTGTATTTTGTGAAAATCGACGTGTCCGTGTCGCGTGTCTGTGTCTATGCTTCATAGATCCACATTACTATTGTGCCTCCCCTTTTGGATGAGGTCTAACCAAGTTCCTTATAAAAGCTAATTAATTACTCCTCATGCTCTTCCCTTCAATGTTTTTAACCCTAACATGCGAGCATTTATTGCCAAAGAGTGCAAAGGTAGGACTTAATCAAGTTTCAGAAAAACTTGAATGTGCACACATCTTGGATTGTGCAATTCAAATTCCAACATCTCCTTCATTTTTAACAATTATACCACATACACAAGAAAATTTTGACAATGTACTTGGGGATAGTTTGGTATTTGGTCATAAACATTAGGTCCTTAACCTAATTTCATATTGCACAAACAAATATTATTTCTTTATTCACGGTAATCGTTACACGTAGATCTCAGCTTTCCACCTAAACTTCAGAATTTAGAATAATAGTAATTCTTAAGATGATAACTTATACTCATATTGTCATACTTGTTTGTTTCTTATTTTGGCTTTGACATATGTCATACTTGTTTGTTTCGTGCTTTGGCATTGACATATCTGGCAACCAAACGGGGACCTCGTTGAGCTTCATTACATAAACCATCACAAAGCAACAAGTCACAAATCAAGGTGAGAGAAACATGCAATAGATAGAACTCAGATTACAGTAAAACTATGCCTTCAGTATTATGATTAATTACCAATGTACGTCAACCCCACCTTATTTTTCTTAGAATGCCAAGATTTCTTTAGTTGTCCAGGTGAAATTTTGCTCACAAAAGAATATAAATATATAACTAAAACCAATACTTTTAAAACGTTTATTTTGAATTTGATGGCCCACAAGATACAAGTCCGTAACTATTCAGTGGAGACAAACTATACATTTAGCTGTAAATCCTGAAAATAAAGAACAAACCTTTGCTGAAGTCCTTGCCATTCTAGGTTCAATGATGTAATCTGCATAGTTAGGATAACCAAGCAATCGAGCAAATTTATGGCGCAACTGGACCTATTAATGAAATTACAAACAGTTGTTAACAAAAATCTAGAGAACTTTCATATACATTGCTAAATGCTACATACAAGCGCAACTTTTTAAACAGTAAAGAGTAAAACAGCAACTAATTTGTGAATCTTGCCAGGCAAGCTCATGCACAAAGGTAGAGACATTACTGAACAAGAAACTTTACATCAATCTTAAATTTGAGAATATCTGTTTAAGTGATCAATTCCAAGACTATTTTTTAAAGCTAGCACTCACATAACTGCAAGCAACATAGCTTGCAGAGTTGTGAAATGCTAAGCTGTTTAAACTTGTGCTTATTTTGGAAGCAGATAAAGTTTTTCCTATGGTTCATATAAATCTCTCGCTGTTTTAACTAAAGAGTACGACTAACCGCATTGCATATCTGCAAAAGATCACACATTATAACCAGAAGAGAGTTGAGAGAAAGCTAGAGGGATGGGAGGTGGGGTAACAGAGAGAGAGAGAGATTAGAATTATGTAAATTACATTAGCATCTTAATGGTATCCTGATTCCTGACAATACAAAACCACAATATTAATGGCTATATTCAAACCCGGCAAAAAAATCTTTAGACCTTCATACATGTATGATAGAAAACATATATGACTTTTCTCCGACAACTAACTAACATACCAAATCTTTTACGATGTCAAGATTTTCTTTTCCGCATCTCTGCCCATAAGCCACAGCAACAGCTTTCCTTGTAGCTCCTATCTGCAGGACATGGAAGGAAAAATTATAGTCAAAAGCAGACCGAGTAAACCAATGCAACATATATCCAAAACGCCATTTGTTCCCTCATACCAAATTCAGTTTACACAGCAGATAAACCAAGCTACATAACTAGAGGATTTGCTATCAACTAAAGCTAGTAAACCTAGAAAGAATTAACATGCCGCCAGCACATGTCTAGCACAGGGGGGTTCGCGAGCCAGATCACCATCAAGAGCAATCCCATCTAGAACAGGGGCTGCGACTTTCTAAACAAGGGGTGATATGAGGTTGCCACTTTCCATTCAGGGGCAGCAGACATTAATGAAAGCTAGACTTTCTATGCAAGGAAGCCGTAGCCATTGGTGGAAGGAGCCATACGATCAATTAGTGTGGTTGTAGAACTCTTTCCAATAAAGAGATACAGATTACATGATCTTTCCCATAAAGATTGTTGTCAATTGGTACTTTCCAATAAAATTGATTTTTCCAATACGAGGCTTGGAAAATTCAAATTGCTACTCTCCAAAAAAACTTTATCGTTCAAAAAAGGCCTTGGAGACTTGGACGATTTCAGCTAATCTTAGATTCCTCCTTATAAATTCATCCATTGCTGCCCACCCAACCAAAAAGAGGTCTTAAATTGGACTCCAAAAGGTAAATTGCTAGCACGTTATTATTGAAGATGCTAATGACATAGTTCGATATGGCCCAATCAATAGTAATAAGCAAAACTATACATAACAGTGAAAGCAATCCGAAAAGTGTTCCAAAGTGAACCGTGACCATATTTGCGTATCAAGTCTACCCCCATCGTACCGTTACCAGAGAAAGCATCATACCACATGCGCATATCCATGGTTCCGTCTAAGCTAGGATTTATCGAGACGGCGGTAAATCGGCACAAAAATCCCACCCGAAACCAGTGCAGCAACTTCCGTGTAATTGTACCATGTACCAAATCGACCCACCACCCAGCTAGCATTGGTGGAGAAGCATCACCGTCAAGAGGAAAGGAGTGGAAAGAGGGGCTCATCAATCAGCACAGGGGAGAAAAGGACGAGATGCACCAACTATGAGTAGAGAAGGGTAGGAGAGGAGAGCATTGAGAGGAGAAGACCAAAATTAGGGTCTTCTTATTTCTAAACCTGAAGTTAGAAGTCGGCATTTGGTACCGAATTCGCTTGAGATATGTGAAATACAAAATATTTGTCGCTTTGGCTGGTTATTGCGTGAAACACCTCGAGCCACGAGACACGGCTTGCAACATGGCCATTTTTTGCCGGTATAAAAACCTTGACATCTGCTAGGAAGATTCTTATCCTGGAATCCAGCATATTTTTTTCCGTCGAAATCAAGTGAACAAGATTCTCAAAATGGAAAGATCTCATTGAAGATCTCCTCTTTGATATACCGGCAGAAATTAATGTTACAAGTGGAGATATGATCAGACTTATGAAAGAAGGCTTTTAGGAAGATGACAACAATGATTCAAGTGATTGAGTGCAACATGATTGAGTGCAACAATGATTTATCTTAGAACGAAACCATTAACTGCGTAGTAAATGGAGAAAAGTTATACTTTCAGTTACTTTCTAAGCTGGAACTATATGAAAATGTAAGTTTAACTTTACGCCATGCACTACAGGCTTCAGCTCATAACACAGTAACATCCACCTTGCTTTACTTTGCCTAAACTAACCATATTTCTAGGCCCATAACAAGATCGGAGTAAAACACCTATCATCATGACATTGAATCAAGGATTCCCGAGCCGACCGGCACCATCATCATGACCTTTGGTGCCGGCCTACAAATATCGTGCCGGTGGGCCAGCGGCACCGACTTTGCCCCCGGTCCTGGCACAACCACCTTTGCACATTTGTCGATCGGCACCGTCGGTTGCCGGTCGATACCGGCTATTGTCGGTCAGCAACGGGGTGGTGTCAGCCGGCCAGCTACCACCTCAATAATTGAGGTTGGATTATAAGAGGGAGAAGAGATATAACGGAGAGGGGGGAGCAGGGGAAACCAGCGATGTAAAGAAGAAGAGGGGAAAGGGTTCAAGGGTAAAAAGTAAAAACAAAGACGAGAGAGGAGAGGAGAGGAGAGGAGAGGAGAGGAGAGAGGAGGAACCGAGGAAGGAGACTTACCTGGACCGCTACAGCGCTGCCATCTCCTGATCCATGGCGATCTCCTCCACCGCCTCTACCGCCATCTCCTCCTCTCCACGACGCCTCCACCGTTGCGATCTCCTCCTCCACCTCCATCGCGATCGCCTCCTCTCCACGGCGATCTCCTCCTCACCTCTCCACCGCGATCTCCTCCTCACCTCCTCACCTCTCCACGGCAATCTCCTCCACTGGTGCAAGCCTGCGATCTCCTCCTGTCCAGTCTCCACTGCGATCTCCTCACCTCTCCACCAAGATCTTCCACGGCGCCTCCACCTCCACCAAGATCTTCCACGACGCCTCCTCCGCAGCGATCTCCTTCTCTCCATGGCGATCTCTCCACCGCGGCATCCAGCCCGGACGTCGAGCAAGAAGGGGCGAGGCCGCGAGGGTTTGGGACTTAAACCCATCACCACGGCTCTTATAAAGACCAGGTAGGTGAGTTTATAGTTTATTTCTTTTTTAACGATCATTGTTATAAAGTTTATAACAATGATCCTTCTTAATTACTTCATTTATTTATATTTTAATGATCTTTGTTAATTTATTTATATTTTAATGATCCTTGTTATAATATAAACCATCCACCACCTGCACTAAGTTAGAATATTAAGTTAGAGTATTAATAATTTAATATATTATATTATTTGGGTTCGAAACCACGTGAAGAGAATATTGGGTGACAGTATGAAGATTCTCTCCCCGGAACAAGATTTGGATGGGCATATAAATTTTGTAGCATGGTAGCCAAATGAGGTGGTGTCAGCCGGATGAAAGCGCATATAGCCGGTAATGACTCGATCGTGGCAAAATGTTCAAAAGTGCCCCAAGAGGTCCGGCAAAGCTTGAGAGCCGAACTTGATAGGGTAAAAGAGGCGAAAAAAGCAATGAAGAACATGAAGACGGGCATAGACAGACAAGCAGCTAAATACTCGGAGGATCGATATAGTTAGTGGAGAGCATAAGAATGTACAAGTCATAGTCTGTTAATGAATGTTGCAATGATGTAATGAATGATATAATATATAGTTCATTATCGACCTCTATATCTATTCTTTTTCATTTTGAGTGCTCAAAGATCCAAAAAGATCTCCAAATCAATGTAGAACATCAAATAAATGGTCAAAACTCCGTGTCAAACAATAAATGTGGTGTGCCAAACATCTAAAAGTCCGTGTCGGACCGTGTCGGTGGCAAGTTCCGAGCCGGCTAGGGACCGGCTCGGCGCATGCCAGCATCACGGCAATCCTTGCATTGAATCACATAGTTATGAGTCTTATGACTATCAAATCCAACGGGCTAGAATCTAGAATGCTAATTTGTTGCATCTGAATAGAATAAACAGAAGAGCATTTGGAATATCAGGAAAGAAAGGTAACTTTAGGCCATTGGCATTAAGAATGAATTTACTTACCTTACAGTGCTCAAGTATTGGAGACACGTGATGACTTCTTAAGGAAACTTTCAAGCTGCCGCTTTCATTTCTTTCTAAGCTCTGTTAAAGACTTCAAATGTTGTAATGACATCACAAAGATATACAAAAATGGATAAAGACATAAAACAAAAAATGAATCTATTTAATGTGACATAACACGCATAGAAGATCTTCAACCAGCCAAGAATGTAGTGTTATCTGTAAATTATGATGCTAAAGCAACTATCGCTACTTCGAGACGAAGCTCCAAGCAAAACTAAAAGGGGAAGAATTTCAAACCATGTCATAGTCAGGATTGCTAACAAAGGCGTCTTTGATTCAAGTAGGACTTGCTGGATTATAATCACAGAAAAAATCTCTCTTCATCTTCATGACTAGTCATGTAAATCCTAACAAAATCCCTACATAGGTTACAATAATATCTCATACCAAATGAGAGACTAATAACACCATACACTACAAGCTTTAGGTTAAACAAAACATGGTAAAATATAAAGACAAAAGCCCTTGGTTGACAAGTGGAACATATTAGGGATTTATGTTTCACTATCTCCGAGATTCTGCTCAAACAGTCCATCTAACCCTCTCAAACTCAATCTGTCTGACATATATGAAATGCGGTCTGTTTTTCTTTTCGCTTTTATTCTCCCTAGGTGGTATGAAGTAAGCAAGTACTTACATACCGGAGAACAGGGTCCTCAAATTAGCAGTGTAGTTGTTTAAGCCTGGGGTTGGAACCAAGGATTTCCGAGCCGACCGGCAACCTTGGTGCCGGCCGGCGAATCTCGATCCCGTGCCGGTGGCCACCGGCTCGGGGACCGGCTTTGGCACAAAGAGGGAGAGGTCAGGGAAAGACAACGCAAAAAAAAGAGGAAGATGAGGGCTAAAGAAGCGGAGAGGAAAGAGAGAAAGAGACGAGGGGAAAAAAGGAGTGAAAAAAAAGAGAAAGAGGAAGGAGAGGGCCGACGGCGTACTCGATCCGATCGTCGATTGATAAAACGTGAAAAGTGCATAAATCACCCTTTTAACTTGGCCTTGTTAGTCTCCGAGCAAGGCCTTGCTGACGAATATTACCCTATAACAGGTACAAGAGCCCTCAACGAGGATTGGATCAAGTTCCGAGCTTAAACGATGTCATTCGGGCCAGTTTTTATGAAGAAGATCGATCCTTTATTGAAGCAGGATCGATCCTTTGGAGTACATTAAGAAGAATCCAATCGGGACAACAAGGATCGATCCTCCATAAAGAGAAGATCGATCCCTTATGCGCATTTTTCAGCGACAGAGCGCAAGTTCTGAAGGATCGATCCTCACTATGGAGACGATCGATCTCTTATGTGCATTTTCCAGTGACAGAGCGCAACATTCTCTAGGATCGATCTCCATCCACTATAGGATCGATCTCCATCGGAGCGCAGCCAAAACTCAAGAGCAAAGATCGATCCTTCCTTCCCTATAGGAGGATCGATCCTCCACGGGATCAGCGATCACACGGAAGAGGAAGATCGATCCTCTACCTTACAAGGATCGATCCTTTTGTGCCAGCCGAGCAAAATCAATGGTCCAGATCTAATCCGAGTGGGGGAGGCTTGTTTACTATAAATAGACCCCTTATGGGGGATTTTAGGGATTTCTCTTAGTCCTTTCTCCAGCCTTTCTAGTTTTCTTACCCAATTGAGAGGAGGGCTTCTTGGAGGGAATCCATGGGAGGAAAGCTTCATCAACCTCCATCCATGGATCTATCCAAGATGAGTAGCTAACTTTCTTTCTCTTGGGATTTCCATGTAATTGTAGAATTCTTTTGTAGTTTTCTTAGGGTTTTTGATTTGTAATCCTTGGGAATGATCTATTGTATAGATTTGAGCATGATTTCTTTATCCTTGTACATGGATCTTATATGTTGAATGGATGAATGTCTTTCTTTGATATGAGCTAGAACTTGTGCATGATAGGTGTTTGTTGTTGTGCCCCAATGAGTTGGATGTGCTAGAAACACATCCAATTACATTGGGAGGATGAATAGCCCTAGATTAGAGATTATGGATGGTTCTCTAATTAGAGAATCCATTCTATCTTTCTCTTGCATTGGATTCGAGGTGCTAGAACCATCTCGATCCAATGCCCGATTCCATACAATACCTTTACCTTGCGACGAATCGATCTTAATCAAAGGTTCGTTAGCGACGATAGAAGCTAATCACTCATTCGTCGACTTTGTGAATGTGATTCTTTCCGGCGGATGATTCTAACCCGATTTCCGTTGAGCGATAAGTGAGTCTAATCACCCGTTTGTCGACTTCTAGATTTCGATCGTCCCAATTGGATTACACACCTCAAATCCTTAGGAGGCTACATTAGAACCTATAATGAAATGGAGATCTCAAGACCTCTCTATATTAATTATACTTCTCTTCACTTAGTTAATTACTTTAATAGTCATTAATCCAAAACCCAAATCATTTTAGCTAGTTGTTTGGAGTTATCTATCGAGTACGTTAGTCAATTCTCATTTCCCTGCGGATCGACCCGGACTCCCGCTAATTACGTAGTAGTTAGTTAGGATTCGGTATAAATTTTAATCTCGACGCCCTAGTCACTTTTACGACGAGTGGTTTGGGCGCGTCAAGATTTTGGCGCCGTTGCCAGGGAAAGTTGTTGATTTGAATTTCTTACTTGATAAATCTCTCCTTTCAATTAGGTTGCTTTACTTTCTTTTATTACAAAATACCAAAAATAGAACGTTGCTTATATTGTATATCTTTTTGTGTTTGTAGGTGAAGCTTCCGAGCGACGAAGCGACTCATCTACGGGCAAAGATACAAAGTTCTTGGACCAGCCCACTGTAATGTATCTCTTACCTTGCAATGTGATATCTAAGAATGGTTGCAATGTGTGAATGAGTGAGCATGAGGATTCAGATCTAGATATCACATTGCAACCATTCTTAGATTTTAGGACATCTTCAAGCATACCATTGCATAAAGACCTCCCGCTTCCTCAAGTCATGGATGCTCCCAATCCGGACCCCAATCCTAATGTTAATCCCATTCCAGACCGTAGGAGTATGAGGGATTATTATGTCCCTACTACATTTGCACCTACATCGGGCATACAACAACCCGTTGTTCAAGCCGCACACTACGAGTTTAAGCCTCAATTCCTTCAATTCCTTCCAAACTTTCACGGCTTGAGTAATGAGGACCCTTACTATCACCTCGAGGATTTTCTTGAAAAGAGTTCCACGGTCAAAATTCCAAACTTCACCGAGGATGCAATGAGATTGAAATTATTTCCATTTACCTTGAAGGGCAAAGCCAAGCATTGGTTAGGATCCCTTGAGCCCCAAACGATCACCACATGAGACCAATTACAAAGTGCTTTTCTTGAAAAATTCTTCCCCATAGCAAAGACTCATGAAATGAGGACCCAAATAGCGACCTTTCGTCAATAAGATGACGAACCTTTTCATGATGCTTGGGATAGGTTTAAAGAGCTTCTTAGGAAATGCCCACACCATCAAATTCCAAAGTGGTCTCTTGTTGATTATTTCTACAATGGTCTTAGAATACGTCATCAACAAGACGTAAACACCGCTTGTGGTGGGGTGTTCATGACCAATCCCTATGACGACTCATGGGTTTTATTTGGAAAGCTTGCTATTAATTCCCAAAATCATGCCTTCATTTCAAGGAATGTTAGGGATACTTCAAGCCCTAAGGGACAATCCAACTCTAGAGGAGTATTAGAGTTATCCGAAGTCACCCGTGTTGCACAACAAATTGATACTCTAAATAGAAAATTTGATCAAGTACTTGCTCATTCTTTGAATCAAATTCCTACTCCTTCATCGAGTTACCCGCCTAATTCTCCATCATTGGGAGAACTTTGCTTCTTATGTTCGACTCCCGGTCACCTAGTTACCGAATGTCATTTGGCATGTGATTATCCGAAGCTCGTGCAAGAGCATATTAATGCGGTCTTCAATCAATCCAAGCCTACCTATGACCCATACTCAAATACGTACAATCCCGGTCTTAGGGATCATCCAAATTTCTCATAGAGAAATCCCGGCCAATAATCTCCAAATGCATACAATCCTAGGCCTCCGATTTCGGGCATTAAGCCCCAAGCTATCCTCCTAGGTATCATGTGCCATATCCTTCTAACCAACCTCCACAAAATCAAACCACCTACCGGCCACCTCAAGCTCCTCATGCATATCCACCTCAAGTGTCAAGTTATCCTCAATCATCTCATCCTCCAAATTGGAATCAAAGGCCACCTGGGCCTTCCCCATACCAAGCTCCCTATCAAGCCCATCAAGCCCCTCAAGCTCCGAAACGTGATCCTTGTATTGAGGAAAGGCTTCTCAAGGCCTTGGACTCTTTTGAGTCAAGTACCCAACTTTTGCATTTTCATTCCCAATCCATTGCAAAGTTGGAAGTGCAAATAGGCCAATTGGCCAATACTATGGCAAGAAGGGAGGAGGGTAGACTTCCTAGTCAACCCATAGCAAACCTTAAGGGCCAACATTTTGTCGATTCCACTCACGAGAAAGTGCAAGCGGTCACTACCCTCCGAAGTGTAAAGATTTTTCCTAATGTTGAGATGTCCAAAAACACCACTTTAGGGCAAGGGCATGACCCTCATTTGTCTACTTCAATGAAAGACTCTCAAGCATCACCTCATCATGCCCCTCATGATTCCTCAAGTCGATTGCCATCTTCCAAGGAAAATGAGCCTATTTCACTCGATCCATTACCAACCAAAGCATACATTCCTAGGGCTCTATACCCTCAAGCACTAGTTGATCCTCAAGCCACATCCCAACCGTGAAAGAGTGGCAAGTATGAGGAGATGCTAGAACTATTCAAGAAGGTCCACATCAACCTTCCCTTGTTGGATGCCATTAAGCAAGTGCCTTCTTACGCCAAATTTTTGAAGGACTTGTGTATTCATAAGAGGCAATCCAAATCCCACGTCTCCAAAAAGCTCTTCCTAACTGAGCAAGTTAGCTTTATTCTTCAACTCGATCTACCTCCGAAATTGAGAGACCCCGGCACTCCTACCATTTCTTGCATCATAGGAGATCAATTGATTGAGAGGGCTCTTCTTGATTTAGGAGCTAGTGTGAATCTTATGTCATACTCCTTGTTTTGTAAGTTTGGCTTAAGAGAGCTCAAGCCGACCTCAATGACTTTGCAATTGGCCGATAGATCTATCAAGACACCACGGGGTGTTCTTGAAGACATATTAGTCAAGGTCGATAGATGTGTTTTCCCGGTTGATTTCGTTGTACTTGACATGGAACCGGGTGTTAGACATAAGAAATCCATTCCCATCATACTTGGCCGACCTTTCTTGGCTACGGCCAATGCAGGCATCAATTGTAGAAGTGGCATCATGACCGTTACCTTCGGGAATATGGAGTTGAAATTAAATATTTTTGATGCTACTAAACAATCTATGCATGGGAATGAATGTTTTATGGTCGATGCTTTGGTGGATGATGATATTGTTGATGAATGTGCAAATTATGTGATGATTGCGAACTTTGATATAGATGATTCGTGTGAATCCTTTGTGAATGCTTGTGATGATTCTTTATCGAGTGGTGATGATGTGTTAAATTTTGATGATTTACCGAGTGTTGATGAGGATTTTCCGGGTTTACGTGATGAAGTGTTGACTTTCGATGACTTTCCGATGGTTTTCAATGCGTTGCAAGATGCGGACTTACCCACTTCGGATTTACTCGATGAATTTGAACATGCTTGTGCCATGGCCTTTCGAAAAACTTCTTTTGAGCCATTGCCACCTATATCCTCCACACCGGCACCCCCATCTTTGATTAAGCCTCCAACTTTAGAGTTGAAACCCTTGCCATCCAATTTGAAATATGAGTATCTTGGGCCAAATTGCTCTCTCCCGGTAATCATCTCTTCATCCTTGACTCTTACACAAGAGGGAAAACTCATTAAGGTGCTCACCAAGCACAAGAGGGCCATTGGGTGGTCCATTGCCAACCTCAAGGGAATAGACCCATCTATATGCATGCACCGCATACATTTAGAAGATGAGTCTAAGAGTGTCATAGAGTTTCAACGTCGATTGAATCCAAACATGAGAGAGGTTGTGTTGAAGGAGGTTTTCAAACTTCTTGAGGCAGGAGTCATTTTCCCTATCTCGGACTCCAAATGGGTGAGTCCAATCCAAGTAGTACCCAAGAAATCAGGCATTACCGTGATTAAGAATGAGAGGGGAGAAAGCATTGCTACTCGCCAAACTACGGGGTGGCGAGTATGTATTGACTACCGAAAGTTGAATTCATTCACTAGAAAGGACCATTTTCCACTTCCTTTCATCGACCAAATTTTGGAGACTTGCCGGGCAAAGTTTCTATTGTTTTCTTGATGGCTACTCCGGATATAACCAAGTGACAATTGATTCTAAGGACCAAGAGAAAACGACATTTACTTGTCCTTTTGGTACTTTCGCCTATCGGCGTATGCCCTTCGGTCTTTGTAATGCACCGGCAACGTTTCAACGTTGCATATTAGCCATCTTTGGAGACATGATCGAACACTTTTTAGAGATCTTCATGGATGATTTTTCAGTCTTTGACCAATCTTTCGACTCTTGCCTTGAGAATCTTACTAAAGTCTTAGCTAGGTGTGAGGAAACAAACCTAGTCTTGAGTTGGGAGAAGAGTCATTTTCTGGTAAATGAGTGGATTGTGTTGGACCATGTTGTTTCAAGTAGGGGGATAGAAGTTGATAAGGCCAAACTTGAGCTCATCTCTAAACTTCCTCCTCCATCATCGGTTCGACAAATCCGATCTTTTCTTGGACATGCGGGTTTCTATCGTCGCTTCATCAAGGATTTTAGCAAAATCTCTCGTCCCCTTTGTGCCTTACTTGCTAAAGATGTTCCTTTCAACTTTGATGATCCTTGCATGCATGCCTATACTACTCTTCGCGAGGCCTTGTCTTCCACACCCATTGTGCACGCACCTGACTATTCACTCCCGTTCGAGATCATGTGTGATGCCTCGGATTATGCTGTGGGCGCTGTTTTGGGTCAACGGATTGATAAACTCCCTCACGTCATATTCTACGCGAGCAAAACCTTGAATGACGCTCAAGTCAATTACACGACTACCGAGAAAGAGTTGCTAGCGGTAGTCTTTTCCTTGGAGAAATTTCGATCCTACCTCCTTGGTTCAAAAATCATTATCTTCACCGATCATGCCGCTTTGCGGTATTTGTTTTCCAAGAAGGATGCCAAGCCACGCTTACTTCGATGGATCTTGCTTCTCCAAGAGTTCAATCTTGAATTTAAGGATAAAAAGGCTCCTCCAATGTTGTAGCGGATCATCTCTCTAGGCTATCGTCCGAGCACATCTTAGACTCCATTCCGATCAATGAGTTGTTCCCGGATGAGCATCTTTTAGCCATTGATAAATTTCTCAAGCCGTGGTTTGCTCATATTGTCAATTATCTCACCACCGGGCAAATTCCACTCTTTTGGTCTAAAAATGATCGAAACAAATTCTTCTCGCATATCAAGAACTATTTTTGACATGATCCATATTTGCTAAAAAGATGTCCGGACCAATTGTTGAGACGGTGTGTTCCCGAAGCGGAAGTTACGTCCATCCTCACTCATTGTCATTCTCATCCTTGTGGTGGACATTTCTCCAGTAGGAAGACCGCCGCAAAGATTTTTGAATGCGGTTTATATTGGCCCACCATTTTCCGTGATTCGCATAATTTTGCCAAAGCTTGCCTCCGGTGTCAACAAGTTGGCACAATCTCTAGACGAAATGAAATGCCCCAAACTCCCATTCTTGTTTGTGAAGTTTTCGATGTGTGGGGTATTGATTTTATGGGGCCATTCCCTCAATCAAATGGCTACTTATACATTTTGGTAGGGGTGGATTATGTTTCCAAATGGGTGGAGGCAATCGCCACAAAAACCAATGATCATAAAGTCGTGTTGAAATTCTTGCATGCCAATATTTTCACTCGTTTTGGTTTCCCGAGGACCATCATTAGCGATGGTGGCCCTCACTTCACCAACCGGTATTTTAAATCTCTATGTGAAAAATATGAAATTACACATAAGGTAGCCACGCCTTACAATCCTCAAACTAGTGGCCAAGTTGAGGTGTCCAATCGCGAGATCAAGCGGATCTTAGAAAAAGTTGTGAGAATCGATCGGAGGGATTGGGCTTTTAAGCTCAATGATGCCTTGTTGGCCTATCGAACGGCCTACAAGACGCCAATCGGGATGTCGTCATTCCGATTGGTCTTCAGAAAACCTTGTCATCTCCCGGTAGAGATTCAACATAAAGCATTTTGGGCAATTCAAGCTCTCAATTGGGACGCTAATGATATTTCAAGCAATAGGAAACTCCAACTTCTTGAGCTTGAAGAAATTCAGAATGAGGCTTACGAGAATACCAAAATCTACAAGGCCCGGACTAAAGTTTTTCATGATAAACTCATAGTACGGAAAACCTTTGATGTTGGGGATAAGGTTTGGCTCTACAATTCACGTCTTCGGCTTTTCCCGGGAAAACTTAAGACTAGGTGGGATGGTCCATTTGATGTCACTAAGGTTTTCACCCATGGAGCTGTTGAGGTACAAAATCCTTTTTCGGGGGCTACATTCACTGTTAATGGTCAACGTCTAAAACCTTATATTCATAGTTTCCCTCTTGACATCACTCTTGAGCCAACCGTGATGTTGGCAGAACCATACGACACTTGAGCTTTGTTGCGTCTAGCTATAGACGGTAAATCAAGCGCTTGGTGGGAGGCAACCCATCCTTTCTTTTTATTTTTCTGAAGTTGTTTGTTATTTCTTCTTTGCATGATTGATTGTTTTTTTTCCCATTATTTGCATGTTTGATTTTAGTGTGTTTTTGAATTGATCTTTGTTTGAATAAGTGTGATGTCAAGATGATATGTTGAATGTGGGGGATGATTGATAAGTTGTCTGAGTTTGAGGGTTTTTATTGTGGTATTTTAATGCCTAAGGAGCATAGTATTCATGCTTGAGGTGTGTGGGGCGTATTCCCAAGTTCACCCCAGTTTTGCAGTTTGGTACATAAAAGATCGATCTTCCAAGCGGAGAGGATCGATCCTTTATGTCCATTTGAATGTACGCTGGAACCTGGGGGCGAGTAATCGATCCTTCCATCTCTCAGGATCGATCCCTCTTGCGAATTTATTCGTGACAGGGGGATAGTTTTGCGGAGATCGATCCTTCCATACCTCAGGATTGATCACTTTTGCGAATTTATTCGTGACAGGGGGATAGTTTTGAGGAGATCGATCCTTCCATAGCTCAGGATCGATCACTTTTGCGAATTTACTCGTGACAGGGGATAGTTTTGCGGAGATCGATCCTTCCATACCTCAGGATCAGGGGATGGTTTTGAGGAGATCGATCCTTCTCCACTTAAAGATCGATCCTACTCACTTGGACACGTCGACACGACTTAAGGTTGAACCGTTACGATGCTGCCACGTAGCCAAAGATCGATCTTCCTCTTGAGGAAGATCGATCCTTTGCGGGGTTTTGTAAAAAAATATATAACCCAGAGAGATCGACTTAGGGCTCATGTGCCCTAAGATCGATCCTCCCCCTTTCTTCCCTCAAGTGACCACGCCGCCGCACCGCTCGTCGTCTCCGACTCCGACGCAAATCGCCGCCGCCGACCAGCGAGCCGCCGCCCCCCATCTCCCAGTGCCTCCACGACCCCTCTCCTTCACTCCTCTTCCCTCATTCGACCCCGGCGCCGTCCACATTTCTCCCTCACTTCTCCTCGAGCCGCCGCCGCATCCTCCAAGCTCCTCGTCGCCGGCCACCTTCATTCTTCCACTTCACCCCAAGGCGACCTCATCCTCTCCACTCACCTCCGATGGTTCGCAAGCACACCGCCGCCACCAAGAAGGCCGCCGGGAAGGGCAAGGCCGCCGCTTCGTCTTCCACACCACCGGCACGACCTCCCTCCGCACCTTCGGCTAAACCTCCGACTTCACCATCACCTCCACGAGCTTCCACCCCTCCGGCTTCACCGTCTTCCCCACAAGCCTCACCCACTCGAGCTTCCATCCCTCCATCCTCGTCGACCCGGCCAGCAAGGACTCCGAGGGCAACTTCCACATCCTCCACGCGTGCTCTGGCTGCATCACCCACGGCTCCGGCAACCTCGAAGAGAAAGAAGGCAGCTTCAACCAACCCTTGTCAGTCCAAGAAGATCAAGAAGCAAACCCGGCCGCCCACTGCACCCACACTAGTCCGAGGTCTCCGTCCAGATTGGCAGCGGGAGGTAAACCTCGAATTTACATTCAATGTGGAGCACTTTCGTACTGTCGAGCATGCCCATGATTCTATTGAGATGTTAGAGAATCGTGGTCTTCTGCCTCTTTGTACACCGGAGACCACGGTGTACCCTAGGCTTGTCTGCATGTTCTACCAGAACATGACAGCCATTACCTACGGGGATGAGCGGGACGACGCTGTCGATGGTTACTTCCCATGCCTTGGTTTCACTTCCGTTATTGATGGGGTTGACGTTACTTTGCCGGACAAGGCCATCTGTGAGGTTTTGGCAATTCCGTCACGTTGCCCCGGTCTTCATAAGCTGTAGCCCGATGAGTTGTTCCGTCATGACTACGAGGCTCATCTCGTCCTCAACCCGGATCGCATCAACCAGGGCAAATTTACTCGGACAGAGCTGTCGCCTCAATTTTGGCTGTTCGACGATATTTTGCGTCGAAATGTCTTCCAGAATGGCCATGACCAGTATCGAACTGGTAATTGGCTATGCATATTGTGGTTGTTGGCCAAGGATTGGGCGGTCAATATACCTCAGCAGATTCTACAGGACATGTTACAGTATTACTGCGGGGCAGTCAGGGACAAGACGACGAGCTATGCCAAGAAAGCCGTCCCGCACCCGTGCTTCATCTCTGCTTTTCTAGCGCGTCAGGACCTAGTCCCCGAGGGCGAGCCGACTGTCTCAGAGGAGGCCCTCAGGTTTGCACGCTTCGGTGGCCCCACCTGGGGCAAGGTCCTCGGCCATATGAGGAAGGCCGGTGCGTCTGTCCGGCAGTCGCGTCCTCGGTGCCCCCCACCTGAGTTCGGACCCGTGGAGCACCCTACCATGGGTGAGATCTATCGGGAGCACCGGGCGTTCCAGGACGCAGTACTGCAGCGGTTGGACGAGGTAGACGCGCGCGACGCCGCCCTTCGCCAGGACATCGCCGCCCTTCGCCAGGACACCACCGCACTTCACCAGGTCGCGTCGAGTATCCTCGCGCGTCTCGATGCCATCCACCCACCACCTCCGCCGGTCACTGCTATCGTTCCTTTCCGACCTCTTACCTTTCCAGACCCGAGACCTCAGTGATGATAGACCGTATCTAGGGATATTTTCTGTATTTTCTGGTTGGTTGGACTGTAGTCTTTTTGTGATTGGAGGATGGGTAACTTTTTGTATTCCATTGCTCTACTTTTATATATGGTTGGCATCGATGACAGTGGATATATATATATATACATGATTTTTGGTGTGGGGGTGTGCCCCGGGTGTGGATGTCTGTGTGTGGATGTCTGTGTGGATGTCTATCTGTGGGTGTATGTCTGTGGATGTGGATGTATACTTGTAAATGACGATTGAGATGGATGTGTTTCTGTATTTTGATTTGCATGAATGTAAAACTGTTGGATGCAAATGGCATCTTTGTACAGCCCTTGGGCTTATTAAATAAATAGAGGGAATGCTGCCCAATTTTTCTCTAAATTTTTCATATCTATTCTTTGATTTCCATAATGCTATGGGGGTATTTCCTCTATGTTTTTACAGGGCATACGAGCTATGGATAGCAACGCAAAATACGACATTTTGACATCACAACATTAATGTTTTTCACGACTAACCTTGACCCTAACTCCTTTCATACCTTTCGTCAAGGTTACATTTTCGTCCATTTCGTCACAAGGTTATCTCTACACTTTACCCTTCTTCCGTGCTTGAGGACAAACCCGCTTAAGTTAGGAGGTATGATTGCATCATGTTTATAGATAACCTGTGATCGATCTACAAAGAGTCACACGTTTATTTTATTGGTAAATATGCGAAAAATTTTCAATTCTTATGCTAGCATGGATGACTATTGCATAATTCATCTTGATTCCCATGCTTTGTAAAATTTGGCAAATCATTTCATGAGTAGTGTTATTCTTCTACTTTAATTCTTCTTGCCATGCATTAAGGACATTTAAGTGATCCAATCCACTTGTGCACTTACACTTGTATGAGGGGGCAAGTAGTGTTTGATTGGGGGACCTTGATAGAGTGGGGGTCCAAGGCTATTTACACTCGATTGAGATGACTTGTAGTAGGGTTCGAAGCCAAGTTAGAAGCCAAGAACCAGGTTAATAAAAGTGACTAGTCTTGATTCGTAGCCTTCTAGGCTCGAGTATTTAGATCCGAGGGGTGCTTCAACACCTAATGCCCCAAAGCCATCTGGCTTGGGAGTCATTGATCTAACACTCGTTAAATGGGCCTAGTAGAAAGCTTAAGGAATCAAGGCATTGCACGGTCACGCTAGTATCAAATAAAAGCTTGTTGGTCAGCTGTGATTCGTGGCCTGCTAGGTTCGGGAAATTAAACCCGATGGGTGCCTCAACACCTAGTGCCTTTAGGTCATCTGACCGAGGAGCCACTGGCCCAAATCTCGTTACATGGGCCTAGTAGAAAGCCTAAGGGATCATGGCATTGCACGACCACTGGTTTTAGTCAGGAAAAAAAAAAAAGGAAAAAGAAAAGAACAAAGATTTTAATTTTAAATAAAACTTGTCATTTGTTCAACCGGTGTAAAACGCTAAAGATGTCTAGTTTTGATTGGAACCCTACTTGAATGACTATGAGACCCCGAATACTTGAGTAGCAACTTTCACTACACGGATTGCTTAGATGAGCTTTGATCTTGATCAAGTGCTTTGAAGTATTTGAATGATGCTATTGTTGGAATTATTCGCTTGCATTTTACTTGTTCTAAGGGTTGATGGATGGAGCTATGCATTCGAATCTATGTGTGCATATGAATGAATCTTGATTGCATAGGAACCAAAGCTATTTGAGAAGTGACTAATTGTAGATCGGGTGATTGCTCTTTAATAGTTTCTTATTTCTTCTCTTTCCCTTCTAGTTATTTTGCTTTTGCTTTGCTCGAGGACTAGCAAAATTCAAGTCAGGGGGTGTGATAAGACGTGAAAAGTGCATAAATCACCCTTTTAACTTGGCCTTGTTAGTCTCCGAGCAAGGCCTTGCTGACGAATATTACCCTATAACAGGTACAAGAGCCCCCAACGAGGATTGGATCAAGTTCCGAGCTTAAACGATGTCATTCGGGCCAGTTTTTATGAAGAAGATCGATCCTTTATTGAAGCAGGATCGATCCTTTGGAGTACATTAAGAAGAATCCAATCGGGACAACAAGGATCGATTCTCCATAAAGAGAAGATCGATCCCTTATGCGCATTTTTCAGCGACAGAGCGCAAGTTCTGAAGGATCGATCCTCACTATGGGGACGATCGATCTCTTATGTGCATTTTCCAGTGACAGAGCGCAACATTCTCTAGGATCGATCTCCATCCACAATAGGATCGATCTTCATCGGGGCGCAGCCAGAACTCAAGAGCAAAGATCGATCCTTCTCTATAGGAGGATCGATCCTCCACGGGATCAGCGATCACACGGAAGAGGAAGATCGATCCTCTACCTTACAAGGATCGATCCTTTTGTGCCAGCCGAGCAAAATCAATGGTCCAGATCTAATCCGAGTGGGGGAGGCTTGTACACTATAAATAGACCCCTTATGGGGGATTTTAGGGATCTTCTCTTAGTCCTTTCTCCAGCCTTTCTAGTTTTCTTACCCAATTGAGAGGACTTCTTGGAGGGAATCCATGGGAGGAGAGCTTTATCAACCTCCATCCAAGGATCTATCCAAGATGAGTAGCTAACTTTCTTTCTCTTGGGATTTCCATGTAGTTGTAGGATTCTTTTGTAGTTTTCTTAGGGTTTTTGACGTGTAATCCTTGTGAATGATCTATTGTATGGATTTGAGCATGATTTCTTTATCCTTGTACATGGATCTTATATGTTGAATGGATGAATGCCTTTCTTTGGTATGAGCTAGAACTTGTGCATGATAAGTGTTTGTTGTTGTGCCCCAATGAGTTGGATGTGCTAGAAACACATCCAATTACATTGAGAGGATGAATAGCCCTAGATTAGAGATAGGGATGCTAGAACCATCCCTATCTCTCTAATTAGAGGATCCATTCTATCTTTCGCTTGCATTGGATTCGAGGTGCTAGAACCATCTCGATCCAATGCCCGATTCCATACAATACATTTACCTTGCGACGAATCGATCTTAATCAAAGGTTCGTTAGCGACGATAGAAGCTAATCACTCATTCGTCAACTTTGTGAATGTGATTCTTTCCGGCGGATGATTCTAACCCGACTTCCGTTGAGCGATAAGTGAGTCTAATCACCCGCTTGCCGACTTCTAGATTTCGATCGTCCCAATTGGATTACACACCTCAATTCCTTAGGAGGCTACATTAGAACCTACAATGAAATGGAGATCCCAAGACCTATCTATATTAGTTATACTTCTCTTCACTTAGTTAATTACTTTAATAGTCATTAATCCAAAACCCAAATCATTTTAGCTAGTTATTTGGAGTTATCTATCGAGTACGTTAGTCAATTCTCATTTCCCTGCGGATCGACCCGGACTCCCGCTAACTACGTAATAGTTAGTTAGGATTCGATATAAATTGTAATCTCGACGCCCTAGTCACTTTTACGACGAGTGGTTTGGGCGTGTCATCGATCGTCGGAGGCAGCAGCAAAAGTAAGAGGGCCATCGGGCTTAGTTTAGGGTTATAGATAACGGATCCTATGTATTGTAAATAATGGGTTTCGAGTCGACGGGTCCAAACCCGTTACTTAAACACTTATGCCTTAATTTCACATCCATTCTCCCTTTCTCTCTCGACTGCGAGCGCCTCTCTCGGCCACACCTCCGGCTCGTTCTCTCTCTCAATCGCTTTCATCGCCGCCACCTCTAAAGCTCTTCTCGACTCCCCCAAAAACTCCCTAGTGACCACCCTCTCCGATGAAAACTTCACTAGCTCCTATCTCTCTCGTCACACCTTCCCAACCAGGAAATCGGTCGGCACTTCCGGTGCCAGCGATAAGTCTCGAGCCGGCCATAGGCCGACACCGCGCGTGCCTTCGGCATCGCAATCCTTGGTTGAAACTAAAACAGCACCAGCATCAAGTCATCCTACACAAACTTCTAATGATGCAAGCAAGGATGACAAGTTGATACACAGTTTATAACTTCTGCTTTTGCTTATCCTGAAAGACCTTGAAGTATAACTGATGTAACCTTTTACCCATATCCTATATACATGAATGCATATCAGACAGTACAGGTAAAACCCACCATATGGAATCCACAAACAATCACATCATCATCCATTAGTATTATATTCAAATTGATTACTAACCAAAGAGTACCTTGCACGGATCTTATGTTGTAGTATATATAACAAGCACAAAGAATGCAACTGGTCATATATTTGCCTACTAGCAACAAAGTAGATTAGCAATAACAGTCATTACACATGGAACATTGGATCAAGACAGCTGAGTGACATATTAGTGTATAAAAACTAAGAATTAACGCTTAGCATCGGAAGATCTTGACTTGTCCCACATAATTAAAGGGTTTCCAATGACCAACCTTGATGAATTCTGTAGACATCCCATCTAGCTCTGACTCATTGAAGAGAAGAAACGCATTATCACCATTCAGATTGTGTATATACCGTAAACTCAAACGCTCTATTTCAGACTTTAGACTCTCCATCTCCCTTCTCTTGCTCAAAGTAAGGTTAGCACCATGCCTTTCAAAATCTTTAACCTGTCACTGACAAGAGATAAAGCACTTATGCGAACTAAAAAGAAGTATAATACTTCGCATCTATACATTCAAATTCATGTTAGACAAGTATGCAAAATACATATACAGAAATGTAAATATTGTATAAAGCACAATCTATTGCAACTGAAAAGAGCTGCCTTCCATCCAAACATTGAAGAGACCTGAAAATTATCCCCTTTTGATGTTTGAATTGAGTAATGGTTATTGTCAAGCAAAAGGATAACGTCTATCAATCATAAGCTCAAAAAATGCACGTACTTTTCTCTAATACCTAAAAATGATACAACACTACTCCTTTAAGTAGTCAAATAACAAGGCAAAATCTCCATACCAAGCAATGGATGTAACGCTTTGCTTCAGGGTCCAGCCATTCCCCTCTTTCAATCAATGACTTGCTCACACGATATACATCCTCCCGCTTTCTGATCACCTTGCATTCAATAACAATAATCTTTACTCAATATGGAGTAAAAATAGAGAAATGAAGCAACCTAGTTGGCATATAGCTCAAAAACATTCTAGGAAAATCAACAGATACAAAAGTATTAGATGCAACCAGCTCCAAGAACAATTCAATGGGCAGATTCCATATTTACCGTCCCGATGGATGATCGGGACGGTTTTCCCCCCGGTGCCAGACTTGGGGTGAACTGGTTTACCGGCCGGAATAGTAGCGTTTCGACCGGTACGTCCCGGTTCATGCCTGTTTCGGCCGGTATGTACCGGGAAAATGCAAAAATAAGGGGTCGGTGCTGCAGGGAAGAAGAGAGGGAGGAGAAGAGATAAGGAAGAGAGAGGGAGGAGAGAAAGGGATCTCACGTGTCGCAGTGAACTTATGCATAGATCTCCATTATTGCCTCCATTATGCTCACGTGTAGCAGTGAGGCCTTCACTGCTATAAGATAGGCCGGAAGAGAGAAAGAGGGGAGAAGAAAGGAGTAAAAAAAACCAAAGAAAGGGAGGAGGGAAGAAAGGCGGGAGGAGAGGAGAAGGGGAGGCGGGGGAGAATGGACATCGGGGGAGAAAATGGGGGAAATAAGAGAAGTGGAGGAGATGAGGCCACGTGGCCTGCAGGAGAGAGAGGGAGAGCTGCTAACCTAGGTAAGATTCTAAAAAAACTTAATAAAAAATACAAAAAATGCAGAAAAATTGAAAATAATTGTAAAACTATTATACTATCCAAAATTTCTAAAAACACTTAATAAAAAATAGAAAATTGTAGAAAATTGTAGAAAATTAAAAATAATTGTACAACTATTATAAAATCTGAAAATTCTAAAAAAATGATAGAAAATTTTGAAAAAAAATAGAAAACAATAGAAAAAAATTGAAAAAAATAGAAAAATAAAAAAATGATGATCCGTGAATTAAGCTTTTCTGAAATATTTTATTCATGAAATACGATATAAATTTCAAGGTGTAATCCAGCTATTGTTTATTTTTCATGTATTGTATTATATTGCTTTGACGACTTTTCACTCTGCTTTCATATAAGAAATGATATTTGGCCAATTGGAAATGTTGAATACAAGTAAATATCAACTTTAATTGTTAATTGCATTAGTTAGCTTCAATATATTTCAAATCAAATAAGAAACAAGCAAAAAACACCCTAAAAGAGGCCAAACCAGCCCTTCATGACCAATTTGGATGCGTACCGATACGGTACGCACCATACCGGCAGTATGTACCGTACCGGCAGGTCGCCGGCTCGACGCGTACCACCGGGACGACAAACCTTGCTTGAGCTGCTTTTGGTTAACTATAAACAACATATATAACAACAGTAAACTTCCAAGTTTTGCAATCATCGGACAATGATATTTTACAGACCAGTACGAACAATAAAGCATGGCTACAAAATTGTGACAGTTATACCAGAAAGACACTTGAAGAAGTGTAGTAAAGTAGTAAAGTCGGCAATCATGAGTCATATGGACGGAAAAGTACAATGACAAGTCATTAGAACTCAAAAGTTCAAATGTTGACGAAAACAAAATCTACACATAGATGTGACCCCCCTCCCCTCGTTCGCACCCCACAGACACAAATTTTCTATGCTCCTCCTTATTTCTATCCTCTCTTCAACCTGGACCCAACGATACCTAAGCATGACACATGAATACATAGAAACACCTCCTTATCCTCTCCAATCTCCACCATATGCACACAAAAGATTACCAAAGTAAGCGTGGCATCAGAATATAGAAACACATAAGCTATTTCTCTCTTGCATGTTAAGGAATCTGGCTCCTTCCCAATTGTGCCATCCCAAGTTTCAAATTGGCTTTTGGAAGGCCCTTTCTAACAAAATCGAAGTGTCATGTAGGTACCAATCAAGCATGACTGGTAATCTACATCCACAAAAGATTGTATACAGAAATGGCTAATAGCATGCCCACAAAACCAAATTGAGCCAAGCAAGGATTGTCATGCCGTAGGGACATGCCGTGCCGGCCGAACGCCAGCAACGGCAGTGCAGACCGATTTGCCGGTCGGCAAGGTGAGACGAGGGAGAAAGAGAGGGATCCGGTGAAGTCTCCTTCGGAGAAGGGAATCCTGCAAAGATTCCGACGAAGACGAGGACCAAGGAGTTTCTTGGAGGCCACCAGAGACGATCAAATGAACAGAGGAGGTGGGGGGCGGCTAAAGTGATCGTGAGAGAGAGAGAGAGAGGAGGGATCGGGGATTATGTTTTAGTGACAGGTTTTATTATTAGATGTGATCTTGAAAGACGTTAAGATCGGATACTTTAATCATCCTTATATGAGGCTATGGTTATAAGTGAAACTTTTGTTGTCCTACGTGGCGGGAGAATGTCCTAGATGAGCCTATGTGGCACCTTTGTGGCATGATAATCCTAAATTGAGAGGGGTTTAATGGGAGGGAGTTATTGGGTGGTTATTGGAGTGGGGTTGGTGGTTACCCTGCCATGTGGCAGGGGCACAACTAGTATTATATATAAACACATTTTTTTGAGAAATCTAAGAATTTGCAAAAACTTATTAGATGTTTAAATTCTCTACTGTTGGATCTTTAGATCAATGGCTAAGATCTATTTAAGTTACTCAAAAACTGAGATCTATTAATAACCCTAGCCGCCCCTCTCTCTTTCATGAAGTCACGATCCTCTCACGCGAACTCCTCGACGCTGCCATTGTCGCCATCGTCACCGAGCTCCCCCTCTCTTTTTTGCCCCTCTTCTTTCCGATCGACACTACCATGTTGCCGGCTTGCCGGTCGGCTCACCTCCGAAAACCTTTGAGCCCGAGCCGAGGCCAAAGCCAGAGCCGAGATTTGCCGGCCGGCACCAAGGTTGCCGATCGGCAAAGCAATCCTTGGAGCCAAGCATTGAGGAAAAGCAAGCATTTTGGTTCCTCTTTAAGTTTATTATTTTTCCCCAATACCTATCATACCCTTGACCAGAACTAGAAGTCCTCGAGAAAATAAAAGAAATAGCAAAAAGGGTGCAAGATGATATAGCTTATCTAGACTTCGAAAGAGAATGTTGGGAGATTTGTGACTAGCAAAAGTTAGCGAGTTTCAAGCTTAAAGTGTTAGACGGAAAATAAGAACCTTGGAGAGAATCTATAAGGTTTCATAGAAGTTGCTTTGTGAATAGGCCTTATCGTGAACTCAATCCAACAGAAGGTTCCAAAAGCTTTACCATATCACTAGGCACCAACAAACTTTTTGATATAATGACACTTACATTACTTCTAAAGCTCTAGCAACATAACCATCTTATTTTAACACAACTATAACCATCAAGCATTAACCCAACTATCTAGGCCAGCTTTTTCATATCCTCCTTGGAAAGCTTTTCCGACTAAAAGCCACCTCTGTAATCACTTTGGAAAAACAAAACAAACTCATGTAACATTGTGCGAAGAGTAGACATCTTTTAAACTAGCACTTAGAATATGATGGGACAGAAGGCAATTCTGGCGGTCCTTGAAGATTTAGAGATAGGAATGAAAGTTATGTCAAATTTGAATAGGGGCTATTTCTTTCACCTACAAAATTAGATTTTTGTTATTCTACTCGAAATTTGACTTTTATTCCAAAGGAATTTGAGTCTTTTCTTTGAATCCAATAGGGAGTGTTTCCTTATTTATGTGTTCCTTAAGCAAATTCCCATCAATCATCTCACATCTAAGTACAGATAACTTGTCGAATTGCATGTTGTACCTATCATTTTGTTAATTGAACATTTCAGTAAGCTTACTCCTTAGCCCAGTTTTACAAAAAAAAGGATCTAGAGAACCTTGTTTGCCTTGTAAAACATGTGAAAAAAAACTTCACATGCATCAAGCTATTGGCAAGGACTGGTTGATGATGATGCCATTATGGTTGGCTTTGCATTGGTTAGTAAGGCAATTCTTAGCCATGCTTTATGGGCATAACTTCATTTTTTCACCATAAAATAACCACTGTCTAAGTATTTCATTACTTTCCTATATGTTTTCGTAAACTTTATTTCATTTCTCAAAATTTCTTACGTTACCAGGCTTTCAAGATCTCATGGGTTGAACCAGTGAAACAAAACATGCACCAGGAACAGGCTTCCTTTTGGTGACAGATCAAAAGCAAACACCAAAAATGTATTTAAGAAATGAAATAGTACAACAACAATAATAAAAAAGAGTAAGAAACTGCACCTGCACAACAAAAAGTGAGAATCTAGTTTCTTCTCCGCGAATGCACTGGCTTGGCGAACATCTTCCAATACAGCCACCATTTTTGGGAGCAAGCATGACTGTACCAAGGGAAATTGGTGTGCTTCTAAATCTGCTAATGGTTTGATAACAGTCGAGTATGAAACCTGCAAGCGACAAATGCCTAAAAATGAATGATAACAAATGCGTGTGCAATGTGCAAGAAAAATAGTTCCAAAAAGAAAAACACAGAAACACCCAAGAAATAATAGCTTAAATGAGACACAGGAACATGGTTAGGCAAGGGAAAAAACAAATAAAGGAAAAAGCAAATAAAGGAGGGATGGAGGCATTCACTGTCATGGAAGTAAGAACATTTCACTCCCAAAGAAAAGACCAATTACATAAACCAAGAAGGAAACATAAGAGCTCCCTACAACAGGAAAGCTTGGTGCGACGACAATCAAGTATTCTAATCACGTAACTCCAATGGCTATCTCCAATATTTATGCAGTTAGATGTCAGAAAATATCCTCCCAATGGAGTTTGGTGTTTAAATACACCACTATCAAAGAATACATGATAATCTAGTGATATCACTTCATTCATCAAGGAATAATTCCACCCATTAGCACTTGCATCCATTAAAGAACTCTAAAAAAATAAAACATTTGCCTCAGGTGGCCCTCTTATATATTTGAACAAACTCTCTTCGAGAACTTTATCATCAAGTTCTAGGTATTTTTTAAGTGCTCAAGGGAAACTACAGCTACTCTCAACACCTAGAATCAAAACCATGATGGCATTCAATGAGACTGAGCAGAATTCTAGAATTGACAAAGAAGCAAATTTAGCGCATACTTTCTCAAGCGGAATTGAAGATACAGTATCAAATGTGTCCTTCGATTTAACAATGATCTGATCTGCTAACTTGACAATTTCAGATGCTGAAAGATTGGTACGGATACTTGAACCAGGAAGACCTGCCATATTTCAAAAGAAAGTTAAACATTCTAACAGGTGACCAATATCCTGTAAATCAAAACTTACAGTGTAAAGTATATGGAAAAAATAACTCAATCATTCTTAACCACTGAGCATTTGTGAAGCAAGAAAAGAATTTCTAATGCTAAGTAGATCTGTCAGCCACCATATCAAAGAAAAGATTTTCCATGCGCCTATTTCCATTAACAGTCATCCTTTGGATGGTCTACATTGTTTTCCACCACCAAGAAGAGAGGAACATGAAAAGAAGTTGATTAAATTAGGCATCAAGATGACAAGAATTATCAAGAGAATTAGTCCACTTCAGAATTTCACAAAGATGTAATACATTAGGCTTCTTTAAGGAGGTCATGTTTATGATTATAAACAGGTAGGGTCGTACTTTCGTTTCTGCTTTTCAGTGTCAGCTTGTCATGAAAATGAAACTTCTTCGAAGGCCATACTTATTTCAACAGTTTCTCAGGAACATTAATTTCAGCAGATGTCAAGTATCATTGTAAGCATTTCTAGAAAACTTGGTATAGAACATGAATTTTCATGCCAGTCAGCAATGACTGTACCAAAGGATATGTGTTGTGCCGACGCTGACCATGCCAATACCACATCAGCGTCACAGCAATCCATGATGCAAATATGTGATTCTACCTCTTTTGGTTGGGTAAAGTTTGGGAGAATGAAAAACATAGGCAATTATAATATGAAGAAATGTAATTTGTATCAAATCCGCATATTCCAAACAGATTATCATATTGCGTTACACATCAATTAATAATTTCTGCTGATCAAAGAAAACAACAAGACAAGCTCAACGAAATACAGGAAATATGCATGAGTTATCCGCAACTAAGGATACCAATATGCTTATAACATTGTTAATTGCCCTAATCAAGCATTGAGAACCTTCAGATCAAGTGATTGCATGGAACTTATGAGATTTCAAACTTATCATAAGTAAAGGTTACAGATTTGGCTCATTACATCACAATGGAATTATCAACTCTCTTCTAAACTAGGATCAGTGGTTGCAGAAAACTAATCATAATCAGGTAATTTAATCATCTAAAATTGCTGGATCACCTGCAACTACACAAACATCCAAGAGCTGCCTAAAGTACAGAGATGCCTAGCCAAACTGGAAATAAGCTGATTAAACAATCAGCAGACCAGATATGGATTATATTAACATAATTCCAAATTCCATATCAAACTGCTAACAATTCAGTTAGATCAGTGGTAGAACTACTTGCTACTTGTGGTACCCAACAACAGTTTTCCATTAAACTCTCGAACAAAATTCTGATTTTCACAAGTACATAAATAATCAGTTTCTAGATCGCTAAGCTTCATTGTATATCTTTACAATCATGCAAACATGGTTAAGTAGATGAAGATGACTAAGGAAGTTTCACTGGAGAAGACGATTATAAAAGCAAAGTCGTAATTTGCCACATGATAAATGCACTATAAAAGAGGATCCTACGAAGAGCGCATTGATCACAAGCTAAAAGACCTTAAAATAACTTAAGTGGACATAATGCAGCAAAACTTGTGGATTTATGATTAGCATAAAACCTCTAAGATTAAGCACCCACAAGATTCAGAAACCATGCTATACATGAGTGGCCTTTCGGCTAAATAGACGTGTAATCCTCAAGGTGCTAAGAGTAGTGCAAGATATGCAAAATAAAAAAGGATGTTGCTCATGACTGCTTCAATCGATGGAGCACAAAGGTTTTAATGAGTTCGAGGCGACAAATGAGCATGAAGACTCATCTAGATGAGTGGCACTATGGGTCCATAGGATATGAGAATAAGATCTTAGGAAACTCATAGAATCGAGAAACCTTACATGGCAACAATGTGCACCCAAAACCAAACATGCTTCAAAGCCTGTTTTATGCATGCTTCACTAAGGTCCTGAGTCAAGGACCCAATTCACTAGGGCGCTCATAGAATCGAGAAACCTCATACGGTGACAATGTGCAGCCGATATTAAACATGCTTCACAGCCTGTTTTATGCATGTTTCAACTAAGGTCCTGAGTTCACGACCCAATTCACGTCAGGAACTTTATGGAAATTGACTCGTTGTCATGGAGCAAGGTTCAAATCCAAAAGACACATATGGTTGTTATACAATAAAAATTGCCATAACTTGTCTTTAATCATAAATCTGGCAGAGTTTGTTTGAAAATTGAACATTTCAAAATATTTTATCTTTTATTTGGATTAGACCAACTTGTGTTGATTGGGCTGAACTGGGGTAAATCGAAAGACAAATTTACCATTCCCTATTCTCTCTTATGTTCTCATTTATGATCATCTATTTGCTTTCATAGTTTGACTCCTCGTAGTGCTTTCATGTCAATCTCCTGATATTTGGAATAGTAGATTTTATGGGGTTATGTGCTTTCATGTCCAACCATTTTAGTGACAATTATATGATCCAATATATGTTCTCTGTCCATATGTAAGAGCCATCGAGATGGATAGAGTGAAGATCACCATGAGAATGAGACTTAAAGGGGTTTAGAATCTTTTCCTGAACCTTCATTTTTCTGTTTCATGTTTACTACATTTTCCATCGCCGTAAAAAGTGTAGGAAGTTGGGATTATCATGGTTCAATCAACATGCCAACACCATGAAAAATAGCTCATTGTATCTTGGGATAAACTAGGCTGAAAAATAAGTGTCAAGGGCATGAAGTGTTTCTCTAACAACAATGCCATGCACACCTCGAGTCCACAATCTTCCCTCAATTTCATTATTTTATCCCAAATTTATATAGGAATTAAATTATTTCCTAGAAATTTCCCCTTATTCTGTTTCTAGTTCTTTTTTCTACCACATAGACTCCTCTAAATTGCTTTAAGTATCCCATAACCTGTAACACCTTATTCGAATTCTTCAAGAACCCATTACTCTGAAAGGGTTTCAGGCCTGACATCTTCAGCAAAACCCAGTCTTCAACAACTTCCGTGCCTTTACTCTGCTGACCTTCAAAGAATCAAAGGTCAAACTCCTCAACATTACCTCTATATCCATCAAACAATTACCTAGATGCCAGATCGTTGTACCCAACTAAGGACTCCTGGTCATCAACCAACAGAACAACCACAATAGGACGACAACCCTCCTCAAGTTCTTCAATGAGCCATTAAGCAAACAGTTTCCGAGTTCCATTTTGACATCAAAACCCTCGCTTTATTCCATCCAGATAGAAGAAGAAGAAGAAGAAGAAGAAGATGAAGGGGGGGGAGGTGCGCACCTCTCTTCTTCTTGTTGCCCCTGTCTTTGAAGGCGTCGATGAGGAGATAAAGAGCAGCGATGGCCCCGGCAGCGGCTGCCACGGCGCCAGTGAAGGCGACGACCCGTCGGTTTGTCTTCTCCTTCCCCATTCTCTTGTTCTTGAATAGGGAATGGGAACTCTTCTTCTCTGGTTATTTAAAAGGGATCAGGAGGTAGCAATATAAAATGGGTTTATCCCGTTAAAAAAAAACACTATTCGTGAAATTTTAGACTTACCACCATTTTACACACATATGCCCCTTCTACCACCGCCTCCAAGAACCTATGCCTGGGGGTGACAATGCGGGTCATGACCCGTGAACCCGATCCGAAATAAACGAATTTAAATTTAATATAATCGGGTTCGGGTCCTAAACGGGTCGACCCGTGAATAAATGGGTCGGATCGGGTTGACCCACAGATTAGGTGAGTCAACCCGTTTAATTTTAAGAACCCTTTCTCTCCCCTCGCGATCTCAAGTTCCCAACCCTCCCGCTGTCGTGATCTCCACCCCCCCCCCCCCCATCTCATCGCACTCCTCGCGCTCGATGCTCCGGTGGCCCTTCGGCCTCGACCCCCTCCGCAGCAGCGCCAACCTCACCACCACATGCGTGAACGGCACCATCATCCTCATCGACGACCAAAACCCAAGTAAGTGCTACAACCTCCTCCAGCCCCTCGCGGCTCGACACCGGCGCCTACTCCCGCCGCACCATTCAACTCGTTGATGCCTCCCTTGCCAGCTGCGCCCAGGTCCCGTCATACTCGACCCAGTGCCCAGGTCCCCCCGGTCGTGCTCTCATCGCCCTCCTGTCACGATCTCCTCTCCGGGTGGCCTCCTTGCATGACTCCTCCCAAGACCCCCTCCGATCCTATCCCCTCTGGTCGCGATCTCATCCCCCCCCCCCCCCGTCGCGATCTCCCCTCCCGATCTCATCTCCCCATCCCCCCCCCCCCCCCCCCTTGTCATGATCTCCCCTCACGATCTCATCTCCCCTTTTCAGCGACGACGGGGGTCTTGGGAGGAGTCGTGCAAGGAGGGCGCCGGGAGGTGCCAGATATGGGTGGTGAGAGTTCTCACTCCTTCCCGTCGCCGTCCTCGACCTCCCCGAGGTCACCTCAGCGCCAACGACGAGCCTCACCAACCACGACCGCGATCAACCACGAAGCCACACCGCCGTCCACGACCGCGAGCCCCACTACCATCCCAGCTCCCCCCGCCTCCACCTCCCCGATACTATTTAACACCGAATCTGTGACCCCCTCGCCGCTACGACTCTCTTCCGAGTTCCGACCTTTTCCCGGCCAGATCTGGTCGCCGAGCGCTGCATCCTCCCTTTTGTCCTGGGTTGTGGCAGGTCAACCCGACCCGTTTAATAAACGGGTTAGGCAGGTTGGGTCGAGTTGACCCGTTTATAAATGGTTTAGGTTCGAGTTGATAAACCTGACCCGTTTATTAAACGGGTCGAGTTCGGGTTTGGCCTTTATTAAACGGATCAGTACCCGACCCAACCCGTGAACCCGAATTACCACCCATACCTACACCCTCCTCTCGCTCCTCCTCCTCCTCCCCCTCCTCCTCCTCTCTCCTCGCCTCCTCACTGCCACCCAACCGCCGCCGCCGCAATCTCCATTCTACAACTGCTAGTCGAAGACCAGATCGCAGCGCTCACCTCCTTCCGGGCAGCCCTGCGCAAACCCCTCGGCGGTGGATCCCTGAATGGCATCGATGAGGCCTCCATGTAGTTGGAGATGGAGACGTGGTCGATACTTACATTGGTGCAGCCAAAGATGGAGAAGCCATCGTCGTCGCTGGTCGTGCGGTCGCCGAAGTGGTCGACGGAGTCCCGGATCACACTGCCACGCCCGGTCTTGATGTCGTGGATGTGGATGTCGTCGATGATGTTGTTCTCCACGTACTGGATGGTGAGGCCGGCACCGTTGACGATGTTTGCGTTGCTCCCACGTCCGTCGATGACCTTTTGGCTCTGTATGATGAGCTCCTCGGACAGCCAGATCCTCATGTTGCGGGCGAAGACGATCCACAAGGGCTCTTTCTGGATGACGGCGTGCCGGAAGGTCCCGGGCTTGGAGTTCAGGAGGTCATTGTCGGAGTCGTCGATGACGACGTAGTACTTGTTGTGCTTCCCTCAGGTGGTGAAGTGGCCGAAGCCCTTGGTGCAGTTGGCCAGCCTCTTGCGGTGGTTCATCCAGTTTTTGCGGCATCTCCAGCACCGATCGATGGGGTTCGTCGCTCGGCATAACTCATCGTGTCTATGTCCCCTTAAAAAATAGAAAACAATGAACAATATGCAAAGAGAAAATAGAAAACAGAAAACAAAAGCTGAGATGCAGACTTGGTCGCCATCGTCGGCGATGATGTTGACCCTGCCACTTGCGGTGGTTCATCTAGTTTTTTCGGCACCTCCAGCACCAGTCGATGGGGTTCGTCGCCTGGCATACCCCAACATTTCTGAAATTAGGTTTCCGCCCGACCGATCGATCGCTCATCTGACCGATTGATCGTCACTGTTCAACGATTGATGGGTCCGTCTAGCCAATTAATCTTCTAGACTACTTTTTTCAGCCAACTTCATCTTTATAAATCTGGCACTTGTGTATAAAATTTGGTGAAGCTTCCAACATGAAAGTTGTTCGTCTCAGCGTCTGCTAGTAGTCGTCCAAATTTCAAGAATTTTGGGATTTTATGGAATTTATGATGAATTCTTTTAAAACTGACATCGGAGCCGCGTATTTTCATCATATTAACCTTTTTTTGTATTTTCTATCTTGAATTTTCATTAAACCTGAAATCAACTAACAAACTATCAAATACACACACTCTTGGGCTAACAAAGATAAATTAAGGGGTCAAATTATGAATATTTCATGACATATCAGCAGGTAACCCTAAGTTTCCATCTTCTTCTTGAACCCTAATCCAGTTGGTGGTCCCAGGGAAGGATATTGTTAGCCCTAATATTGTTTCGATGATGTCAATATATAATTGATGATAAAACATTGGTTTAATATTATTATCCCTTAATTTGGAAAGCATTAAAATCATATTTAATGTGTTTTTGTACTGATGGTCGATGCTACGGACGATGCTTGGATCGACCGTGGGGTATGACGGTTGATGTGTGGATCGACCACGGAAGGTGTTCTTGGGAAAATAGGTTGACGGTCGATGGACCGATCGACCGTGGCCTATGTAACTTGACTCAAAGGAGCGACGGTCGATCGGTGGATCGACCGTGGGAAGCGGTTTTCATAGCAGAGCCTGACGGACGGTGTCACGGTTGATTTGACGGTCGACCGTGAGGCTTGACGGACGATGTGTGGATCGACCGTGGCTCAAGAAGAACCTGGCGAACGATGTCACGGACGATGCGACGGTCGACCGTCAGCCCAGAAAAGAGCCGTTGCTGGAGAAGGAAATAGCCGTTGGGAGGCTATTTGGAGGGGTTTGAAGCTCAGCTATAAAAGGGAAAGGGCAGCAAACTTGCCAAGGATTTAGAGGGAGCTAAGGTGTGAGGACCTGTCCCTCTACCCCTGTGGCTCGTTGTAGACCGCAAGGGCAATTTGGTAAATTAAGCCTTGTTGGTTTGTTTCACACCCGTGTGTGCACACACTGGCCTTGTATGTGTTAGTGTTTGTTTAGAATGGTTAGGTGGACCCGGGATCGGAAGATCCCAGCTCGGGCGCGCGGAAGCTTGCCTTTGGGCAGCTGACGACCCTTGAGCGATCGATCGCTCCTCGGAACGATCGATCGGACTCGTGAGCGAGTCGGCGGGTTTTGACCCGCTCGGATCGATCCGACTTGGTGGTTGGATCGATCCAGCCTGTGTCGGATCGATCCGACTTGTTGGGATCGATCCAAGGAGCGATCGATCGCTCCTTGGAGCGACCGATCGGAATCACGTCGGTGGCTTTTTTCTGCTTCGCGAGGACGGCTGCCGTTGGCCGTCGCTCTCTCTTATCAGAAGGGGAGGAATTTCCCTCCCCTCCTTCGCCTTTTTCCCCCTTTCCCCGGCTGTCCCCTCCCCCCTTTCCTCCTTTTCTCCTTCCCCTCCTTCCTTCTTCTTCTTCTTCTCTTTTCTCCTTTCCCGAAGCTCTGTTTTCTCTCCTCTTACCGCCGGCGAGCTTCTTCTCTTCCGTTCTCCCTCCTCCGACCATCAAATTGGGTGTTCTAAGGCTCGTTGGATCCGTGGCAACGAGAGGAAGGCTCCTGGTGTGGTTTGGAGGATTCTTGGTGACTGGTTGCGAGGGATCAGCCGGGATTAGCGTTCTTCGGTAGGTTCTTCTACCTACTGTGTTCTTTAGTGGGTTTCTTTAGATCTAGCCGTTGGATCTTGTTGATCTTTGTCTTGTTGGATTCCTCATGCTTAGTAGAATTTCTGATATGAGTTTTATGATCTTTGGTTGAGATCTTAGTAAGTTTTATGCAAGATTAAGCTCGGATTCTCTGTTTTCTGCTGTTCTTGAAGAACAGCCGGCTTGCGGCGTGTTTTTCGGCCGGCACGTACATGATCTTGGGTTGTGATGAGAAGACGAGTTGTAGATCTTTGACTCTACTCTCTAACCCAACTGATTTCATAATTTTCCGATTTTCCAATGATTTGTTATGAATTGTTTGCTAGAGGGCTGCGTTGCAGCAATTAATTGATAAGTTAGTTTGATTAACGGTTTTGATTTGTGTTATTCCAAACTCCAACCGTTGGAACGTTTTCACCCAACGTGACCTCAACCTGAGGCAGCGACGCTGGATGGAGCTACTGGAGGACTACGACTTTGAGTTGCATTACCATCCTGGTAAGGCAAACGTCGTAGCAGACGCGCTGAGTAGACAAGTGAGAGACACCCGAGCAGCAGTTGCAGGATTGTCAGCGCGGCAGTGGCAGGCTCTAGAGACAGAGGGCCAGTTGGGGCTCGAGTTTGAGGATCGGGGATCCAGCAGCTTTCTCTATGCGGTACAGAGTATGCCATCAGTTCTTGCCAGAGTGTTAGAGGCACAGCACAGTGACCCAGAGCTCGAGGAGTTACGCACATCGACGGGCACGGAGAGCGCAGACGGGGACTGGACAGTATCATCAGACGGAGGGCTACGGTTTCGAGGCAGAGTGGCAGTTCCAGCAGATCCAGTTCTTCGAGACGACGTCCTGCGAGAGTTCCACCACTCTCGTTTTGCAGTTCATCTCGGCGGCACCAAGATGTACCAGGATCTTCGGCGACAGTTCTGGTGGCGCGGGATGAAGAGGGCAGTGGCGGAGTTCGTATCGCGCTGCCTTACCTGTCAGAAGGTCAAGGCAGAGCACCAGCGGACTCTGGGGTTACTTCAGCCGCTTCCACTAGCTGAGTGGAAGTGGGAGCACATCACGATGGACTTCGTGACCGGGCTACCGAGATCTCCTAGGGGGAATGACGCGATTTGGGTCATCGTTGATCGATTGACCAAATCGGCGCACTTCCTGCCTATGCGGGTGACAGACTCGACAGACAGGTTGGGCACCTTGTACGTCAGAGAGGTGGTCAGACTACACGGAGTTCCAGTTTCTATCGTGTCAGACCGTAACCCCAGGTTCACCAGCAGGTTCTGGCGAGACTTTCAGGAGGCAGTTGACACACTCCTGACTTTCAGTACGGCTTTCCATCCGCAGACAGATCGGCAGTCAGAGCGGACTATCCAGATCTTGGAGGACATGCTGAGAGCATGTGTCCTCAACACAGGAGGCAGCTGGGAGGAGCACGTTCCCTTGTTGGAGTTCGCCTACGACAACAGCTACCAGTCCAGTCTTGGAGTAGCACCTTTTGAGGCGTTGTACGGTAGGCCGTGTCGTTCCCCAGTGTGCTGGACAGAGGTTGGAGAGGCTTCACTCGCCAGTCCAGACATCGTCAGGCAGTCGTCAGAGAGGTCAATGCAGATCAGAGGCGACGACCGTTGGAGTTCACAGTCGGCGACCGAGTGTTTTTGCGAGCATCGCCGTACAGAGGTTCTGTCAGGTTTGGCAGAGGTGGTAAGTTGGCGCCGAGGTTTGTCGGGCCTTTCGAGATCTTAGAGAGGGTCGGCGAGGTAGCTTACCGCCTGGATCTTCCTCAGCACATGTCTGCTGTGCATCTGACTTTCCATGTGTCGATGCTGAGGAAGTATCACCCAGACCCGTCTCATGTCATCAGGGTGGATGACATTGAGCTTGAGGCAGATGCGAGCTTTGTTGAGCAGCCGGTTCGAGTACTTGACCGGAGGGATCAGGTCTTGCGGGGCAAGACGATTCCCTTGGTCAAGGTACTGTGGAGGCACAGAGGCACCGAGGAGATGACCTGGGAGCGCGAGGCGCGCATGCGGCAGGAGTTTCCGCAGTTGTTTTATCCTCGAGGTACTTCTTGTCCTGTCTTCTAGTGTAGCTGCTTTGTTGTTCCGAGCCCTACCCTTATCGAATCTCGGGACGAGATTTCCTTTAAGGGTATTAGGATGTGAGGACCTGTCCCTCTACCCCTGTGGCTCGTTGTAGACCGCAAGGGCAATTTGGTAAATTACGCCTTGTTGGTTTGTTTCACACCCGCGTGTGCATACACTGGCCTTGTATGTGTTAGTGTTTGTTTAGAATGGCTAGGTGGACCTGGGATCGGAAGATCCCAGCTCGGGCGCGCGGAAGCTTGCCTTTGGGCAGCTGACGACCCTTGACCGATCGATCGCTCCTCGGAACGATCGATCGGACTCGTGAGCGAGTCGGCGGGTTTTGACCCGCTCGGATCGATCCGACTTGGTGGTTGGATCGATCCAGCCTGTGTTGGATCGATCCGACTTGTTGGGATTGATCCGGGGCGCGAGCGATCGATCGCTCCTTGGAGCGACCGATCGGAATCGCGTCGGTGGCTTTTTTCTGCTTCGCGAGGACGGTCGCCGTTGGCCGTCGCTCTCTCTTGTCAGAAGGGGAGGACTTTCCCTCCACTCCTTCGCCTTTTTCCCCCTTTCCCCGGCTGTCCGCTCCCCCCTTTCCTCCTTTTCTCCTTGTCACACCCTGACCCAGAAAACCCATCCGAGCCGAGGCGTGAGGGGAAACCTACACTATTTATCTCCAAGTGACGCGATACAAAGCGGAATTAAAGATAAACTTAAACAAATGTATTCCAGAGGTGAAACATAAATTTAATTTACATAACATCAGTTGTACTATTCAACATTTGATACAAATCTTCCAATGAAAGAATATTATACAGTAATCCCAGAATTCCTCAAATATGTACATAACTTACAAAAATCTGTCAAAAGTACAACAATCGTCCTCCAGCAACCTCAAGCACCTCTGGATGTAGTCGCGCCACCAAAAGCTGATCCCGCCGGCTCTACTGAAGAAGAACTGGCGCCTGCACCTGCAAACGCAGCTCGGGTAGGAGTGAGCGATAAGCTCAGTAGGGTTCTACTCTACGGCATACTAAAAGGAGGAAAACAATAACAGTGTTGTCTCCCCGCTCAAGTCTAAGGAATGCCACGGGGTTCCACAACCCATGCCGACTACCCCAAGGATCCTACCCTTCTCAACCGACCACGCTGGGACACATTCTCCAAACACGCTGGGAGGAAACAGAGAACCAGAACCAGTAGGATCACCCTTACCCAGCAGGAAGCCACTGTCTGGGGACCATGTCAGAGGCACCGGCAACCATCCTTAGCACTTGGCCTTGGGAGACCAACACGACCTCTAAACCTCAAACATTAACCAGAGCCAACTATCGCCAATCCTCAATAACAAGAGATTCAGATTATACAATCACACCCTAATCCTGACTACCCAGCCGCGGTCCTAATTGCTAGATCCGAGCTACCCGAGAGCCTCGGATCGGCGATCAACCCATCGCCCGCCTAACCTCAGATGCCTCTAATGCAATCAAGATGCATGCAATGCTCAGGCACAGATAACAAGATATAAGCATGCAACAAGATGTCATTAATCATACAGGGCTAGGCATAGCCTACAGCTAGCCAAAGGGTAAGCATAGCAAAGGCCTCAAATACAGATAATCTATGCTAACCAAACAAAGATACTGAGCCAAGCATTGAACACAGATATATAATAGTCTTCAGTGCTCTCTTGCACCTGACAGACTAAGGTTCCACAGTTACCCCGCAGGTAACTGGCCACATTTATACAATAGCCCTCGACACTCGCCGGCAATAGGCTAAGGTTCCACAATTCCTCATTAACTAGCACTCATAGCTAGCTAATGGTTAAGCAACCCAATATAGCATTTAACTACTTATCAAACACGTATTAAATGCGATCAAAACCATAGATTCGTCCAAAAAGGAAAATACTCGAAACGATCCTCAAACCCGATAGACATCCTTTTAAAACTCTACAAAATTCACTTGGAAACCTCCCAACATGTTTAAAGATCAATCACGATTGAAAGCCATTCAAGAAGGACCAGAAAACCATGTTTAAGGGCCCACGGTCGATGTGACGGTAGATCCGACGGTCGACCGTGAGGCCACGGTCGATGTCACGGTCGATGCCACGGTCGACCGTGAGGCCAACACGAAGAAAACCATAGGGCGACGGTCGATCCGACGGTCGACCGTCAGGAAAAATCGGAAAAGCGAAGATCCCGCGGTCGATCCATGCATCGACCTTGGGAGGCTAAAATCCCGATAGAGCAAATCAATACTCGACGGTCGATACACCGATCGACCGTCGAGCCCCGAAAGGGCGTATCAACACTTGACGGTCGATGCACCGATCGACCGTCGAGCCTTAGGCAATTCATCAGAACAGTGCCGGAAATCCAATTTCTTGGATTTCAAGGATCAAATCTAGTTGGAAAACAATGAGATTTTGCAAGTAAGTGTAATTCTTGATGGGCAAACCAATGGTGCGAAGAAATCACATTTTTGACGGTTAAATCTCCAATCTATGTCAAAACGGGTGAAAACCGACAAAACGGCGATAATACGGAAATCAACCGTTAGAATACGGAAATCGCGAGTTAGGAATTCTTCAAACCATCTATAACACATGCACAATAAACTACACAACATTCTAGCAAGTATTCATACAGCGAAAAGGCATTAAACCTTATCTAGGAGAACCCGATCCTAAGATCGAGGTAAAAACACCTGCTTGAAGAGATAGGGCAGCTCCTCCACGCATCCCCCAACTCCGATCGCCGAAAGCCGCTCCTCAAAATCCACGCTCCGATGCCCTAGCACCCAGCCGCATGAGAGAGAAGAAAGAGAACGGCAGGAGAAGGAAAAGAAGGAAAGAAAGAGAAAGAAGGAGCTTAAATAGAAACCTGGAAATGATCACAGCCGTCCGATTCGATCTCTCCCGATCGAGCTCCGATCTTCCGATCGGAAGCGCCCTAAAGGTTCTAATCAAACACATACATCAATCAAAGGCCATGTGTGCAACGCGAGTGTGAAACTGACCATCAGGGAGCATATGTACCAAAATTCCACTGAGGTCAAAAGTAGCGATGCGATCAACCGATCGCATCCCAAGGCCAACCGGGCCAAACCACAAACCCAGACCCTCGACCTAACGCGGTCGGGCCGGGTTGGAGGTACGGGTCCTCACACTCCTTCCCCTCCTTCCTTCTTCTTCTTCTTCTCTTTTCTCCTCTCCCGAAGCTCTGTTTTCTCTCCTCTTATCGCCGGCGAGCTTCTTCTCTTCCGTTCTCCCTCCTCCGACCATCAAATTGGGTGTACTAAGGCTCATTGGTTCCGTGGCAACGAGAGGAAGGCTCCTGGTGTGGTTTGGAGGCTTGTTGGTGACTGGTTGCAAGGGATCAGTCGGGATTAGCGTTCTTTGGTAGGTTCTTCTACCTACTGTGTTTTTTAGTGGGTTTCTTTAGATCTAGCCGTTGGATCTTGTTGATCTTTGTCTTGTTGGATTCCTCATGCTTAGTGGAATTTCTGAAATGAGTTTTATGATCTTTGGTTGAGATCTTAGTAGGTTTTATGCATGATTAAGCTCGGATTCTCTGCTTTCTGCTGTTCTTGAAGAACAGCCGGCTTGCGGCGTGTTTTTTGGCCGGTACGTACATGATCTTGGGTTGTGATGAGAAGACTAGTTGTAGATCTTTGAATCTACTCTCTAACCCAACTGATTTCATAATTTTTCGATTTTCCTATGATTGGTTATGAATTGTTTGTTGGAGGGCTGCATTGCAGCAATTAATTGGCAAGTTAGTTTGATTAACGGTTTTGATTTGTGTTTTCCCGTTAATCCAACCGTTGGATGATTATAGATTTTGGATATGTTGATCCTGGTATATACACCTACTGATGGCTAAGTGGGATCTTGAATCCGACGTCGTTTGGACATCGGATCGACGGGATCAATTAGCCCCTAAGTAGAGGCTTTGAGAGTTTTGAATATAATATTATATTTCGGAATATAATATTATATTGTTTGTTGTTCATCATCGTTTTCAGGGTTGCTTCCGTTGCAGGAGTCCGCGGTTGACGGTCGCGGTACCGTCGTAATGCCGGGACCCGCTGCGGATCGGCTGGCAGCGGTTGGTAGTACCGCTGCAGCGATCCGGTCGACTTGTATGCTATCCTTGACATACTGTTGCATGCCTATCTCCTGTTTGTGTATGTCATAGCATGCATTGCTGTTTTGTGCATTAGTTGCATTGGTTAGGGCGTGGGTGATCCGTGGGTCACCGTCCCGAGGCTGGAAGCTCGGACTTAGCCCTAGGACCGGGGTTGGGTGGTTTGGACCCGGTTTGAATTGTGGTGTCCAGTCGATTCGATGATAGGCCTAGCGGACTGGTATACCTGTTGCTTGATGATGATTAGAGGTCGTATGGGCCTCAAGTCAGGTGTTGAGGGTGCCACCGGTGGCGGGTCTTGTTCTTTGGGGGGGCCGGGAGGGTTAGTTCGACCCAGGCAGTGTCTGTTCCTGCCAGTAGGGGATCAGTGTGGGCCCAGTCCGTGTTGGGTGATCGCAGCTGGCACCCTGCGACACTAGGAGTATCCAGGATGGGCCCAGTCCGTTGGGGTGACCATGGTTGGATATGCCTAGAGACATTGGTGAGGGGTTTTGGGACCCTTGTAGCACACTCGAGTCTGGCTTGAGGGCGACACTGTTGCGTTTCCCTCTTCCTTCTGTGTGTCATAGTGTAGATCCCTACTGAGCTTAGTGCTCACACCTACCCGGGCTGCGTTTTGCTGGTGTAGGCGTCAGTTCTTCCTCTGTGGCCCCTACCGGGCAGTTGGTCGGCGGTGCGGCGGCGCCTGGTGGACTTTGAGAGATTGCGATATTTTACTGCTTTTACCTTTTGTTAGTTAGTCTCCTATGGGAGTGATGTTGTATTCGAATCTTCCCCTCTCCGAGGATTGTATATTAAACACTTGGGTTTTGAATCTGTGGTTTGATGTTATTAAATGTTGTTTTAAATTGAGGGTGCTTTTGGTGAATTGCTAGGGAGACCAATAGGTTAGAGGGAACCCTCGCCGTCTTTTTCCGCCTTTTGTAGGTTCCGGTTCGCGTCGCCAGGCCCGGTTGGGCTTTCGCGGGTCGGGGCGCGGCATAAGGGATTATTGTAATCATATTCTAGCAAGTTTCTATCTCTTATTAGTGAGCTAAACCTTTGTAAAACTACTTCAAGTGTGAAGTAAACTTTGAGAGAAATATCCTAGAGAGATATTAGAGAGATTGTAAGGTTGTCAAGCATCCGTAAGCTTGGTGGACAACTTGTAAGAGGTTTTGCAAGTAGTGGAACCTCAAGGAGGCCCTTGAGTGAAGTGGACGTAGGCAAGGTTGGCCGAACCACTATAAAAATTCTGGTGCAATCTCTCTCACTCTCATCTCAAATCCCTTGCTTAAATACACTATCTGGTCTTATCTTTAGCAAGCATATGATTTAATTAGCCTCCTCCTATTTCGATTTCCTTAATTGATTTTATCGTATAAAGCCTAAGATAAACCCCCCTCTTAGAGCTTCAGATATGATAGCTATGGTTGTTTATTTAGCCCTAATACTAGAATATGAGTGGAAGCCCTGTTGAATCTAATGCCATGAGCTCGAGTGTTCATGTGCTCTTAGCTGTGCTTTTTTAGCTGCTCTACGTATCAGTGGAGTATAGACTTTGCACTCGGATCACCATTTTCTCTTTTGTGCCGATTATTGGATCAAATGATATGACATTGGGTGTGTTTCTTGTATTTTAATTTAGATCTTAGCTTGGGTAAAGTGCGCAAATCTTGTGCTGTGATCCGTGCTTTGAAATTTTATTTTGGTGTTCTCTAGCGTTATGCATGTCTTTGGATCTAATGGTATGCGTACAGGAAATTCTTGACGGTGTGTTGTTTTGGTATCTTTAGTTCACGATCAGTTGGCCTAAGCATCGGAGATGTATAGATCTGCGGATTATGATTGGTCTATTAGTCATCTTGCGATTAGCATTTGTGGATCTCTTATATTAGTCATCCAAGTTGGTAGAAAGTAGATCTACTACTCTGATCCATCATTTGAGCTAATATTGTAGGTTTTCTTCAATTAAGCGTCATCTAGATTAAACGCTTGGAGCTTGAATATTTGATAGCAGCTTCTAGTTGTCGCACCCTCATTCTTGTAGTATTGATTTATTATTAGCTGGACTGAGCATAGCTAGAGTGTAGATTTTGTACATCAATCTGCTAATTAGAGCTCTTGTTCTCTTCATTTTCCTAATCAATTTTTACAATCAGCTATGTTTTATTATGTTGACGTCAAAACTAGTGGTTCTATTAACCGACAAAAAAAGCAAGAAATGAGACCTCCATGTGAACTTTGCATGCTTATGTTAGAGAATCTAGCATATAATGAGGTACACGGAATACCTGTGCAGAAGCATTGTAGATCCTGCTTGCCTTACGAACTCCGATGCAGATCCACGCTCTCCTAGTCGTCGTGCCTCGATCTTGAACCTCGCTGTGTTGGAAGAAGCCTACTAGAGCATTCTCCACTCACACACTCCAAACCCTAGGATTCTAGATGGTAACCCTAGGAGAGAATAAGAGAGACGGCTATTATTATTAGAGCTTTGTTGTTAGGGTTTCACTCCTCTATTTATAGAGGTGTAGGAGGACCAATCCTATCTCAATTGGTTAGAGTCATGGCTAGTCTAATCACTTAGATAGACTAGAACCCAAATGCCCATGTGAACGCACCATTGGATTGGACTCTATGCAACATCTCCCACTTGTACACAGCGGGCATTGCATATTTCACCCAACAATCGTCTCTCATCCTATTCTTCCTTCATACAGGGAAATTGTGAGGACCTGCCCCTCTTTTTCCTTTGGCTTGTTTTTGACCTAAGGGCAATTTGGGAAATTGCTCCTTGGCGGTCGTTTCACACGGGGTGTGCACACACAGACCTTGTTTGGTGCTTGTGGTTGTTAGAAATGTTAGGAGGACCCGAGGTTGGGGGTTCTGGACTTGAGCTTGTGTCCCAGCCCAAGTTTGTCTTTCAGGGCTCAGAAGATCGATCACCTATGGGTGGAGATCGATCCTGTGGCTAGCAAGATCGATCCCGCATGCAAGGATGATCGATCATGCATGTGCCTGGAAGTCTTTGTCGGTGGCTTTCGAAGGACGGCCACCGCGGTGGCCGTCGCTTCCCCTGTCAGGGGAGGGGAGACTTTTGCTCCCCTCCTTTGCCTTTCCCGCGGTTTCTCCGGCTTTCCCCGGCCTTACCCCCTTCCCCTCCCCCTCCTTTCTTCCCCTCTTCTTCTTCTTTCCCGCGGATGCTCTGCTTCTTCCCCTGTTCCGACCGCCCCTTTCTCTCCTCCGTTCTTCCTCCTCCGGCCACCTCTCCTGGAGCTTGAAGGCTCGTTGGGTTCGTGGCGAGGTGAGGAAGATCCCTGGCTAGGCTTCGTGGATCGAAGCTGCTCTGAGGAGGTAGGGATCCCACTCCAATCTCCGGCTAGCTTTGAGGGTTTAAATCCGGGTTTTGTTCTTGATAGATCTCCTTGTGGAGATGTTGGTTTCCGGTTTTGAGGCCTTGAGTAGCCTCGTGGTACTCAGCTCTACCAACCCACCAAGTTTGGTGAGGTTTGGTTGTGTTTTCCGGCGGTTCTCCGGCCGGAAGCACGCCGGAACCCATCTTTGGGTGATCGATCCTTCTGGGAGGAAGGATCGGTCCTCTGGTGTGGGCTTGCTGCGCCCAGCACATGATTGATCTTCTTATGGGGGGAGATCGATCATGGGGCCTGGGTAAGCATGGTTACCCTTCGTCCCGAGAATGATCGATCCTCCTGGGAGGAGTGATCGATCTTCTTTGGCTCGTCAGCGAGGGAAGCTCACTGTTGCTTGGATGATCGATCCTTCCCTTGGTGAGGATCGATCCTTCAGCAACAGAGAGGGTTTTCAAGAGTTTTGCCCGCGGGGCTTCGCATGTATGTGGTTTTTACGGTTTTTACCCTCGGGGTTGATCCTGTATTGAATCATGCTTTGAATGTTACTGCTTTGTGGTGAACCGAGGGAGTCATGACCCTCGGGAGTGTTTAGTATAAGTGGGCCGAAGGTGTGCCCTTGCTATGCTGTTTGTTACTGCTTTACATATTCTTATCCTGCCTTGCTTTCTGAGCATTAGACATGCTAGGTTAGACTGGGTGGGGTTGACCCGTGGACTCCGGTGATCAATGACTAAGTGGTTGACGCCGTTACCCCGGTAAGGGTGTCCTACAAGTATCGTCCGGCCCACCCTGTGTCAAGGACCGTCGGAGGTAGCCCAGTCCTTGAGCATTGGCTATCGGAGGGACGTAGGTTGGACAGGAACCCTGGGGGGGGAGGACATCGATGGGATCGATGGACTCCCTGGCTAGGTTTAGTCTTGGGTCAGGAGTTAGGGGTCCTGTTGGCTCTGTGGCTTGGAGTACTGAGAGATGGTAGTCCTAACCTCGGTCGTTTCGCCAAGTGTGGAGATCCCGCTTGGGGAAGGGTGTCCTACCAGTAGCGTCATGTCCACCCTGTGTCAGGGATTGTCGGAGTTGCCCACCCATGAGCAGTGGTTGTCGGAGGGGCGTACTTGGGACAGGAATCCTTCGGGTTAGTGACGGGATTTATGGGGTCCTTGGCAAGCCTCGGTACTTGGCCTCAGAGTGGTTCGTTGGGTTTGCCTTCTTAGCGAGGGTGGTAGAGTGGGGTCATGCTGAGCTGTTGCTCATGCCTACCTGGACTGTGTTTGTTGCAGGTGCAGGTGGCCGCTCTGTTCCCGTGTTGCCCCCGCGGCCGTCTCGTGGCAGTGCGCCGGATCCTGACCATGTCTGAGGGTCAGGATGGTTTTGTTTGCGCCTTCGCGGAGACCCCGGTGGGTGTTGTAGTTTCTTTTTGGGGACTGTTGATCCCTTGTAGCTTGTTGTACTAAACTCTGTTTAACGCTATTAGTACCGTTTTGTAATAGTTGTTAATAGATGTTGTAGTAGTTTGCTTCCGCTTGTGCCTGTTGGCAGCTGTTTTCGCCAGCTGGCCGTAGTCTCAACTGTTTCCGCCAGTTGAGGCTGTAGTTGTAGGTTTTTCCCCCTCGCGGTCCCGGCCCGGGTGCGCCCTGCGGGTCGGGGCGCGACAGAAATGGAGCGTGCGACCGCGCGAGAACAAGTACCAACGAAGGGTGTCATATCAAGCTACCATCACACCAACATAACACCACTTTTAAAATCTCATGTATACCCCAAATCATCTTAACCACACCAGATCATTGCATCTCTGATCCCTCATGTAACTATTACTGAGCCATGCAAGATCTCTTTATGCATTTGTACTCATAATCATACATGGGAACTATTCCCAACATGATTGCTCAGGCTATGAACCACAAATCATTAGCGTGATATCGAATGATTTTTCCTTGGAAACTCATGCCAATTCATCTAAACCTGATTGCTTTCCTAGACATGCTTCGATGAACCGTATTTTCTCCTTATCCTTGGATAACATGCTAAAGTAGCAACATCAAGCTTCAACTACTTGACATAGTCCCTAGTCCCGAAGGGTACAAGTATTGGACTTAGAGTCCAATAAGGGCTCACACAGTGACGAAACAGGGATCTATTCAGTCACTTCCCTTTTATGGTCGATCTCTAGCACATACAGTATGATATGTATGCTATAGCAGAGCTCCCACTACGGATCTGTCACACACAACACCATACAGATCTTAGTCTAGTCGCTTTTCATAGTGGCTAACTTGAGCATCTCGAGACAATTGGTACTCAACCAATTTCTCAAGTATCTCACATCCGGCTTTGTACAGGCTTCATGGAGATGTGGATATACTCCATGTTCGACTTGATCAGTCTCATCTTAGACTTACTAAGGCGACATCCAAAAATAACCCTCAAGCTTATTCAACACTAAACGGGATCTCTCTCCAAGTGGTACTTAGTGATCTTATTGTCTCATCCTGCCTGCACTCAGCATCAGGGCGATCGCCTGTATGAGAGGGCCGATCATTAGCCTGGTGACAACTCTTAAAAAAAATATGTGCACAAAAATCTTTACAAATTTTGCAAGAAGAAAACTAATTTCATCAAATTTGAATACGGTGTCCAAGATACATAAGTACGTCAAATCCTATGCAATCCCAAACCCCTCATATGCCTATGAAATGCATCTCGAGCGATGGGTTTGGTCAATGGATCAACGAGCATATCGCTTGTGGAAACATACTTTAGGATCACCTGGCCTTGCGCAATCATATCACGTATACGGGTGGCAAAACGGGTAAACGGGTCGACGGGTCGGGTTCGGGTCGGGTTGAGGTCCATTATCCCGACCCAAAAGGCCAACCCGAACCCGACCCGTTTATTAAACGGGTCGATTTTATCAACCCGAACCCGACCCATTTTTAAACGGGTCAACCCGACCCGACCCGTCTAACCCGTTTATTAAACGGGTCGGGTCGGGTTTGGCGGGTTAAATGATAAAATTAAAGAGAGAGAGAGGTTTGGCGGGTCACGGGTTAGGCGGGTTAAACGGGTCACTAACGGGTCAAACGGGTCACGGGTCGGGTTTGGGTCACTAAACAGGTCACTAACGGGTCACGGGTCCGGTCGGGTCGGGTTCAGGTCACGGGTCACGGGTTAGGCGGGTTAGCCTCCTTAACCCGAACCCGACCCAGTTTTTGGCGGATCAGTGGCGGGTCGACCCGTTTTCGACCCGTACCCAAATACCCTAAACCCAAACCCGTGAAATTCGGGTCGGGTCGGGTCGGGTTCGCGGGTTACGGGTCAAATTGCCACCCCTAATCACGTATGAAGTGATAGAGGGTATCAATGTACTTCAGATCCTTCGAATAAGCTATAGCAGCAGTGCTATCACAATGAATCACTATAGGTTCATTTAGATGCCTTGTCACATGCAAGCTCTGCAAGAATCTCCTCAACCATGTGGCCTCTTGGACAGCAGCAGTGCAAGCCACATACTCAGACTCCATAGTATATAAGGAGATACACTGTTGCTTCTTGCTACACCATGTAATGGCTCCTCCTCCCAAGATAAAAGTGTAACCCAAGACGGATTTTCTATCATCTCTGTCTGCAGAACCATCTGCATCACTATATCCGGTCAACTTGAGATTGCCACCATGGTAACAAAAAGCAAAGTTTGCAGTCCCTTGCAAGTATCGAAAAATTCTTTTAACTATAGCCCAATGTGCAACTCCAGGACTACTTTGATATCGGCTGACCAAGCCTACGACAAAAGAAATGTCTGGTCGAGTACACAACATAGTGTACATCTGATTACTGACTGCACTCGCATAGGGAACATTTGCCATTTGCCTCCTCTCTTCTTCAGTTTTAGGGCTTTGCCCAACGGTAAGAATTTGACCCTTCTCTATAGGAGTATCAACAGGTCTTGAATTGTGCATATGAAATCGTTCTAATATTCTTTTAATATAAGTTTCCTGAGACAAACCAAGGAACTTTTTAAAACGATCCCCAGAGATCTTAACTCCAAGCACATAATCAGCTTGACCCATGTCCTTCATCTCAAATGTGGAGGACAACCACTTCTGAGTGGTTTGAATCAACTCCATGTCATTCCCAGCTAATAAGATGTCGTCAATGTATAAAGAAAGAATAAGAAACTTATTTCCAACTTTCTTGATATACACACAATGATCCTCTTTAGTCATCTTAAAGCCCACGGAGAAATGGCTCGATGAAACCGATGATACCATTGTCTAGATGATTGTTTCAGGCCATAAATGTAGCGTTTCAAGCGACATACCTTGTGATCTCCTTCCTGGACCTGAAACCCTAATGGTTGATCCATATAGATCTCTTCGTCTAGTTCTCCATTGAGAAATGCTGTTTTTACATCCATTTGAAACAATTCCAAAATCTCTCTTCATAGTCTACGCCCTCCTTTTCGGTATAACCTTTCGCCATGAGTCGGACCTTATATTTGTCAATCGATCCATCAGCCTTGCGCTTGATTTTTAAGACCCATTTGTTGCCAATGGCCTTGTGTAGCGCCCCGACCCGCGAAAGCCCAACCGGGCCGGGCGACGCGAACCGGAACCTAACCAACGCGGAAAAAGAACGACGAGGGTTCCCTCTAACCTATTGGTCTCCCTAGCAATTCACCAAAAGCACCCTCTATTAAAACACAATATTATGAATAGCCAAATCTCGAACCATAGATTTAAAACTCAAAGTGTTAATATACATATCCTCGGAGAGGGGAAGATTCAAATACAACATTACTCCCGTAGGAGACTATCTAACTTAGGGTATAAAAGCAATAAACGATCACCACCTCTCAAGCCCACCTGGCGCCGCCGCACCGCCAACCAACTGCCCGGTAGGGGCCACAGAAGAAGAACTGCCGCCTGCACCTGCAAACGCAGCCCGGGTAGGTGTGAGCACTAAGCTCAGTAGGGATCTACACTACGACACACAGAAGGAAGAGGGAAACGCAAGAGTGTCGCCCTCGAGTAGGATCTGGGTGTATACAGGGGTCCCATAACCCCACCGCGTGTCCCTGGTGCCCAGGAGCGGCACACAGTAAGCTCAACAAACACTGCTGACTCACATGCAGGTAACCGGCACTGCAGGCGGGAAATGGCACCGCTGAGGGGGCCGTTTCCACCACTCAAGAGTCGACACAGTGGAACACCGGCTACACCTCAGCCTCCGACTCGAGTCCGACACGACCTCTACAATCATCAAGCCACAAGTGTACCAGTCATCTAAGCCTATCATTGAATCGACTGGACACCACAATTCAAACCGGGTCCAAACTACCCAACCCCGGTCCTAGGGCTAAGTCCGAGCTTCCAGCCTCGGGACGGCGACTCAGAGATCACCCACGCCCTAACCAATGCAACTAATGCACAATCAACAATGCATGCTATGACATACACAAACAGGAGATAGGCATGCAACAGTATGGCAAATATCATATAAGTCAACCGGATCGCTGCAGCGGTACCACCAACCGCTGCCAGCCGATCCGCAGCGGGTCCCGGCATTACGACGGTACCACGACGGTCAACCGCGGACTCCTGCAACGGGAAGCAACCCCGAAAACCGCTGATGAACAGTAGAAATATAATATTATAATTCGGCATATAATATTATATTTTAAAACACCAAATGTTCTCTACTAGGGGCTATTTGATCTGGTCGATCCGACGTCCAAACGACGTCGGATTCAAGATCCAACTTAGCCACCAGTAGAGCTACATGTATGGATCAACATATCCAAAAGCTAGAATCATCCAACAGTTGGATTAACGGGAAAACGCTAATGAAAACCACTAATCAAAACTAACTTTCTAATTAATTGCTGCAACGCAGCCCTCCAGCAAACAATTCATAAGAAATCGTAGAAAAATTGGAAAAATACGAAACAAGATGGAATGGAAAGCTAACGAAGAGATCTACAACTCTTATGTTTATCAAAAGCCATGATCAACTACGCGTCGGCCGGAAAACACGCCGCAAGCCGGCTGTTCTTCAAGAACAGCAGAAAAACAGAGAATCCGAGCTTAATCATGAAATAAACCTACTCAAATCTCAACTGATTGACACGAAACTTAGATCAGTTATTCTACTAGGTAACATGCATCTAATAACAATAAGATCAACAGATCCAACGGCTGGATCACGCGAAAGCCACTTAAGAACACATGTAGGTAGAAGAACCTACCCAACAGCGCATTCCCGGTTGATCCCTCGCAAACCAGCCATCAACACGACCTCAAACCACCTCAGCAACCTTCCTCTCGTCTCCACGAATCCAACAAGCTTTAGAGCACCCAATTTGGTGGTCGGAGGAGGGAGAACGGAAGAGAAGAGCTCGCCGGCGGAGAAGAGAAGAAACAGAGCACCGCGGGAAGAAGAGAAAGAAAAGAAGAAGAAGAGAAGAGAAGAGAGGGAAGAAGAAGAAGGGAAAGCTCGGGGGAAAGCCAGGAAATCCAGAGGAAAGCCTGGGGGAGGGGAGGGAAAGTCCTCCCTCCCCTGACAGGGGAAAACGACGGTCGGCTTCGTCATCGCGGAAGAGAAGAAAAGCCACCGACTGTTTGATCACGAGTCCGATCGATCGCTCCTACGAGCGATCGATCGCTCCCGAGCCGCAAACAGCCCCAAAACCTTCTGCACTAAGCGATCGATCTCCAAAGCATGTCAGATCGATCTGGCTAGCAAGGCCAGATCGATCTCATTAGCAATCCAGATCGATCTCCTTCGCCCAGAAAGGCAAACTTGGGCTAAAACACAAGCCCAAGCTCAGATCTTCCGATCTCGGGTTCACCTAGCCATTCTAACAAACACGAACACAGACAAGGTCAGTGTGTGCACACGCGAGTGTGAAACAAACCAACAAGGCGCAATTTACCAAATTGCCCTTGTGGTCCAAGAAACAATACGATCGACCGGATCGCGCGCTCGACGCGAAACAAACCAACGAGCCACGGGCCCGACCCAACCGGTCGACCCAGGAGTAGAGGGACGGGTCCTCACATCTTAATACCCTTAAAGGAAATCTCGTCCCGAGATTCGATACGGGTAGGGCTCGGAAAAGAAAACAACGCCTATTAGGATACTACAAAGCGGTAAAGGGTACCTGCTGATGTGACGTTGGTGCTGAAGCCAACCCGGCCGCCTCTACTGGCCTCCACTGCCACTGCCACGGCCTCCGCCTCGCAGCGTCGTGCACTCCCGGCGAAAGTGACCCGGCTGGCCACACTGATAGCACAAACGCGGCACTGGGCCTGCCTGCATCCTGTCCCGCCTGGTCCACGCTCTCCGGTAATGCCCCAGTTGCCCGCACTCAAAGCACGTCACAGGTCTCTGCTCTGCCTGCTGGATCTGACCACACCCTGCGAACGCCTCCTGCTGAGGCTCCTCCTCCGGAAACCGCTCGTCCGGATCATCCTCCGCGAACTCCTCCTCTGCCTCCGAGAGGAGCTGGTCCTCGTCGACTCACCGACTGACTGCTCCAGCTGCTCATCCTCTGAGAACTGCTGATCGGGATCATCCTCGTCATTCGCCACCTCCTCTGCCCCTGGACTGTCTCCATCGACGTCCTCTGGCTGGTGCTGATAGGGCTGATGGCGTCGTGAACGGGCCTCCCCCCGCCACGGTCCTACTCCACCTAGAGCCTGCTGCGACTGGCCGGCGCGCCCTAACCTCGAGGGGAACACTGGTGGAACTGCCCTAGGCCCTGCCTCCAGCAGTACGGCCTCCACTGACAAGGCACAGTTCACCACCTCCCTGAGAGCGCTTGCAAACCGCGCCGCCATCAGAAGCCTGATGTCGGGCCGTAGCCCCCACTGAAACTGCCGCGCTCTGGCGAGAGGATCGCTCGCCACTGGACCGGCGAACCTGACGAGCGTGGTGAACCTAGCTGCATACTGAGCCACTGACTGCGTACCCTGGGAGATGCTGAGGTACTCCCGAACCAAGGCCTGAAGCGCACTCTGAGGGAAGTACGCGTCGAGAAAAGATGAACGGAACGTGTCCCACGAGGGGTCACTCCCGTTCCTAACGGTCAAGACAGCACTCCATCAGTCCAAAGCGTCCCCGTCGAGCTGGAACACCGCCAGTCTGACCCGAACCCGGTCATCCTGGATGAACAAGGCGTCGAGGACACGACTGACTCCTCTCAGCCAGTCGTCCGCTACTGCCGGATCACCCTCAGCACCACTGAACCTGGGCGGGTTCAGCTCCTGGAAGGTGATCACCGCTGCCGTCACAGCGCGTTCGCTAAGTGGCGGAAGAACCCTCTCGGTGAAAAGAGAGGCGTTTTCCCCCACCGCGAACTCAACACTCGTCTCTGGTGCTGGTGCAGAGTCTCGGGGCAAAGCTGTCGCGGCTACTGGAGCCTGTCGGGTGGTGCGCTACACACGCGACCGGCCACGACTCACAACGGAACGACGTACCCAACTCCTCGGCATCTGCACCCCCACCAGAAACAACAAGCATCCACTTGTTCGAAACCCAAGACAAAGCAGCACAACATAAAGCGAAAAGCATAACACATCACAGAAGAGCATGCACGGATGTTCTAGACATAGAACTAACCCATTCCACGCTCAATCTCAACCGAAACCTGATCCTAAACCATGGGATCTACAACCTATGCTCTGATACCAAGCTGTCGCGCCCTGACCCGCGAAAGCCCAACCGGGCCGGGCGACGCGAACCGGAACCTAACCAACGCGGAAAAAGAACGACGAGGGTTCCCTCTAACCTATTGGTCTCCCTAGCAATTCACCAAAAGCACCCTCTATTAAAACACAATATTATGAATAGCCAAATCTCAAACCACAGATTTAAAACTCAAAGTGTTAATATACATATCCTCGGAGAGGGGACAAATCAAATACAACATTACTCCCGAAGGAGACTATCTAACTTAGGGTATAAAAGCAATAAACGATCACCACCTCTCAAGCCCACCTGGCGCCGCCGCACCGCCAACCAACTGCCCGGTAGGGGCCACAGAAGAAGAACTGCCGCCTGCACCTGCAAACGCAGCCCGGGTAGGTGTGAGCACTAAGCTCAGTAGGGATCTACACTACGACACACAGAAGGAAGAGGGAAACGCAAGAGTGTCGCCCTCGAGTAGGATCTGGGTGTATACAGGGGTCCCATAACCCCACCGCGTGTCCCTGGTGCCCAGGAGCGGCACACAGTAAGCTCAACAAACACTGCTGACTCACATGCAGGTAACCGGCACTGCAGGCGGGAAATGGCACCGCTGAGGGGGCCGTTTCCACCACTCAAGAGTCGACACAGTGTAACACCGGCTACACCTCAGCCTCCGACTCGAGGCCGACACGACCTCTAAAATCATCAAGCCACAAGTGTACCAGTCATCTAAGCCTATCATTGAATCGACTGGACACCACAATTCAAACCGGGTCCAAACTACCCAACCCCGGTCCTAGGGCTAAGTCCGAGCTTCCAGCCTCGGGACGGCGACCCAGAGATCACCCACGCCCTAACCAATGCAACTAATGCACAATCAACAATGCATGCTATGACATACACAAACAGGAGATAGGCATGCAACAGTATGGCAAATATCATATAAGTCAACCGGATCGCTGCAGCGGTACCACCAACCGCTGCCAGCCGATCCGCAGCGGGTCCCGGCATTACGACGGTACCACGACGGTCAACCGCGGACTCCTGCAACGGGAAGCAACCCCGAAAACCGCTGATGAACAGTAGAAATATAATATTATAATTCGGCATATAATATTATATTTTAAAACACCAAATGTTCTCTACTATGGGCTATTTGATTTGGTCGATCCAACGTCCAAACGACGTCGGATTCAAGATCCAACTTAGCCACCAGTAGAGCTACATGTATGGATCAACATATCCAAACGCTAGATTCACCCAACGGTCGGATTAACGGGAAAACACTAATGAAAACCACTAATCAAAACTAACTTTCTAATTAATTGCTGCAACGCAGCCCTCCAGCAAACAATTCATAAGAAATCGTAGAAAAATCGGAAAAATACGAAACAAGATGGAATGGAAAGCAAACGAAGGGATCTACAACTCTTATGTTTATCAAAAGCCAAGACCAACTATACATCGGCCGGAAAACACGCCGCAAGCCGGCTGTTCTTCAAGAACAGTAGCAAAATAGAGAATCCGAGCTTAATCATGAAATAAACCTACTCAAATCTCAACTGATTAATACGAAACTTAGATCAGTTATTCTACTAGGCAACATGCATCTAATAACAAGAAGATCAACAGATCCAACGGCTGGATCACACGAAACCCACTTAAGAACACATGTAGGTAGAAGAACTTACCCAACAGCGCATTCCCGGTTGATCCCTCGCAAACCAGCCACCAACACGACCTCAAACCACCTCAGCAACCTTCCTCTCGTGTCCACGAATCCAACAAGCTTTAGAACACCCAATTTGGTGGTCGGAGGAGGGAGAACGGAAGAGAAGAGCTCGCCGGCGGAGAAGAGAAGAAACAGAGCACCGCGGGAAGAAGAGAAAGAAAAGAAGAAGAAGAGAAGAGAAGAGAGGGAAGAAGAAGAAGGGAAAGCTCGGGGGAAAGCCAGGAAATCCGGAGGAAAGCCTGGGGGAGGGGAGGGAAAGTCCTCCCTCCCCTGACAGGGGAAAACGATGGTCGGCTTCGTCATCGCGGAAGAGAAGAAAAGCCACCGACTGTTTGATCACGAGTCCGATCGATCGCTCCTACGAGCGATCGATCGCTCCTACGAGCGATCGATCGCTCCCGAGCCGCAAACAGCCCCAAAACCTTCTGCACTAAGCGATCGATCTCCAAAGCATGTCAGATCGATCTGGCTAGCAAGGCCAGATCGATCTCATTAGCAATCCAGATCGATCTCCTTCGCCCAGAAAGGCAAACTTGGGCTAAAACACAAGCCCAAGCTCAGATCTTCCGATCTCGGGTTCACCTAGCCATTCTAACAAACACGAACACAGACAAGGTCAGTGTGTGCACACGCGAGTGTGAAACAAACCAACAAGGCGTAATTTACCAAATTGCCCTTGTGGTCCAAGAAACAATACGATCCACCGGATCGCGCGCTCGACGCGAAACAAAGCAACGAGCCACGGGCCCGACCCAACCGGTCGACCCAGGAGTAGAGGGACGGGTCCTCACATCTTGCGTCTCCCATACATCATTCTTAGCGATTGAGCTCATTTCATCCTCCATTGCGGCACACCATTTTCCAGCATTTGGTGAAATGAAAGCTTCCTTATAAGAAGCGGGCTCATCAGCATCCACATGTACGCTTATGAAAGACTCACTTTCAATATCGAAGCGACGACGAGGAACTATTCCTCGTTGGCTTCTATGTGGTTGTAGATCCTGAGAGTCTCCTGGTGGTACACTCCCACTGGGTAAAAGATCACTCCCACTATCTCTGGCATATATATGCTGAGGTTCTATTTCCTCATCATACCTTTGGGACGTCGATGCGTCACAATGAGATTCCTCTAACTCATAGTGTCACGCCCCGACCCACGTAGGCCCAACCGGGCCGGGCAACGCGAACCGGAACCTAACCTACTACGAAAATTTTGGCGAGGTTTCCCTCTAATCGTAGTGGTTACCCTAGCAATTCATAATCATCCTGTATTATACAATCTTTCACAAACCTCAAAGACTAAACTGGAATAAATACAAGTCCTCAAAACAGGGAAATTATACATTTATCACTCCCGTAGGAGACTATCTATAACAAAAGGTAGAACAGAGATCGCCGCTCCTCAAGCACCGCCAGACACCACCACGTCAGCAAACACCGGCCCGGTAGGGGCGACAGAAGAAGAGCTAGCGCCAGCACCTTCAAAACGTAGCCCGAGTAGGAGTGAGCACTAAACTCAGCAGGGACACTACACTACGACACTCACAAGGGAGGGAACACAACAATGCCGCCTCCAAGTTTACCCTAGGAGTATACAAGGGTCCCATAACCCTACCGGAAGTCTATGAACGCAGGCCCAAAACACTGCATACTCTCAACAGGACACAGAACACTGTTTAGCAGGCACTCCTCCTCCCAAGAGTTTAAGAACACCGGACTCCGGCTACACCGCAGATACAACTTGAAGTCGACACGACCTCTAAACATCAAACAACATGTATTCATGTCATCTAACCCTATCATCTAAATCGACTGAATACTACAAATCGAGTCATGGACCAAGCTATCCGCAACGGTCCTAGAGCTAGATCCGGACTACCCGAAAGCCCCGGATCGGCGGTCAACCCACCGCCAGCGTCCTACTCTTATGCAGCTAATGCACAACACAATGCATGATATGCGCACACGCAGGGTAATACAGATAAACATGCAACAGTATGTGGTGTTATAAATAACAAGGTCTGGGCACGGCACCCTGCCGGCCCGGGGTGGTGAACAGGTAAGTAAGGTCTAGGAGCTGCTAAAGTGGTACCCCCACCAATTGCCAGCAGTCCACCACAACACCTGCATCGGGAAGCATCCCCGCAAACAACAGCTCGCAGTTATCACAGATAAAGCCCTCGACGCAGGCCGGCATGCAAGGCTAAGGAAAGTTGTAGGGCTACCCGCCCGTTTATTCTAAACATCCCGGGAGTCATCACTCCCCCGGTTCACCATTGCCCCTATTATAGGGCTAACATGCTTAAACATATGTACAAGGTATAAAGCGGTAAGGAAAACCGGCATACCAAGCCCCGTGGGCAAAAGCCATGAAAAATCCTCTTTGCTTCTAAAGGATTGATTTTTTCCTAAGAAGAGATCAATCTTTTAAGTAACAGTGAGCCTTCCCTCATTGTCGAGCTAAAGAAGATCGATCCTTCCTCCCAGGAAGATCGATCTTTCTCGAGACAGAGGGCACCCTTCTTGTCGCGCCAAGAAAGATCGATCCTTCCTCCCAGGAAGATCGATCTTCCTCGTGACGCAGGGTAACCATGCTACCCAAGACCAAGGAGCGATCTTCTCCAAGCAGAGGATCGATCCTTCATCGGGTGCAGCATGACCAACCCAGAGGGATCGATCCTTCCTCCAAAAGGATCGATCCGGATGGGTTCTCCAGCGACCGGACGAAGAGAAATACAGCCGGAAAACGCTACCAAACCCCCTAAAACTCTGCGATCTGATAGATCAAGGGACCACGAGTCCAAAACCGGTAAAATCACGGGAAACAAACATATATTTCTACCGATCTAAGCATAAGAACACATCACGAACCGGAAAAACCCAAAAACCCGAAAAGATGTAGGTAGGAATCCCTACCTAAGCAATAACAGCTTCAATCCTAGCTGCTAGGCCTTGGATCTTCCTTAAACTCCTTCAAAATCGGCAGATTTGAGCTCCAGATCCACGGATTTCAAAAGGATTCAAGCAAATCCGCCGAGTCCACTTTATAGGCGGACGAACCGACCTATGATGGATCGATCTCTTCTCAAAAGAGATCGATCTCTCATGACGAACTCAGCTTGACTTTCTGGCACAAGAAGATCGATCTCTTAGCTAGAGAAGATCGATCCGATTTGTCCAAAAAGCTAGACTTGGGCAAGAACTCAAGCCCAAGCCTGGATCTTTCGATCCCGGGTCCCACTAACCATTCTAGTCAAACATGTACACAACCATGGTCAGTGTGTGCACACGCCGGTGTGAAACAAGCCGACAAGGCGCAATTTACCAAATTACCCTTGCGGTCCACAGCGAGCCACAGGAGTAGAGGGACGGGTCCTCACACATAGAGTTGGAGATCCTTTATCATTTCACCAATGCTTGGAAAATCACCTTCTAGGAAATCCACATTTTGCGATTCTATCTCGGTAATCCCGCCATCTGGGTGTTCATCGTACATAACGTATCCTTTTGAGTGCTTTGAGTATCTAATAAAAACACATAGGACCCAATTTTCCATATCTATGGGATGGATTGTGAATATACCCATAAGCTCCCCATGGACGCAAATTATCCATGTTAGGCTTTCTGTCATTCCACAACACATATGGAGTGATTGGGACTGACTTTGAAGTCACTCAGTTAAGGATGTAGGCTGCAGTCAACAAAGCATCTCCCCAAAAACTAATCCGGAGATTAGCTTACGCCATCATCGACCTAACCATGTCTAGGAGGGTACGATTTCTTCTCTCTGCAAAACCATTTTGTTGTGGAGTGCCAGGAATCATCAACTGTCTTCCTATCCCTTTCTTCTCACATAGATATCTGAACTGATCAGATAAATATTCTCGGTCTCTATTTGTACAGAGAACTCTCAAGTTCCTATTCTTTTGATTCTCAAACTCTGCCAAAAAGCGTTTGAAACAATCCAAAGCTTCTGAGCGATGAGACAACAGATATACAAAGTTGAATCTGGAGAAGTCATCAACAAATGTTATGAAATAGGAAGCTCCATGACGTGCTTTAACATTCATTGGACCATAAATATCCGAGTGAATTAGCTCAAGAGTAGCTCAAGAGGATGTGAGGCCCTAGTAGCCTTATCAAAAGGCTTTCTACTAGCTTTACCTGCCAGACAAGGCTCACATGTAGGTAGGCTCACTTTGGCGAGAGAGCGCAAAAACCCTTCTCTAGCCAACCCAGCTAACCTTTCTTGACCTCTGTGACCAAGTCTTGCATGCCATTTTATAGATTCGGATTCCATATAAGAAGAAGAAGAGGTAATAAAAATAGAGTTATTATTCAAATGATGATCCAGGTCCAACATAAAGAAACTACTCTCCAAATATCCATCACCATAAAGGGTTTGACCTAGCTAAATGGACAAACAGACGTCCTCAAAATGAAAAGAAAATCCTAATTGCAGCAAAGCTAGAACAGAAAGCAGATTACATCGAATGGTGGGTGCATGAAACACATCATGTAGAAGCAAAGTATGCCCAGAACGCATCTTGAGTTGGTAAGTGCCAACTCCTAAGACATTTTCTTGCGCTCCATTACTCATCATCATGCAATGTCTACCCACTGGGACTCGATGATAATCTACATATCTGGCTCGATCTCTGGCTACATGCTTGGTTGCTCCTGAGTCTACAATCCAACCAAGGAGAGTGTGAGCAACAGAGACATGTCAACAAACAAATGTCTGCAGAGATCCAGGGTTAGGACTTACCTTCTTCTACTTAGGACATTCCTTAGCGAAGTGACCCATGTTACCACAATTATAGCACTTGAGCTTGGATTTATCTCTTTTACCATGTTTTCCTCGGTGATGCTTAGCTGCTCTCTGTCATCATGTGGCTCGACAGCTTGAGCTTTTCCGCGTCCAGCTCTTTTCTGTTGTCCCTTGCATTTGGCCTTGTAGCCCTTGCATTGTCCAGCATGAGCAACGAATGCAGCCCCGCGGTCCGTGTCAACGCGCTTCGCTTCTAGCTCAAGGTGCCGGGATATGTCATCAAAATTCTTGATCCCTTGATTGTGTGTTAGCACTAATTTTACATGGCCCCCATATGGGCTCAAGAAGGGATGTGATGACTGCCAGAACCTGCTGCTCATCGGTGAGATCAATGCCAGCTGCCTTCATCTCTCTGATCATGGCAGACATAGTTCTAAGATGCTCAGCCTAGTAGCCAAGGTGCCCCCAAACTTCAGATGCAGTTGATCCCACATTTCCTTGGCAGTCGGAGAGTTCTCAAACTCTTCCATCAGGTCATCGTGCATGCAGCTCAGTAACATAAAGCGCGCACTTCTGTCCCTTTTGAACCAATCAACATAAGCTTGTTGGTCATTGCGGTGTTGGCCAGTGTTCCCTTCTTCAGGTGCAGTCATAACATTGGTCAAGTGATCGAGCAACTCTTGCTCATTGAGGATGTACTTCTACTTTCAAGTACCAACCCAAACCTTCTGCTAATCCAAATCCTGGGTACCCTCCACATTATCTGCAGAATACACCTCAGCCTTCTCCTGCTGAACCATCTAATGAACCCACTTTGACTTTTATCATGAGTACACATTTGGAGATGAGGGGTGATATCAATAGGGACATATCATCTATGAAGGAAGAAATGACGACCTTCAAAGGTGATGTCTCCTTGTTGAAAAACAACTTATCTTCAACGATTCAATCCGTGTCATAATTAGAGAAACGAGTTGGGCAATTATCTAATAACATGGCTAAAAGAGAGGATTGACATTTGCCAAGTCAATCTGTCACCAACCCGAGAGGCCAACACTATATAGAAAGCCAAAACATCGAGAGTGCCAAAGCCGTTGTAACCCTTAGAAGTGGCAAAACAGTGGATAATCAAATAGGTGAACCAGTCAGTCTGGACGATCAAACACCCGATCCGATGATCAATCATCCATCCCAAGATGCTTCTTATTTTTCACCTTATACTGGCCCATCTGATTCTAGAGAGCCTGATCCAGCTAAATATATTCCTAAAGTGCCTTTTTCTGCAGCCCTTAAGGACCCTTCTTCAACCATAAAATCCCGGAAAACTGTCGAAGAAATACTTGAAACCTTTAAGCAAGTCAATATCAACATACCTTTGATTGATGCCATTAGACAGATTCCTTCTTACGCCAAATTTCTTAAGGATCTGTGTACCCATAAATGCCAGGCCTAATCCAAAGTTTCTAAAAAGATCTTTCTTACCGAGCAAGTCAGTTCGATTTTGAAACATGGTACACCTCCCAAACTGAAAGATCCTGGTATCCCTACCATACGTTGTTATATAGGAGACTACCATATTGATGGTGCCCTTCTTGATTTAGGTACCAGTGTTAATCTTATGTCATATTACCTTTATAAGGAATTTGGGATGGGAGAACTTAAACAAGCACCAGTGATCTTGCAATTAGCTGATAGGTCCATTAAGACACCTAGAGGTATCTTAGAAGATGTGTTAGTCAAAGTGGATAATTTCTTCTTTCCTGTTGACTTTGTTGTCTTAGATATGGAACCTGTTGTCCACTATAAAAAGACTATACTCATTATTTTAGGATGTCCCTTTTTGGCCATTACTAATTCATGCATAAATTGTCGAACTGGTGTGATGGATGTTTCCTTTGGACATATGCATGTTAAATTAAATATTTTTAAAACTGCATGTTTGCCTAAGCAAGATTATGAATGTTTTAATGTTGATATTTTGACTGAATATATTGATGATAGATCACATGCCATGATTTCTGATGAATGATCTGATAGTCTGCATGATTATGACTCTGATAGTGATGATGATGTTAATTTAAAAACTGCACAATCGAAAGATGACATCAAAACACACATCTCATATACCACGATCGATATGCCGGACGGCCGATCAATCGATCTGGACACAACGAAGATTGAAACTGTTTCTTGGATGGTTGAACCCCTTCCACCTGTCTCTTCTACTCCTGCACCTTCTTCACTGGAAGCACCACCTGATTTAGAATTAAAACCACTGCCTAAAACGCTGAAATATGTTTTCCTAGGGTCAGATTCCTCTCTTCCCGTTATCATCTCTTCCTCACTTTCAAACGATCAGGAGAGTCAACTTATAGAGGTTCTGCAGCAACATAGGAAAGCCATAGGTTAGTCAGTGGCTGATTTGAAAGGTATTGACCCTTCGATTTGCATGCATAAGATTCATCTCGAGGATGAATCTAAAACTATTAGGGAAATACAACGACACCTTAATCCTAATATGAAAGCGGTGGTGAAGAAAGAAGTGGAGAAACTTTTAGACGCCGGTATTATTTACCCAATTTCTGATAGCCAGTGGATCAGCCCTACACAAGTCGTCCTTAAGAAATCAGGCTTAATAGTTGTAGAAAATGAGAACGGCGATAAGATCCCAATGCGCCAGACCACGGGATGGCGTGTTTGTATTGATTCTAGGAAACTTAATGCCTTGACTAGGAAAGATTATTTTCCTTTACCTTTTATTGATCAAATCTTAGAAAGACTTTCCGGGCAGAGTTATTATTGTTTTCTAGATGGATATTCAGGGTATAACCAAGTTACAGTCGATCCTCAAGACCAAGAGAAGACTACTTTCACATGCCCTTTTGGTACTTTTGCTTACCATAGGATGCCTTTTGGTCTTTGTCATGCACCTGCAACTTTTCAATGGTGCATGATGGCCATCTTCTCTGACATGATTGATAAATTCTTAGAAGTGTTCATGGATGATTTTTCTGTCTTTGGAAATTCTTTCGAATCTTGTTTAGACAATCTTTCTAAAGTTCTTGATCGATGCATTGAAACCAATCTTGTTCTTAGTTGGGAAAAGAGTCACTTCATGGTTCAAGAAGGAATAGTGTTAGGTCACATTGTTTCAAAACATGGTATAGAGGTTGATAGAGCTAAAGTCGAGTTAATTGCCAAATTACCGCCACCTTCATCTGTGCGTCAAATTCGGTCTTTTCTAGGTCATGCTGGATTTTACCGTCATTTCAGCAAAGACTTTTCTAACATATCACGACCCTTGTGTGAATTACTGGCGAAGAATGTCCCTTTTGTCTTTGATAATGCATGTTTGATTGCTTTCAAGACCATTCGTGATTTACTGTCTACCGCACCTATCATTCATGCTCCTGATTATTCTCTACCTTTTGAACTTATGTGTGATGCTTCTGATTCTGCCATAGGAGCTGTTTTAGGACAATGAGTGTCATAACCCGTACAAAACCACAATAAAAAAAAAGATAAAGAAAGAAAGAGGTCAGACGAACTGCCAGAGCAGAAGGGTCAAGTTTGCAGGTTAAACTGTACATGCTCAGGTTGAACCAGAAGAAGTAACATATAATGAGAGATGGGATGAGCTAACCAGCCCAGTGAGTAAAAGAAAGCTGAATTTGAATCTCACCATGTGTACCATGCATAACACTAATGAAAACTAAACTGAATCAAAACAATAGCACACTTCACGATAAGCTTAACAAGATAGAATATGCTCACTCTTCCGTTAAACAGAATAACCCTTAATTATAAACACACATGATCTGTACAAAATTCATTCCCATGATGAATCAAAACAGCTTTAAAGAAGCTGTGAGCAGAACAACTTAAGGAAGCTGTAAGGGGCGTCTCCCTTCATTGTAACTGAACCAGATATTTACGTCCCCTGATATAGGACTTCCAAGGGTAGCAAATGATGTCTTTAACATTTTAGGAAATCAAAACATATCTATAACATCTCTATCAACACTAAATGAATAGCAATACTTGCAGAATTTTAAAAGATGCAGCCATATATATATATCTATTATATAAGGAAGGACATTTTTTGAAATGTCCCCCTATAAAACATAAAGAGTGGTCAGGATTTGCCTATAAACACATCCAATGGCTGTGATTCCATGATCAGCTTTAAGATCCGCAGCGAAAATTTAGACTTCCCGCCAAAATTCTCAGCCTACACTTAAACTGAGAGAGAGAGAGAGGAGACAGGATGGGATGGGATGTGACCGGCTATCCCATCCGCCTCATCCCCCTCTCTCTTCTCTGATCTCCCATCGCCCTCTCGACTCACATCCCCCTCTCTTCTCTCTTCTCACATCTACCGGCTCCGTCGTCCGTCGGCCACGCCCCCACGCCCCCTCTACCGGCTCTAACCTCCCCGCTCTTCCCGTCTCCGGCCCCTTGGCCCTTCCGCTCATTCACCCCGTTCCTCTCCGAGGCGTCGAGAGGGTGACTGGAGAGATAGAGATCGTGAGGAGACGAGAGGAGAGCGGCGACCTGATCAGGGAAGAGAGGGAGACCGCGGCCACAGGAGAGATCACGGCGGGGACCGTGGCCGGAGGAGACCGCGACTTGAGCTTGAGTGCGACGGTGAGTAGTAGAGGTACTTCCATCGAGCTCCTCGATCATCGTCCCGATGCCATCGAGCTCCTCGATCATCGTCTCGGCACAGCCTCTCGGACTGCCTCTGCTCCGAGCCATCGAGCTTCTCGGATCGCCTCTACTTCGAGCCATCGAGCCTCTACTCTGATCATCGTCCCGGCGCCACCATCGAGCTCCTCGATCTACGATATGTATCCCATCCCCCTCTCCAAGCCATCTCCCATCTCCCACCACCTTTCTCACTCTCTCTTCCCTCCCAGAGCTCGAGTCTCCCGGTGACGATCCCACCCCACTCCACACCGTCGACCTCGCTGGACTACTTCATGACCACCAAGGTAGAAGCTCAAGCGAGGAGGCGCAGAGGAGAAGGGGATTTCCGGGATTCACGTGCCAAGGCAGGAGTACATCTCCGTTCCCAAGGCAGAGCTCCTCGATGCCGACGAGTTCGTTCGCCTATCTGCGTGAGTTCCATTCTTCATTAGATCAAGTGAAGTAGTGAACCATCATAATCCTTGCCAAGAAACTCATTCTTCATTAAGTCAGTACTCTTCCTCTGTTTGTGTAGGACTCGAGCTCGCCCCACGCCGTCGAGCTCGCCCAACCAGCCGTCGGCCACGCGATCCACAATCATCGACCCACTCTCTTTCGCCGCCAAGCTCTCACCGGAACGCCGTCCCGAGCTATTGAAACCAAAGGTACACCTATCTCTATATCAAGAAACTTGGATTTATCATCTACATATACAAATTACTGACTAATGTCCCTGTTTGATTGTAGGTTCTCAAAATTTGAATTATAAAAGGGAAAGAGGAAACTGAAAAGCTACTCAAACCAAAGGCAGCATATATATTTACTTTCATTTATTCTAGGGTAAGCTTGCACAAGTGAATGTTGTTTCTCTTTGTTCTTCTTCTATGATCTGATCCAGTTCTCTCTATTTTTTTACTTTCCATCGGTTGGTTGGATGGACATCCCTGTTGAGTAGATCTCTGATGCCTCTATAGTTTTCATTCATTGTATTTTCCTTTGTTCTATAAAGAAGAGAGTAAATTGAATCATGCTTTCTACATGGTTTATGTTTGGGTTTTTAGCTTGATTTAGATCGTGGTAAATTTTGTTTGATCTAATGGAATGTGTACGCAGTTTTTATATATAGGTGATTTTTTAGATACGTATAGCATGATTTTATTTCTCAGAGATTCCTTTGCAAAATTTATGCTTAAATTGATGATTTTATTTGTAACTCTATATCAAAAAAGTTGGATTTCTCATCTAGAGATACAAATTATTGACTAATGCCCCTATTTATCCTAGGTTCTCAAAATTTGAAGTGTTTGGCAACCAACACGAAGAATCACCATTAAGACATGATCATTATTACTAATGCTATCCTGTCTATAGCACATAGAAACAAAATTATTACTATTGCTACCTTTAGATTTCTAATTCAGATTTAAAAGGAAAAGAAAAAGTTACATAAGAAAGAAAGTGAACACTCCAGTAAAGATATCTAATCAACCTTTTTTTCTTTTTTTTTTTGGTTTTTGCTATAATGAGATTCCATATTCTTTTGCTTATGAACACTAACTTTTCTAAAGGTTCAAACAAAAGGCAGCATGCATGATTTGATGGCATTAGCAAAGATACAAGCAGCAAACATTTACATCAGTTTTATGTATATAGATATTAATTAACGTCCTTGAGATGTTTAAAGTGTATATAGCTTATTGATCGAGTTGATCTAAGATGTACTAAAGGTATATGGTTGTCCATGCCTAGAAAATAGGTATACCATAACCCACATGCATCAAAATGTGTCTGTCTGCCGTGCAAACAATCATTTCATTGTGTTTTATTTTTGCTATTACAACATTGGCGTGTTCCTCTTTTGCAATTTCACCGTTTGCTTTAGTTTTAACCCATGCCTCTCACACAACACATGAAATACTTGAATGCATTTGGGTGCTTGATGGAAATCATGAATGAATAGCTTCCAATGATCACTATTCAAATTCAAGGCTACAACTTTTCATATAAAATAGATATAGAAAGAAAACAATATACCATAGCATTTGCTTAGTACATTCTGCTATCCATGGTATTCTATTTTATAGCTTTCCAATCAGTCCAATGCTTTTGTTTATCTCTCAATTGATGTTCCATTGTATTGTTTAAAGAAAAAAGTGCTAAATGAAAAGAAAACTGATTGCTTTTCAATCAATCCAGTGGTTTAGCTTTCTCAGCTCTTTTTTCTCTTCATTAGCTCAGTATGTTTTGCTATCTATGGTATTCCATTATATTTCTTTTCAATTAATGGAATGTTCCATCTCAGTGTTATATTTGGTACTTGAGAAGCAGAATAGCACACAGTAGAAGAGTAGAACTGCCTTCATGATTTAATTATTTGAATGCCTCGGAATAAAAATGCATTTATGTTGTGTTATTTCTTTGTAATGCTTATGACTGTGACTAAAGAAAACTCATTTTATTCAAAATGGATCTTTTTTGCTCACTAAGGAGCACTATATAGAAAGGTGATTGATGCAATGCTAAATTGAGGACATAATTTGAGTTCAAGTGGTTATGTGTTTACAAATGTGGGGGCTTTTATTGCAAGCGATTGTATAACTTAGTGTGGTTTGTGGGGAAAAGGTTTGCCCCGGGGATAATATTCACCCCTTTTATAATGTGATTTAATTTTTATATTTAAAGAATATTATAGAATTGTCTCATTTAGCCCTCGGTACAGGGGAGGTTCTGTCGAAATTTTATGAAAGAAATCCAAAATAACCATGTCGTAGGTGTAAAATAGTCCGTCAATTCTTCCATTTTAGATTTCGGAAATTTTCTTCCTTGTTTTTTAGATATTCATATCGGATCCGGGTTATATTCTTTACATTTCTTTCTTTTTGTAATTTATTTTGACAATATTTTTTAGATTTTTTTATGCTCTTTCTTTCCTCTTTTCTGCTACTACTACTCTCTTTTTTAAAATTCATTTGTTTTTCTCTGTTATCTTAAATTATTTTTTTATCATTTATAGCCTATGTTTTTTCTTCCCTATATGGCATTCCTCTTTTTCTGTTTTTTTAGAAAGTTCCTGAAGTTGATTTCTTCCTATATTTTCTTCTTCTCCCTATGTCTACTTAAGGGCGGAGAGAGTCTGCTCAAGTGAAGAAGAAGTTGATCACATTGTCTAAATGGGATTTCGGAGAGAAGTTGATCACATTGTCTAAATTTAAGCCAATCTATCTGCTCTCCCTTTTCTAAACTAAATTCATTTAGTGATGTTGTTTGGGTATGCAAAGAAAAATAGCATGCTTATTTGGGTATGTTCATTTAATACTTCTTTTGCATGTTCTTCCATTGCAATTGGAATGAGAGTACCATGTCTTAATTAGAATGAAAATATCATGTTTGTGTGCCTATCCACCACGTTGAGATTAAATCCTATAGTAGTCTATAATGAAAATACCTGAATGAACTCCTACTATGTTGAGTGGGATCTACAGCTAAGGGTGTTCAACTGTCCAGCAATTAAAGCAAGTGCATATATAGCTCTGAAGAGAGGTTTTGTGGATAAGGTCATGTGAGGGGGGAGGTTAATGGGATGTTCTGATGATGGGCTTTGATCTGTAGAGATTTGATTAAACTATCTTGGAGTGTTTGAATTGCTTTAATGTTGTGTTTTTATGCTATGACAGGGTGATCTTAATGAAAATGCTTTATTAAAGTTAGGAAATCATTCATGACATGACAGAATAATTTAGATATTGGACGAGTTTGAATCACCTTGATATAACTGAACCTATACTATGTGATTTAATTTGATGACATGGTGAGCTGTAGAGATTGTGGATCTGAAGCTATAGCGTGATTACGACCTTAGTCGCTATCTTACTCGCTATCGTGTTATAGTCGAAGTAGTATAAAGTTCTAATCTTCTGCATTAGGACCTTATCTTTATGGAGTTTGAGTTCTGCCCGAACAGGAAGTTGCAGTATGCCAACAACTCCAACTACATCAATGACGATATGATACGGAAGGAGATCTTCCTCGCCCCCGCCATCCTCCCCAAGGCCGCAGGATCATCACTGATTTCAATGCCGAGAATCAGGGCGGCGCGTCTGAGATGGAGGTCAACATGGCGTTTAGGAAGCTAGCTTTGCATGTGTGGCTTTGAGCAGCAAATGATTTTTTCCCCCAAGTTTAGTTCAGTCTTTTCTTTTGTTGGTATTAATTCTTATTTGTATTTTTATTTCTATTGGTTTTGGTAGAAAGGATTGAAAGTTCTTATATACACCCCCCTATGTTTCTTGGCTAGGAACTATAAATGTACCTTTGCTGGTGGAATTAGGATTTGGTGATTTAATTAGTGGACCTGTGGTTTATATTGATTAATTGGTATGCCTTTTTTGGGAATTACATTTAATAGCGGTTCTTTGCCTGTGAGTTTAAGGTACTCATGGTATTAATATTCAGGTGATAAAAAACTTGGTGAATGAAACGTTTTCTTTGTTGTTTTAGTAGCATCATGATGCATCTGAGGAGAAGTGACGATGGCTACGTAGATGAGGAGATGAGGGGGATGTATGATCCAAGCTAGGACTTATGTGGTCATTGAAGTCTTTTGTTGAGATTACATGGTTGCCTGGTTGGGCGTTCTAATTAGCAAAGTCTGAATCTTCCGTCATGCGCAAGATTTGCCATGGTGGCAGCCTCTAATGGAGAAGCATCGTGGAATTGTTAATGAAGTCTACCTTGATTATAGCCCACTCCTCCTTTTCAATAGAACTCGGCTCCGGTTATAGTGCTTTTAAATGATGTCCAAATGAGCTTTGCTCTTTCTACGAAGTTGCTTTATAGAGTGTAACATTTAGAGTAAAAATTAAGATGATGATAGGAGCAGCATAATTAATCTGGCTTCCATTAACTGTAACAAATTTATATAGTTTAGTCAAGAAATATTTGTGCTCGATCTGATGCGATGAAGGTCTTTGAAATAAAAGTTAAACCAAATAAAAGTTAAACCAAGTGCTCTCTCTTAACATGTGCAAATCCCATTTGTTTGGAGCTCTCGGTCTCTTAATTATTTTCAGATCTAGGTCGTCTATTGTGATTTCAACTCACACATCGAAAGATTGATTGTAATCTCCTTGCTTTCATCTCGATTCCTTTCTTTATTTTTTTTGCCCGATTTCATGGTAGAAACACCAACATACCTCTCTCTCTCGGAGATTAGAGATAAAGATGGCTTCTGTGATCCAAACAACACCAGCAGCAACAGCTCTGGTGATGATATCATCCTGTCTTCCAGCATTAATCCATGGATGGGGAATAAATGGGCATCTCATGATATGCCAAATAGCTCGGGTTTATTTTTCAACATTCATTAGAATACATGCATGCTTCATTAGTACCTTTGAGTTCATGAGCCAGCCTTCCTTGGTAGATTAAAAATACAGGTTTCAAAATTCAGATGAGAATGAAATGCTTAGCTCATGTCTTGCATTTTACTTTTTGTCAAAGTATACTTGGAAAATTTAGAGTTCAAGGATCAAATCCAGAAAGAAAAAGCAAATTATAGCATTAGTGTTGCATGTCTCCAGGATTGCTTGAGCAATGCAGCATTAGTTTTTGTGCGGATGTAGCATTTAGTTTTAGTCTGATGAAATCTCTTCGTATTTTGTTGCCATTTGGATTAACCTTAATTCTAAGCTTTCTTTGATGGAATTGGCTATGGCTTGGGCATAGCTGCCTATAGAGTATACAATTTAGTCAGCTTTGTTGCTAGAAATCAATTGTTTAAGTCTCTTTATTGGTGTATTGGAAATTAGTAGCTCCTTGAATGAAAAATCTTATGCAGCTCCCCTTTGCCAAGTTGAAATAGTAGGATAACTAAAGGCTCTTGCACCTTAAATGGCTGAAGGTGGTTGTTTTCAGTTAAACAATTCTAATGTTGAATGTGTGTTGTGTGACCCGTACCCCTGTCACGGTTTTAGCCCTGTATTTCTGGGGAGCTTCATTGATGGATGCCCGTGCCAGGTCACATAACTGAAAAACATGAACAAATTTAAATCGTGCTAGGGGCACGGGCATCCACTAGTATATATATATAAGAAGAATCTCCTATAATGAATCAAAACAGAGAGATCATTTCGAGAATCCCATTACTCACATAGACTTGTCCTCCCCTTCAATTTCTTTTTGAAGTGGTCTTTTACCCTTTTTTTTTCTCTGCAACTTCCTCTCTTCACTTCATTCTCCCTGCTGCTCCCCCCTGTTTTTCTCTGCAAACCACCCCTCCAACGTGAGGAAGAAAGGCTCCCCAAAGTCAAAGGTGACCCCCCAAACGTGGGGGTCTCCTCACCTAAGCCAGTAAGGCTTGTGTGATTCAATGGGGTGAGCTGTCCCAACAGCTATGAGGTGTCCCCCACCCTCAAATGGGTTGCCAACGTACCAACATCTTAAGCCTACTCATGCTTAAGATCAACTAAGAAAGCAGATTTGACAAATAGAGCCTATACTAGACAGCTGGTTCTCTAATTTACTTAATCAAAGAACAATAAGGCTGCACAATCACAATAGAGGATAAAAATCATTAATCTAATAAACATCATGAAGTATTTCTAAGTTAGGAATTTAAATCTCAACAATGCTACTAAAACATGGTGCAAGATTTAATGAAAAGCATCAAAAGATATGGAAAGTAATACTAGAGTATTACAATGAGTAAATAAAATTCCACATGTGATTTATTATGCCAGTAAGAACCTCTCTTAATCTCAATTAAATTATACGACAACTGAGAAGGAATTATTAGCGATAATTTTTGCATTGGAAAAATTCTGTCCCTACCTCCTTGGTTCCAAAATCCTTATCTATACTGATCATGCAACTCTGCGATATCTTTTAGCTAAAAAGGATGCCAAACCTCGACTGATTCGATGGATTTTGCTTTTGCAAGAATTTGATCTAGAGATTAGGGATAAGAAAGGTTCATAAAATGTAGTTGCTGATCACTTGTCTCGTCTTCCTTTGGAACATATTTTTTATAACACTTCTGTTAATACTTCTTTTCCCGACGAGCATCTCTTTCAGGTGACTCGTCTTTCACAGCCTTGGTATGCACATATATTTAATTTTCTTGTTTCCAGCAAGTTTCCTGACTCTTGGTCTAAAAATGCCAAAGATATATTCTTTTCTCAGATTAAATATTATATATGGGAAGATCTTGAGTTATTTTAGCATTGTTCTGACTAAGTTATCCGTAGGTGTGTGCCCGAGTCTGAAGTTCATAAAATTCTCGCTTTCTGTCATACACATGGATGTGGTGGCCATTTCTCAGGAAAGAAAACCGCTGCAAAAGTTTTACAAAATGGATTTTATTAGCCTACAAAATTTTAAGGATTCACATAATTTTTGCCAATCCTGCATTCGATGTCAGAAAACTGGAAATATCTCATTTTAATAATCAACATTTTGCTTCCCTCCTTAGAAGGTATTCTATCACACATAAAGTAGCCACTCCCTATCATCCTCAGACTAGTGGTCAAGTCAAACTTTCTAATAGGGAAATAAAACGCATATTAGAGAAAACCGTTCGTATTCATCGCACAGATTGGGCCACTAAGCTAAATGATGCACTATGGGCTTATAGGATGGCTTATAAAACGCCTATTGGTATGTCCCCATACCGATTAGAGTTTAGTAAACCTTGTCATTTGCCTGTAGAATTAGAACATCGACCTATGTGGGCCATTAAAAAGCTCAATACTGATACTAATGTCGTCACACCACATAGGAAACTTAGTTTATGTGAACTTGAGGAAATTCGCAATGAAGCATATTTGAATTCCAAAATTTATAAAGATAAAACGAAGGCCTTCTATGATAAACACATTTCAAGGAGGACTTTTGATGTCGGGCAGAAAGTTTGGCTTTTCAATGCTAGATTGCGTCTTTTACCTGGTAAATTAACTTCTAGATGGTCTGGGCCTTTTATTATAAATAGAGTATTTACACATTGTGCTATAGAGATTCGACATCCACACACGAATGAAACTTTCACTGTTAATGGGCATAGATTAAAGCATTATGTGGAGGATATCGTTCACGGTGAGGTGATTGAGTCCGTCGGGCTGACGGATCCGTGCTATAATTGACCTTCTTTGAGCCGTCTAGTGAAAGACATAAAATTACGCACTTCCTGGGAGCCAACCCAGTTTTATGATTTTTCCTTCGCTTTTGAGAATTTTCTTTGATTTTTAGGATTTTTCCTTGTTTTGTTTTTCGATTTCTCCATGATTTTCCTTTAAGAATAATCGTATTATTTAGAAAATCGAAATTCCTGGATCACAGTCGACCGTCGCATCGACCGTTGCATCGACCTTGAGCCTTTGTCACGAAAAAGGCTTCTCAGGGTCGATGCAACGATTGACCGTCGCCTCCTCAACAAAAATCCGATCAGCCACGGTCGATCGGCCGATCGACCGTCGGCTTATTTTCTCATCTCACGGTCGACCGTCGCCTTAGTGTCCCAGGATCACCCACTCCCACGGTCGACCGTCGGATCGACTGCCAACATTATTTTTTCTGCTCGAGCGGACCTGTCATTGGATTTTAATCTACTCCTAATAGTTTTCCTACTCTAACTCAAATTTTAGTTCATCCTCTATTTAAATCCGCCCGTTCCTGACTTCCTAGGGTATCTCTCCCTCTTTGATCATCACCCTTGCTCCATCATCTAGTTCCTGCTCTGTTCCTTCATCTGCCTCCCCGTCGTGACCATCGTCGATCACCTCTCCCCTTCGTCTTCTACCACCTAGCCACCACCTTCCTCCTCCGTCGTCTTCCACCTTTCCGTCATCAACACCAAGTGCACAAATCACCCTTTCAATTTGGCCTTGTTAGTCTCCGAGCAATGCCCTACTGACTACCATTACCCCATTACAGGTACAAGAGCCCTCAACGAGGATTGGATCAAGCTTGAAGCTAAAACGAATGCATTTGGGCAAGTTCAGTACAAAGAAGATCGATCTTCTATTGGAGAAGATCGATCCTTTAAAGACATCAAGACGAAATCCAGGCTGAACAACAAAGATCGATCTTCCCATCATGAGAAGATCGATCATATATAGGCATTTTTTAGACTCCTCTTACCAAACTTAGAATAAGGCCTTTTTGGAGGAGATCCATGGAAGGAGAGCGTCATCAACCTCCCTCCACGGATCAAACCCCCAAGACGAGTCACTAAACTCTTAGCTTAGGGATTCTTATGATGTAATAAGGGTTTCTTTTAAGGAATCCTAGGATTTAGGGCTTTTGCTACTCTATTGAATGGCTGTATGGATTGGATTTAATTTCTATATGAATTTGGTGTTGTTTTCATTGATGAATGCTTGGATTGCCCTATTGTGCCCTGGATCTAGGTCTCTTGCATGCTAGGGCTTGGATGGAACCTCTTATGAGAGGGATTCATGCTAAAACCATGGATTCTCTCACAGCGAAGGATTCTAATCCAAGATTGGACTAGATTGTGGTGCTAGAACCATCACCAATCTATTTTTGACCCTCCACCCATCCTATCATTGTGATTTTGGCCAGCGAGGTGCTAGAACCACCTCGCTATCACACCTAGATCCATACCACATTATCTCTCGTGCGACGAATCCATCCTAATTAGAGGGTTCATTAGCGGCGATCACAACTCATCATTCGGTCGCCGATCATTAGATGTTTGCTCTTGCCGACGAGGGATCTTAACCCGGGCCTCGTCGACCGATAGGTGGAACTAGCCATTCGCCTATCGACATTTGGATTTAACCATTCAATTTGAGGAGACATGCCCTTGTCTTAGGAAGAACTATTAGAACCCTTGTTATTGATTAAGAATCCCTCGGCTTTTCTTCATATCTTATCACCTTTTTGCATTAATTTTGGTCTAGCCTAGTTAAAAACCCAAATCTAAATCTTTTCTTCCAACTTCTTGGTAGAGGACCATGCTTAGTATTCCGCTTCAATCCTAGTTTTTTCCTAGTGGATCAACTTGGACTCACCACTAGCTACCCGCAATGGTAGTTAGTAGAGAGTTTGATTATAAATTTGTAATTTTGATCAGGCGCGTTAAGCCGTGACACTTTCCACGTCACATCAAAATTTTGGCGCCGTTGCCGGGGAATGATAACTAGTTTTGACTGGCTTACTTAGTGTAGTTGTCTTTCCAATTAGTTGTTTTTTCTTTTACCTACTGTATAAAAGACCAAAAATAGTTCCAATACTAATATTGCTATATCTTTTTATGATCGAAAAGGAGGAACGACGAAGCATCATTCTGAGCGGCGGAGGAGCGATCGACGACAACACGTCACCGAGAGTGCACTATTTGTATTTCTCATCCTTGTATGCTCTTCGTGATGTGTGAATGAGTGTGCATGAGGATTCCAATTTTGATATTACATTACCAGTATTTTTGGATTCTCGTGTTGCATCGCATAAACCATTAGATCATTCTCATTCATCCATGGATAACCCCGATCGTCATGATCACCCCGACCCTATGGCCAATCTTCACCAACCCGAAAACCATGGTCGTAGGGCCATGAAGGACTTCTATATGCCTTATTCTTTCACCTCAAATTCTTGCATCCAACACCCGGTGATTGAGGCGGCCCATTATGAGATTAAACCACATTTTCTACAATCTTTGCCGGCCTTTCATGGATTATCCCACGAGGACCCTTACAACCATATCGAAGAATTTATTTTAATAAGTTCTACGGTAAGGGTCAATAATTTTACTGAAGACGCTTGGAGAGTTAAATTGTTCCCTTTCACTCTCAAGGGTAAAGCCAAATATTGGCTTACTTCTTTGGAACCTCGATCTATCTCAACTTGGCCTCAACTACAAGCCCAATTTCTTGCTAAATTCTTTCCAATCACTAAAACTAGTGATCTTCAGCAAGAGATTGCATCTTTTAGACAAGCCGATGATGAAGCGTTCCATGAAGCTTGGGACCGCTATAGAGAACTTCTTAGGAAGTGCCCCTGATATCGCACAAATGTGTCACTCACAACGGTCGCGATGCAGTACAACATAAGAGAGGTCGAACCCACAGAGAGACAAGTAGGAAAGATCCAGAAACACAGATTACAATATATCAAAAACAATCAAGAGCGTAAAAGTTAAGAAAATAGATCGAAGATGTAATGATAAGATAAAGTTAACGAAAGAAATCAAGATTTGAATGAGGCTAGGCTTTAGGAATCACTTCACTCGGATTTAGGTCTTCTCTTCTCAATGGTTCATATAATACTCAGTTAAGGGATTCACATTCCAATCACCTTAATCGGAAGATATGGAACTATAAACCTAACAAAATACAAAAGTGTCTCTTCCTACAATTGATTCTTCCTTATTATAGTTCTAACTTCATCCAACCCAAACCTAAGAATACACGATACCGGCTGTCACTACAGGCAACGCGCAACAAAAGTTCATCGGGACAAAGCCCTAACTCTATCTAACAGGATCTCTAAGAATACACAATACCAGCTCTCACAATCGGCAATGCATAGCAAAGATTTCTCGGGATAGAGCCCCAACCTTGTCTTAACATATCCCTGAGAATACACAATACCAGCTGTCACTACGGGCAATGCATAGCAACGGTCTCGCGAGACTCGGTAGGAGAATCAAAAGAGATAACCATGGGATCACAATATCATAAAAGAAGCATGACTGGGTTTATATTATTAATCATCCACATAGAAATCTATAATCTGAAAATAATCTTTGAAGATCCAATACATAGAAAAGAGTTTAATAATAAAGATTAAAACTATGAACCATTGTTGGAGAAGAAGCCCTAGTCCTCGCTAGATCATCCGTCCGCCATGCCCGCGGATTACTCGGCCATGGATGGAGATTCCTTCATCTTCTTCCTTTGGAAAACGTCCAGAAAAGAGCCTCCAAAAACATCCAAGAACTCCCCTTATATAAAGACCTGAAACCCTAGCTTTTATTTCAGCCTTTGGATTAAATCTGATGACTCTTATTCAGATCCGCCCGAGTAGGATCGATCCTCCCTTAAGTGTAGGATCGATCCCCTTGAAATCAACATCTTCAATTTCTGGCTACGCTCGACTCAGATCGATCCCACTATAGGTGTCGGATCGATCTTCCTCTTCTCTATTTTCCGTAGCCTGGGTCACCCGAGTAGGATCGATCCTTTCACAGAAGGGGGATCAATCTTTCTCAGTTAGATCGATCCCACTATAGGTGTCGGATCGAGCCTTCTCCTCAAAATTCTCGAGTTAAAGGAGGATCAATCCTTCTATGATCATCCGAAAAGTGGGTGTTCTGTCAGGATTTAATTCCTGAGTCCGATCGATCCCTCTCCAGGTGTACGATCGATCTGAATCTCTGAGTATTTACTGTTTTGCCATCCAGACTGCGCCATCGGTACTAAAATTGCCGTAACTTCCTCTAAAAAACTCGGAATCATGAACCGTAAAATTCTCCAGAAATTAGACTTCAAGAGCTTTCCAACCATATATGGCACAACATCTGGTTCTTCATGAACAGGTACAGTTTAATCTTTAAAGTTGATCCGTATACTCTTTTCAGCTTCTTTTAGCTCCAACTTCCTGCATTTTTCAAACAACTATGTGAAGCATATAAAAGGATAAAAATAGTGCTAAAGAAGTTGATTAAGGGTGAAGATATAGCAATTGAGATGGTTATAAGGTTGTTCAGTGTGCACTTTCATGCACTCATCACACCCCCCAACCAGCTTATTGCTAGTCTCTTGCAATTCAAAGCACATAAAATATAATTAAGCACACTAACGGTTCAAGGATGTAGACATATATGATAAAAATTCTGCCTTATCAAGTCAATAGTGTTGTATATAGTACAGAGCACGAAAACTTCTTACTCATACACATACTACCAACATATGAAATCAACTTCTACACATCAAACATGCTAATTACCATCCAGAAGAACACATGTGACGTGACAAATAAATGTTACGTACAGAAGCAACTTCTACCCACCATTAGTCCAAACACACTACTATTTTCATGACCAATCTTCCAACCCTCGCACTTTAAGTACAACATGCTCTTTCTTTCTCTTTTTCTTTTCAACTATTAGACACTTTGCCTTCTTACGCGAGCACTCTCCGCTTCTTGAGGCGCAAAGACCCTGTTACCTAGCAAAACACTGAATAGTTTTTTTTTATAGCTATAAGTGATTCTACCTTTTTACGCGAGCTCCCCGCTTCTTGAGGCAAGAACACCCGGTTACTCAGTAGATCACCTAATAGTTGTTTAGGCACAGCTTGATCAAGCTCCAGAACTTTTTCTTTTTTTTTTCTGCATGCAATACTCAACACTAGCTAATGCTGAAATCATGGTCTAGATTGACAATAGCATGCTCATTCCCCTGGTGAGTATAATTACTACTGTACATAAAGTGTTCGTGTGTGACTCACATAATGTTCTACCTTCAGGTTATCACGCATGCAATCAATGTATGGGCCAATCCATGTGAAAGCAACATGTATAATAAGCATAAAAATTTCAGCTCATGTATAATTTTTAGTAACATACTCAATTCAACACTATTAAACTCAATAAGGTAGCATGCATGAGATCATGTATACCTACACCCCCCAACTTGAAATTCACATTGTCCTCAATGTGTGCTAATCATGTAAATAAGCATAAGGGTGGTGGCTGAATTTTCATATATAGCATAAATAAGAATAGGAAATCGAAATAGGAGCGAGGCCACCTGACAGAATATCTGAAATCTTGCACAGGGCTCTTCATTGTGGCCGACTTTCTTAAGCAAGGAAGACGGAAGTCCAGGCATCCTAAAAACATAAAATAGCAAACAAAAGCAAATGAGAATGAAAGCAAACAAACTAAAATAATCTAACCTAATCAAAAAGGGAAATGATAGATAGTAGAGAGATCATACGAGAGAAACGGTGTGCTCCTCAGGGTCCGCTTTCTTTGGAATCTGTTTCAAGCGCTGTCCATTAACCGTAAACAGCCTCCTATCCTTTGGGTCTTCAACTTCTACAGCTCCATTCTCAAATATTCTGCTAACGGTGAAGGGGCCTGTCCAGCGTGATCTCAGCTTCCTAGGATGGAGATGCAGTCGTGCGTCATACAGATAAACTTGCTGTCCAACTTTAAACGTCTTCCGCAAGATCTTCTTGTCTTGGTAGGCCTTTGTCTTTGCCTGGAAGATCCTGGAACTCTCATAAGCATCATTCCTGAGTTCCTCCAACTCAGACAGCTGGAGTTTCCGTTCCTGACCTGCAGTATCCAAAGTAAAATTTAGTGACTCAATAGCTCAATATGCCTTATGTTCTAATTCGAATGGAAGATGGCATCGTTTTCCATAAACAAGGCGAAACAGCGACATCCCCAGGGTAGTCTTGTAAGCAGTGCGATAGGCCCACAACGCATCAGATAGCCTCAAGGACTAGTCTTTTCAGTTGGGGCTCACTGTCTTCTCTAAGATTTGCTTGATCTCCCTGTTGGCTAGTTCAGCTTGGCCATTCGTCTGTGGATGATAAGCAGTGGATGTCTTATGTGTGACTCTATACTTGCGCATCAAAGCCTCAAAAGAGCGGTTACAAAAATGCGATCCCTGGTCACTAATAATAACCCTAGGAGTACCAAACCGGGATAAAACATGCTCTTTAAGAAACCTAATGACAGTGGAATGATCATTATTCCTATATGCAATAGCCCCCTCCCACTTAGAAACATATTCCACAGCCAACAATATATATAAATAGCCAAAAGAAGAAGGAAAGGGTCCCATAAAGTCTATACCCCAACAATCAAAAATCTCTACAGCTTGAATGGGGTTCAAAGGCATCATATGTCTTCTAGATAAAGCTCCTAACGTTAGGCATCTATCACATGATCTGCAGAAAATGTTAACATCACGAAACATAGTAGGTCAGTAAAAACCACATTGAAGAATTTTAGCAGCAGTCTTTTTCATCGAAAAATAGCCTCCACATGCATTAGAGTGACAGAATGTAATGATGCTTTCTATTTCATAATCAGGAACACAACGACGCATGATCTGGTCAGGACAATACTTATACAGATAAGGATCATCCCAATAAAATTTCTTTACCTCAACAAAAAATCTACGCTTATCCTACGCACTCCAGAAGGAAGGGATCTCACCTGTCGCTAAGTAATTGACAATATGTGCATATTAGGGCAGTCGTGCAACTGAAAAGAGTTTCTCATCAGGGAAGTCATCCACGATTGGTGGCGCATCTTCCGCTACTTCCACCATCAACCTCGATAGGTGATCAACGACAATGTTCTCCACGGGAAGGCGGGGATTTATCGAGCACTTAAGAACAAAAGCAAAACAAACCAAAAACAAAAGCAAACATGCAAGCACACAACATAAAAATAACTCAAGCATTCTCAAACATACAAGAAAACAAATCGAGCAAACTAAACTACTATATATAAGACATGGATTTTTAACCGCGCCCTTGGCGGCCGTGCCCTAGCACGATGATATGCAAAATCAATAAGTGCCATGATCTGAAGGGTTAACCTTAGTAGTATCACCAAGGGTAATTCACCATGTGAATCCAAGTGGCACACTACAAGAAATGTGGGCTACAGTGACGAGCATTCAGTGACAATAGCAGTTATTGTCACAGAAGATAGGCCTACGGTGACGAGATTAATTTGTAGTTAATTGGTGATAACACCAATTTAGTCCCTCTTATTGCTAAAAACCCCATTAATCATGTTTTTAAAGTGAAAACCCCACTATAGTGTATTAGCTGGCTTATTATTTAACAAGATGTATGGGGCTCTGGACAAGGAGGGGGCTAGATTTGGGGTTATGGCCTAATACCCCATTAATTTGTTGTCACTGGTCTCAATTTGTCTGATTTTTCAGTGACAAGATTTTCTCGTTGTCACTGGCCTAATACGCCATTCTCTTTTCTCTTTTCTCTTTTTGGTGATCTAGTCCATTACTTTTCACGGTTGCATTCAAGTATTCTCTTTTCTCTTTTTGGTGATCTAGTCCACTACTTTTCATGATTGCATTCCAGAATTCTCTTTTCTCTTTTCTCTTTTTGGTGATCTAGTCCACTACTTTTCATGGTTGCATTCAAGTATTCTCTTCACGGTTGCATTTCAGAATTCTCTTTTCTCTTTTCTCTTTTTGGTGATCTAGTCCATTACTTTTCACGGTTGCATTCAAGTATTCTCTTTTCTCTTTTTGATGATCTAGTCCACTACTTTTCACGATTGCATCCCAGAATTCTCTTTTCTCCTTTTGAGAAAAGAGAAAAACATGCAAATCAATTTGAAGTACTCAAGTCTCACACAGATGCAAATATGGGAATCATTCAATAAGTACTGATGTCCAA
>OY986975.1:12385419-12709449 GCA_963920575.1 Narthecium ossifragum | reverse complement strand
TTTTTAAACGGGATAAGTCTAGTTTATGGTGCTAAGGCCTCTTCCCCCTAGATTTTTTACATTGTCATCAATAAAATTAAAATGAAAAATAACATGGGTAAAAAAAGACGTGAGGGTCTTAGACCCTCTCCTTTTGTTGCTGGGTATTTTTGTTAGGACTTTGTGTCTTCTCGTAACTCTTCCCTTGGCCTTGGAGACGTTGCCCGGGGCTTGAGATCCGCCGCCTTTAGGACGCGTCAGATAATGTTGGAGAAGCAGGTTCAAGCTCCAAAGCTTTGTCACCGTGGAAGAACAACCAATAGAGTTGAGGATGTTGGATATAGTTGGGGCCGCGTCGGATAAAGTTGGAGAAGCACTGTTCAAGCTCTAAAGCTTCGTCACCGGGGACGTATGGCCGGAGCTCATTATTGCTGGAATGTGGCAGCTGGGACAAGGGAGGTCTTGGCCACGGAGGTGTCGTCCAAAGTTCGTCGGTGAAGACTCGAGGCCGCCGTTGGAGTTGGAGTTATGGAGGCGTCACCGATATAGTTGGGGGAGGCACTGCCCGATAGAGTTGAGGAGGATGCACATAAAGTTGGCGAAGCGTTGGCCGGAATTAGCGACTGGAGCTGAGGAGACGTCGGCTGGAAACAGAGGACGTCGGCTGGAAGAAGGGGGGCTGCGGCTGGAAACAAGGAAGCGCCGGATATAGTTGGGGCAGCGTCGTCCAAGCTTTAAAGCGGTGAAAACAGGGGAACGACGAATAAAGCTGAAGGCGACGATGGGTTTCTCCTCGGGCTGGGCGACGACGGCGACTCCTCTGGCTAGATCAGTGGATGCCGACGATGGTGATGGGTTCTTTTTTGGCTAGATCGATGGGCGGCGACGGCAATGGTTTTCTCTAGCTGGGCGGCGGCGATGAGCACGGGCTGGATCAAGGGAGACAACGGTGATGGGTTCGGACTGGCTCGAGGAAGACGACGACGGCGGCGATCTCCTTTGGGTTGGGTGACGACGGCAATCTCCTCGACTGGATCAAGGAGGCCGACGGCGAGCTCCTCCTTTGGGTGGTAGCGATGGGTTCGTCACCTCTCTTTCTTTCTTTCTAATTTTTTCCAGCCCCCTTCTCTATCCCTCTTCTCCTCTTCTTATAGCAATGGATGTTTGTTGGAGTTTGGGTGAGATAGGCTCGAGACTATGGGGATCTGGGTGTTGACATTTGGTTCTCAGCCAGGTTGTTGGGAGGTTGAGGATGTTGGGATTTGATGCTGTTAGGATTTCATAACCATTTAGATTAGGGAGTTGGGATTTGGCATTTAAATTTCAAATGTCCATTAAAATTTGAAGATTTGGATGGTTTTGTTTAAATTTGAATGTCCCATTTAAATTTCAAGTTCATGTGTGAACTTGTTTGAATTTTGAATATTTATTCAATTGTCAAGTATTTATCTTGAATTTGAATAATTATCCGGTTGTCGAACATTTGTTCAAATTTTGAATGTCTTGTTCGAATTTTGAATTTCACGTAATATTTGGAGAATTTACTGAAATATCCCCGGGCAAGCCGGTTGTAAATTACCAAAATACCCTTTTTATCGGTTAGGTGTATTTTGGACCGAAACGCCCCCGGGGTAGAGAAAATATCTCTGTTTTAGATTTTCACACCCCTGAAGATGTGCAATGACCAAAATGCCCCTTGGGGTTAAATGACCAAAATAGCCTTTTGGTCTGGTTCTTTAGGCGCGACGCATGGCGGCGTGACTTTTGTGCGTGTTATGAACACGTGTGCACATTATGTGACGCGTATATTTTAGACTCGATGTATGTGAGTCATGTGCGCGCGCATGGCGCGCGCATCGCCTTGGCCGGGACTTAGGTGAATTTGAGGTTAGGTATTTGTTTCGGTTTATTTTAATTTTTTGGATTTTTTCTTTATTTATTTCAAGGAATTTTCTATAATACCCATGATGTTGTGGAAAATTACCAAAACACTCCTATATTTACACAGCTTATTTAGGATGCCATCAAAGGTATGTAAGGGCTATTTTGGAGTATAGTGGGAGATTTAGATATGTATTTTGGTCTAAATTCCCAAAATACCCTTGGATGGGTAAAATTACCAAAACACCCTTATTCCTCTGGTTTGTATAGGATGCCGTCAAAACCGAGAATATGTAAGGGATTTGGATGGACTCGACTGTGTATGAGCCAGCTTGGATTCGGTGCATGCAGATTTAGCCGGGGAAATTCCGCAAATGTTATTGACTTAGCCTTAGCTAAAATCGATGTCAACAGATGCCCCCTCGAGGCATGTGTGTGAAATTTATGTGATTTGAACACGCAGGGCTCGAAAATTTTGTGTTGGTATAGCGATTTCATTTCCTGTAAGATTTCTTGTGAAATTTGGAAAGTTTGAATAATGTGAGTGATGCTTTACCGTGATGTATATATTGGCTGGGCATCACAAAGGTTGGTTTACTTGCCTGTGTTATTTATGTGCACAAGCATGTTGTCTTTACACTGTGGATCAGTATGTGACTGAAGTTGTTGCCACATATCTTTTTTTGTTTCAAGATCTTTGGACAAAGTGTTTGATTTAAGTTTGGACCTGGCCAAGGGAGCTTCGGTTGGATTATTTTGGTGCAATCCAGCAAAGATTTAGTTTGGGAAGAGTTCTAATTTATTTTGAACTCTTCCAAAACCAGTTTCACTTTTGCCCCTTTTCTTAACCGCTAGATAACTCTCAATATCGGTAGTTTGGCGAGATCGCGTAGGAATCCGATCTTATCTTTTTCATGCTGCCCTCATATATATATTTGGATTACTCCGCTCGCGCGTCTCTTTTTCCAGAGCTTCTCAAAACCGAGAGCTTTCTTTTCTCAAGAACTTGGTGACGGAGAGTTTTCAGCTCTTGACAAAGGGGAGAAGGAGCTCGACGAGGGTTTGGATTCTTTTACCCAGGTCTTCCTCGTCCTCTGTTTAATCACATATCTTGATTGTTGAAGGTGTTTTTTGATTGCCAATAGTTGATGCATTTTATTTTGAATAGATCGCATGCCCATGCCTTTTTATTTCCGCATATGCATGCTCTGTTTCTTTGTTTTGGCCACATCTTCTTTATTTTCGCATACTTTTCTTTTCTCCTGTTATATTTTTGGAGAGTGTCATTGGAGGTATCTAGTAAGCTCGATACTTTCGGAGAAGGACAACAAGCAATCCGACAACATATGGATGTCTTGCAATCACTTTTGGTGAACGACAATGGTAGGGAGTGCCAGCGAACCCATGGGAACTCGCCAAGGTTCTTAGACTCAAACACTACAGGAAGTTGCTGCAGTTGCGGGCCAGTGCTTTGGAACCCATTCCCCTGTTTCTTCCATGTTCATCCTTGCCTCAAGGGTTAGGTGACGGTTTCGCTTCTCCAAGAAGTTTTCCAGGTGGTGAAGAGGGGCTCCGGCGATGGTGGACAAGACCGGCACGAGAGCATCCTCTTCTCCTTCTTTCTTTACTTCGTTTTCCTCAGTTTTGTTTTGTTTTGTTTTGGTTTTTTTTTTGTTTTTTTTTTTGGAAAATTCCTTGCTGCCAACATATGATGATGTTTCCTTTCTTTTGTAGGATGTCGAGCTCTTCTTTAAAGAACAATGAGGCGTCTATGCCTTTGACGCAGTTAGCTCGATCGCAAAAAATATTTGTTGTCAAAAGTGATGATGAGAAAGAGCTTTACACCCAGACTTTTAAGATTGTCGAGGGAAAGATGGATCAACAGAATGAATTTGATTATAGTGCTGGCCCTTATTTTGATGCAGTATTGCTTTCTCCGTTATCAAAAGGACCGACTCCACTGCCACTTTCTTGCCTTGCTCACCGGTTAGTCGCTGAGAAGCTGGACTGGAAGAGGTACAACCACTGGTCTCATGAACCTGTCGCTGGCTATGTTGCTTGGTGTAGGAAAGTTTTAGAGACGGAGTCTAGGAGCTTCCGGTAATCTGGCATTTATGGTGGGTTTTTTTGTTCATTGGGTCGATATTCCATTGACGAACAGCTTTTCCGTAGCATGATAGAACGATGGAATCCGGGTACCAACACATTTTTATTTCGGCATAGAGAGATGACAGTGACTCTCCTTGATATTTCCTATCTTGGGGGATTCTCCATTATAAGAGATATGTATGATGAGTATCTCCCAGATGAGAGGCCTCCAAGTGAGACGATGGCACCTGCTTATCCTCCGGCGGCATATCGTCTTCTTCAGTTATGGAAGGAATTGGTTAAAGACCAAGACAAAGTTTCTTTCACATAGTGGGTGCGATGCTTTTACAAGCCTGAGGATCGAGATTTTGACCCGAGTGCAACTTTCGGCAACGAAGTTTATGTGGCTGCCTTTTTATCCATCTGGCTGTGCTCTTTTGTCGTTCCAGGACCAGAGGATTGCATCCGCCCTGGGGTTTTTATACCAGCCAGTTTGATGGCGATGGGGAGATCATATTCATTGGCGCCGGCAATACTATGTTCTTTGTACCGGGGGATGAGAATAGTGAGTTTGCACCCTGCCGGCTCGGGTTTTGCAAGTATGTCCAGCTGGGGTGTTTATATGCTGATGGGATGGGCTCACCGTTATCTTCGAGGGGTCAATTATGATAATCATGATAGCATTCGCCCATTGTGGATTCTCGTGGATGCCGATTGCGAGCCGACTAGTATGCCGGATTAGAAGCATCTAATGTTTCGCGAGCCCGTGGCATTTTCTGATAGAGAAGTCAGAAGTCGACTAGACGTCAGCGAGAATTGTTGTTTTCGTCCTCCTGTGTTTTTATGGGGGACACGACATGCGAGATGGTATCGTGCATCGGGCTCCAACCGTCGCCATGTTGAACGCTTTGTTATCGCTATTCGCCGAGGTGTTCTTCCCCTCCGATTGGTTTCTACGGTATCGACGATGTATGCCGAGCCATATAACCCGCACCGTGTAGCGCGACAATTTGGGTTTGATCAGGGAGCCCGAAAGGAAGGTTTAATATACCCTTTGGAGGAACATCGTCTGGGAGTTCTAATTGGGCATTGGGATCATTTACTGCGGAAGGACAGTGAGAAACGATTCATACTCCCCTCCGATTCTCGAATCGGGAGGCTTTCTCGTTACTGGACGAGGTGGTGGGTGAAAGAAACACGTGTTTTCTTCACTGAAACACTGGCGCGCATGAATCACAAAGGCTCTTGGAGTCAGTTGTCATTTGAGGCGAGACTGTCCCTTGCATATCATAGCGCTCCTTTTCCTGACTGTTGGAAGTCGCTACGTGAGGCAGACTCTGAGGAAGCATCTGCTAAAATTCATGCCCTAGAAAAGGCTGATGATAGCTTTATGCTTGCTTTCGTGAAGAGATTGAAGCTTGGTTGGGAGCAATTTTATAACCCCACAGGAATTTCCCCTGAAGAGGTATTTATTTATTTATTTATTTTTTTGATGTCATGACTTTATATTCTGATCATTCTCCTTTCTTCTTCTTTTTTTTTTTAGGGCGTTGCTGATCAGTCTCCCCTTCGGAAGAAGAGATCTAACAACGATCGTCGACCACGGGAGAGATCAGGCCGTGATCATTCGCGTCGGAAGAAATCTGATCATTCTGCTGGGAAAGCATCAGATCGTTCCTACCGGGGAAAATGAGAACTTTCGATTTCAGATGGGCCGATGACTTCGAGCAAAAGGGTGATACTTGCTCTTCCTGCTCAAGAGGTTCGTGGAGATTCTAGAAGAAAGCGAGCGAAAGCTGCTGGCGCTCTTGGAGTTGGTCCAAGTCCCGTGACTGATTTTTCTTCTGCAGAGGTCATAGGCGCTCTTTCGGACATTCTTCCTACTTCGACCCGGATTGTGGCGAGATCTCTCCAATTTGATGATGATGATGTAGACAGGAATCTTCATAGAGGAGTTTCTACCTCTAGTGATAGCAAGGCGGCTCCTGCACTGGCTGACGAAGGTACAATGGCTTCGACATCTAGTATCTCTGGGGCGGATATTTCTAAGGGGGTTGTTTCTACCCCAGTTCTTGAGGAGGTTGAGACTGGTTCCGATAGCTTAGCTTTTGACGCTTCTTCTACGCCTATTATTTACCTCCGAACCAGCTTTGAACGAGCGAGTTGTTGGTGCGTTTAGAGAGCTTGAGAAGACCTTAGTGTCGATATTTCTTCCAGATTTGACTATATATCTCAAGATATCAGAAAGCTGGAGCAGCGGATCAAGGATTTGCTTGTAGCATTGCCTGATCGAGAGTCTGGCTCAGCTTCTTTGAGAGGAATCTTGGAATTACTTTTGTCGCACGTATCCTCATATGATAAGGAATTCTGCACAGAAGAGGCAGCATTGTGCCAACTTGTCGCTGATATATCGACATATCCTGTCAAGGTTGAAGCAACAAAATCTGAGAAGGCTACTGCTGTAGAGTGTCGCCGATGTCATCTTGAGTGCCAGGAGCCCCAAAAAGCTGAAGTTGCCGCTCTCGAAGCCCGTTTGGAAGTGGAGAAGCAGAAGCTGAAGACTATGGAAGAAGAAGACATTGCTTTAGTGGAAAAGGTTGTTGCTTCTACATCCATGCTTGATGATTTGGAGCATAGACATAAAGAAACATTGACCTCATTGGAGGCTCTTCAAGGGACGGGTAAAGCACAGGGAGTTCGTGCCGAGCTTGTTAGGACCTATGAGTCCTTGCGCCAGTGGAGATCTTGAAATTCTTAGTGTGTTTGTTTCCTCTTGATTGATTTTTTTTTGTTTGGAAACCATGTGGTTAATTTATAAAAATTTTTATTTTGAATATTTTTCATGCTACTCTTTTGATAGCAGCATTCCGTTTTCTCTCAATGTATGCAAGATAAATGAAATGATCTACCTAGCCGATATGTGTGACGGTGAATAATTCAAAACTTGGAGAATTTTTCGTTGATTGATGAATTTGGGTGAGTTCAAGGACAGGTGTGTGTATATATACACATTTCCTGCTGAGCTTATGTTGGATAGGAGCAAAGCTTTTAGAGACTGTTCCTATATGCCAATATTCGAGCTTTTTGCTATTCGATGGTTCGTATGCTCATATAAGTTTAAAGACAATTTTGTTTGTTTCCTTGCCAGAGGCAACGGGGTGTGAGGATATTTTATTTCTTTTGAAAAGGTAAGAATACTTTCTGTGTGCGATTCATACTCATAATTTAATGTGTCCTTGCAAAATGCAAAGCAATTTTATTTCTGCTCTCAGTTTAGGCTCTTGAAGCTTGAAGCGTACATATATTTTTTGTGTGTTGTCAGTTTAGGCTCGTGAAGCTCGGAGCATACATATATTTTTTTTGTGTGATGTCAGTTTAGGCTCGTGAAGCTCGGAGCAAAACGGATGAGAAAATGTTGTGCCTATAGTTTATACTCGCAAGGCTTAGGGTAATATTGTTTTAGTTTAGACTCGTGAAGCTTGGAGCATACCCATTTAGGAATAATATCTTCTGAGAAATTTGCCGTTCATTGGTGGCGGAGCATATTCGCCGTCCGGGGATATAATCTTGCAAGCTCCGTTGGTGTAGACCTCTTGAACTATAAAAGGTCCTTCCCACTTAGGATCAAATTTTCCTTGGGTTTTTCTGGTGACGACTATGGGTCGAACTACAGCAAGGACGAGATCCCCAACTTTGAATGAACGGCGTTTCACCTTTTTGTCAAAGGCTCTGGAGACTTTGCTTGATACATTTCCAGGTATTGCTGAGCTTCAACACGCTTTTCTTCTAAGCTGTCAAGCTCTTCAAGCCTCAATTTTGCTGCTTGGTCTTCCGTCAGATTCTCATGTATAGCGACTCTGAGTGAAGGGATTTGGATTTCGAGGGGAAGTACAGCTTCTCCACCGAAAACGAGCGAATAGGGGGTTGCCCCCGTTGGAGTCTTCATCGTGGTACGATACGCCCAGAGATTCTCCAGAAGCTTCTCGTGCCATTCTCTTCTGCTGTTGTGGACGACTTTCTTTAGGAGCTTGCAGATGATTTTGTTAAAGGCCTCCGCTTGTCCGTTAGCCGCGGCGTTATATGCCGACGAGAAGTGGTGTTTAATTTTGTGCTTGGCACAAAACCTCTCCATGTCTCTATTTTTGAAAGGTGTGCCGTTGTCCGATATGAGTTTGGCAAGGATCCCAAAATGGTAAACAATATGTGTTTTGATGAATTGTACTACTGTCTACCCTCTTGTTTTTTTAAGGGAATGGCTTCTGCCCATTTGGAGAAATAGTCTGTTGCCGCCATGATGTAGGAGTGACCTTTTGAGGAAGATGGTTGAATGGGACCCACGATATCCATACCCCATGCTTCGAAGGGCCATGAGATGCTCGTAGGATGGAGCGGTTCTGGGGGCTGATGTATGAAGTATGCGTGAATTTGACAGATGTGATATTTTTTAACATACTCAATGGCATCGCGCACCATTGAAGGCCAATAGTACCCCAAATGTTTCAGCTGGTGGTATAATTTGGGACCTGATTGATGTGCTCCGCATACACCTGAGTGTACTTCTTGGAGGGCTGACGCTGCTTCTTCACTGGAGAGGCATCGAAGCAGGAGTCCATCATAGGACCTTCGGTATAATACATTGTCCATGTAGGTGTATTTTGTGACCCTTCTTCTTATCCTCAATTTTTCTTGGGGATTCATTAGAAGTATCTCGGACTTGAGGTAGTCGAGGAAGGGGGTTCTCCAGTCTTGCGTTTGTATTTCTGACGCAACGGCGTCGTTGATGAACGCCGGCATGTATCTACTTGGAATTTCTTCAAGCAGGGGAGTGAAGACTCGTCTCTCCTCAACTCTTACTTCCAATGTTTTTGTGGACGAGAGAACCATGGCAGCAGCTAAACTGGCTAGCGCATCCGCTTTTTGGTTCCGGGATCGCGGGGCGTGTTGGATCTTAAATTCTTTGAAGTGATTGATGAGCTCTTTTTCCCTAATGAAATAAGGAATTAATTCTTCTTTCTTGATTGCATATGTGTCGAGAAGCTGATTTACTACGAGTTGGGAATCCCCGTGGGCGGTCAGTGGATCCATCCCTATTTCTAGTGCTATCTCCAATCCAATGACGAGGGCTTCATACTCCGCCATGTTGTTGGATGACGCCGAAGTGAGCACGAAAGAATATGGGAGTAAGGCTTGTGTTGGAGTGACGAAGATTATCCCTGCCCCCGCTCCCGAGCGCCTGCAAGCTCCGTCGAAATAGATCTCCCAAGGAGGTTGAATGTCAGTAACAAAAATTTCTTCGTGTGGAAGGTCGTCTTCTATAGCTGAGCCATCCAGTACTGGGTACGCGGCGAGGAAGTCGGCTAGCCCTTGTCCTTTAACAGCTTTATGTGGAACATAGGTTATGTCGAACTGTGATAATAACATGGCCCACTTTGCAAGTCGTCTGGAGAGGACCAACTTCTTTAAAATATACCGTAGGGGGTCGGCCTTGGAGACGAGCTACACTGGATGCTCCAAAAGATAGTGCCGAAGCTTTTGAGTGGCAAACACCAGGGATAGACACACCTTCTCCATCTCCGAATAACCGTGCTCGGCTCCGACCATAAGGTAGTAGAGAGCTCTCTCCTTGCCTTCGTCGTCATGCTGTGCAAGTAAAGCCCCTAATGACCCAGACAAAGTTGCCGTATAGAGGATCAAGGGCTTTCCTTTCACGGGAGAGGTGAGAACCGGCGGGTTGATGAGATATTCTTTTATACTTTGGAATGCATTTTGGCAAGCTTTATCCCATTCGAAGGGTGTCCCTTTCTTCATAAGGTGGGAGAACGGCTGGCAACGGCCTAACAGATTGGAGATGAATATGCGTATATAGGCGAGCCGACCTTGAAGGCCCTTAAGTTCGCGAAGATTCCGAGGCAGAGGCATCTCTAGAATCGCTTTAACTTTGGTAGGATCAACTTCAATTCCTTACTTGCGAACCACAAACCCAAGGAGTTTGCCGGACGTAACTCCGAACGCACATTTCATGGGATTCATCTTTAAATTGTGGCGTCTGAGTCTCTCGAAGACTTTAGTCAGATGCTCAAAATGATCTTGTCTGTGTTTTGTTTTCAGCACCAAGTCATTGACGTAGCATTTTACAATATCATGAAGTAGATCGTCGAAGACGACCCTCATGGCTCTTTGATAAGTGGCCCCGACATTTTTTAACCCGAAAGGCATCACTTTATAGCAGAAAATGCCCTTCGGTGTGCGAAAAGCAGTGGGCTCTTCATCTTCGGGAGCCATCTTTATCTGATTATATCCCGAATACCCATCCATAAAGGACAGAATCTCATGACCGGTAGTGGCATCGACTATGTATTCAGTTATGGGTAACGGAAAATCATCTTTTGGACAAGTTTTGTTTAGATCTCGTAAGTCTATACAGAGCCTAAGTTGCCCATTCTTCTTCTTTATAGGAACAATGTTTGCGAGCCACTTCGGGTATTGGACTTCTCGTATGAAGTTTGCCTTCATAAGTTTATCTACTTCGGCAATAATCTTTGGGATGAGCTCGGGTCTGAAGCGTCTCTGAGATTGTTTGATGGGTTGTGCGTCTTCTTTGATGGAAAGACGATGGACGGCTATATCAACATCCAAGCCCGACATCTCCTTGTAGCTCCAAGCAAATATATCGTGATTTTTACGGAGGAAGAGCGTAAATTTGTTCTTCTCGTCCGGTGTCATGTGAGAGCTGATAAAAGTTGACCGAGGATCACTCTCTGTCCCCAGGTTTACTTCTTCTAAGTCGTCGACAGTTGCCTGGCTGCCATCCTCAAGCTGTGGCGGTGCTTCTTGGAGATCAACGAACTCTGCAGAAGTGGCGCATACTTGGAACTCGTATCCGAGTCCTGCTCTGTCAAACATTAAGTTTGAGCCATAGCGAATGGCTTTTCTTTGTGCTTTTGTAAGAAGGTCCTCGAAGGGTTGTCTTTTGCCTTGACCTCCGCATAAGCCTTCACCCGAGTTTATATCATATCCCATTTGAGAGATCATGTGTAATGTCCTTGGGTCATAGAAGGGTATGGGGAGGATTGTGGTCACGGCATTTGGATTCGACACAATCGGAGAGGCTTGTACGAACTTGATGGGTTGCTTGTATTCTGCTTCCCCTTCAACTTCATCGCCCAATTCTTGACCCGCATGACCTTTCCCTTTTGTTGGTAAAGGTTTGATCTGTGAAGAAAGGATCTTTGGGAGTGGTATCGGAAATTCGTGGAGAAGGGGTTTAGAAGGCCTCTCTTCGACAATGGTGAATATTGGGTCTCCAGGTTTTCTTTGGCTGCTTGGCACATAGCGATACATCGTTTTCTTCTGAGCCTATGTCTTCCGGAGGTGTGGGGTCTGGCTTCTTCGGTTTCAGAGGCGGTTCTAGGTAGAACTTGGCGTCTGTGAAGAATGCTTCTCATGGGGTGAACGGCTTTGTGTCAGCGAACACCCTTTTAACATCGCCTTCTGGAGTTTGGTATTTGAAACATTGGTGTAGCGTTGAAGGAACGACCTTATACTCATGGAGCGAAGGTCTTCCAAACAGCGCATTATAAGAGGTTTGAGCGTCGATAACATAGAAGACGACACTCGTGGCCAAGTCCTGAAATTTTAGTGTTAGACGTATAGATCCTAACACGTGTTGTCCTCCTTGATTAAAGCCTTGGACTACTATGTTACTCGATATTAGATCATTGATATCGTACCCTAAGTCATGGAGTGTTTTGAGTGGCAGCAAGTTAATAGCTGATCCACAATCTAACCTAACTCATGACGTGGGTATATCGTCGATATCGCCAGTCATTAATAATGGCCTATTGTGTGGTTTTGTACCGAGCAATAGGGCATTATCAGAAAATTCTATGTTTAAATTTTCGACTACCGAGACGCCAGTTTGGAGGACATCTGCTCGGTAGTTGTCAGGGAAAGTTAGTGCAGTTATGAGAGATTTACGAAGATCATGAGACAGACACAGAGCATCGTACATGCGAAGCAATGTAGGTACTTTCTTTAAGTGAGAAATTACATTGTACTTGACGGACTCACTCTGGTTTACATTATTTTGCATTGCTTGGTGTGGTTTTGGGTCCCTTCTTCTTAGCTGTGAGGGTTGGGAGTCTGGAAGTCGGAGCCCGGAGCGGGTGATGATTTCATGGACTTCGGCCTTCTCTTCTTCTGGGAAGCAGAGGGACTTATCATCATCTCCAAAGACCCCAATGGTGCAGCAGGAGTAGTGATCCCAAGAGGTGTCATTTTCTGGCACATTTGGTTTTTTGGTTTGAAGGTCTGTTGAGACTCGGTGAATGAACCCTTCGATTCTTTCACGGGCCATCACCTTCCTCAAGATTTTGTACTTTGGGGTTCTATACCTCTTTGGCTTCGGCTACCAATTTTCGGGGAGCGAAGGTCTCGGGGGAGCGTATCTAGCCGCTTTGATCCTTTGCTTGAAGGCTTGTCTCTTCCTTTGCCTTTTGCTGATATAGGGCCTCCCGTAGCGATCATAACTGGGCTCAAAGTCAAATAGTGTATCATCATCATCCAAGCTGGAGTAATATATCTCCTCCAAAGTGGGCCATGGACATCCCTCAGCAGGTTTCAGAATGGGGGCTACATGTTCCTCGTCTTGCTCATATGGAGAGATAGATGTATATCTATTCTCAATGGGCAAATAGGGAGGTGCCTGAGGGACATACTCCATTTCTTCATAAGGAGGTGTTGAGGGGGTATATTCCTCGCATGGGGATTCGGGGTGTGCTTCGGTAGTAATCATATGTGTTGATTCTACGTTTTTGCCCTTCTTGAGCTTCTTCAGCAGCCCGACATCCATGACTCCGTCATCAATTAATTTCTGGATTTGATCTTTGAGGACGAAGCACTCTTCGAGTGCGTGCCCAAGTATTCTGTGGTAATGGCAATACTTTGGCTCGTTCACTTTGTTTGCTTCATGAGGGCGCCGCGACTCCGGGAGCTCTATGAGTCCGAGATCCAGCAGAGCTTTGAAGATATCAGGGACCTCCTCTCGAGGGAAGGAATACTCCTTTCGATCCTCTCCTTGAGGGTCCTCACTCGCCGTTGTGTGGGGTCGGACGAGGGATCTCTAGACCGAGGCTGTTTTTTGGGAATATAAGTCTCCTTCGGTCTAGATATTTGCGTTGCCGAAGTCTGGAGGACAACTTTCCCTTTAGGAGGAGCCTTGTCCTTTCTTGTGGGGTCGGAAGTTTTGTCCGCGGTATGATTTTTGCGGGCCATGTGAATTAAATAATTCTCGATATCGGTGGCCTTGGAAGTCAGCTCCTCGAAAGACAGCGGACGGACACCTTGCAAGTAAAGGGCCATTTCCGGCCGCAAGTTGTTCACACATGTCCGCACGGCTTCAGGTTCTGTGATGGGTTGTGGGCAGTGGATACTCAAGTTTCTCCACCTATTGATAAAATCAGCAGCTTTCTCATGTTGGCTCTGTTCGGTTTGAGTGAGCTCTGTAATCCCGACAGTCCTTTGGTGCTATAAAATCTTTGGAGGAATGCTTCTTGCATCTGTTCTCATGAATTGATGGACCCCGGAAGCAGCTTGCTGTACCAAGTGAAAGCCGGTCCAGAGAGTGTTTGGACAAATTGGCGGACAAGCAGCGCGTCATTATGAGCTGTGTCTTGACATGCTGCTAGAAAGTGAGCGATATGCTCGTGTGGGGATCCGGTCCCGTTAAACTTGATGAACAGAGGCTGCCGATAATTCGCTGGGTATGGGACCAAGTCGATTTCAGCTGGGTACGGCTTCATGTACTCAGGCCTCATGGCATACTGGTGCTGCATGTGGAACGCTCTCACGCTCTCGGCGACCATTTTCTGTATGGTGTCGAGAGGTACCATATTTGGCGGTACATTCTCGTGAGGATGGTTCTCGGCATGCGAGTTGTTTTCAGGTATCTGGGTTTTTAGACTGGCTATTTCCGCATCCTTCAACTGGAGTGCGTTTCGCAGCTGCTCCAACTCTTCCTCGAGCGTAGTTGCAAGGACTTGATATTGCTCTGGGGATTTAATTGCTGGTGAAGGCGATCGAGTCTCCGGAGATCCAGGCATAATAGGGGATTCTTCTTCATATGACGCTTCGGAAGCTGCGTCTTTGCTGCCAAGGGAACGAGTGACGCTCCTATTGTGGGGGTGATTGAGCGGCATATTAATTTGAGGTAGGCTGCCGATGGCAGCATCTCGGGGTTCCTCGACGGCAACTTTCTTTTTCCGTCTCTTGGCAGGGACGTTTGAGGAAGTGGATGTCTCATCATCTTGGTCCCCGACAGGCATCGCCGCGACGATGTTGAAGTTGTTTTCCTAGAAGACTTCTTTTGCACCGCTATATCTTGGTGATGAAGCTTCAGGATGGTTGGGGCTGAGTGACGGCCCGTAATATGGATGGCTCGAGCCTGTGGCATGGACAGGAGGGCGGTATGTAACTGCTACTGAACTCGCCTTCTTCTTCTCGACGGGTTTCTCCGTCTTGACAGAAATATAATTGGTTTTTGGAGTGTTGCGGCTTGACTCTGGTTGAAGAGTGTTGTTGCCAATATAGTTGCTAACTTCACTCGTGTCAGAGGCTGCTTCGATTTGAAGACTGAGCTCCTGAGTTATATAATAAGTATTGGCCGCTCGCATATCAGCGAGATAAACTTGATGGTTTTGACGCTTCAGGTCCGGATTCTTCCGTTGGCGCTCGTACTCCGCCCGAAGTAGTTGGACATAATAGTGGCGAACATGCAGCGACTCTTCATCATCGCCGGTTGCATGGAGACCAATCCAAGGTCTGTCAGGATAAACTTCGTACCGAGCCTCGTACGCAAGTTTCGGGATCACCTGTGCTTTAATAGCAGAGGGAGATGTTGATTTAATAGGGGATTTCTCGGCTGTTTTAGGCCCTTTTCTGGAGGTGACAAGGGTGAAGCCGTCGTCATCTGTCGGGATAAGTCCGGCACTAGCAGCTGCCCCCAGTCGTGTTTGAGATATAGTTGGTTTCGCCGAGTTCTCATCAGTCTTTGGGTGCGCATGGGTGTTTTCGACATTCTGACGAACAAAGGGTCCGGGTATAGAGACCTTGACGTCATGCCCCCCTTGGCGCGCAGGATAAGCCTTCATCTCCTCGCATGGCTGCCGTGTTGACGCCTTCACTTGTCTATGGGAAGTAGCCATCATTTTGGTGCCGGAGGTAGTCGCAATCGCAGTAACACCAGGGATTTTGGAGTCAGGTGTAGTCGCCGCTTTTGTGCCGGTGACCGCCGCAACTGGAGCTGTGAGCGAAACTTTGGATGGTGTTGTGCGCATCGGGAGTCCGTCGATACCCTTGGGGATGTCGAACCAAAGATCGCCGAAGCGGAGAGTCACGAACACCTCCAAAGTTACTTCCGCCATATCCTTTTGTTGCAGAAGGAATATTTGTCAGGATATATATTTTTGATTTTGATTTTCAATTTTGAATTGTTTGATTATTTTTCGGATCTAGAGATGGGAGGTAAGGTGTGGGTCCCACTGGGCGTGCCAGATTCTGTTCGTGAATAAAATGTCGATCTCGCAGGGACGAGATTTCTATTTTATTTCCGAGCATACCATTTTTAATTTCATACAAGGAAATTGTAGGCACCACACCCCTGGATTGCCAAGTCGGCGAATCCATCATTTACATCCCCGAAGGGAACACCTCCGATTCTAGACCCGATACTTATAATAGATTTTTTACATTGTCATCAATAAAATTAAAATGACAAATAACATGGGTAAAAAAACGTGAGGGTCTTAGACCCTCACCTTTTGTTGCTGGGTTTTTTTTTAGGACTTTGCGTCTTCTCGTAACTCTTCCCTTGGCCTTCGAGACGTTGCCTGGGGCTTGAGATCCGCCGCCTTGAGGACCCGTCAGATAAAGTTGGAGAAGCATTGTTCAAGCTCAAAAGCTTTGTCGCCATGGAAGAAAACCTTTTTGAGTTTTAAAATCTGTGATTTGAGGCTTCATTATTATATTGTCTTTTAATTGGGGATGCTTTTGGTGAACTGTTAGGGAGACCAATAGGTTAGAGGGAACCCTCGCCAGCTTTTCTTTCGCGTTTATTAGGTTCCGGTTCGCGTCGCCCGGCCCGGTTGGGCTTTCGCGGGTCGGGGCGCGACATAGCATGCCCTAAAACAATACCTTGCCTTACCATGAAGTGACTCTTCTCCCAGCTCAATGTCAAATTAGTCTCCTCACATCTCTTAAGCACCAACGTTAGATTTTCAAGACAATTATCAAAAGAATTCCCAAAGACAGAAAAATCATCCATACATACCTCGACAAACCTTTCTATCATGTCAGAAAAAATTGACATCATGCATCTTTGAAAAGTTGCAGGTGCGTTACATAATCCAAATGGCATCCGTCTATACGCAAATGTCCCAAACGGACATGTGAATGTAGTCTTCTCTTGGTCCTCCGGGGCAATGGCTATTTGATTATAACCTGAAAATCCATCAAGAAAACAATAAAACGCATGGTCAGCTAAACGTTCAAGTATTTGATCGATAAAAGGTAAGGGAAAGTGGTCCTTTTTAGTCGCTGCATTAAGCTTGCGATAATCGATGTAGACCCGCCATCCAGTTGTCATCCTCGTAGGTATAAGCTCATTGTTCTCATTCTTCACAACTGTTATTCCTGATTTCTTAGGGACTACATGAACTGGACTTACCCAATTGCTGTCAGAAATAGGATATATAACACCAACATCAAGTAATTTAAGAACCTCTGCCCGAACAACTTCTTTCATGTTTGGATTAAGGCGACGCTGGGCATCCCTTATAGGCTTCCAACATAATGCGATGCATGCACATAGTAGGACTCACTCCTTTAATATCTGCAATTGTCCAGCCTATTGCAGTTTTATGCTCTCTTAGAACTCTCAATAATTGTTCCTCTTCCAATGGAGTAATATCAGACGCAATAATAACAGGAAGGGTTTCATTATCACCAAGATATGCATACTTCAGATTACTAGGAAGAGGTTTTAACTCAAGCTTTGGTGGAGACACTATTGATGAAATCATTTTAGAATGAGAGGCGTCAAGCATGTCTAAATGAAATCCACCAGGGGGGTACGGCTGCACTGCCTCAAGGGCTGCTGTGGCCTCCTCTACTCCATTATAGTCGTGCACGTCATCCTCTTCCATGATCAATGCCGCTTCCAATGCAGTTTTAACTTGCTCCTGTCTGAAGTTAGAAAACACCATTGAATCTAATACATCTATTGAGAAACAATCAAAAGAATTTGAGGGATATGACATAGATTCGAATACTTTAAATTCAACAGTTTCCCCTAAGACTGTCATGCTTAACTTGCCATAAATGGACGTCCAAGCAAAATTAGTAAATTTCTATCATGCAAGGGTGCATCTTCCATTTCCAATATCACAAAATCAGCAGGGATAATTATCTTATCAACTTGTACTAAAATGTCTTCAACAATGCCTAACGGATATTTAATTGAACGATCTGCAAGTTGTAAAGACATCGTATTAGGTTTTAATTCACAAACACCTAACTGACGGAACACAGAGTAAGGCATCAAATTAACACTGGCTCCTAAGTCAAGCATTGTCTCCCCTATTTTCGTATCACCAATAGTAATACTAATGTTAAAACTCCCTGGATCCTTAAGCTTGGGTGGAAGCTTCCTCTGAAGCACTGCACTTACTATCTCTGAAATCATTACCTTTTCATCCGGCTCATACTTGCGCTTATACGTACTTAATTCCTTGAAGAACTTTGGAAAGGCTGGCATGTTCCTAATCACATCAAGCAGTGGCATGTTCACATTAACTTTAGATAAAATATCATAAATTTCAGAATAAGACTTATCCATTTTGGCTTTCTTTAGGCGGCCTAGAAACGGAATCGGTGGTACATATGGTGCATGGATGTTGTGATGCACCTCCGGGACTGCATCCGCTTTCTTTTCATACTCATAAGTTCATGTGGCCAGTGATGGCCTATTCGAGAGTTCCTCCTTCTCAACTTTCTCACTTTCCTAATCATGACACTCATCAATAACTTTAGCATTCATCTTATTATAAATTATCTTACCTGAACGAAGAACTGTGACCGCTTTTGCTTGCTCAGGTTGGCTCGGAAATTTTCCTGGAACATGTACTCTTACAGCATCAGCAAGTTGTCCCACTTGAACTTCCAACTTCCCCACGGATGCTACAACATTCTTCAGTACCGCATCATGTTGAGCAATGGTCGAATCTTGTTTTTCCATCTTTGAGTCTATTTTCTGCATAAAAGCCAACATAGTCGCTTCCAAAGACGACTTAACAAATGGGTTAGACGGGTTAGTAGTAGGCATACTAGCATTAGCAGTATTTTTCCATGAAAAATTTGGATGCTCCCTCCAACCAGGATTATAAGTATTTGCATAATGATCAAATCTAGGTCTTGGGTTATAAGCATTCATCAAATTAGCTTATTCTTGCACATATTCAGGAAATTCACTACCAGAAGGACCTGAATCAAACCTATGACCAACAATATTACAAATTGAACAAACCTCAACCGGTTTGGCGTGTGTGGACATCATCGCGTCCATCTTCTTGTTGAGGGTTGTGATCTGCCTTGCCATGTCATCGTTCTGGTTAAGCTCATAGATGCCTCTCGCCTTATTCCTTGTGTCTCTTTGCTGCGAGTTTGATCCTAGCATCTCATAAATTTCGTACGCCTCTGGTGGTGTCCTTTTGAACATCGCTCCACCTGCAGCATTATCTGCCATAGTCTCACAAGAAAGATTTAGTCCATCATAAAAATATTGCATATGATTTTCTAAAGAATAATTATGATGTGGGCATTGCATCAAAAGCATCTTAAATCTAACCCATGCTTCATGGAATGGTTCTCCATCAGATTGCTGAAAATTTAGAATTTGCCTTCTCAAGTTAGTAGTCATGGCATGAGAATAAAATTTACTAATAAACTTGTTATAAATTGCATCCCAAGTAGTGAGTGATCCAGGAGGTAACGACATCAACCATCTCTTTGCTTTATCTTTAAGAGTATAGGGAAAACATTGCATCCTCAGTTGATCTTCAGTAATGCCACCTAGAGGAAAAGTCTGAATAGTAGCATAATAATCTTTCACGAACGTTAGTGCATCTTCAGAAGGTAAACCATGAAATTCAGGAAGCATAGAAAAATGTAGATTTTTAAATTCATAATTCCTAGCTTTTGCAGGTAACGCAATGCACGAAGGTGAGGTAGAAATAGTAGGCCTCGCGTACTCCTCCAAGGGACGTAAATTGTTATTAAGCTCCACCTCCTCTTGTTTCTCCTCTTGAACTCCTAGATCTGATGTGGACATGCTGTCTTTGTTAGATTTCTTCTTCCAACCAATTTGATCTACGTCATCGTTCAAGGGCAACAACTTTTCTTTCCGTGATCGGTGACCTTGCATTCACTACTAATAACTTCTAATCAAATCTCCGACAACGGCGCCAAAAACTTGATGAATAAATTTTATATCTCGCAAGTATACGAATCGGTGCAATTAGTATAGTAGCAAGACGAGTATCGTACCCACAGAGATTTGTAGAGATTATTAAAGTGAAACGCTAAAGAACAGAAAAGAAAGAAAATAAGGAAGGGAAAATAGAAATATGAAGTCTCGAAAATAGATGATCTAATAACGAAATAAGAAAACGATGGAAATATGATGGATGAATACTAAGGTTCCGATTTCACCATAACATCCTCATTCTATGCATTGAATCAATCAAGATTTCAGTTTAATTCCAAGGATTCATTCTTCCGGTATGATGATCCGTTCGATCGCGGTCTTCACCAAGTACCCCCAATTAACCCTAGCTAATGAATCCATAACTAAGTGTTAACCAAGAATCCATTAAGCTCTGAAGAACAATTATGAACCAAGAAGTGTTTTAGCATGAACCCGGCTTCGACTAAATCTCATTCATTCATAGATCCTGCAAGATTAGGGAATGAACCCTCGCCCAATCTCACATATAACAATCTATAATACTTCTATTGGCCAGACAAAGGTATTTAAGATCTCAGTTATAATAATGAATGAAACTAGGAAAATAAACTAATTAAATAATCATGATACAATAACATAGAATGATTCAATTAGGCTACATCGGTTCCTTAGCAAAGGAACTAGCCACTCATGTTCATAAAAACAACCAAGATATTCATAAGAAAGATAGGAAGAAAAACCCTAGATCTTCGTGCGGTCTTCTCCCCTCTTTCCGGCCTTCAAAACTCCTCCAATAGTGCTGGCTAACCCCCCTAATAAGTGTTATACAACCTCCTTAAATAGGGGTAAGAAACCCTAATTTTTGCTTCAACCTTTGGATTAAATTTGGTCCGTTCATTTTCAGGTCGTCCGACAAAGGATCGATCTCCTTAAGGATAGAGATCGATCTTCTTTCTTTTCTCCATTCTCGTAACCTGGTTCACCCCGACTAAGATCGATCTCTTAAAGATAGAGATCGATCTTCTTTCTCCATAGACTAGGTTCCTTCCAATACGCCCAGGTTCAGATCGATCTCTTGTAACGAAGAGATTGATCTCTTTCATCTATTGTTAACGACGCCCATAGGGATTGATCATATTTAAGGAAGAGATCGATCTCTTTATACTTGGTCCTCTGTCAACTCTCTGTTAATGTCTGAGCACAAAAAGGGATCGATCCGTGTTGGATCAGATCGATCTGCTTCTTCTGTAGTTGCTTGCTCCTGCACCTCTCGTATCAACCATGGCATATCTTCCTCTAGGAAACTCCAAATCACGAACCGTAAAATTCTCCAGAAACTAGACTTCAAGAGCTTTCCAACCATGTATAGAAGATTATCTGGTTCCTTCTGAGTAGGTACAGATCTGATGTTGAATATGACATATCTTTGCTTCTTTAGCTCCACTTTCCTGCATATTCCAAATAACTATGTTAAACAACATATAAGTATAAAAATAGTAATAAAGATTTAATTAAGGATAATAATCTAGCAATTGAGATGGTTATAAGACTGTTCAGAGTGCACTTTCATGCACTCATCAGTAACCTGCGGCATGAAAATTACTATGGAGTTAGTAAAGGTGTTAGTGTCCATTCTAATAGTTTCAAAATCAAGTAGAGAAAATAAGCAGGAAACGTATGTCTGCAAGAACAACTCAAAAGTCAAGCTAATAAAACAGCGCCACACATTTCATCACATAAAACCGTAAAACCCACCTCAAGATCCTTCAAATGCAAGAATACGGCGAGACCTAGATAATAAGAATGCTAGAAAAATTAGAACATAAAGTAATCAAGATCCTACGAATGCAAACCTCAAAAAGAGGAATCTATGAAGCACTCTATGTTGAGGATTTTGCCTCATTTGGGGAAGAACGATCTTGAACTTCAAGGAAGAAACAAGATACAGGGGATTAGAAGGAGGAAGAGAGATCAGATTCGAATCTTCTTGAGTATGGCTACTCCTCTAATCTAAAAGTTGATTAAAGAAGACCCATAAAACTTTACAAAGACGTGATGAGAGAGCCTCTATTGCCGACAATATCCCAGTTCGTCAGCGCTGGAACGTCTACCAGCGAACGGTTTGGGGTTTCCGCGACAGCACTGCAATCCGCCAGCGACCGACTATGAGGAGTGGCCTCAATCGGCTAATTCTTTCCATATGAGGTGGTGGAGGGCGGTGGTTTTGAATGGAAGTAAGTGGCTTAGCTGGCTATTTGGTCGCATGAAAAACCCTTGCCAACTGGCTATTTGATTGCATGAAAAACTGCCGCATGGGATCGGTGTAAAACACCGGCCTAGTCAGCCGGTGTGAATATGACGACCAAACTTTATTCAAAACTTAAACTGATTTCGATCTGAAAACCTGAAACCCGCTAACCTCATGTCCTTCCTCCCCTTTCCTTTATTCGGATGAAACCCAAGGGAAGGGTTTCGCCGCCGTCGCCCCTTAATCCGGCCAAGGCCGGTGGCTATTCTCACGCCGACAACATCCGAAGCCGGAGATCCCGACTGGAAGGTCGCCTTCGAGTCGTGCGGAGGTACGCGTGAAGAAAAAGCTACGGACGCGACCCCATGACCGCCGGAGCAGCCGCAGGCGAGCACCACTGCACCGTTTAACGCCAAGGCTCCCCCGACGCCATTAGAGGCGGACCTAGTGACTAGAGCCGCCGATCCCCAAGGTTTGGCTGACATGCATGGCCGCCCCCAACCGAAAGCTCTATTAATCTAGTATTTTCGGAATTAAGAAGCAAGCCCTCAATAAATCCGAATAAAACATAAAATGATTTCCAGAAAATCTGAAAACTCAACCAGAAAATCTTAAAATTCAAGAAAAAACCTTTTGTTGTTTGAACTTGTAACTCTGATGTCTCTATTCTACAAAGCACCGAGCAAGGCCAACTTTCAAAGTGTTGGTTTCAGCTTCATCAATTTACACAGCCTTAGTTCTTTTTGCTTGTAGCCATGTTAAGGAATAAGTTCTATCACATGCATAAAAGTGCAAAGGATAAAGTCTCTCACACCGGCTGATACTGGCTGATTGGATCAGTGTAAAACACTGATCCGATGCGGTAGGGTAAAATCCACATCTTAGGTGGCATGGAGGTTTAAATAGCATACAGAGAACTCTCTCGTCTCTTCCTTCACTCCCGACTCTCGAGAGAGAGATCACTCCCGATCTCGCTGGTAGGCGTCCTCCTCCTCATCGATCTCGCTCTCTCTCTCCCAATCTCACTGGTAGTGGTCCTCCTCCTTATCGATCTCGCGTCTGGTGGTCCTCCTCCTCATTGATCTCGCAGCCGGCATCCTCCTCCACATCGATCTCGTGATCTGTGGACCTGTCCCTCTACTCCTAAGTCGACCGTCTAGATCAGGCCCGTGGCTCGTTGTGGACCGCAAGGGCAATTTGGTAAATTACGCATTGTCGGTTTGTTTTACACCCGCGTGTGTACACACTGACCGTGTTTGTGTTAGTGTTTGATTAGAATGGTTAGCTGGACCCGGGATTGAAAGATTCGGGCTTGGGCTTGTGTTTTAGCCCAAGTTTGGCTTCCTAGGCGAAAGGGATCGATCTTCCCTTGCTAACAAGATCAATCTTTTAGTGCCAGAAAGTTGATGCGGTGGGTTTTCTGAGTGGACGGTCACCGTTGGCCGTCGCTCTCCGCTGTCAGTGGTGAGAAGAAAGATCTTCTCCTCTCGCTTATCCTGTTTCTCCTTCTCTCCTCTCCCTTATCCTCTTTCTCCATCCTCCTCTCTTCCTCTCTTCTTCTTTTTCTTTTTCTTCTTCCTTCTTCTTTCCCGCAGTTCTGTTTTCCTTCCCCTGTTCCGGCTGCTTCCTTCCTTCCCTCTATTCTCCCTCCTCCGGCCACAAAATTGAGTGCTTCAAGGCTCGTTGGATTCGTGGAAGCGTGAGGAAGATCTTTGTCTTGATTTTATGTCGGTTTGGTGCTTGAAGAGTGGGGATTCAGTCGAGTTTTGCTTAGCTCGGTAGGTTTCTTCCTACATTGGTTTAATAGGGGTTTTCTTGTAATCTAGCCGAAGGATCTAGGTGTTCTTGGTGTTATTGTGTGTATCTATGTGATGAGTGCATGAAAGTGCAGTTTGAATAGCCTTCTAACTAGTTTAACTACTGGATTTTTCATCCTTAATCAATCTCTTTAGTACTATTTTTATAGTTATATGTTGCTTCACAAAGTTATTTGGAATATGCAGGAAAGTGGAGCCAAAGAAGCAAAAATATGTCATATTCAACATCAAATCTGTACCTTCTCAGAACGAATCAGATCATCTTCTATACATGGTTGGAAAGCTCTTGAAATCTAGTTTCTGGAGAATTTTACGATTCGTGATTTGGAGTTTCCTAAAGGAAGTTACGGTAATTTTAGTACCAATGGCGCAGTCTGGATGGCAAAAGAGTAAATACTCAGAAAGACGATCGATCCTTTCCAAAAGGAGATCGATCTTAGTCGGAGCGAACCAGATTACGAAAATTGAGATTAGAAAGAAGATTGATCTTTATCCTTAAGAAGATTGATCTCTTGTTGGACGACCTGAAAACGAACGAACCAGATTTAATCCAAAGGCTGAAATAAAGTTAGGGTTTCTTACCCATATTTAAGGAAGTCGTTCAAGACATACAAGGGGGGGTCGGCCAGCACTATTGGAGGAGTTTTGAAGGCCGAACAGAGGGGAGAAGACCACACGAAGATCTAGGGTTTTTCTTTCTTATTTTTCTTATGAATATCTTGATTGTTTTTTTGAACATGAGTGGCTAATCCATTTTCTAAGGAACTGATGTAGCCATAACTAAATCATTCTATGTTATTGAACTAATGTTTTAATCAGTTTATTTTCCTTGTTTCATTCATTATTATAACTGAGATCTTAAATACCTTTATCTTGCCAATAGAAGTATTGTAGATTGTTTTATGTGAGATTGGGCGAGGGTTCATTCCCTAATCTTGCAGGATCTATGAATGAATGAGTTTATGTCAAGGCCAGGTTCAAGCTAAGATACTCTTGGTTCATAATTGTTCTTCAGAGCTTAATGGATTCTTGATTAACACTTAGTTATGGGTTCATTAGCTAGGGTTAATTGAGGGTACTTGGTGAAGACCGCGGCCGAACAGATCATCATACCGGAAGAATGAATCCTTGGAATTAAACTGAGATTTTGTTGATTCAATGCATAGAATGAGGATGTTATGGTGAAATCAGAACCTTAGTATTCATCCATCATATTTCCATCGTTTTCTTATTTCGTTATTAGATCTTCTATTTTCGATACATCATATTTCTTACTTTTCCTTCCTTATTTTCTTTCTTCTATGTTATTTACCATTTTATTCTAATAATCTCTACAAATCTCTGTGGGTACGATACTCGTCTTTCTGCTATACTGATCACCACCGATTCATATACTTGCGAGATATAAAATTTATTCATCACTAGGTTAGCTGGGTTTCTATTTTGAGTTTCATATGATTTGATAGATATTTTAGTAGGAGTTTAGCATATTTAAACTCTGATTTTTTCGGTTTCTCTGTTCTTGAAGAACAACCGGATTACGACGTGTTTTCCGGTCTGTCCATGCATGATCTTGATTTATGATGAGCATGAGTGTTGTAGATCTTTGGGTCTACTCTCAAGTCCAACTAGTTTCATAAGTTTCTGATTTTCCTATGAATTACTATGAATTTCCAACGGATGGGCTGGGTTGCAGCCATTAGAGGTATTTACTGAAGTTAATGGCTTCGATTAGTGTTTTCCCTGTTATTCGAGCAGTTGGATGTTTCTCGGTTTTGGATAGGTTGATCCGAGCATGTTTACCTGTGTTTTGTCCAAGTTGGATCCAGAATTCGACGTCGTTTGGACGTCGGATCGATGAGGTCGCTTAGCCTCTAATTAGGTGATCTTGATGATTAAATAATATTATATGTTCATTTGTGTTTTTGGGGTTGCTTCCCGTCACAGGGGTTCGCGGTTGTCAGTCGCGGCACCGTCGTAATGTCGAGACCCGCTGCGGATTGGCTGGCAGCGGTCGTTGGTATCGCTGCAGCAGTCTAGTTGGACATGTTGATTACTTTATCATATTGTTGCATTCTCACCTCTTACTTGCGCGTGATCATAGCATGCATTTTGATTGTGTATTAAATGCATAAGGATAAGGTATAGGCGATGGGTTGATCACCGATCCGTGGCTTTCGGGTAGCTTGGATTTAGCTCTAGGACCGTGGTGGGTAGTGTGAGGACCTGTCCCTCTACCCCTGTGGCTCGTTGTAGACCGCAATGGCAATTTGGTAAATTGCGTCTTGTTGGTTTGTTTCACACCCGCGTGTGCACACACTGACCTTGTTTGTGTTAGTGCTTGATTAGAATGGTTAGGTGGACCCGGGATCGGAAGATCCTAGCTCGGGCGCGTGGCAGCCCATTTTTGGGCTGCTGGCGGCCCGCGAGCGATCAATCGCTCCTTGGAGCGATCGATCGGACTCGTGAGCGAGTCGGTGGCTTTTTCTTTCGCGAGGACGGCCGCCGACCGTCGCTCTCTCTTGTCAGAAGGGGAGGACTTTCCCTACCCTCCTTTCTTCTTTCTCCTCCTTCCCCGGCTTTCCCCTTCCCTTTTCCTTCCTCTTCTTCCCTTCTTCTTCTTCTTCTTTCTTCTTCCTTCCTTCTTCTTCTTCTTCCGCGGGCTCTGTTTCCCATATTCTGGCAGCCGCTTCTTCTCCTCCGTTCTCCCTCCTCCGGCCACCGTTTTGGGTGTTCAGAAGTTCGTTGGATCCGTGGCGACGAGAGGAAGATCCCTGGTGTGGTTTGAAGCCTTGTTGGTGACTGGTTTGCGAGGGATCAACTGAGGAATGCGTTGTTCAGTAGGTTTCTACCTACTGATGTTGTTTTTGGGTTTTCTCTAGATCTAGCCGTTGGATCTTGTTGATCTTTGTGTTGTTGGCTTCCTCTTGCCTAGTAAAATTTCTGATATAAGTTTCATGATCTTTGGTTGAGAGTTTAGTAGGATTTATGCACAACTAATGCACAATCCTAATGGCGGGACCCGCTGTGGATCGGCTGACAGCGGTTGGTAGTACCGCTGCAGCGATCCGGTTGACTTGTATGCTATCCTTAACATACTGTTGCATGCCTATCTCTTGTATTGTGTATGTTCATAGCATGCATTCTCTATTGTGCATTAGTTGCATGGTTAGGGCGTGGGTGATCTGTGGGTCGCCGTCCCGAGGCTGGAAGCTCGGATTTAGCCCTAGGACCGGGGTTGGGTAGTTTGGACCCGGTTTGAATTGTGGTGTCCAATCGATTCGGTGATAGGCCTAGGGGACTGGTACACTTGTTACTTGATGATTGTAGAGGTCGTGTCGGCCTTGATTCGGATGCTGAGGTGTAGCCGGTGTCCCACTATGCTGACCTTGGGGTAGAGGAGTTGTCTACTCAGCGGTGCCTTTTTCCCGCCTGCAGTGCCCTTCCCTGCAGTTGTGTGTCGCCAGTGTTGTTACTACTACTGAGTGTCGTCCCTGGGCATCAGGGACACGCGGTGGGGTTATGGGACCCCTGTATACACCCAGGTCCTACTTGAGGGCGACACTGTTGCGTTTCCCTCTTCCTTCTGTGTGTCGTAGTGTAGAACCCTACTGAGCTTAGTGCTCACACCTACCCGGGCTGCGTTTTGCTGGTGCAGGCGTCAGTTCTTCCTCTGTGGCCTCTACCGGGCAGTTGGTCGGCGGTGCGGCGGCGCCTGGTGGACTTTGAGAGGTGGCGATCTTTACTGCTTTTATACCTTATGTTAGATAGTCTCCTACGGGAGTAATGTTGTATTTGGATCTTCCCCTCTTCGAGGATATGTATATTAAACAGCTTTTGGGTTTGAAATCTGTGGTTCGATGTTGTTAAATTAATGTCTTTTAATTGAGGGTGCTTTTGGTGAATTATTAGGGAGACCAATAGGTTAGAGGGAACCATCGCCAGCTTTTTCCGCGTTTTGTTAGGTTCCGGTTCGCGTCGCCCAGCCCGGTTGGGCTTTCGCGGGTCGGGGCGCGACAAGTAGCTTGGTCCAGGTTAGATGGTAGTATTCAGTCGATATCGATGATAGGCTTAGATGACTTGAATACATGTTGATCGATGATTTTAGAGGTCGTGTCGGCCACGAGCTGGTGTTGAGGGTGCAGCCAGTGTCATCGTTTCAGCCTTGGACAGACGGTGTGCCTGCCCGGCAGAGACTTGTCCTGCCTAACAGTGTCTTTTTCCTGCTGTACTAGGTGTTTCCGGGATGGGCCCAGTTCATTAGGGTGACCATGGTTGGATACCTAGAGACACTGGTATGGTTATGGGACCCTATAGCACACCTAGGCCTAACTTGGGGGTGACACTGTTGTATTCCCTCATTTCTGTGTGTCATAGAGCTTAGTGCTCATTCCTACCCGGGCTGCATTTTGCAGGTGCAGGCGTTAGCTCTTCTTCGGAAGCCCCTATCGAGTAGGTGTTTGGTGGCATGGCGGCGTCTGGCGGTGCATGAGGAGTGGTGATCGACGTTTACCTTTTTGTTATAGTTAGTCTCCTACGGGAGTGTGATGTATATGAATGTAAATCCGTTTGAGGATTTGAATATATCTTTGTTTTGTTGTTGAGGTTTGGAATTATTGTTTTAAATAAGGGTGCTTATGAACTGTTTAGGGAAACCTTTAAGCTAGAGGGAACCCTCGCCAAAATTATTACGTATTTAGTTAGGTTCCGGTTCGCGTCGCCCGGCCTGGTTGGGCCTTCGCGTGTCGGGGCGCGATAGGCATCCTCCTCCTCAACAATCTCACGGCCGGTGGCTGTCCTCAACGTTTGGGCTCTAGTGTGTCAGCGGCTGGATTGGGTTCGCCTGTGAGTCAAATTTCGCCCCCTTTTTTTTGAGAGCACAATGCTCTCTAGTCTTTGCTTGAATAAAGTCTAAAATAGCTTCAGTAACTAACCACCAACCATCAAGGACGTCATCCATAATTGCCCGACTCTCAATGAAGGGAATTTAAAAATCTTGTGAGGAAAATATTTTCAATGCTCATTGTAGCTTTCACACACAATTATTGATGGTGATTTGCTGCCAAAACTGTTAAAATTGTTGACGAAGGTTACATAACTCTGTGAAGTGATGATGATTGCCATGAAAATTAGAGGGACCAATCCATCTATATTATATATTTCTGGGGTATCATTTGAAATAAATATTGTTATTCTTAACAATAGTAGAAGGTTCTTGCTGCCACTAAAGAAAAAGGAACCAATATGCAATGGAATCCATCAAATTACATCATATTTTGGATGACTCTTATTGCTTTGGGAAAGGACATCGCAAGGAAAAGCTTTGTGCTAGCTTTACAAAACTTGTGAGTTTCTTTGTTTTGATATTTGATCATCTTATTTTCACTATTCCTTGTGAGGCCTGTTCTTATGACTGAAATCGTCAAAAAAAGCTTTTAGGGGGAGGGTAAGTACTGTAAATTGATGGAATGCATGTTCTTGGTTGGAAAGGTTGCTGAAAAATAAAAACATAGCCCTGCTCACATCAAATAAATTAAAATTATAATGGCATCTTTAGTTCGTTGTATAAGATTAAGTATAGGATGGAATTACACGTTGCAAACGTAATGTGATATTGGTGCGACAATGGATAGTAGAAATCACATGTCTTCCTCATATTCGACATCTATCCATGTAGTTTTGCATGCGTATTTTCAATGTGCTTGAAATGAATAAGGAGTCATCAACACTATTCAAGTTGGAATGTTGGAGAAGTAGACTCTGTGGGGAGAGGTTGCTGGCGGTATTTTCTCCGCAGAACCTTACAGGGCGTGGGGGGTTGGGGGGAGGTAAAGAGTGAGGCGACTATCGCTGATTTGGTGAGACGATGTACTGCCAGAGCTTGGGCTCGCCGCTAACAAATTTCCATTTGGGTTCCCGGTATGGTGTTATACCCCTTCGTTCTTAGTTGCGCCTTTAATTCACATAACATTTGTTTAGATGTGGGGATTTTTTGCCAAATTGGACCCGTAATGTTCCCTTTTGGCAGAATGAGACCCATCATCAAGTTTTTTTGCTACAGAGGACCCCTAAGCATATAAATCCTGATTTTACCCCTCCTCTCTCCATGCCATGCCAGATATCTTGTTTCTCACATTTAATGCATCACCTGATTTTGGTTTAAAAGTGACAAAAACATCCCGTCGCATTTATTGCGATGGGATGTGTCTTCTTCCCAAAACTTCTTCTTCCCGAATCCTCTTCCTCCCTCCCACCGGGCATGGCTCCTCCCGCCATATTCTCTTCTTCCTCTCCACTGCCTCATCTTCTCTTCTCCCTAACCACTCTTCTCCTTTATTCTTTCATCTCTCATCCCTTTCTACTGTCTCCACTTCTCTACTTTCGCCAAAATAGTTCACTGGAGAGAGCTCTCCACACATGCAAGGCATCCCACACCGGAGAGAGCTCTCACAGGTCTAATTTGGCAACAATTGAAGAATAATGTAGTTTTCTCGCCTTCTAACGTATCCCACATTGTCTCTGTTCAAACAACGACGTCTCACTGTTAGAGCCAGCAACTATTCCTCACATACTGGGTGGTATTGATCTGAACACACCCCTTGAACCTTGTCCCAGCGAAGACAAAGAACTAGCTCCACTAGTCCAAGAGATGACGATTAACGAACTCACACCAAAGGTCGAGGGGCAAGTTATAGAAGCACGGGTATAATTATCAAATGTGTGTGTATAAAATTCTACATACGTGTCTGAACTTATGTTCACGAGTATTTATAGGCTACGCATGTGTACACAATTTATGAACGTGTACGCGCTTTACATGCTTTTCGCGTATATTCCTAGCTCACACACGTGTTCATGCACGCGTATAAATCGGAACACGTGTATGTTTTTTTGGTCTTTTTACGAGTACTGATTTTTGAAGACGGGTCTGCTTTCGACACAAATGACCCATACGAGAAAATATGTTTTGCGAATGACTGGGTAGCTGGTAGCGACTGCGAGGAGCCATCGGAGATGTTTGACTATGACGAGATAGATGAGTACGTTCTCCACTTCAAAACACCGGAAGCTCAAGTAACATACTTTTTGAATGCCACCGAGCCTTATGTTGGAGAGAGGTACCCCGACAAGGCAAACCTTAAGATGTCGCTCGCAAGATACGCACCATGAAGAGAAGATTGTCATCTCAAGGCGAGGCAGAGTCGAGAACAATGCAGAGATGTTCGAGGTGTAAGGTACTTGGGCACAACAAGAAGATTTGTAGAGCACACATTCATCCCGATGTACCCGTACATCCTGTAGTTGTGCCCGGTATAGCACCAGCTCCGTCCGCTGCATGATGTTGCGTCTATCTTGTGTGTATTATATGGTGTGACTAGTGTAGTATACTTTTTGATGCAATGTAAAAATCAGTTATTTTGGCGCTACACGTGTATTTTTTATGACGATACGTGTGAGGACCTGCCCCTCTACCCCTGTGGCTCGTTGTATACCGCAAGGGCAATTTGGTAAATTGCACCTTGTTGGTATGTTTCACACTCGCGTGTGCACACACTGGCCTTGTATGTGTTAGTGTTTGTTTAGAATGGCTAGGTGGACCCGGGATCGGAAGATCCCAGCTCGGGCGCGCGGAAGCTTGCCGTTGGGCAGCTGACGACCCTTGAGCGATCGATCGCTCCTTGGAACGATCGATCGGACTCGTGAGCGAGTCGGTTGGTTTTGACCCGGGGCGATAACGATCGATCGCTCCTTGGAGCGACCGATCGGAATCGCGTCGGTGGCTTTTCTGCTTCGCGAGGACGGCCACCGACGGCCGTCGTTCTCCTTTGTCAGAGGGGGGGAGGACTTTCCCTCCCCTCCCCTCACTTTCTTCCCCTTTTCCCGGCTTTCCCCTCCCCCTTTCCCCTCCTTTCTTCCCCTCCTCTTCCTCCTTCTCCTCTCTTTCTTCTTCCTCTTTTCTTCTTCTCCCGAGAGCTCTGTTCTTTGCCTTGTTTCCGGCAGCCTCCTTCATCTCCTCCGTTCTCCCTCCTCTGGCCATCTTTTTCGGCGTTCTAAGGCTCGTTGGATTCGTGACAACGAGAGGAAGATCCCTGAAGAGGTTTGGCAGCTTGTTGGTGATCAAATCGCAGGGAATCAGCCGAGGAAAGCGCAGCTAGGTAGGGTTATACCTACTGTGTTCATTTCGGATTTTCTTGAGATCTAACCGTTGGATCTTGTTGATCCTTGCTTTGTTGGATTCCTTATGCCTTTTAGAATATCTCATTTAAGTTTCATGTTAATCAGTTGAGATTTGAGTAGGATTTATGCAAGATTAGTCTCAGATTTCTGGTTTTCTGCTGTTCTTGAGAAACAGCCGGATTGCGGCGCGTTTTCCGGCCGGCGAGTACATGATCTTGGCTTGTTATAAACATAAGAGTTGTAGATCTACTCGTTACCTTTCCATTCCATCTTGTTTCATATTTTTCCGATTTATGTACGATTGCTTATGAATTGTTTGCTGGAGGGCTGCGTTGCAGCAATTAATGGGTAAGTTAGTTTGATTAATGATTTTGATTAGCGTTTTCCCGTTAATCCAACCGTTGGATGATTATGATTTTTAGATATGATGATCCTGGTTTATGTACCTACTGGTGGCTAAGTTGGATCTTGAATCCAACATCGTTTGGGCGTCGGATCGACGGGATCAATTAGCCCCTAAGTAGAGGCTTTGGGTGTTTTTGAATATAATATTATATTTCGGAATATAATATTATATTGTGTTTTGTTCATCATCGTTTTCGGGGTTGCTTCCCGTTGCAGGAGTCCGCGGTTGACGGTCGCGGTACCGTCGTAATGCCGGAACCCGCTGCGGATCGGCTGGCAGCGGTTGGTGGTACCGCTGCAGCGATCCAGTAGACTTATATGATGTTTGCTATACTGTTGCATACCTATCTCCTGTTTGTGTATGTCATAGCATGCATTGTTGATTGTGCATTAGTTGCATTGGTTAGGGCGTGGGTGATCCTTGGGTCGCCGTCCCGAGGCTGGAAGCTCGGACTTAGCCCTAGGACCGGAGTTGGGTAGTTTGGACCCGGTTTGAATTGTGGTGTCCAGTCGAATCTTATGATAGGCTTAGAGGACTGGTACACCTGATGCTTGATGATTGTAGAGGTCGTGTCGGCCTCGAGTTGGATCTGAGGTGTAGCCGGTGTCCGGTTCTTCTTAAAACTCTTGAGGAGAGGATTTGCCTACTCAGTGGTGTCTCTTCCCACCAAACAGTGTTCAGTGTCCTGTTGAGAGTTAGCAGTGTCGTTTCCTGCTATTGAGTGTGACCTGACATGTGACCAGCTCGGCTGGAAGACCATGATCAGGGGGCCTCAGGGACAATCAGTGGGGTTATGGGACCCCTGTATACACCCAGATTCCACTTGAGGGCGACACTGTTGCGTTTCCCTCTTCCTTCTGTGTGTCGTAGTGTAGATCCCTACTGAGCTTAGTGCTCACACCTACCCGAGCTGCGTTTTGCAGGTGCAGGCGTCAGTTCTTCCTCTGTGGCCCCTACCGGGCAGTTGGACGGCGGTGCGGCGGCGCCTGGTGGCTTTTGAGAGGTGGCAATATTTACTGCTTTTACCCTTATTTTAGTTAGTCTCCTACGGGAGTGATATTGTATTTTGGATCTTCCCCTCTCCGAGGATTTGTATATTAAATCTTTTTTGAGTTCGTAAATCTGTGGTTCGAGGCTTTATTATAATATTGTCTTTTATTTGAGGGTGCTTTTGGTGAATTACTAGGGAGACCAATAGGTTAGAGGGAACCCTCGTCGTTCTTTTTCCGCGTTGGTTAGGTTCCGGTTCGCGTCGCCCGCCCCGGTTGGGCTTTCGCGGGTCGGGGCGCGACAATACGTGTATTTTTTTTATGACGATACGTGTATTGTTTGAAAAACGCGTGTCTCAACTTCTTTTCACGAGTATCTTCAGGATACGCATGTGTATAATATTGATGAATGTGTACGAGGTTTGTTGCATACCACCCAAATAATATCAAGGCATGGCTCCTCCCGCCGTCTTCTCTTCTCACTCTCCACTACCTCCTCTTCTCTTCTCCCTCTCCACTCTTCTCCTTTGTTCTTTCATCTCTCCTCCCTTTCCACTGCCTTCACTTCTCTACCTTCGTCAAAATAGTTCACCGGAGAGAGCTTTCCACACATGCAAGGCAACGAGAAGCGTTTCGCTGCATTGCCACTTCAATGAACATGCTATAAATCATGAACGCAATCCATATTATTTTGGGGGTACTTCCACGATCGACGAGTTCTCGTCAGACCTTACTCTTGCTCAACTGAAGGCTCACTTTCACTTTCTCAGCAATTTATCTCCTATTGACGTTGAGTTGTTCTTAACATAGGAGATATCGGACGATCCATATAGACCATATAGTCGTCTAGACATTGATCTGAATACCCGCTGTTAGAGCCAGCAACTATTCCCCACATACTGGGTGGTGTTGATCTGAACACACCTCTCGAACCATGTCCAAGCGGAGACAAAGAATTAGCTCAACTGGTGGAAAAGATGACAATTAACGGACTCCCTCCGGAGGCCGAGGGGTAAGTTATAGAAGCGTGGGTATAATTATAATATGCGTGTGTATAAAATTCTACATACGTGTCTGAACTTCTTTTCACGAGTATTAATAGGCTACGCGCGTGTACAAAATTTATGAACGTGTATGAGGTCGACGTGCTTTTCGCGTGTATTACTAGCTCACACATATAAAAGGACCAAAACATACACGTGTTTCGATTTATACGAGTGGATGAACGCGTGGGTGAGCTAGTAATACACGCGAAAAGCATGTAAACCGTGTACACATTCATAAATTTTGTACACATGCGTAGCATATAAATACTCGTGGAAATAATTTCAGACACGTATGTAGAATTTTATACACACACATCTTATAATTATACTCGTGCTTCTATAACTTACCCCTCGGCCTTCGTTGTGTGTCCGTTAATCGTCGGGTATCTCGTATGTTAAGAACAACTCAACGTCAATAGGAGATAGATTGCTGAGAACGTAAAAGTGAGCCTTCAGTTGAGCAAGAGTAAGGTCCGACGAGAACTCTTCGATCGTGGAAATACCGCCCAAATAATATGGATTGTGTTCATGATTTATAACATGTCCGATGATGTGGCAATACAATGGAATGCTTCTCATTACCTTGCATGTGTGGAGAGTTCTATCCGGTGAACTATTTTGGCGAAAGTAGAGAAGTGGAGATAGTGGAAATGGATGAAAGAAGAAAGAATAAAGGAGAAGAGTGGTTAGGGAGAAGAGAAGAGGAGGTAGTGGAGAGGAAGAAGAGAAGATGCCGGGAGGAGCCATGCCCGGCGAGAGGGAGGAAGAGGATTCGGGAAGAAGTTTTGGGAAGAAGACACATCCCGTCGCATTAAATGCGACGGGATGTTTTTGTCATTTTTTAACCAAAATCAGGTGATGCATTAAATGTGAGAAACAAGATACATGGCATGGCCATCCATGATATAAGAGAGGAGGGGTAAAATCGGGATTTATATGATTAGGGGTCCTCTGTTGCAAAAAAAACTTGAGGAGGGGTCTCATTCTGCCAAAAGGAAACATCACGGGTCCAATTTAGCAAAAAATCCTTAGATGTGGCAAATCTAAATTGAAGCTCTTGTGAATTACAAGGATGGAAGTTAGTGAGGCCGGGTTCGGGCAGGTTTTCATCGCTCTTCACTCAAGTCAGCGATCTTCTCGCAGTCGGTGAGTCAAACAACTGTCGGATATATTGGTCAATGTTCTCCTTGCATCTCTTCACTTTCTGTGACAACCCATTTCCTCCAACCCGGTCCGACCGCAGTAGGGCGAGGGTCTTGTTTTGTGGTTTGGCTCAGTTGGCCTTGTCAAGCGATCGGTTGATCGCATCGCTGCTTTTGGACCCCAGGGGAAATTTGATAAATTTGGTAAAATTTCGCCCTGGTGGTCGGTTTCCCACCCGCGCAGTGCACATACAGCCTTGCTTGATGTGCGTGATTGAATAGACCCAATAGGAGGGTTCGGGATCGACAGATCCGGACGAGATTGTGAAGAGATATCGCAATTTGGGGTTTAATCGGACTCGGTCCGATTAAACTGGCTAGAGTAGGTCGGTTTAGCCACTTAAGCTACTAAACTCTCTCTCTCTCTCTTCTCTCTCTCTCTCTCTCTCTCTCTCATTTTTTCCCTTTTGTTCTTCCCTATGCGGCAGCCTCTCTTCTTCTCCCTTACCCGCGACCGCGCCGGCCAATCTCCCTTCTCCGTCGGAACTTCTTCGCCACCGTTGCCGGCCGTCGTCCTCCTTACAGCCTCCTCTCTCTCCTCAGATCTCACCCTTCTTTTCTCTCTTACCTCTCTCCCGACTTTGCTGGAAGCCATCGTCGCCGATCGATGAGATCCGCCGGTGTTCCCTTGGAGTTCCTTCGCCGCCGTCGAGCTTCAGCACCCGGGACGGCGTCGGGGACGAAGACCAAGTCCAAATCTCCTCTTCACCGAGCTCTGAGGTAGGGTTTCCTACCTGAATCTTCAATTCAGTCTTAGGTTAGGAACTTCTTGTGATTGTGGGTTGTATCCTTCATCCCTTTCATGCTATTCATGCTAGATGTTGACTGGTTTTGGTTGTATGGATTTCGGATTTGATCAGAGGGTTTTGATTTGGATTTGTTGTGGATTTCTTCCTCCTGCTTTGCTTCCCTGAACTTGGATTTCGTCTGACCTAGGTCCAATCGTGTGGTGATGGGTTTTAATTGGATTTAATCCATCTGTTATTCCCGGATTTGGTTTCCGGCCCCTGTTTCTGTGCATCCAGCCATATTCTGTGCATTTCTGGTGCTATTCCGTGAGTAATCTCACGAAACCTTCATCGTGAAGGTTGTAGATCTCCGGATCTTCTTCAATTGTCGCTGGTTTTATAATCTTTGGATTTATATATGAATTTTGATGATTTTACCGAATTGCTGCGAAGCTGGATTTGTGAAATTAGTAAGATAATTGAGTAGAAATTAGACATCAATTAGATCCAATTCTTGGAGGAAATGTTTCTCAAATGTTAATCAATATCTTTCCAACTTTAGCAATCCGAAAATGTGTAATTTGTGGATTTCGATGTTTTCCTTGTGTTTAATTCTCCGGGAACTATGAATTTAATGCTCCTAATGATCTCTAGGATTAACATGTTCAATGTGATGATTTTTGTATACTTAATTATCTCAATTTCGGCCTAATTAGTTACTTGCAAAACCCCCCTCTAATTAGAACTTAGATTGTGAAGTATGCCTATTAATTACTATAATGAGCATGTATGCCTAATGTGTATTTGTAATTCGGATCATGCTAGTATATTTAAATGCCAAGTCTTGGGCTAATGGATTGGGTTTTGCTATGTATTATACTCTGTGTATTCCTTCGCCGAATTTTTCCGTGCTTAGAAGCTTTTCATTCAAACTGTAGTGTTCTATTCGCTTATGTAATTTATATTTGCTTAAGTCCGTGTGGGGCTCGTGGTTGAACCAAGGGAGTTATGCTCTTGGGATGTTTAGATAATTGACTGGCCCGAGGGTGTGCCCTAGTTTATGTATATTGTATTTGTGGTTGATTGTTGTAATTGTGTGGCTGGGGGGTGTGCCCCTTTGTAGAAATTGTGGTTGACGACTGTGGATGTCGTCGTAATGCCGAAATTTGAATTGAGATGTTCGTTTACGTCTTGTGTTGCCGTTGTCATGGTAGATAGATCTGTAACTGCTTTAGACCCCTTGCTATGTTTACCCTTTGGCAAGCTGTAGGCTATGCCTAGCCCTGTATGTTGTGATGTCATACTATTGCATGCTTATATTTCTGTATCTCTGTGCCTGAGCATTGCATGCATCTTGATTGCATTAGAAGCATTAAGGGTAGGTGGTAGGCGATGGATTTGATCGCCGATCTGGGGTTCTCGGGTAGCCCGGATCTAGCCCTAGGACCGGGGTTTGCGTAGTCGAGGATCAGGACGTGATTGTAATCAATGATTATGTTTGATATTATTTGAGGATTATTAGGTAGTCGCACTGGAATATTATATTGTTATTGAGGTGTAGAGGTCGCGTCGGATCTCCGAGGCCAAGCGCTAAGGATGGTTGTCGATGTCCCTGACATGTGTGTCCCCGCGAGAGATGGTACGATTGGGCAGGGTGGTACCTGGACAGGAGCCCATAGTTTTTGTTTCCTCTCGTTTGTTCTTGGGTGAGGGTGGGACCTAGAAAGGAGCCCTCGGGAATCGACGGGGTTAGGGGGCCTTTGACATACGTTAGGCTTAGGCGGAGAACGACACAGTTGCAGTTTTCCTTCCTTTCTGTGCGACGTAGAGTAGAACCCTACTGGGCATTGTTGCTCACCCTACCTGGGCTGCATCGGCGATGCAGGTCGATGCAGTTCATTCTTTCAGGTGTTCCTTTAGAAGATGGCGCGGTATTTCGAGATGATCGAGGACTTGGAGCTTCGAGGAGTTCTTCTACAGATAATTTACAGTTTTAATCAATGATGTACAAATTGATGTATAAATCGAGATATAACATGATGTATTCGAGGATATAATTGTGTGATCATTAATTCAGTTGTATTTGAGAAATGTTGTAATATTCTTTAATGTAGACATTTGAGAAATGTAATAATCAGTTATTTGCAATGGTGCCATTGCTCAAGTTGAAATTGCAAAATGTACAGGTTTCTTGTGCTATAATTATAAAGGTGATTCTGTCGAAATTTTTATGAACTTGAGGATTAAATTGTTTAAATTCATATCAGTTATATATTTGTGCGCCAATTGATGATATAAACAGGTTTAGATGGTTCATGCCTTGATCTGGATGGGTTTTTTGGGTCGGGGCGTGACACTTTCATTGTTCTCAATTAAGGGTGAAAATATTTTGCAGTCAACCCATTTTCTTATGGTTGATGATGTTGGGAAAAAGGTGCTCATTTAGGAATTATGACCTCATTCGGCCTAAGATACTTGTTGCCTATCATCCCTACTCTTTTCATGAATACTATACACTTGTTTTAAGATTGGGTTTTCATGGATACCATTCCAATCTTCATCTCTCATAGCGTATGTAATGTTGTCTATAATTCACAGTTAATGATCGGCGATGTTAAGGCTAGGAATGAGGTGAAGCCGAAAAGGCCTTCACAACATACAATAACTTTAAGAGTAGCTGAAGGAGTTCTACAATGGAATAAAAATTTACAACTTTCTCACGATGAAATAAATAACATTTGTACTAAATGTATAAATCAGTCGTCATCATGCCATTACTTATATGGGTAGCAATACATTGATCTATGTCGTATTTTTCTAGTTCAAATTAGCACTAAAATTTAAATTTATTTCACCCCTGCTGTATAGTGGATTAATGAAGGTGCCAAGACGAGTTCAGCTTGTAGCATCAGTGGCACCAGTGCAACTGTAGGTAATAAAACATTCGTTTGTGAACATTTTCCTTGCCAATTTACTGACCAATTTCCTGCTGACATGTCAATCAGTCTGTTTGTGCCCTTCAGATCTTGACACTTAGAGATGGAACTTGGTAACAGTTCATAAACCATTGCGGTCTGGCATATGTGAAAGCCTTGTCAGAATTTGAGTTGTTTAGTCTAGCTTCAAGTGCGGAAATCAACTTCTTGTTTTCAAATTTAATGTCATAGCAGCTGTGAAATTTTCGCTAGTAGTGTCGCGGTTTTCGCATGAACTTGTCATGAATGTGGTGTGAACAGAGCAGATGTACATAATTGTTACTCTGACTGGGGGTGTATACATATTTTTTCTAAAATAAACAACCACTTGTTTGAATAATTATCACCGACAATGTGAGATGTTGGAACCACTTGTTTCATTAATATTGCGTTGTCATCCTAGGAGAAATTGTCTTATCTGTGTTGTTATTTCATTTACCTATCTTGAATAGGTCTCCACTTATGTTTGCCTTCAATATTAATAAGCTTAAAGTTGTCATCAATTTAGTTGAATTGGTGCAATTTATTAATGGATCTCCGTTTATTTGTCCTGGACGTGTGGATGAACTATTTTTAATGGATGCCATGTAAAACATAGGCACAATCGCACAATGTAAGCAACCAATATGTGCTCAATGAACAGTTCATACTTTTGCAGAAAAATATAGGCACAATCGCACAATGACATAGGCACAATTACACAATATACACAACCAATATGCGCTCAATATAGACAACAAATATGCGCTCAAATATAGACAACCAATATGCCCTCAATATACACAAGCAATATACGCTCAATGGTGGATGCCATGTATCCAATATCCATGTATGCACTCAATATATACAACCAATATGCGCTCAATGCCATGTATCACATATCCAGGTACAGAATTGTCTGTCGCGCAAAAAACATAGGTACAATTGGACAGTATAAGCAAACAATACGTGTTATATGAGCTAAGAACTCTTTCACGCAAAAACATTGGCACAATCGTAGAATAACATAAGTACAATCACACAACATAAGCAACCAATACGCGCTCAATGCTGGAAGTCATGAAACACATATTCATGTAAAGATAACTCTTTGGCGCAAAAACATAGGTATAATCACACAATAACATAAGTACAGTCGCACAATATAAACAACTAATACGCGCTCAATGGTGGATGCCATGTATCACATATCCATCTACAGAGAACTCTTTCGAGTAAAAACATAGGCACAATCACACAATATAAGCAACCAATACGCGCTCAGTGAAGAGAGAAGAGAGAACTCTTTCACGCAAAAATATAGGCACAATCGCATAATATAAGCAACCCATACGCTCTCAATGAGTAGAGAATTCATTCGTACAAAGACATAGTCACAACCGCACAATAGCATAGATACAATCACACAATATAAACAACCAATACGTGCTCAATGGTGGATGTCATATATCACATATCCATATATAGATAACTCTTTCGCGCCAAAACATAGACACAATCACACAATATAAGCAACCAATATGCACTCAATGCTGAATGCCATTCACACAACTCATTTGCGCAAAAATATAGGCACAATCGTACAATATAAGCAACCAATATGTGCTCAATGTTGGATGTCATATATCACATATCCATGTACATGTCATAGCAGTGTCGCACAAAAACGTAGGTACAATCGCACAATATAAGCAACCAATATGCACTCAGTGAAAAGAGAACTCATTCACGCAAAAATATAAATACAATCGCGTAATATAACCAACTAATACGCACCCAAAACGGTCGCTTCTTTTGCGCAATCTACCCCTGCTCATTCACAGAATTTCAAAACACAACGGTACTTGTTAATAATGGCTCAAAATCCACAAGCAACATGTTTACATCCACATTGGATGGGAAATGTGAAAACCCAGGCCCGATGGCATATTCTAGAGATGATATTTTATTTTTCATCTAAGTTCCACCCCCAATGTTTCAGCTCAATGCCCATGGCGGGTGATCGAGGGATGATTATCAATTTTTCATTCAGTCTCTCATTTATTAGAGTAATTTCTAAAAAAAAGGCAATGTAATTTACAAACGCACAAATTAGTCGCTACTTTTGCGCAATTTACCCTCACATTCACAGAATATAAAAACATATAGGAATAGCATCGATGACTCAAAATGCAAATGGGACGGGTTTGCAACCATCCCGAACGGTACCTCCTCAAACCCAGACCTAGTGGCATGTGACCAGGTCCAATGGATTTACATTTGACAAATATGCTTAGTAGATTTACTATCAACAAACATATAAAACCATGCATTACAATATATGGTGTTAGTCTTACAAATCCTTTCTAGTCTGGCATCCATATCCGGTCTACATCAAAACGAAGATTAAAACTACAAAATTCCGAGAAGAATTTGTTGAATGTTGCTAGCATTGGTAGGCAAACATATGTATAGACACCATCCTTTCAGTCAGGTTGTTGACATTTGTACTTTCAGAACTACAATTGACAAGCTCACCAAAACTTGGAAGGGGAACTCTTGATAAGTAACATTTTCTACCTCCAAAACCCTAATTATCTGAAGGGACCAAAAACTTTGGGATGGAATCAAACATATGTACAGACACCATCCTTCACATGCCTCTTCCACCATGTCTATGGAAAGCTATGTCGCCACGTCCCCGACTAGCCACTGCACTTGCAGCTACCTCCCCTCGTGCACTTTCAGACTGGTACAAACATCGAATGATAACTGAAAGTATTGCTCGATTTCATTATCATCTTTATGCTAGTTCCTTCTTTATGAGCTTTCTTGGCAACAGTTGCAGCCTTATCATAGCCAATTTTCTAAAAATAATTAAAATGACATGTCAGGATATTGATTCAAGTAAGACCATCAAATAGCGGGGAAAATAATAGGATGTGAACTAACAGGGTTCAAAGATGTTACAAGCATCAGGGATTGCAAGAGACAAACAATCAAGTATCATGTCAGTTAGAATACAGATGAGATCTCTTGTTCTTCTATTTCAGTTTGATAAAATTTACCTCATGGAGCAACTTTTGAATTCTCTCAAGATTGATTCATGCATAATACTACTTTCTGGCTCATTTTCGGGTAGGATGGGTTCACCAAGTCTGCAACGGATAACACTGAATAGAAAACTACGTGAATACATGAGAATATCTTTGCTACATATATCCATAGCATGTCTTACACAAACACATGTAAACAAAAATAGGCATGACATGATGGCAGACACATGTATATCTGTATGTTTTGGTAACAATTAGACCAAGAATATTCACCATTAGCAGCTGCAAATTATAACTCAATAATCACCAGCCAATAAGTCCACAATGAACAAACAAAACCATTCAAAAGAGCTAAGAAATTTAATAAAAGTTGGAATAAAAATGGCAGCCATCAAAGACAAGAAACATCAAATCTGATGAATTAATACTCATAGTTTCTATGTCAAATTAGCGCATTTGCTTGATAGAGAGAGCCAAATAAGAAATTAAAGAATTATTGGGAAACATTAATACTAACCAATGCCTCAAATTTGGCTTGCACATATTCCATACCATTCCTGATGGTTTCGAAAGCAAACCAAGTAACATGTAAACTGTTGTCAGGGATGGGAGTTAGCATAAGCATAACCAAAAACGATATGATAACTCATCATCAACATCAATAGCAGCATCACAGTAGTTTAAACCATTGGATTTTTTTACCAAGTGGCAACCAATCCAACAAAGGGGACAAAATGTCTACCTTCACCACTAAAGGTTCTCAAAAAAAGTTAGCAAAGGAATTGGCATAGATATGCAAAAAAGCATAATGACATTAGCACACAGTCACAGGCATAGATCTGCTTTCCCTTGCTCTTCTTCAGGTGCAGAGAGGAGTTGAGGGCTTGGCAGCGGAGTAAATAACTCTTCAAGCAGCTGAAGATTGACAAACTCTGCAAAAGTTACCACCAGTCTCCCTGTAGGCACGATAGGTATGGAAAACTGCACAAACAGGAAGGAATCAAAATTCAGATTAAACAACCTATCTCTGTGCTTGTGTTTTCTTTACACGATCAAATCTACTGATCTATTTATGAAAAGCATGTCTTGGATAGCATTTATGGGTCAACTATACACCAAGTTTCAGACTATAGACAATTTATGTAATAATCAGAAGTTTAAAGGATTGCAGTTAACTATGAATAACTTCATATTACATTTCAGTATCCTTTATGCTCATAAATGGGTATTCAGTTTGCCTAACTCAACAACAAGTACTGCCATAAATCCTCCAAGTGATAAAATTCATGTAAGCACTAGCTATATCCTCATTCTAAATGTCAACATTCACATAGTTTTTGGTTTATGAAGGGAAAGTTTGGTTTCTGAAAGAAAATTCTAATGGGCCTTGTTCTAACATCACATTTTTCACTTTCTAGTTACCTCAATGGTGTATTCCATATCTCATCTAGATGTATCTTTAGCAACATCCTTTGATCTCAATTGATAAGTAATTTGATTGGTATGTGAAGAAAAAACATGACTTCACATATTAAGTAAAGTTCATATATATGTATTGAACTTTTGATGAACTCAAAGTATTTTACGTACAAAACTGTGAAGCACAGAATGGATATGAAAACTAGACATTGAAGCAAAATCAAAAGAGCTGCATTTTACAAAGAATAACAAGATTTGTTATCTTAATTGACTACTTTTGGCTTCAAAGAAAAAAATGTACTACTACAATAGTCAATGCTTAAGCCAAAGAACAAATTAACCACCATTGATATGTCCAAAGTGACAGGAGTCTAATAGTTGTTGGGGCAATGAAGGCAATATGTCAAAGACAATCTAGCTACTTCCCTGGTTCACCACTTTTACAGCCTTGCACCTTGCTTCAAGAAATATTGAGCAATTGTGTTGGGGAGAAGCAAAGAGAGTGTGACATGTGGTAATAATGACAGTAACCCATGTCCAGTCAAAAAATTGAGATGTCATTAAGAAGGTCCATGTGCATATCCATATTCCAACATAATAGAAGAAAAACAATTATAACAAATAAATCATCTCGAGTTTAACCATAGAAACTTGGTCATCTTGAAGAGTTTCACCTCTTTAATGCCAAAGTCTAGTAACTCAATGTTCTTCGAATATATTACTACTTTTAGTAAGTTTGCACCTGATATGCAAAGGCTCGTAGGCTATCACATTTTGGTGATTTTTTAGATTCGTTTTCATCCTTTAAATATCTTCAATTAAACTTATCATAGAGTTTTCATCCTTAAAACATCTACCATTTAAAACTTCATATCCAGGCAAAATCAAATTGTTTCCTGGACAATTAGCCAAATATAAGATATCTAACTGAGTTGTATAGGATCTTAATCAGGCAATTTATAGCATAGTTTGTGTAATTAAGTGATTTTTAATTATTTAATTAAATTGATTCTTGGCTGCAATGATGTAGATGATCTTTGGAAGAGATCTGCAAAGTTTTGTTTTAATTTAAGTTATTTTCAATGGGATTTTAATTGATTTATCAAATCTGGAGTTGTACCGAAATTGTAAGTTTTGATCAACTTTGGTTTATCCGATTGATCTGGTTTTTAGATATGTGATTCGGGGTGTACCGTTGAGGGGCAATATCACGTTTCGCATCAATCAGATGGTTAGATTGATAATTATGATTTTCTAGAGTTAGTATAATTGGATAAATTGAGCTGTTCGTTATCTCTTTATAATAATGTTATTATATCTGTGTAGGCCCTGTGCTTGGTATGTGGTTGAACCAACGGGATCGCGCCCCTCGGGATGTGTAGAATAAAATATGCATTTTATCTAGACCCTTGCCATGTTCACCAGTTGGTGAGTTGTGTGTTGCGCTTGGCTCTGTGTAATAATTGGCATATTGTTGCATGCCTGAATTGTTATCTATGTGTATGATCATACATGGCTTTGTTTGCATTAGATGCATAAGGATAGGGTGTGTGCGATGGGTTGATCGCCGATCCGAGGCTTTCGGGCAGCTCAGATCTAGCTCAAGGACCGTGGCAGGTAGCGTGGTCCAGGATCGGATGGTAGTATTCAGTCGATATCGAGGATAGGTTTAGATGACTTGAATATAGGTTGATCGATGATTTAGAGATCGTGTTGGCCTCCAGCCGGTTTTGAGGTGTAGCCGGTGTCCAGTGTCCTATGACTCTTGAGTAGAGAGTGTGCCTACTTAGTGGTGTCATTTCCCGCATAACAGTGTCGGTTTCCTGCTTGTGGGTCTGCGGTGTTGGTTTCATGCGTTAAAGGACACGCAGTGGGGTTATGGGGCCCCTGTGTACACCCAGGCTTGCTTTAGGGCGACACTGTTATGTTCCCTCCTTTCTGTGTGTCGTAGTGTAAAACCCTATTGAGCTTAGTTGCTCAGTCCTATCCGGGCTGCGTTTTGCAGGTGCAGGCTTTAGCTCATCTTCAGTGACCCCTACCGGGCAGGTGTTTAGTGGCACGGAGGCGTCTGACGGTGCTTGAGGAGCAGTGATCATATGCTTACCCCTTTTTGTTAAAAAGTCTTCTACCGGAGTATGATGTATAAATGTTATTCCTTTTGAGGTTTTGAATTATATCATTATTATATCATTTGAGGTTTATCATTTGAGGCGTCTGACGGGCCTTAGGGGTTCGGAACGCGACAAAGAGCCTCTATCTGATCTATGCTAATCTCTCTTAGGACTGTATGATAATGTCTGAAATGGTGGGTAATGTCTCGACAACCTCTGTTGAACAATCAGAAGCATGGTGCAAACTGCTGTAATGCACCTCGAATGGTATCGCATCAGTCTGGAATTATGATTGCTGAAGTAGACAAACTCCAGGAAAGGGACGTACTCCTCTCAACTACCTCCTCCAATCCGGTGATGACGTCTGCCATGGTGTGCTTCCACTCCCACCCTGGCACTGGAAGGGTGGCTGTAATGGGTCTGCTGGATCTGCAGCACTGCTACCGAAGCACAAGTTGTCGTCTGCTGACACTGTCCAGCCCTCAATTACGTGCTCGGTATCAACCGCAGCACGGATCTCGACGATCTCCGAATATCTGCGCTGGGTCTCTATCGCTCTGGCCAAGGGAGCTAGGATGCTGCGAACAACAAAGAGGATTTCATTTGGAACCTGATCCTCGAAACTCGACCCAACTGACAATCTGTCTCCATTGAGCTGACAAACCCACTGAATTTGCTCTAGCCTCTCTAGCAACCACTGATATCTATCACCCTTAAAGGCACAGACATCGTGACTTTAAGGCGAAGCGGTTCGACCTCCAAGTCACTCTGGTCAACGGTCCAGCGGTCCTGGAGATGTCTCTGCTGAATCTCGAATATCATCTTCGATCTCTCTCATTGCATATTTGTCTACCGCTGGCTCGGCCCGTCGACCGAATCCCGCCTCTAAACGCCAAACCTCGCACTGGGCGCCAAACAACACCAATGCTCCCTCAGCAGCCGCGACGCAAACCCCAAAGGTCGCTCCTGCTCCTCCTCAACGCGTAAGTAGACATGATGATCTTGATGGACACTAGTGCAAACTGATCAGGGTACAGCTTGGTCTGGAAAGCTGTCTTTGGGATGTCGAAATCCTAAAGTCTCAGCTGGTGTAGTCGACGTGAAAGCCGACCTCTGAAATGGTCGATGAACCTCTTAGCTGCTAACACGTCACCGACGTACTATAGCGAACATTTACTCGTCGCTGCAACGCTGACCAACTTCCTGAAGCCTAAGTATGTAGGGAGGGAAAACATCCACAAAGTGAACTGGAACATACTCTGATGCTGCACACCTGGGGGAGCGAAGTTCTGAGCTACTGACTTGGCCGACTGAGTCCTCGACTCTCCATATGCTACTGGCATCCACACGCAAACTCGCAACGCTACTCAAAACCACCTGCAGGGCCTCGACCTCGAACTCAATACCCCGCGAAGGTGATAATCCCAAAGCTTCTCAAAGAACAGCTGCACAAATAACACGAGGGGAAGGGGTTCACCACAAACTGGTAGACAAGTCCCAGCTCTCGTCAGCCAGAAGGATCACCAACCCACGACCTTCAACGAGAGCAAAACAACGCTGTCAGGTGTACTCACAACACCCTCCCACGGCCAAGGAAACACAACTCGATGCATGACCAACCGACGCAACCAAGAAAGCCGTCAAACCCCCAACGTGTACTACACATGGGCAACGGACACCTAGAGGCTCCTGATAAGTCACCAATTATTCCTAATTAAACCCCTTAAATTACCTTTGTTAGACGGAGAGTAGGTGTATTTGATATCCTATTGTTTGATTTCAGGTTTAAGTAGGATTTGAGAAGAAATACAAGACATTCGGCCAAAAATCAATAAATTCTGCAAAAAGACTGCTTCGTCGACTGTTTGAAAATAAATCACCAGAAATTCTACAAACCTTTAAATATTCTGAAATTCTGGGAGATGAACAAAGACTTCAAGATCTACAACGTTAATGTTGAAGACTGTGTGAGATGCCGTATATTTTGGCGCCAGTTTTGAAGCAAAGTCGAATCTATGAAAGCTGAAATTTGATAAATGCTGAAATTAATTAATGACGTAGCAGTGAAGACCCAGTCAAACCGACTGGAGCGATGGATCGGATTTGAGTCCGATCAGTCGCTTTGATGACGTCATCAACACGAAATTTAGGGAAATTAGAGTTTAAGTTCAATTATAACTCCTAATTCCGGGATTAAGGGTTTCTATTATATAAAGGGGTTGTTCCAGCCGAGTTTCTCATCTTTTTGACAATCTTTGGAGGAGGAAGAAGAAGATGGAGAGCATGTGGATGGTGACAGCTTCCTATTCCAACCCGACGGCTTTCATCTAAAAGATGAGTTGCTAATCCTTGTCTTTAGGATTATTCATGAAACCATAGTGTAGTTTTGGTTTTTCTTTAGTTTGATTCTTGTAAACTTCTCGATGCATGATCTCATGAATGTGGTTTTATTGTTAATAGAGTTGAATGAACAGAGTTCTCTTGACATACTTCAGTCCTACATGATTTCTGTGATTGATTGTAGAGATTTATGAGATGGTTTTCATGAAGTTATTGGTTTGCCTTTGAGATAAGCTATGCTACGCGAAGATAGGTTATGCCAAGGTCATTAGGAGTAGTATAATTTAAAGTAATCATAGGACCAAAGACAATCTATGCCAAGCAAAGATAGGTTATGTCGTTGGGAATATTAACTTTCTTTTAGGGATTCATGTGAGCTTGTAGCCATATGATCCATAATATTGAGAGAAGGGAACAAGATGATAACCAGAGAAGACTAGGGCGGATTGAGTAATTCCTAAGTAACTACTCCATTGATTCAAATTGATCAACCTTTTATTTCTTTTCTTTATTAGTTTAGATAACTCTATTCTATCTTTGATTCTTTTCTTTAGTTTTAGGGTTTTGAGAATTGATTTTGATTTCCAGCGTTTTCCCTGTAGATCGACTCCCGACATCACCGCTATTTCTACCTAGTAGTTTAGTGATTGAATAGGGATTATAAATTTAATATTTGATTGAGTTTGCAACGTGTTAACGACGGCATTTGCGAGCGATCAGGTCCCAACCTCTAGCCAAAACCCAGACAAGAGCAACCAACCCAAGCTCTTGTCCCAATCAGTGGCTACTCTCAAAGCCACACCTGACTCCAGTCCCAAGCCGGCACGACTACACAGGGACGAGTCACAAGGGAAAAAACCCAAGCCACCAAGAAATTACACGTTGCGGGACACTTCGAAGCTGAAAGTCAAACCTAGTGGCCCTGAAACTAGCTGCTCGCTCCTCAGGAGTGCGCGGACCGTTGGCTAGACCGGTCACCGCACCGTCTCCAGCAAGCCTCTACCTGGAGTCTGAATACCGCGTCCGCTCCAGGTACCTGCCCCAACTAAGGTATCAACACACTGCTCAGGCCCACACCATGCATCACTCCCGACTGCTCTACGGTAAGCGTCTCGCACCCCTCGCAGCCAGCACCTGTCGGCGGAACGACTCCCGGTGGCTAGCACTCGAGCACCCCATGGGATCTGTGAGGACCTGTACCTCCAACCCAGTCTGACCGTGTTAGGTCGAGGGTTCGGTTTTGTGATTTGGCTCGGTTGGCCTTGGGATGTGATCGGTTGATCGCATCGCTATTTTTGACCCCTGGGGCATTTTGGCAAATTTGCTCCCTGGTGGTCGGTTTCACACCCGCGTTATAGACACTGCCTTTGATTGATGTATGTGATTGATTAGAACTTTAAGGGTGCTTCCGATCAGAAGATCGGAGCTCGATCGGGAGAGATCGAATCGGACGGCTGCGATCGATTCCAGCTTTCTATTTAAACCCTTGTTCTTCTCTCTCCTTCTTTCTTTTCTCTTCCTCTCCTTCTCTCTCCTCCATTGGGCTGCCGGCTGATGCTTGGAGCTTGGGGCTACGGATTTTCGGCGTGGATCCGCGAGGATCAGAGGCGAGGATCTCGTAGATTGGCTGCTTGTCTTCACAAGTTGGTATTTCTACCCAATTCCTATGAGTTGGTAACCCTAGGATCGTCTTTTTGTGATTTGTGGCTGTTGGTTTTATTAGAATGATATGATTTTCTGCATTCTAGTTCCTTGCCATGTTTACAAGCTAGCTATGGTTTCAGTTCCGTATTCTTTCGGTTGAATTCCGTATTTTTGTCGGTTTTTCGACGGGGTTGGACTCAGATCTGATATTCCACGATCTGAGTTTGGTTTTTATTGCATGAATGAATTCCCCACCACCAAATAAACCTTCATGCAAAGTTTGAATGGATTCCATCGCCATTTGATAGATCAAATCCAACAAATTCAGTCTTTCATCGGTTTCGTCGGCTTTAGGACAATTTGATTTAATTCAAAGGATTTGATCATCCAAAGATGGATTTCTTAGTGTCATTAGATTCCCCACATCCAACTGCACATGCCTACCAAATTTGGTTTGATTTTGATATGTTTTGATATATCAAATCCAAGAAATTGGATGTCATGCACTATTCATCTTCCCTGCCGACATATGAAGGATCGATCTTCTTTGGGAAGAAGATCGATCTTTCGTTTGTTAATGTTCTGCTCCATGTGAAGAAGATCGATCTGCTTGGGACAAGAAGATTGATCCTCTTCTTGACAGGGGGTGTGTTTGAGGAAGATCGATATTCTCGTGCCAGAAGATTGATCCTTCTTTCCCAAATAGAACACCATCTTAAGGAAGATCGATCTTCTTGTGAAAGAAGATCGACCCCTCCTTCCCAGGTAGGGAGCACCCTTAAGGAGGATCAATCTTTCTTGCAAGTGAAGATCGATCACCTCTCCTTGATAGAGATCACCCATGTAAATGATCGATGATCGATCCTTTATGTGTTGATTTGAATAATTAATCCGAATTCGATGTTTTCAATTTCATTTCGACCCAGTTTTCTTGTGGGGTTTTCCCGATGATAAGTAGTGATTATTATAATATCTTAATCAGGATTTTGACCAGCTTATCTCCGGAGTACGTCGTAAATTGTATTTCAAATCGGTATATCGATTTTTATCGACTTTCAAGCAGTTTCCCGATAAGCATGCTATGTCTATATATATGTGTATATATATGTAGTTTGTGAATGCTTTATCACTTTATGGGTAACCGGGGGAGTGACGACCCCCGGGAATGTTTAGTATAAATGGGCCGGAGGTGAGCCCTGCATGCTTAGTATAGATTTACTGCTTTGATTAATAGCCCCGCTAATTGCCGGCGTGCGCCGGGGGCATAACCCGTTGTACTGGTAGATTATATATCTTGTATGTGTGGCTTGTTGCCTTGGCCGGGGTTGTATCCCCTTGTAGCAATTTCAGTTGACGGCTGTGGACGCCGTTGTAATGCCGAAATTGGCTCGATTGTGGTTGTCGCTTGGCTGTTGGCCAGTTACCTACGGGGTAACTGTGGAACCTTAGTCTGTCAGGTGCAAGAGAGCACTGAAGACTATTGTATATATGTGTTTATCGCTTTGCTCTAATCGTTGTATTGTTAGTATAGCTTACATGTATTTGAGACCCTTGCTATGCTCACCCCTTTGGCTAGCTAGAAGCTATGCCTAGCCCGGTATAATTAATGTCATCTTGTTGCATGCTTATATCTCTTTATCTGTGCCCGAGCATTGCATGCATTTTGTCTGCATTAGAGCATAAGGCTAGGGTGCGGGTGAATAGGGTCTTCGCCGATCCGATGCTCTCGGGTAGCTCAGATCTAGCTCTAAGACTGTGGCTAGGTAGAAAGGACTAGGGCATGATTGTTATGCCAAATCTCTGTATTCTCGAGGATGGGTCTAGTTGGCTATCATCTGTTGTTTGAGGTGTAGAGGTCGCCCAGAGTTCTCGTCTCATGCTCCGTATCCGTGTTAAGCGAAGTTACGTGCTGCCCTGGGTCCTACCCTTTTGTTGTTCAGCGCTGGGCGCTTAGTGGTAGAGGGACGACTATTGACAATCTAGGTCACAGAGCGCGTGCCCTGGGGTAGGTGGTGGACGTAACGTGAGTTTCCCTTAGAGATGAGACAGAACCCGGGACTTTGTAGTTTCCTTGTCTTCCTGTGCGATGTAGAGTAGAGTAGAACCCTACTGAGCTTATTGCTCACTCCTACTCGGGCTACATTTGCAGTTGCATGCGTCAGCTCATCCTCGGTGGTTCCAGTTGGATCAGGTCTTGGCGGCGTGTCGACTTCCGGAGGCGTTTGTACATTTTGGCAGTATTTGTTTATTGTTACCCTTGAGGAGGATGTACTTAACGTTTAATATATATGAAATCATATTCCCTATTTTGATTGAGTTTTATTCCGCAATATAATATTTAGTTTTACCTTTATGCCCTTGGAAGTCTTTAAGTTCAAATTTATTCCGCTTTGTGTATTATCGCGCCGTATCGGAGGTAACTAGTGTAGGTTTCGCCTCATGCCTCGGCCCGGATGGGTTTTCTGGGTCGGGGTTTCCAGGTCGGGGTGTGACAGGATCCCTCTCAGTATGGCGGTCCAGGCTACCTCTCTAAGAACCGGCACGACGCAGCTGAAACACCTGAACTCTACCAACGGCTACCCCGCTGATAATTCTCTAAATATTCATAATTAAACTCCTTATATTACCTTTGTTAGGTCTAGAGTAGTTGTATTTAATAGTTTATTAGTTAATTTCAGGTTTAATCATGCTTTGAGAAGAAATGCAGGAAATTCGGCTAAAATGACTAAATAAACTGCTTCATCGACCATCCGTAATATATTCTCCAGATATTTTACAAAGGTTCAAATATTCTGAAACTTTGGGATACTGTAGAAAACTCAGAGATCTACAACCTTTCTGTTGGACACTTTGCGATATTCCTGATGGTGTGATAGAAGCTTTGAAGAATACATGAAGATACATAAGCTGGAAAGCTGCACCGTCGAAGTTCAAGAGAATATTCTCCCAATATTCTACATTAATCCGAATATTGGCACAAGACTTCCAGATCTATAACTTTCATGTTGAATACTGGCTCAGATTCCGTATAGATTGGCCCTAGAATTGACTCCAAGTCAGAGTTTGAGTAGAAGCTGAAGAATAAGGAAGCTGATAACATGGCAGAATCCAAGTCCAACTCATACGATGACTGGGCAGTCCGATGGATCGGTTTTAAGTCCAATCGGTAGCTCCGCTGACATGGCAAGTATAGAAAATAGGAAAATTAGAGTTTTAAGCCCAATTTAATTCCAAAAATCGGGTATGAGGGTTTGCCCTATAAATAGGGGTCTGCTGGCCGAAATTGGGGAGCCACCAAAAAGAAACAATTAGGTTTTCCGAGTTTTCGAAGACGGCAGAGAGTGTGGCTTGGATCTCGGGATCTCTTCATCAACTATATGGCGTTCATCAATCATTTGAGTGGCTGATTCTTCTTCTTAGGGATCTCATGAAGCTTTAGTGTACCTTTTTTATATTTCCTAGTTTGATTCTTGTTATCTTTTCAAAGACATGATCCTATGAATATGATTTTATCTTATAAAGAGTTGAAGGAACTGAGTTCCGTTGACGTATATTCAGACTTACTTGATTATTGTGCTTGATGGTAGAGATTCATAGGATGGTTTTTATGTTGCTTTTGTGTATGCCTTTGAGATAGTTTATGCTAAGCAAAGATAGATTGTACTCAAGTTATGTCCGAAGACAGTCTATGCTAACCGAAGATAGACTATGTCGAAGGATAACATGAGCGTTCTTTTAGGGATTCATGAGAGCTTAAGAAGCCGTGATTCCATATGTCTAGATTTGAGAACAAGAGTATACTAGAGAATACATGAGGTGAAGTTAAAGTGGATTGAGTAAACCCTAGGAATTATCTCTCATTAACAACTTTTAAGTCTTTTATTTTCTTTCATAATTATTTTAATAAAAATCCATAAAATCTTTTTTCACCTTAGAATTAGAGTATCTGAGCTTCGATATTGATTCGTTTGCCCTAAAAGATACGATTTTCCCTGTGGCTCGACTACAGATCTTACCACTATTCTATACCCGTAGAGTAGTGATTGATTAAAGGATTATATATTTATAAATTGTGTCAAGTTGTGCGATTTAACGACGTCGTGTGAACGAGATCACATACCGTTCCTCGAAACCCGGAACAACAACCCCGAACTCACAACGACCACCGATCAATAGCTCGGCGTCAACCCTCAAGTCACATGTTTCAGTAGCTAGAGCACAGTCCAGGGTGCACCATGCTGTCGCTATAGCATATCGAGTCAGATGAACGAACCAACCCACGTGTTGCCACGCGGTGTGAGTACCCAGAACCAGAGGAGGGTACTCCCAACTACACCACCCTCCAAGGGTAGGTGTAAGATAATAGTACACGAACTATTCCCACCACATAACCAACAGTGTCCCTAGTGACCCTGACAAGCGTCACTATACATTGCTCCTTGGGAAGGCAAGGAACCAACAGCTTCCCAAGCAAGCAATCCTCCAGGATGTCCAACACATCCAGGATCCGGGATACCTCCTTCAACCAGTCCACTACAGTCGAAGGATCTCCAACATCGCCCCTGCACCTCAACCGGTTCGACCCTCGAGATTTCGAGAGTAGAAAAGCGACACGTCCGGTTCCCTACTCGCTCATCTCCAGCACGAGGGGAGACATTGTCAGGCGAGGGAACGAACAACGCCGACATGCATGCACATCTCCCCCTGAGACGTAATGCCACAGTCAGAAAACAACAAAACAAGCAACCATCAACAACGCAGAAACACATCACACATGAGTGCAAACAAACATGCAGGGATGTTCTAACCCTAGAACTATCCCAATCCACGCTCAAACCTTAACTACAGCCTAATCCTATCAATGGGACCTACCGTCTGCTCTGATACCAAAATTATCACACCCCGACCCAGAAAACCCATCCGGGTTGAGGCATGAGGGTTCCTACTCTACTCAATCATCACTGGCGTATTTATAATAAAATTAAAATAACTAAATTAACAATTGATCTAGGGTCAATATAAAATTTCAATTATAATTCAAGATTCTGATACAATATTTAATCCACAAAATCCTTACAAAAGGAAATTATACATTTAAATAATTCATCAAGATCGAATGAACCCCAAGTCCCCGAACACCTCCAAAGTCGACGCGCCACCATGTGCCTGTCCAGTTGGGATCTACAGAAGAAGAGCTGACGTCTGCACCTGCAAAACGCAGCTCAGGTAGGAGTGAGCAATAACCTCAGCAGGATCCAATGCTACGACACTCACAAAGGAAGGAGGGAACACAACAATGTCACCCTCAAGCAATGTCTGGGTGTACACAGGGGCCCCATAACCCCACCGCGTGTCCTTGAACGCAGGAAACCAACACAGCAGACTCACAAGCAGGAAACCGGCACTGCTAGGCGGCAAACGACACCGCTGAGTAGGCACACACTCTACTCAAGAGTCATAGAACACTGGACACTGGCTCGACGCCGACACGACCTCTAAACTCCAATCAAGCATAATTGCAGCCAACTAGACAGTAACCTCAAATCATCATATTATTATAACAGATTAAATCTTAGACCTTGCTACCCATCCTCAGTTCTAAGGCTAGATCCGAGTTACTCGAGAGCCTCGGATCAGCGATCAACGCATTGCCCATGTCCTATCCTCTATGCATAAAGCGGAAGAACTAGGCACTCAGGCCTACAAACGGGATACAGGCCCATTTAAACTATCAAACAACTATGACAGTAATATAATAACACTTTAATGAAAGCTGAGGGCGTACTTAAGGCCCATTTATTCTACACATCCCATGGGAGGTGCAACTCCCCTGGTTCAACCACAAACCATGCACGGACTTAAAATAATATATATTCAAGATATGATTAGAATAATCGATTTACAGAAATCAAACCAATTATATTACGAAACTCGGAAAATCATATCTTTCAATCTAGCCGTCCGATTGACATGAAATTTGATATGCCCACTCCATAGTATACCCCAAATTAGGTATCCAAAAACTAAATTGATCGGATAAACACAAACATATCAAAACCTACAATTTCAGTAAACTCTCAGATTTGATAAACTAACCAACATCCTATTGAAAATAACTTGGATTAAAAGTAAACTTTGTAGATCTCTTCCAACGATCATCAAGATCATCCCCTCCAAAAATCAGCTCAGGTAAATAAAGAAAAATGACTTAAATCCTCAATTTAACCCAACTGCCCTATTTCAGCACAGACAATCTATTTAATTCTCCCGCAATTCTACATAGCTCCAAACATCATGAAACCAGTTGGAAATGAAAGCTAACTCATAGGTGTACAACTTCCATGTAGAACATCAACTGAGATCATGCACGTACAGCTCAGAAAACAAGCTAGAACACAGTTGTTCTACTAGAATAGAAAATCCGGGAAATAGACTAAGGAAAAAACACACTTAAATCCGGTTTAAGTCCAACCAAAATCCAATCAAGATTCAAAAAGACATTAATCCTACCTAGGATAACCATCTACATAGATTGAATCCTAAACAAGCCCTACGGTTAGAATCCTACCTTACTACGCTTAATCCATGCTTAATCCTCGATTAAACCATCCAAGGGAGGTATGGATCTGCTCTTCCCCATGCTGGCGATGTCCCCAAGCCTCTGGATCGAGCTCTCCTCGCAGATCAAAGGAACGGTGAATAGAAGAGAGGAAAAAAGAGAAAACAGAGGCCGTTCATGGGCTACTTATAGGCCCGAGTCTGATCGGTCGCTCTCCAAGCAATCAATCGAACTAGGTCGGTTCACGTCCTTATCCAGACATGTCAGAGGCGGCGCCGACCTCGAATCCGACCGATCACTCCCTGGAGCGATCGATCGGTTTGGGCTGACAACTATCCTAAAGACAGTTTCCGTGCGCTCGAATTCAGACCTTTCGATCCCAAGTTCGCCTAAGGTTCTAATAAGCACAAATAACAAACAAGGGGTTGTGTGTGTACATCGCGGGTGTGGAACCAACCACGAAGGCGCAATTTACCGAATTGCCCTTGGGGGTCTTCGCGATCAACCCGATCGCGGAACAAGTCCAAACGGGCCAGACCCTCGACCTAATGTGGTCGGACCGGGTAGGAGGAACGGGTCCTCACACATCCGGTCCAGGACGTGAGGGATCTAAACCTATTCAATCATCTCTGACGCATTTATATAACAAATATCACAATTAATTTGAACAATTCTTTCAGAGGGGCAGCATATTAATTTCTAATAAACTACTAATTACAACAGTTCCAGATTAATATCAGAGTAAACAAAATTACATAACTTATACAAACCTCAGAATTATGTAATTTACTACTCGAATACATATTAACAAACATCGAATACTCGAAGAGGGAATTTATACATTTAATACATCTATCAAAAGTAATTTATAACAAAAGGAACTATTGAAGCTGCCAACACCTCAGGATCCTCGAGCACCTCCTGACGTCACTGCGCCACCAAAAGCCTGTCTAACTGGTACTACAGAAGAAGACATGATGCATGCATCTGCAAACACAGCCCGGGTAGGAGTGAACAATAAGCTCAGTAGGGTTCTACTTTACGTCACACTGAAAGGGAGGAAAACAACAACAGTGTTGTCTCTCCGCCTAAGTCTAAGGTATGCCAAGCGTCCTATAACCCTATCGATGTCCCAAGGGCTCATATCATGAAACCTCTCTCTTGACCATCTTACCAAGAGGCAGCAGAATAGTAATATGCAGGATCACCCTTACCCAAGCAGGATTCCTATGCTTGGGGACCCACGTCGGGAACGCATCGACAACCATCCTTAGCACTTGGCCGTGGAGAAACGACACGACCTCTAAACCTCAATAACAATATGATAGTAGCTAACTAGACATCGACCTCGAGAATACAAGATTCCAATAATACAATTACGCCTTAGACCTTGCTACCCAACCACGGCCCTAGAATTAGATCTGAGCTACCCGAGCCCTTGGATCGGCGAATAACCGATCGCCCATGCGTAACATGAAGGGGGTGTTTGGTTGCTTGCATCAGTTGATGTAGTGCATCAGTTGATGTTGCATCAGTTGATGCAGTATTAGCATCACCTGTTTGTTTGGTTGCTTCTATCAACTGATGCAGTATTAGCTCATTTTCTATTTGGTTGGTATGTATTGCATCAGTTGATACAGCTATTTCATATCATTTTTTTTTCTTTAGCTGTTTTTTATTTAGCTATATTTTTTCTTTGACTATATTTATTAAATTATTGAGCTCGTGCTAACTTAATAATTTCTTAATTATTAAAGTAAAAAAGATCAAGCAGGTGTGAGTATTAACCTAAAATCGTCTTAGCAAACTCTTAACTACAAAGTATCAACCAAATCTTGAACAACAGTGTCCAATTCTTTACTTATCTTCCGAACTTAATTCATTTATGATAATTTTTTAAATAAAAATCAACAAAAATACAAGCAAAAATAATATATTCATGTAAAGTTTTTTTTTTCCACGAATTTTCGGATTTTCTGGTTGGGTTTTCAGATTTTTCGGAATTCATATATTGATTTTTCGGATTTATTCAAGGTTTTATTAATTCCGAAAATAATATTTTAATTCATATAGTGATGCATCAGCTGATGTTGCATCAACAGAAACAACCATTTTGGCTGCATCAGCTGATGTAGCATCTGAGCCTCTTTTTGCATCAGCTGATACATGCATCAGCTGATGCATTTGACCAACCAAACATTGGTTTGTATCAAAAGGCTGCATCAATTGATGCATGTATCAGCTGATACATGCAACCAAACAGCCCTGAAATGACTTTAATGCATATAGTGCATGAACCTATACAAGCATCTAACCTAGATGTGACTATATGCCACATCAACATTAGAAGTTCAACAGGTTAAGCAGATAAAAATTGAAAGAGAATCCAATCCGATTCTCAACAAGAGTCGGCATCACAGTGCCGCTATACAATCGCCTTCGGTGCAACACAGACACACAACAGGCTAAGGTTACACAGTTACTCCGCGGGTGTTCGTGGATAAAACGTCGATCTCGCGGGGACGAGATCTCTATTTTATTTCCGAGCAAATCATATTTAATTTCATTTCAAGAAATTGCAGGCACCACACCCCTAGATCGCCAAGTCGGCAGATCCATCATTTACATCCCTGTAGGGAACACCTCCGATTCTAGATCCAATAATATAAAGTATTTTTCCATAACAAAAGAAAAATAAAATGAAAAGGAAATGAATGACGTGAGGCCATGGACCAACACGTTCATTGCCATGCAGGATATCTTTGTCGCCGGTGGGTTTCGAGTCGGCTGGGCTTGGGAGAGTTGTCGCCGTCCAACGAGATTTGATCTCCGTCGTCGTGGGATGACGGCAGCTAGGTTTGATGAAGTCGGCTTGGACTAGAGGAGGCAGCAGCTGGAGTTCAAGGACGTCGGCTGGAAACAGAGTTGCGGCTGGAATAGAGGACGAAGCTCCTTGGACTGGACCAGAGGATTGTCTGGAAGCAGGGGAGTCACGGCTAGGGCTTGTGGTTGTTGCCGCGAGCTTGAGAACACGCACGGCGGTGGGCGACGGACACTTTTGAGTTGGGTCCGACGAGGATGCGCCGGCTGCTGGAGCGACGGAGAGGATGCACCGGGTCTTCTCTTGCCTGAGCGTCTGAGAGGGCCTATGGTCGGTGCTGGAGCGATGGAAAAGGGTCACGGGATGCTCTTCTCCTGCCTTCTTCTATCTTCCTTCTCTCCTCCCTCTCTGTTTTTGCCAGTCGCACCTTCCTTTCTTTACTTGCCAACCGAGGTTGGAACAGGGGAAAGCAGGGGAAGCGTTGCCTTCGATGCCTCTGGTGACGAGAGAGAGAGAGATCTGTGTCCAATCTCCGTGAACATCGAGGAATCAGGCGGGAGCAACTTTGCTGGAGGTCTAGGCCGCGGGGCGAGCAGGAGAGTGGAGCTTGAGCCGCGGGATCGACGAGCCTCTTACAGCGTTGACCCAGAGACGCGAGCGTCTCGATGGGTTCCAGCTGCATTGGCTGGATCTACGTCGTCCGGTGGTGCACAACGGTGGAGCGTCACCAGAACCTCTTCGTCATCAAGCCTCCGAGCACTCTTTCTCCGATGTGAACGTCTTGGCAGGAACTCGGCGTCTTTCTCCGGCCTTCCACCGTCTTCTTCAACCAGCCTTCAGCCAAGCTTCAACATCTTCTTCCACCAGCCTTCAGCGTCTCTTTCACCAGCCTTCAGCCCGTTCTCTTCACCAGCCTTCAGCCAAGCTTCAACGTCTTCTTCGAACAGCTTTCACCGTCTTCTTCCACACAGCTTCAACGCCTTCTTCAACCAGCTTTCACCATCTTCTTCGAACAGAGGTCATCGGCTGGATCAAGGATGACGACGGGGGATGGGTTTCTCTGGTTGGGCAGCGGCGACGAAGACGCCTTTGGGTTTGGAGTGGAGATCCTCGGGCCTGACGGCGACGGCGAGGTACTCCTTGGGCTGTGCGAGGTCTCCTTGGCTGGGCAACGATAACGACGGCCTCTCTCCTCTCGAGCTCTCTCCTCCTTTCTTTCTTCAATCTTTTAGCCTTTTCTCTCTCCATTTGCCAGCCGCTCAGCCAGCCTTCACCCTCCTCCTTTTATAGGCACGAGAGGTGATCTCTTAATATGGGATGGAGAATCCTGATTAAGGGATACTAATTGATGCTAATCCTTTTATATAAGGATAGCTCATATAATCCCACCATATTTAGAGATGCTGATTTTTTTATATGGTATGGGAATGCAATCCAACCATAATTGAAGATGCTGATTTCTCATATGGTATGATATATATTTGATTTGGCTGATTTTATATGGGTAGACATTTTGTTTTGAAATTCGAATTTGAAATTCAAATGTTCAGATTTGAATTATCTGAATATTTGTCGAATTATTCGGATATTTGAAATGTCTTATTTAAATTTTTATTTCGATATTTCATATAATACTTTGGAAAATTTACTGAAATATCCCCAGACAAGCCGGGTGTAAATTACCAAATAAGGTGTAAATTACCAAATAATCCTTTTTATCGGCCATATATTTTGGACCGAAATGTCTCCGGCGCAGATGAAATATCTCGGTTTCGGATTTTCACACCCCTGAAGGTGTGAAATGACTAAAATGCTCCTTGGGGTTAAATGACCAAAATACCCTTTCGGTTTGGTTATTTAAGCGCGACGCATGGCGACGCGATTTCTGTGCGTGTCGTGGACACGTGCGCGCATTATGTGGTGCACGTATATTTTTACCGGGACTTAGGCGAATTTGAAGTCGGGTATTTGTTTGGGTTTATTTGAATTTTCGGATTTTTCCTTATTTATTTCAGGGAATCTTCTGTAATTTCCCAGGTGTGGTGGAAAATTACCAAAATGCCCCTATATTTACACAACTTATTTAGGATGCCATCAAAGCTATGTAAGGGTTATTTTGGAGTGTAGTGGGAAATTTAGACATGCATTTTGGTCTAAATTCCCAAAATACCCTTGGATGGGTAAAATTACCAAAATACCCTTATTCCTCCAGTTTGTATAGGATGCCGTCAAAACCGGGGATATGTAGGAGATTTGGATGGACTCGATTGTGTGTGAGCCAATTTGGGTTTGGTGTGTGCGGATTCAGCCTGGGGACTTCTGCAAATGTAGTCGACTTAGCCTTAGCTAAAATCGATGTCAACAGCGGGTAACTGGTCTACAAGTACAATGATATGTGTGAGGGCCCGTCCCTCTGACCTGGCTCGACCGCGTGGGTCGAGGGCCGTTTTCCTGTTGATTTGTTTTCGCGTCGAGTACAATCGGGCGATCGTATGACAATTTTGACCCCAGGGGCATTTTGGTAAATATGCTCCCTGGTGGTCTGTTTCACACACGGCCTTGGATTGATGTATGTATTTGATTAGAACCTTAAGGGCGTGTCCGATCAAAAGATCGGAGCTCGATCGGGAAAGATCGAATCGGACGGCTGAGATCGATCCTAATCTCTATATAAGGCATGTCCCTTTCTCTCTCTTTCTTTCTTCTCTCCTGTCATTTTCTCTCTCTCTCACTCTCTCCTACGGCTACGCTAGGGCTTCGGAGCGCAGCTTTCGAGGAGCGGATTTCGGCGATCGGAGTTGAGGGATCGGTGGAGGAGCTGCCCTACTTGCCCAAGTAGGTGTTTCTACCTCGATCTTATGATCGGGTTCTCCTAGGATAGGTTTTATGTGCTTTCGCTGTAGGAATACATGTTATAATGTTATGTAGCTTATAGCACATGTGTTGTGGCTTGTTTCAAGTATTCCTACCTTGTGATTTCCATATTTTAACGGCTTGTGTCCGTATTATAGTCGTTTTATCGGTTTTCGACCGTTTTGACCTAGATAGGAGATTTAACCATCAAAATTGTGATTTCTTCTCATCATTGGTTTCCACATCGTTGATTATGCATGCCTGCAAATGTTCACTGATTTCCAACTTGAATTGATGGTTGAAATCCAAGAAATTGGATTTCCGACACTGTTCTAAGGAACAGTGCAATAGGCCAGACAGTCGACCGTTGGATCGACCGTCAAGCGTTGATACGCTTTTTCTGGGCCTGACGGTCGACTGTCGCATCGACCGTCAGGCTCTGTTTGGTTTTTGGTCTCCCAGGGGTCGATGCTCGGATCGACCTCGGGATCTTCTCCTTTTTCCATTTTGCCTGACGGTCGACCGTCGGATCGACCGTCGCATCGACCGTCAGGCTCTGTCTCCACTTTGGCTTCCCAGGGTCGATGTACCAATCGACCGTTGCCCATGTGTTTTTGCTCGTCTTGGTCTCATGGTCGACCGTCGCATCGATCGTGAGCCCTTAAACACTGTTTCTTGGCCTTTCTTAAATGGATTTCGTTTGCGATAGATACTTAAGCATGTTGGGAAGCATGCACGTTGTTTTCATGGAGTTTTCAAGGGATTTCTATTGAAATGGAGGATTGAATTATGTGCTTATCCCATTTGGGCGAATTGTGGTTTTAAGTGCATTTAATCCTTGGTTTGATAAGTAGTTAAATGCTTATTTGGTTGCCTAGCCATTAGCTAGCTATGAGTGCTAGCTAATGAGGAATTGTCGAACCTTAGCCTCTTGTCGGCGAGTGCCGAGGGCTATTGTATATCTGTTGAACCTATAACTGATGATGTGGCATATAGAGACATCTAGGGTAGATGTTTGTATAGGTTCATGCATTGTATGCATTAGAGGCATATGAGGTTAGGCGGGCGATGGGTTGATCGCCGATCCGAGGCTCTCGGGTAGCTCGGATCTAGCCTTAGGACCATGGCTGGCTAGTGAGGATTAGGGCGTGATTATAATTGAATCTCATGTTATCGAGGATGTGTTATAGTTGACTCTGATCAATGTTTTGAGGTTTAGAGGTCTTGTTGTCTTCCCAAGGCTAAGTACTAAGGATGGTTGTCGATGCGTTCCCGACGTGGTTCCCCAAGGCATGGTATTCCTGCTTGGGTAAGGGTGATCCTGCATGTTACTGTTCCTTGGCCTCCTGGTAACATGTTCAGGAGAGAGGTTTCATGACAGGAGCCCTTGGGACATCGATAGGGTTATGGGACCCGTGGCATCCGTTAGACTTGGGAGGGGAGACAACACTATTGTTGTTTTTCTCCTTTTTGTGTGCCGTAGAGTAGAACCCTACTGAGCTTATCACTCACTCCTACTCAGGCTGCGTTTGTAGGTGCATGCGCCAGTTCTTCTTCAGTAGAGCCGGCGGGATCTGCGTTTGGCGGCGCGAGTACTTCCAGAGGCGCTTGAGGTTGCTGGAGGACGACTGTTGTACCGTTTTGATAGTTTGTATATTATAAACATCTTTCGAGAAATTTTGGATTATTGTTTCACCTCTGGAATATAAATTGTTTAAATTTATCTGTCTTTTCCGCTTTGTATCGCGCCAATTGGAGATGAATAGTGATAGGAACCCTCACGCCCCGTCCTGGATGGGTTTTCTGGGTCGGGGTGTGATAATATGCATCTATTAGTATAACCAAGCAACCACATCATTCAATCAATCAATCAATTCAATCATTCTACGCTACCGCCCCTCGGTGCATGCCGGCAATCAGTTGGGTTATAATCAAAGCAGTAGGGAAAACCTTTGGCCCATTTACGCTAAGCATGCAAGGGCACACCTTTGGCCCATTTATCTACTCATTCCCGGGAGTCGTCACTCTCCGGGTTATCCATAAAGCAGTAAATAGCAATGTACAAGGGTCAGGAAAGCTATTAAAGCAATCCCAAACTATATGTACATATATATAGCATGCATATCGATAAACCACCTGAAATCCTTAAACATCGGTAAATCGGTCCAAAATCGAAGCTACGGTGTAATCTGAAGATAAACGTGTGAAAATCCTGATTAAAATATTATACTAGTCCTTATTCGTCAATGGGAAAGACACGCAAGAAATCCGGGTTGAAAAGAGATCAAAATCATTAAATCAGAATCAAATTCAGCAAATTGCGCGTAAGAGATCGATCTTCTTACCCATGAACTCTATCGGGAATAAGAGATCGATCTTCTACCCAAGAAGATCGGTCTTCTTTATGCGTGCACTCTATCGGGAATAAGAGATCGATCTTCTACCCAAGAAGGGTAGAAGACCAATCTTTCCTTAATTTCTGTTTTGTCGCAGTCTCATAGAAAATTCATCATAAATAGTAGTAAAATCATAAAAACTTGAAATCAGTGGAATTGGAAAATAGATTCGAAGATCTAGAACGTTCATCTTGAAAGTTTCACGTGATCATGCACACAAAACCCGGAAATCGAGTGTGAACATAACTATTCAGCTAAAAGCATTAAACCCCCTTACCAGCACAGAAGAGATCGATCTTCTACCCGAGAAGATCAATCTTTCATACGACAGTAAGGCCTATTCAAGGAGATCGATCTTCTCTCCCAAGATGATCAATCTTGTTTTTGCACTCCCCATGTCAACCAAAAACTTCATCCGACGGAAGGAATATTTAAGCTAAAAGATCGATCTTCTCTCAAGGAGATCGATCCTTCAACGGCGGTTACTATTCACATGAATAGTAATGAAAATCCAATTTCTTGGATTCGATATATAAAAACAAGTCCAATTCAAACCAAACTTTGGAGGGATGTGCAATTGATGGTGCGGAACCTAATGGTACCAAGAAATCCAACTTATGACGGTTGCATTTCAAATCTATGCCAAAATAGCCAAAAACCGACGAAACGATGAGAAATACAGAATTCGTCCGATAAAATATGAAATCGACAGGGTAGGAGTGTTATAAGTATGCTATCACACTACTATAAGCACAACAAATCCACAATAAACCAATCCTAGGTTTACCAATTCACATAAATTGGGTAAAAACACCTACATGTATAGAAGAGTTGACGATCTACAACTCCCTCAACTCTGATCGTCGTGGATCCACGCCGAAAAACTGCAGCCAACCCTCCAAGGCGGCATGTGAGGACCTGCCCCTCTACCCCTGTGGCTCGTTGTAGACCGCAAGGGCAATTTGATAAATTACGCCTTGTTGGTTTGTTTCACACCCGCATGTGCACACACTGACCTTGTGTATGGTAAATTGCGCCTTGTTTGTGTTAGTATTTGGTTAGAATGGTTAGGTGGATCCGGGATCGGAAGATCCGAGCTTGGGCTTGTGTTTTAGCCCTATTCGTGGATAAAACGTCGATCTCGTTGGGACGAGATTTCTATTTTATTTCCGAGCAAATCATTTTTAATTTCGTGTAAGGAAATTACAGGCACCACACCCCTGGATCGCCAAGTCGGCAGATCCATCATTTACATCCCCATAGGGAACACCTCCGATTCTAGATCTAGTAAAATAAACATTTTTTTTCTATAATAATAAAGAAAGGAAAATAAATGACGTGAGGTCTTGGACCACCACCTTCATTGCCATGCACGCCATCTTTACCGCCGGGGAGCTTCAAGTCCGCTGGGCTTGGGAGAGTTGTCGTCCAAGTATTGGAGAACGCCGTCCAACAGGATCCGATCTCCGTCGTCGTGGGAGGACAGCAACTGGGCTTGATGAAATCGGCTAGGACTAGAGAAGCCTAGACTGAAATAGAGGGATGCACCGACTAGAACAGGGGATGTGCGGCTAACGGCTAGGAGTTGAAGCTTTTGTCGCCGGACCAACCTTGGGAAGACGATGACGGACGTCCTTCTTCAGAGTAGGTTTATGTTCCTGCGCCGCTGGACCGCCGGGAAGATGGAGAGGCATCGGCTGGAACAGGGGAAACAGGGGAAGCTTTGCCTTTGAAGCTGCCGCGAGGAAGCTGACTGGAGCGCCTCGCCGGAAGTATGGGCCATGCGACGAGAGGAGGGGTGGAGGTGAGCCGCGGGATCAATGAAAGCTTCTTGCAGCGGGAACCCAAAGATGCGAGCTCTGGATGGGTTCCGACTATGTCGACGAGACCAGCGTCGTCTGGTGGTGCACAACGTTGGAGCGTCAACAGGACCTCTCCATCTTCAAACCTCCGAGCTCTCTTTCTCCGACGTGCGCGTCTCGGCAGGAACTCGTCGTCTTCCTCCGGGTGTCTTGCGCAGCCTCCCAGCACTTCCACCAGCCTTCACCTTTTTCTTGACACCCCATACCTCCTCTATTTATAGGCATGAGAGGTGTATGCTTTACACGGAATGGGATCATGGATCCTTAATCCAAGGGGTGTTGATTGCATTATCCTTAATCCAAAAGAATGCTCATCCTTTCATATACGGATAGCTAGCCATGCATACCAATTATAATTGATGATGTTGATTTCATTTTTTTTATATGGTATGGACGTATAAGGATGACCAACCATGCAGTTGATTTTTGTGTTTTGGCAGATCTTCAAAAGTGATTGTTCGAAAGTGATTGTTCTCATTTCCAAATTTATCATAATTTGAATATTTTTCTCATGTCCATTATTATTTGAATATTTGTCTAGCTTTTAATAAGTCATTTGTAAATATTTACTCCCGTACAGAATATTTATCTGAATTCTGAATATTTACAGGAGTTTTATCAAAATATCCTCAGCAGTCATATATGTTGGACCAAAATATTTTGGAGGGTGGGATTGTCAGATTTCAGACAATTATATCCCCGAGGGTGTGAATTGACCAAGATACCCCTCAAGGCTAAAGGTTGAGGTAAGATTACCAAAATACCTCTGGGGCTAAATGTCTGAAATACCCTTTTGGTTATGGCTCATGTGTTGTCCAAATATATATTTTGGACGGAAATACCGCCCGAGGTGGACGGGACGTCGAAGGTTGATGTGTGAGTGTAATCATCTCCTGAGAGTTGCAGATGACCAAAGCACCCTTATCATAGGTGATATGGAGAGTTACCTTAGATTTGAAGGTTTATGTGGGATACTATCGAAATCATCAAAGGGTCGATGAAAGTATTATGAAATATCTGAATCAATGTGCTTTTTTATCAGAATCCCACAAAAATACCCTGAAGGCTATAATTACCAAAATACCCCTCTATGTATGTAGAATGATGTCAACATCACAAAGGGTTAATTTGGAGTGTTATTTGAAGTTTAGGTTTATATTTTGACCAAAATACCCGAAATACCCTACGGGGGTGAAAATTGTCGAAACGTCCCTTGGTTTATATAGGATGCCATCAAAACCATGCATACTGAATCGAGATGTGTTGGGGAGTTTAACCATGTATATTTAGTCAAAGTCCCCAACATTCCCTCTGTCATTTCCAAAGTCGAGAAGGCATGTATAGAGCATTTGAAGTATGTTTTCGAATGTTGTCATGCCCTTTGTAAAATATCTAAAGCATGCACATATGTGACAAGGGTAATTTTGTAAATATTACGAATTCTACCCTTAGTCAAAATCGGTGTCAACAAGCCCAAGTTTGAGTTTCTGGGCAAAGAAAATCGATCTTTCTTGCTAAGGAGATCGATCTTCCTTGTTAAGGAGATCGATCTTCCTTGAGAAGAAGATCGATCCTTCTGTGTCAGAAAGTCTTGACGGTGGAGTTTGAGAGGACGACCGCCATTGGCCGTCGCTCTCCACTGTCAGAGGGAGAGAGGACTTTCTCCCCTCTCCTCTCCCTTTTCCTCTTCTTCTCCTCCTTTCCCGGCTTTTCCCCTTCCTCTTCTTCCTCTTCTTCCTCTTCTCTTTCTCCTTCTTCTTCCTTCTTCTTTCTTCTCCCCACGGCTCAGCTTCCCCTGTTTTTCCGGCAGGCTTCTTCTTCTTCGTTCTCCCTCCTCCGGCCACCATTTTGGGCGTTTGAAAGCTCGTTGGATCTGTGGTGGCGTGAGGAAGATCCCTGGTGTGGTTTGAAGCTGGGTTGGTGACTGATTAGCGGGGAATCAACCAAGGATTAGCGTTTCCGGTAGGTTTCTACCTACCTGAGTTAGTTTAGGGGTTTTCTCTTGATCTAGCCGTTAGAGCTTGCTGTTCTTTGTGTTGTTGGATTTCTCTTGCTTAGTGTAATTTCTGTTGTAAGTTTCATAAGCTTTGGTTGATCTTTTAGTAGGATTTAAGCATGTTTAATCTCAGATTTTCTGGTTTCTGCTGTTCTTGAAGAACAACCGGTTTACGGTGAGTTTTTCGATTGGTACGTGCATGTTCTTGGGTTGTGATGAACATAAGCGTTGTAGATCTTTGAATCTACTCTCAGACCCAACTGATTTTATAATTTTCAGATTTTCCTACGATTGGTTATGATTTTCCTACAGGTGGGCTGCGTTGCAACAAGTAATGGTAAGTTAGTTTGATTAGCGGTTTGGATTAGTGTTTTCCAGTTAATTGAGCCGTTGGATGTTTCCAGCTTTTGGATATGTTGATCCCGGCATGTTGCTCTACTGGTCGCCAAGTTGGATCTCAAATCCGACGTCATTTGGACGTTGGATTGACGGGGTCAATTAGCCTCTAAGTAGAGGATTTTGGTGTTCTTAAATAATATTATATGTTGGAACATATAATATTATATTTTTACTGTTCATCGAAGTTTTTGGGGTTGCTTCCCGTTGCAAGAGTCCACGGTTGACGGTCGTGGTACCCTCGTAATGCCGGGATCCGCTGTGGATCGGCTGGCAGCGGTTGGTAGTACCGCTGCAGCGATCCAGTTGGACTTGTATGTTGACTTACCATATTATTGCATGCTTACCTCTAACTTGTGTATGTTCATTGCATGCATGCTCTGTTGTGCATTAGTTGCATGGTTAGGGTGTGGGTGATCTGTGGGTCGCCATCCCGAGGCTGGAAGCTCGGATTTAGCCCTAGGACCGGGGTTGGGTAGTTTGGACCCAGTTCGAATTGTGGTGTCCAGTTAAACTTGATGATAGGCCTAGATGGCTAGTACACCTGTTGCTTGGTGATTGTAAAGGTCATGTCGGCCTCGAGTCGGATGCTGAGGTGTAGCCGGTGTTCCACTGTGTTGACTCTTGAGTAGAGGAGTTGCCTACTCAGCGGTGCCATTTCCCGCCTGCAGTTCCTTTCCCTGCTTATGAGCCAGCAGTGTTGTTCCTGCTAATGAGTATGACCTGACATGTGACCAGCTCGGCTGGAAGACCATGATTGTGGGCCTTAGGGACACACGGTGGGGTTATGGGACCCCTGTATACACCCAGGTCTTACTTGAGGGCGACACTGTTGCGTTTCCCTCTTCCTTCTGTGTGTCGTAGTGTAGAACCCTACTGAGCTTTATGCTCACTCCTACCCGAGCTACGTTTTACAGGTGTACGCGTTAGCTCCTCTTCGGTGGCCCGTACCGGGCAGTTGGTCGGCGGTGTGGCGGCGCCAAGCGGAGTCTGAGAGGTGGTGATCATTTACGGCTTTATACCCTATGTTAGTTAGCCTCCTACGGGAGTGTTTAAATATTGTATTTGGATCTTCCCCTCTCCGAGGATATGTATATTAAATTCACTTGGGTTTTGTAATCTGTGGTTCGAGGCTTCTTTAATTATATATTTTTAAATTGAGAGTGTTTGTGATGATTGTTAGGGAGACCAATTGGTTAGAGGGAACCCTCGCCAATATTTTTTCGCAATTTGTTAGGTTTCGGTTCACATCGCTCGCCCCGGTTGGGCTTTCGCGGGTCGAGGAGCGACACGGCGGCCAATGAGAGAGAGGAAACAAAAAGAGAGAAAGGAGAAGAGAGAGAAAATCCAATGGGTTTATATAGAAAGTTGGAATCGATCACAGCCGTCCATTTCGATCTTTCCCGATGGAGCTCTGATCTTCCGATCGGAAGCGGCCTTACAGTTCTAATCAATCATATACATCAATCCAAGGCAGTGTGTGCACAACGCTGGTGTGAAACCGACCGCCAAGGCGTAATTTTACCAAATTGCCCTTGGGGTTCAAAAACAGCGATGCGATCAACCGATCGCAAACCAAGGCTAACCGGGCCAAACCACAAAACCAGGCCCTCGACCTAACGCAGTCGGACCGGATTGGAGGTACTAGTCCTCGCAAATACAGTGATAGCGACTCCGCCCTCTCCACCCTCTGCTCCTCTTCCTCTTCCACTAGTTCCATCACCGCCGCCACTACCATATCCTCAGAGCCCTTCTTAAGGGTATACAAGTAGGCAATAATTCCAGTCTCTTTATCTCTATGATCTATCTCTAGCTATGAATATAAAGATGGTGGCATATATTTGATGATATGTTGAAGAAGGCTGGGGGAGGGAGGAGATCATCGACCACCGGCGGTGCCGCTACCACTGCAGTGGGTGCGGGCAAGAAGAAGATGAAAACGGAGGCTCCATCGTCGTCCCAGCCAAGCACTATCAAGGTAGGTCGTTGTTCTTATCTATGTTGCTAGGTTCACGCATGTTCTTCTAATCTATCAAGTATTAAATACAAAGGACATCGACATGCGATGCACATGGACGTTCCGTCAGCCTACACAGACACCTATGTATAGACGGCGTATGTGATTTGGCATTAAATAACACGATTTCAATACTTGGAGATATAAATTTGAGAATAAAATTTTACGAGGTACCAAATCGCCTATTTTTAAAAGTTGGAGGTACCAAAATGCTTTTAACCCATTTAAAAATTACCTAGGATTACTCAATCCACCCTTAATCTAATCTAGTTATCCTCTTGTTCACTTTTCTCAACATTATGCATCATATGTTTACAAGCTCACATGAATCCCTAAAATAAAGTTAATGTTCCCAATGGCATCACATATATTTGTTTAGCATAAATTGTCTTTTGTTTTATGATTACCTTAAATTATTCTATTCCTAATGGCCTTAGCACGACTTATTTTCAGTTAGCATACCTTATCTGAAAGGCAAACCAAAATTTTCATGAAATTCATCTCATAAATCTGTTAAAACAATCACAGAAAGCTTGCACGATTGAAAGTACTTCAATTGAGCTATGCTCTGTCAAATCTCTAATCAATAAAACTGTATTTATGAGATCATGTTGAGGAGAAGTTTATAATAATCAAACCAAATAAAGATCAAAGATTACACTAGGGTTTCATAAGATCCTTAAGTATAGGAATTAGCCACTCATCTTTTAGTAAAGATCCATAAGTGTTAGGATGGAAGCAGTCGATCTCCGCAGGAAGGTTGTCGTCTTCAAAACCCTAGCCTTCTCCTCTAAAAGTGGTCCAAAAGATGATAATTTTCGGCGAAAATAACCATTTTTTTATAACAGAGACCCTTAAACTCAGGATTATGAATCATAACTAGATTTAAAATCTAATTTTCCTAATTTATGTACTGGTGGCGTCAGCTGACCAATTGATCGGACTCAAAACTGATCGGTTAGCTGGGATTGATTCACTGGGTTGGTTCGTTGCCACGTCATTAATTGATTTATTCGGCATTTTAATTTATAGAGAATCTCATAGAGTCTTCACCATGAAAGTTGTAGCTATTCAAATCTTCTTTCTACTTTCAGAATTTCAGGATTTTAATTTTTTTTATGAATTTTGGTGATTTTCAAATCTTCTTTTTGCATAATTTAGTTTTTTTTTTTACCGAATTTCTTGTATTTCTTCTCAAATCGTAGCTAAAATTGAAATCAAACAATAATATATCAAAAACACCTCCTCTTGGACTAATAAAGCTAAATTAAGGGGTTAAAATATACATAATTCATGACTCAGGCTGGTCCAATGTTTTGGATAGGCCAGCTCAATGATTTTGATTTGTTTTAGTAGGTTGTAATTTACGTTAAGAAAAAAGATTTGTGTACATGGCATTTCAGCTATGTACATTGCACATGGCTGAGGTGGCCATGTATTATTGGCTTACGTGATGGGGACTAGTGGATGTGAGTAAATCTAGACCGTTGAATGTGACCATGTACGATGCACATGCCTATGTGACATGTACCCCAATCACTTCTCTTAAGTTAATCCTGCAGCCAGTTGGCTTCCATGCTAAAAAAAACCAAGCCATACAGAACACATCCAGACGAAGAAGGAAATGATATCTGACATCACCATTTGCCGGCAATTTGTTCAATTGGAGATATAAGTGGTTGGGATTTAAATCTGGTATTATGCACCATTTTATTGGAAAGTTCATATAATCTCGCTAAATTCGTAACTCTGCTGTCTCCATTCTTCAAAGCACCCTACAAAGCGAGTTTAATAATCTTGATATAAGCTTCATCAGCTGACACAGCTTTGATTCCTTATATAATCTCGGCAAATTTAACTCAGTCTACGTTAAGAACAGAACAAAATCACTTTACAAAGTACCTGTCATCAAGCGCTTCATAACCAACAATTTTGTAAAAGTACACAAGGATAGATGATCGAACACTTCTGCGATACATTCCATTAGTCTAAGGGAGTCACGGCCACCATCAAGGTGACTGATCAGTCATTTGAAATGATCAATGAAAGACATTTATTGTACATAGTTCGGATTCAGCGCATCCTATATATTTGGAGTATAACATATACATCTATAGAAGCCCATCAACAACTCAATACATACAAACACTGGATTAGAAGAACCACTAAAAATTTACTCAAGAAGAATAAATCTAGTGAAGCTAGCATCCTTCGCCACTATACTCTCTCGAGGTGGGTTCTTCCAACAAGCATAGCAGAGATGATCCAGAAAAAATGTTTCCATATATATGCGATTCTTTATACACTCACCACACTGAATGCATCTGGCAATACAGATGGCACAAGCCCTGCACTGATCAGATCCTTCCTTGCAGCAACTTTCTAAGGGACAATCATAGACAAGATTTAGCTTCTGACATTGAGGGCAAATTTCAATGTCAATGGCGGATCCATCATCACAAGATGTAGAAGAGATGACGCTATGATAGAAACGTAGCCTACAATGCTCTGGCTGCTTCATTTGGTCTCCTCCCAATAACAATTTCAACACCTCAAACTGCTCTTTGGATACACTAAAAAGTCCACCAAGTCTAAGGTGTTTTATACCAAACACGCTTATAAAAGTGAAAGCTTTAAGGTTGTTGACAAGGCCATCAATGCTTAGCCTCGCACATCCTGGAACGCTAAGCTGCATGAACAAAGGAAACTTTTAACATCCATAACTATGAAAGTAGAATGAATGAAGGTATGTGAAATAAGGAAGAACATACTACAAATTGTTCGAGTTTTTTACACTATGTTAGCTTCAAACCCAATACAATGACTAAACCATTACCTTCTAATGAAGCCAGAAATGTTCTCCAATTATCACTTCGTTGACCTAAACCAGTAGTTCACACTATGTACCACGTTGGCATACTTATATCAGGTTTCAAGTTCATGCTGTATTACGAAAAATCAATAGCTCATATTAATACACCCCTATTAGTCTATTACCATTTTGCACATAACGTCAGCACCTTGAGAGGAATACAAAATGGATTACAGAAAACATGCGGGCAAACTTAGAACTTAGACAAGTTTCTGAAAGTAGCTGAAAACTTATGTAAATCCATCTGTTTTCCAAGGAATATACATGATGAAAATTGAAACAAAAATGAATTCGAATGGTTATCTTCTCATCTCACGATTCTGATATTGAGGGATAACAACTCCAAGATTACAAGATGCTCTAAACTATTACTTTGAATAAGGTTAGAACAATATGAATACATGTGTTTATTATGAAGACCAAACTTCTTCGCATATCTTAATATCTATGAAAACGTTTTACATTTATGTTAATAAAGCTCTGTGCTTCCTCACAAGATTTTTCATTCCTCGTCAATAATGTGAGGATTGAGTTGAAAAATATCCTAAGAGTATGAGTTTCGTCAATGAAAACTTGGTAAATATTGTAGAATCCCTCTTTGTCAACTGTTTCATCCAGGTTACCATATTTAACTCAAATCAAGATAAGCAGCAAGAAGTGACAGTACATTAAAACACAAACTTTTTAGTATGTACATCTTCATATCAATGAAAATCCAGAAAATGCTATAGAATCCTTCTTTGTCTACTCTTTCATCCAGGCCACCATATTTAACTGAAAATCAAGATAAGCGGCAAGAAGTGACAGTACTTTAAAAAAACAAACTTTTTTGTATGTACAGCAAAGTTATCTCAGTCATATGAACACAAAATAAAATAAAGAACATAGAGAAATAGAATGTGCAAGGCAGATTACGCGACGTCACAATCTGCTACAGACAGGCTTAATACAGCGAATATACTAATCTGCAAGACGTCATACAATTAAGAATGGAACATCAACTCTTCAATAGCATAAACCGCAGAACCAACCTTTGTAAGCCTAAGGTTGCTCTCAAGAACTCGATTCAGACCATTAGCTGTGATCCTCGAACACCCTGCCAAGTTCAAGCATCTTAAACTCCCATGAGCTCTCACGGTTAGCTGCAAGAGAGCATCATCCGTTATCTTCTCACTCAATGAAGAATCAATATGAATACACCGCCACAACAATGGATCATTCTGTACAGCAAAACGCAAAGCTCTGCAAACCCTCTCAACCGAGAGGAGGTCCCGAACACCCAGATAACCGAGCACAAATAGCAAAGCATCATGAGGTATGCTCTTCTCTCTATCAGAAACAGACACTTCAACCTTGCGAGAGCTCGATGCATCCCAGCACCCGTGCCCAGAAATTAATTTCAAGAAGTGCTCCTCTTCCCACCATCCAAAATCTTCATCATACATCACCCAAGACTGGTCCCATGGGCAACTCAAACCCTGGACCAAGCCATCATCGACTACCTCAAACTCTTCGGTCTCAGCTCCAAAATCCTCCATCCATCCAGAAATGGTAGAGGAAAAGACGGAGTTCAAGCCCATCCCGAAAGGATCCGGCGGCAAAAGGTCCACCGGATCAAGCCAGCCATTTTCCTCCTCCATCTCGCCAATACCCCAACCATCCCAATACAAATAGCCCAAATCACTGACCCCTTTCTTATCGCCCTCGGCGACGCTCGGAGCCGAGGCGACACAACTAGCTGAGAAATCCATTCTCATCCCTCCTACTCTCAAATCCCAAACAAACTCCACCCTAAGAACCTAGATTTCTCCAAAATTAGAAACCCAAGCACTACAAAGCTCCCTTTTTTTTCACAAGAAAACCCTCAATTCCGGATGACAACAAAAAACACAGCACCCAAAATCTCACAGAGCCTCTTGCTAACAAAAACAAAGGCCAACTAATTAAATGCACAGAAAAAAAGCTAGAAAAACCCAAAATCTAATCAACCACAACTTCGATACAAAATGTACATCAAAGCAGCCAAGATTTCCACCCAGAAATCAATCAAATAGGAGAGAAAACAATAGAAGTAAAGGCTTTTAGGATCAAAAGAGACAAGCGAATCCAAAATCTGGAAACTTTCGATCTCTCTCTCACACAAAGGGTGGTGTTGAGGAGGAGAGAGAGGAATGGCGGAGGGAAACTATGGAAAACCCTAGCGAGGAAAGGGTGGCGGAGACGGACACGTGTCGGCGCAGCGTTTGTTACAGTTGGCGTGTTGAGGTGGACGCGCCTTACCGCAAGCAAAGCGGGTAGGGTGTCTCCCTTCCTTGGCGCGGTTTAGATGCTCTCGACCGATCCTGACCGTTGGATAACATCATGCGAGTTGTGATGCGGAACGAACCGTTGGGACAGTTTATTTATTATAGTGGTTTTGTTGAATTTTAGCTGACATTTATGTTGGGTTTTAAATTTTAAGAGCATATTTTTAATTGGGTGACTTAATTGTAGAAGTTACAAGCTCTACCTTTTAGCTTAGAGGTCCTTAGCCAACCTTAATTGATGTTTCTACTGCTAAAAAAGAAAATTATTTTTGACAAAGAAATCAGATTGTTTGTTTAGCACCAAGTCTTAATCATAATATTTAATTATGATCATGGCGGATGAGAAAAATGAATTTTGACGTAGTTTTGTATCATTATTTAATATTAGAGTTTTTAGCAGAGGTTTTTGATTTCATGACGCCGACTTTATTTCAGAAATTGTTTGATAAAGGTAGACAAGGATGGGCACATTTCATGATAAAAAATAATGGATGATGGTATCTATAAAATATAAGTTAGCCAACTGAGGAAGGTGTTGGTAGGTTTCTTGTTCACAAAGGCTTGTTCATCCACTTCTCCAAGTTTGGTCTTTGGCCATCCTTCCTTACTTTTTTTGGAGAGCACTTCCTAAAAGACCAGTAGCTCCAAATATAAGAATCTAGAAAGAGTTTTGAATAGAATAGTGGCTGGGGGTTTATAAGAAAATTGGTTTATGGCATTAATATAGAGTAGAGATCCTGGCATGACAGTAAGTTATGGTAACAATTTGTACCAAGAGCTTCTGTTCAACCTATATTCACAAAACCTTGTTCGATTTTTATCGAACATTGAAATTTTCTTTGTAGAATTTCCAAGTTTGAGAAATTAAGGTTTTCCCGGATTTATGTGGTTTTCTTATTCCGAAAATTATTAAAATTTTCGTAAAGCTTTTGAGCCTGGCCATGGCAGCCAACCACTTAGGACCTGCTATTTAATCCACTCGCCCCGTATCTAGAAGACTTCTTGGAAGCCCTCCATCTAGGGGTGAGCATTCGGTTCTCGGTTCGGTTCTCGGTTCGGTTCTCGGTCCAGAACCGAAGAATCAAATTTTTTTCGGTCCAGATTTTAGAGAACCGAACCGAATTACCATTGGAACCGAACCGAATTTTTCGGTTCCAAAATAATTGGAACCGAACCGAACCGAAATTCGCTTGGAACCAAACCGAACCGAAAATTTCGGTTCCGAACCGAACCGAAATTTCGGTTAGTGGGTAGTTTGGGTTAGTGGGTAGTCTAGGTTAACGGGTTAATGGGTAGTCGGGTTATTCGGTTCTGACCCGAACCGAACCGAACCGAGAACCGAAGTTTTTGTAGATGCCGGAACCGAACCGAACCGAATGGACCGAAGAACCGAACCGAATGGACCGAACTAATTCGGTTCGGTTCTGCTCACCCCTACCTCCATCACGACTCGTATGCCTACGGAAAGGTAGCGCTCGCCTATGGCTGCTTCGGTGGCCGTGGCATTGCCTTCCGCGAACTTCTTCAACCCAAGCCCACCACCTGTAAAGAGAGCAGCGGCGACGAAAGCTGAATGGAAACCAGCTTTGGCCGCATTAATGGCGGCGACGAAACCCTATCATTACGTTTCCGCTCGAAATAGGTCAGGGAAGAAGACGATGTTTTTTGGATTTCTAGTTTGGATTCCAACTTCAGCCAAGTAATGTTATTGATCTTCTGCATAAATCACTTTTTATAAATTTATTCTTCAAAAATTTCTAAATATCATAATTACTTTTATATTTTTTTGGCTTATAAAAATACCCTTGAAATTTTGAAAAATCCGTAAACCTACCCCTCGGATTACTTGCCGGTGAATCTTCATGGAATATTCCAAACGTCGTTAATGACGCAATGTAAAAAGACCTTATTGCCCTCAACAGTGATAAAAGAGACCCTCCAACGATCTCTTCTCTCTTCTCATCTTCCAGCTCTATCAAAGGTTCCGGAAAGGTTCCAAACAAACCCTTAGTTACAGAGCTTCGTCCTCATCCTCAAGTTGCCTCTTTTGTCGCCATGGTGAGGGAATAGAGCTTAGCCCCTCTTTTGTCCTCATCCTTAACCTGCCCCTTTCCTCCTCTCCCTGAATTTTTCACCATCTTTTCCATGCCCTCGATGATAAATAGATGGGCAGATTCCGCAACATCTACTCCGTCAATTGACTCAGCCTCCACCGTGCGATGTCGTTGCAATGAACCTTGCTCCATCCGTCATTCTAATCGGGTCACAGCAAAGGAAGAGGTTTCTACGGCTGCCCATGATACAAGGTACGATCCCACTGTCAATTTTTATGCTTTTTGTTAGGTATGGAGCAATCTAATTAGTCTATTATTCATATTTCAGAACAATGAAGAACATGGATGTGGATTTTTTATGTGGGTTGATAGCGTGGAGCATTCAACTGTGGACTTGAAGTATCGGGTCAAGGAAATGGAGAAACTGATGATGGATCGAATTAGCTCGCTTGAAGAAAGGCTGGCTACATCACTTCACATCATGGAAAAGTTCGAAAGAACTGCTTCAAATTTGTCCTCATTGTTGATTGTTTTGTTTGTTGTAATTGGAGTTTTTTTCCTCCTAACGATTGTACTGTAAATTTTGGATTGAGTCTATGCTATTCATCCAAAGTTAGTTGTCCCTCATTGTTGTTTATTTTGTTTGTTATAAATTGGAGTTTTTATCCTCCTAAAGAGACTACTAGATGCAATTTACTACTGGATGCAATTTATTGTGTAATTTACCCTGGTTTCAAGTGCAATTCATATGAACTGTGTCCTGTTTGATACATTTGATCAGCTCATAGATACATCTAAACAGTGTCAATTGATACATTTGAAATGTGACACATTTGAATTCTGAACTATGTCAATAGTGAGAAGACATTTGAACCATCCATATGCTGCGAACACATTCACACCAGTTGAGAACAGAACTAACATTCACATTCAATTGAGAGCACACAACTAACATTCACAGTCAATTGAATGTGTACATCTACAATGTACATCTACAAAGATTCACTTAAGCTTCCATATACTTGCTCATAAGCTAATTCCTTAGCCCTCCATCACTTCATGTAAGGCACTGTCACATGATACTTGTCCCACATGAGCTTTCTTATGTCTTTGGCTCTGATTTTTGGGTCACCTGCCACTAATAAGGTGATCCTTTGGTGAGTATGAAGTCTTTTTCCCAGTCATCCTCATCTTCATCAATATTAGCTTCCTCTTCTCCATCACAATCACCATAGAAGCTTGCATTTGCCCTAGCCTCTGCCTTAGCCACTCCTTTACCCTTTGCTTTACATTGTGCACTAGATTGTGCTATAGCCTTTGCCTTGCCCTACACATTAGATCATGCTCTCACCTCTGCTTTGGCCTTTGCCTTGCCTTTTACTGCCACATTTGCACAAGTCTCAACCCTACCTTCTCCTCCAGCCTCTATTATGGTAGGTGCACTAGCCTCTGCTCTGCTGTACACATCAGGGGCTTGACCTGTGACTACAAACATTCCAATGACCTTCTTGGAGTAGGCATCATGCACATCAATCATTCTTCTATATTGTTGTTCACTTTAAACTGGCTCATAGGACTTTGGACTGGAACCAGGGATTAAATATGACATGTGCACCTTGTTGCCATATGTCCATGAGCATAGGGCAGTTATGTTGTGAGGACCTGTCCCTCTACCCCTTTGGCTCATTGTAGACCGCAAGGGCAATTTGGTAAATTACGCCTTGTCGGTTTGTTTCACACTCACGTTGCACACACTGACCATGTTTGTGTTAGTGTTTGATTAGAACGGTTAGGTGGACCCGGGATTGAAAGATCCGGGCTTGGGCTTGTGTTTTAGCCCAAGTCTAGCTTTCTGCATCTAAAGGATTGATCTTTCCTTGCTAGAACATCGATCATTTAGTGCCAGAAAGTCAAGGCGCGATCGTCATGAAGGATTGATCATTCATAAGTCGGTTCGTTTGCCTATTAAGCGGATGCGACCTTCTTCCTTGAATCCTTTTGAAATCCGCCGTTCTTGAGCTCAGATCTGGCCGAATTTTGGAGAGATTGAGGACGATCGAAGGCTTAGCAGCTGGGATTGAAGCAACTCTTGCCTAGGTAAGGATTCCTACCTACTTGTTTTTCTAGTTTTGTGAGATTTGAGTTGATTGTGTTTTGTTTCACTTAGATCTCGCTGTATGGTTGATGGTTTTTAGCATGCTTATCGGTTTTGGACTCGTGGTCCTTCGTACTACCAGATCCCAAGGTTTTGTGGGATTTGGTGGAGTTTTTCGACAGTATTTCTCGCCGTTCGGTCGCCGGACAACCCATAAGGATCAATCCTTTGCGAGGAAGGATCGATCCCTCTGGGTTGGTCATGCTTAACCCGAGAAGGATCGATCATCTGGTTGGAGATGATCGATCATGTTCCTTGGGTGGCATGGGCGAGCCCTTGGTCACAAAGGTGATCAATCTTCCTGGAGGGAAGATCGATCCTTTGGCTTGGTGATCGATCTTCTTGGAGGGAGGATCGATCCCTTGTAGCTCGACAGGGAGGGTGCTCCCTGTCACCTGGAAGATCGATCATTTCTTAGGAAAAGATCAATCTTTTATGTGACAGAGAGGAGTTTTCATTGGCTTTGCCCTCGGGGCTTTGCATGTATAGTTTACTTACAGCTTTATAAATTGTACATACTCTTAAGCATGTTAGCCACATATTATGGGTAGTGGTGAACCAGGAAAGTGATGACTCTTTGGATGTTTAGAATAAGTGGGCGAGTGACCCTACTGCTTTCCTTAGCCTTGCATGCCGGCGTGCGTCGTGTGCCATCTATTGTTTGCGGGGCTGCTTCCCGATGCAGGTTGCTGCTGAACTGGCTGGCAGTTGGTGGTGGTACCACTGCAGCATTTCTTGACCTTAAATATGTGTTCACTACCCCGGGGCGGCAGAGTGTCGAGCCCAGACCCTGTTTATGCTATCATCACATTTTGTTGCATGCTATATCTATTCTATCTGCGTATGTTCATAGCATGCATCTTGTTGCACATTAGTTGCATAAGGTTAGGGCGTGGGTGATATGTGGGTCTTCGTCCCAAGGCTTGGAAGCTCGGATTTAGCCCTAGAACCGGGGTCGGGTAGTTTGGACTAGGTTTGAATGGTGGTGTACAGTCGAATTCGATGATAGGTCTAGATAACTTATACACCTATTGTTTGATAATTGTTAGAGGTCGTGTCGGCTTCTAGTCGCATCCTGAGGTGTAGCCGGTGTCCAGCTATGACGACTCTTGAGTAGAGGGTGTGTCTACTCAGCGGTGCCATTTTCCCGCCAGCAGTGCCGGTTCCCTGCTGGTGAGTCAGCAGTGTAGGTTCCTGTTTACTGAGCGTGACCCATCATGTGACCAGTTCTTCTGGAAGATCATGATCGTGGACCTCAGAGACACACGGTGGGGTGTGAGGACCCGTCCCTCTACTCCCGTGGCTCGTCGTGGACCGCAAGGGCAATTTGGTAAATTGCCCCTTGTCTACTTGTTTCACACCCGCGTGTGCACACACTGACCGTGTTTATGGTAATGTTTGGTTAGAACGGTTAGTGGGACCCGGATCGAAAGATCCGGACTTAGGCTTGAATTCTTGCCTAAGTTTAGCTTTCAGCACAAAGAGGATCGATCCTTCCTAGCTAGAAGATCGATCCTTGTGGTGCCAGAAAGTCTTGTGAGATCGTCATGAAGGATCGATCCTTCATTCATAAGTCGGTTCGTTTGCCTATAAAGAAGACGAGATTTGTTTCCTTGAATCCCTTTTGAAATCCGGCGATTTGAGCTCAGATCTCGCGATTTTTGAAGGCATCTGAGGACGATCCAAGGCCTAGCTGCTTGGATTTAAGCTGCTTTTGCTCCGGTAGGGATTCCTACCTACATCTTTTCGGGGTTTTGAGTTTTTCCTGTTCGATTTTGTGTTTTAAGCTTAGATCTGTTAATCTACTTGTTGGTTTCTCGTGTTTTAACTGGTTTTGGACTCGTGGGATCATGATCTATCAGATCCCAGAGTTTCGTGATGTTTGGGTATCTCTTCCGGCGGTATTTCTCGCCGGAAGGACGCCGGAGAATCCATCGGGATCGATCCTTCTTGAGGGAGGATCGGTCTCTCTGGGTTGGTCATGCTATGCCCGATGAAGGATCGATCTCCTGCTTGGAGAAGATTGATCCTGGTTCTTGGGTAGCATGGCTACCCTTCGTCGCGAAGAAGATCGATCTTCCTGGAAGGAAGGATCGATCTTTCTTGGTGCGACACGAAGGGCACCCTCTGTCTCGAGAAAGATCGATCTTCCTGGGAGGAAGGATCGATCCTCTTTGTCTCGACAGTGAGGGAAGCTCACTGTTACTTAAGAGATCGATCCTTCCTTCGGAAGGGATCGATCCCCTAGTAGCGGAGAGGGTTTTTCATGGGTTTTGCCGCGGGGCGTATGCCGGTTTTCTTTATCGCTTTATACCTTGTATATACGATTAAGCATGTTAGCCCTTTAATAGGGGCAGTGGTGAACCGGGGAAGTGATGACTCCCGGGATGTTTAGAATAAACGGGCGGGTAGTCCTACAGCTTTTCTTAGCCTCGCATGCCGGCGTGCGCCGAGGGCTTTATCTGTTATATATGTGAGTTGTTGTTTGCGGGGCTGCTTCCCGGTGCAGGTGTTGTGGTGGACTGCTGGCAGTTGGAGGTGGTACCACTGCAGCAACTCCCTAGACCTTATTTATCTGTTCACCACCCCGGGGCGGCGTAGTGCCGTGCCCAGACCTTGCTTTTGTATATCATCACATATTGTTGCATGTCTGCACTGTATTTATCCTGCGCATGTTCATACATGCATTGTGCTGTGCACTAGTTGCATCTGTGTAGGGCGTTGCCGATCCGGGGTTTTCGGGTAGCCCGGATCTAGCTCTAGGGCCGTTGCGGGTAGCTTGGTCCAGGATGCGATTTGTAGTATTCAGTCATTTCGATGATAAGGTTAGTTTGACCTGAATACTTTGTTGTTTGATGTTTAGAGGTCGTGTCGCCCTCGTACCAGATGTTGTGGGTGCAACCGGTGTCAGTTCTTGTTCTTGAGGGCCTCGGAGGGGTCCAGCCCAGGCAGTGTCCGTTCCTGCCCGCAGTGGCAACCAGTGTGGGTCCGGTTCGTTAGGGTGACCACAGCTGGAACCCTGGGACACTAGGTGTATCCAAGATGGGCCCAGTCCTTTAGGGTGACCATGGTTGGGTATACCTAGGGACACCGACAAAGGGTTATGGGACCCTTGCTGCACACCCAAGTCTTGCTCGAGGGCGACACTGTTGTGTTCCCTCCCTTGTGAGTGTCGTAGTGTAGTGTCCCTGCTGAGCTTAGTGCTCACTCCTACCCGGGCTGCGTTTTGCAGGTGCTGGCGCTAGCTCTTCTTCGGTCGCCCCTACCGGGCCGGTGTTCGGTGACGTGGCGGCGTCTGGCGGTGCTTTAGAGGTGGTGATCTTGCAGTCTTACCCTTTTTTGTTTAGATAGTCTCCTACGGGAGCGATAAATGTATATTTTTCCCTGTTTTGAGGTTTTGTATATCATATCAGTGTTCAGTCTTTGAGTTTGTAATATTCGTTAATACAAGATGATTATGACTTGTTAGGGTAACCACTACGATTAGAGGGAAACCTCGCCAAAATTTCCGCAGTAGGTTAGGTTCCGCTTCGCGGGTCGGGGCGTGACATTATGGGGCCCCTGTATACACCTAGGCTTTACTAGAGGGTGACACTGTTGCGTTTCCCTCTTTCTTCTGTGTGTCGTAGTGTAGTTAGCCTGCTGACCTTCGTTCTTCTGTGTCGTAGGCGTTAGCTCCTCTTCGATGGCCCCTACCGGGCAGTTGGTCGGCGGTGCGGCAGCGCCAGGCGGAGTCTGAGAGGTGGTGATCCTTTACAGTTTTCGAACCCTTTATTAGTTAGTCTCCTACAGGAGCATATACTGTTGTACTTGATCTTCCCCTCTTCAAGAATATGTATATTAAACTTTGTGGGTATTGTAATCTTTGGTTTGAGGTTCTGTTAATTATCTTTTGTTAAATTGAGGGTGTTTTGATAACTTGCTAGGGAGACAAATAGGTTAGAGGGAACCCTTGCCAAATTTTTCCGCTGTTTGTTAAGTTTCGGTTCGCGTCACCCGGCCCGGTTGGGCTTTCGCAGGTCGGGGCGCGACATATGTACCCCCTCAACTCCTCATATGTAGACTCATACTGGTTAACTCTCAGTGTCTTTATCTTACCACACTCATATGCCATCTGTTGAGTCCTTGGCAGCTTTCTCCGAAACCCACCATACTTTAGCCTAATATTCATCTCCCATTTTGTTGCAATTCTAGACATGCTAACATCAGAGACAAGGCATCAATAATAGAAATGACTTGTGCAATTGCAAGAGATTGTTATAAATATCAATATAAACTACAGAGAATACTAACGTACAAAGGATGCAGTAAAGGAAATGCAATCAATAACAATACACACAAGGCAACAACAATAGCCTATGGAAATAATAACAATAACAATGCATCAATATAAACTGCAATCAAGAGCTATTCAATATAAAAAGTTACCTATAGTCTTGAACAAGAGAGATACCACCTGGGTCGACGTACATACCACTAACACCACCCTCAACCATTTGTCTCGGGTTGATATACGTACTACTAATATCACCCTCCATTAATGGGCATATTAGAATAAGCCAGCCTTGAAAAATACCTAAAAATCGAGATCTTTACATCAATAACCGGTCTAAACTATTCTTAAACGTTGGTAGGAAACGGATACAAAATCAACATGATTAAAGGAAAAAATAGATACAAAATCATAGAGGCTCAAGGTTCTTGATTAAAAACACCTATACGAAGGAAGAAGATGACACAAGACCACAAACGCTGGAGAGGAGATGACACAAGACCACGACGGTGGAGAGAAAATCGGCCCAAACTTAAGGTTCTTCATTGGTGTCAAGTGCTTACCTTTGATACGATGGCCGATCGACCCCCGTCTGCCATTGTCCGTTAAGCAGTACGATGGGTGCAGAGAAAACCCTAGGCTCTGATTAGGAGACGAAGAGGTTTGGCATCTCCATGAACTTAGGACTTGGGTTGTTAATATTAGCCGGTGATTGATGGATGCGCGGGAATAAACTTAAGTCAACATGTTTAACGCCCACCTAAATTAGCATGGGGGGCAATTAAGTCATTCTGCTAGCCCGGGTAACGTTTAAACTATGGTTAGGTTAGATATGTGGATGGTGGTGGACGGAGGAGTAGGTTTACTGATTTTTCAAAATTTCAAGGCTATTTTAGTAAGCCGGAAAAATATAGGTGTAATTATGATATTTAGAAACTTTTGAAGGATAAATATGTAAAAAGTCATATTTTCAAATTTGGTCATGGTTGCTTCTATAATACTCTGTTTCAGATTTTTGCTAATTTGGAGGACTTTTCTGCACGGCTTATTTTTAAATCAATAAGAGGGAAATGAGAGAGAATAAAACTAGATCTAACGGTTGACATTCGTTTAATCTAAGAGTGGAGAACAAACCACAATATATAAGTGAAGAGAAACTACCCTAAAAATTTCCACATCATCCACCAAGCCATCAAACTATGCTCCTTTATCTAACCATCAAACCGTGGCAGGGGCATGGGTGTAATTACTAGTTCATCTATATTTGTCATTTTAAGTCACTTTGAGCCCGATTTGAGTCATTTTGACTCGAGAAAATGTTCGGTAGATAATCATGATGTTATTGATTTTTTTTCAAGATATTAAACTATTTATTTATTTGAATGTTATTATATATAACCTAAAGTAAGTAAATCTATTCACTTTCATGACATTCAAATGTTGTCTTGAATTGCATAGCCTCAATGGGACCGAAACGCTCTATGGATTTAGGATAGTGAGCTGAGGACTGATGGTTCTTTCACTCTTTGAATTACATGAATGCAGTGGCGGCTATAGGATTTTCAATCAGTGCTATCAAAAAAGAAACATAAGTGAAATAAACAGTGTAACTTTTCATTCTAATTCATACTTATCACTAACAAATCAATAAAATAGCCAAGAGCTAGCTCTACCTCATGAAATTCATATGGATAAAACTTAGCAAACTGAATCATTTATTCCTTATCAAAAGCTGCAAAAGAGTTATCAGGATTCAAACAAACCACACAAAGAAGCAAATCCTTGTTCGTCTCTATAAAACGGTTGTTAAGCTCCTGAAGCTGTATATCAATAACGTTGTAAAACATCTCAATACGATAATGGTGTAAATTTGAGACTTGTGGACATTTACGCCGTGTGTCAGATTTACACCGTGACCTCCAACGAACTACAAATAAATCATTTATGATTGGGATATCCATGTCATATTTTCTTTAAAAAGGGGACATTTTATTCAAAAAAATTTCCCATTCATCGTATGTCATCATCTGCAATCGTTGCTTAGACACTTTGACTAATGTCATAACATTCACAATATCTTCATCACACCTTTGTAAAACCAAAGATAACTCATTTGTAATTCCCAATACACTTTTCATCAAATGTAAATTGAAGGCAAAATCAAAAGAGTGTATCGAGTTTATAAGAAAGCGAGCTTCAATTCTTTATTCAGAGGGAATACCATCATATTCAAGAATCTCAAGTACTTCAATCAGAGAAGGGAGTATCAAAATTAAGTTAAAAACAGTCCTATAATGTGATCACCAACGCGTATCACCTGGTTGTTTCAAACTAATTTCTTGGTTTAAGGCTTATCGACTGAAAAGTTCACCCTTATTTAGTGCTTCATTAACTTTATCAAATTGTTTAGCCCTAAGAATATCTCTTCTTTTAGAAGAGGCCCCAACAATATTCACCAAAGTAGCAATCAAACTAAAAAGCACAACAATATGAATGTGATTTTTTGCGGCAGTCAGCTGACGAGTAAAACAATGAACATAAAATGCAGATTTATTGTCATTCAAAACCAAAGTTTTGAGCCATGTAAGATCACCGTGCATGTTGCTAGCTCCATCATAACCTTGACTACGAATTCTTGATAAACTCAACTTTTGTTAAGAAAATAATGTGTCAACTGCTGCTTTGAGTGAAAGTGAGGTTGTATCTACATGTACAATACCATGAAGCCATTCAATAATAATTCCCTTACTATTTACATAACGAACAAAACCAATCATTTGTTCTTTCACTAATATATCACAAGACTCGTCAACCAAAATTGCAAAAAATTCATTTTTAATTTCATTGACTATAGCATTAGTTGTTTCACTTGCAAGAACATTCACTAAACTCACTGTGATTGGCTAAAAATTGTCGAAATTCAAGAAACTTTCCTTTATTACTGGAATTATCAGATTCATCATGACCATGAAAAGCTAGTCCTTAGTGTAAATGGAATCTTATGCAATCCATTGAGGCATTTAACAGAGTCCGATATTCAGTTTTAGCTTGCTCTGACTTCTTTAAAAAAACACTTTGAATATGTTGTGATTGCTTCATTAGATCTCGACACCTATTACAGGCTTTATTATGGGCACCATTAGCATCTCCAACATGATCATTCAATCTATCTTTTCTTTTCCAATTTGAAAATCCTTCAGTCACAAAAGTGTCACCCCCGCTTGTTTATCCATATCAGGCTGAAATAAGTAGCAACATAAATAAAATTATGCATATTTTTCTATGCTATACTCAAGATAACTTTTAGGATCCCCAAACCAAGAAGGATTGAATCGCCATAATGCTTTACCAATTACTCTCTGCGGGAATTTGTGATTAAGAGATTGATTAAGGACCTTTCTGAGGATATGATTTCATCTCGATCATTTGGATGATAAAATGAAATTTTTTTTCCAAAGCCCCAGATCGGTAGGAAAAGTGTCCAAGTCAACACGACTGCATTTTAAATTATCTTGCGCAGGACTAGCTTGATTTTGAGATGAGTGTTGTTCTATCAGTGATTTTCTTGTCAAAACTTTGTCTATGATTACATCACTAGTACAATATAAATAACAAAATCAATGAAATAAAATCAAGTGTCAACTAGCACTAAAAAATACAACACAAGTTTATTAAATAAGAATAAAAAGAAATCAAATCACAATTTTTAATATAGAAAATTGACCATCAATCAATTGAAAAGTTCAAAGCTCAACTCACAAAACAAAAAATTGAAAAGTTCAATTTATACGACGTGGGTTCAAAAACTACACCAAAATTAAATCAATCAAAACAAAATAGAACATAGGGAGAGACCGAGAGAGAGAGTACCTTGGGACCTTGGGCTACGGGTTCACGAATCACGGTGGCCGTAAAAAGAGGCGAACATGGCTCACGATGGCTAAGCAAAAGAGAAAGCCAAATAGGGTAATTGTTTAGGATTTGAAAAGAAGAATTACAATAGATTAAAGGTGAGAGTTGGCACAGCCGCCTCACCGTTTTGGGGTTTAGCTAGGATTTAGATGGTTTTCTTAGTTTGTCAAGTGGGCCCCGCCAACTGTTTGGGGGGGGGGGGTGAGGGGGTAGGGGTGTGTTGAGTGGTATTTTATTTTATTTTATTTTAATAGAGGCAATTTTGTTTTTTAAGTGGGTGCAATCTTTGAAGGCAGAGTGTCAACTTGTCTTTTAGCATGTGCAATTTTTTCATTGGTTAATGGTTGTATAGTAAATTATAAAATTTGAGGTGGTGCAATTGACCCCTTCAATTGTATGCCGCGCCACCCTTGTACAAATCTGTCCCGTGGCAATGGATGGATATGAAGTTTGACTTAATAAGATGCCAAACTAAAAATTAAGGTTTACTAGTTTGATCAAATTGCGGAAAGACCGGAGTTATTTTTTCCAAAAGTGAAAACAGCTCTTTTTGTAATTGGTAAGTTAAAACAAATATAGCATAATTAAAATAATATATCATGGTTCTTAGCATAAATTTTCATGTATATGTCATGTACAATTTTATGTTTACATTATTCATGTTATAGTTAGACATAGATTTCCTTTATGATTAATTTGTACACATGTATGGTTTTGAGTTGCGACATTATTGTTATGACTGTTGTAGGCTTATTAGTTACTACAGTGTTTATTTTGTGTCATAATTCTTTCTCAAAGTTGTTTATAATTATCCAATGAATGTGCTTTCGTGGAATTTAATTAAAAGTAATCTACATGTGTGACCCTTGCTTCTTTGTCGTCACATGTTTCTAACTATGGTGATTTGCTACGGCAATTAGGAATTGTTTTAGGATGCCTAAATATAGACTTGGCTCATGACTTCCTAAATCTAAGTCTTTAACTCTAGTACTCCTTATAAAAAATAATTACAGGACGAGTAAAAGTGATATAATAGATTGTCGTTTATGATCATTTAGAATTGATAGGTCTGCATGACCATTAGCACATCCCTTTCTTGTACAAAGGTGGCTATTGACGATCTTGTGTTATCAGATAAAGCTTTAAAATAATCTTTAATATCTATGTTGACCACCTAAAATATGATAGATTTGGTGGGATGTGAAAGCACTAAGGCCTTGTTTTGTTTGGTGTTAAGGTGGCGATATCCCAACTTATCCTCACTTTATCCCCCAACAAAATGGGGTTACAAGTTTGGGGAGAAGATGGGCTATTCCTGGTTTTATAGCATCATTTTGATTGGAGGGGGCATGACATGCTGACGTGTCATGGTCATGCGCATTAATGCATCCCATGCGGACCCACTAATATTAATATAATAATAATATTTCAATATGTATTATTATAATAATATAAAATAATACCTTTTACATTATCTGGACCAATCATGTTATGACATGTGACATGTGAGACCCACTTATATTAATATTTTATTATAATAACATATTATGAATATTATTTAATATACTACTCATAGGAAATTGTTGCTACGCATGTAGACTTTTTTATCCGCTTCCAAACACACAGAAATCTTTTTGTGAATATATAAAACTTTTTACGCACGTGATAACATGTGCGTGTTTGTTTTTCTACGTGCAAACTTTTTATGAACGGATAAACATTTTTGTAAGCGTATTTATGAGCGTAGAAAATTTTTTGCGTCTGCGGAAACATTTTCCTCTACGTAATGTATTAAATAATATTATTAATAAGTTATTATAATAATATATTATTATAAATGGGTCTTACATACCACGAGTCATATCATAATTGGTCCACATAATGTAAAAACTTTAATTATTATATATTTTTAAATAATATAAATGAAAATAAGTATATTTTTTGAATATAAGTGGGTTCGCATGGATGCATTGCCATGTCACCATTTTAATATTATTTAACAATATTATATTAATATTAACATAAATAAATATGTTATTTTATGAATAATATATACGATCTGGTGGAGGACGACCGGGTGTCGCTGTCGGCGATGACGGAGGGGCGGGCGTCATTGCTAGCGATGGCAAATGAGCAGGCGTCGATAGGAGAGGGATTCGCCGGTGAATGCTTCGATTAGGGCGGGGTGGGATGATAATATTATACTTTATTATAATATATTTTTACTCTATTTTACATAATAATATAATAATATAAATTTTGTATGGTTTACGCACAAATACAAAAACATATCTTAATAATTTATTTAAATATTATAATATTAAATGCAAAGCATGTCAAGATTTTCATAATTCTTGATCAAATTCTCAATGTATCCTATCTAAAGGTATTTTTAATATTTATAAATAATAAACTACAATTCCTATCCTTAATCCACCTCTACAGGTCCCCTTGGAGCGAGTTAAGGCAAGCTAGCCTTCGGGATTCCTATTCCCTAGCTGGTTTGCTTACTTAGTTGATTTCCTAGTTAGTAGTTATCTTAATTGAGTTAGTTTCTTAGCTTGAGTTCAGTTATCACTTACTTTATTAGTTTCTTATCTGAGTACAGTTATTAGAAAGTTTGAGTTAAGTCTGAGCTATATTAGGAAGAGACTTATTACTTGCTGATTTAAGCAAGAAGGTTGTCTAGTCTAATTAAAACTCTATCGAGGCCTCTATAAAAGGACCTTTATAGTTTATATTAGGTTATGGATGAATTATGATGAATAAAGTATAGTTATTAGTAGAATAATCCTAGGAGTAGTTGTAACCCTAATTCCACCAACTCCACCATCCACCTCCACCTTCTCTCCTACCTCCGGCCTCCTCTCTCCACCCGCCGATCACCGCTGCCATCCACGCCTCCGTCCACGCCTGTCAACTTGGTATCAGAGCTCTGTTCTCCTACCTGTGCCGCCCGAAATCCTTCTGAAGGAGTCCACGTGGCAGGAGCAACCCCTACAAGTGTTTCCAAGGAGCGGAATCTTCTCGTAACCCGAGAAGAGATAGTAGGCCTCAACGGGACGTTGCTGTCCTTGCGGGCATCGCAGCACAAAGACACAGACTCTTATCCAAGGAAAGCAAGGTGAGAATATGTAGCTGCCATGGCGTTGCAGATGTAGAGGCGGAATCTAGGATTTGCAGGAAAGCAAGGTGAGAATCCTAACCCTAACCCTAACACTACTTTCCCTAGAACTCCCCATGAAGCCGTCCCTATCCAAGGAGAAATCGGCCCTATTCCCAACTATGTCTTAGTTGGATCAGGTCCAATTACTCCTAACCAGTCTACTACCCAACCGGTTCAACCCCCGCCTATACCTGGCCCCACTACCCTTCCACCGCCACCAGCTACCTCTCTTCCACATCCAACAACACCACACCAATCCCCTACCCATAGCCCACCTCCTTATCAGCCTCTACCTCCCCCCTATGCACCGTACAACCCTTTTCCTCCGTATAATACACCACCTCCTTATCAACCCTTACCTTCACCGTCAAACCAACCCACCCCGGCAAACACCGACTGGTCTTCGGGCACGACTTGAACTCCAAATCCTACCAGGACTAAGACTCCAAATCCTACTGTGACTAGGATTACAAATCCTACTCCAACTAGGAATCCTAATCAAACTCGGAGTATGGCTGCAACATGGATTGAGGAACCTAATGTGAGGACCCGTCCATCTACTCTTGTGGCTCGTCGTGAACAGCAAGGGCAATTTGGTAAATTACGCCTTGTCGGCTTGTTTCACACCCGCGTGTGCACACACTGACCATGTTTGTAGTAATGTTTGGCTAGAATAGTTAGTGGGACCAGGGATCGAAAGATCCGAGCTTGGGCTTAAGTTTTAGCCCAAGTCCAGCTTCCTGCGAAAGACGGATCGATCCTTCCTTGCTAGAGGGATCGATCGGTCAATGCCAGGATGTCGAATCGTTGAGAAGGATCGATCGTTCCTCTTGGGACGGATCGATCGCTCTCTTGGGACGGATCGATCGCTCTCTTGAGACGGATCGCTCCTGCTTAAGTCGGTTCGTTTGTCTATAAAACGGACGTAATCTTCTTCCTTAAATCTCTTTTGAAATCTGAGTTCTTGAGCTGAGATTTTCTGGATTTCGAAGAGGTTGTGGACGATCCAAGGCCTAGCAGCTAGGATTGAAGCTGCTATTGCTTAGGTAGGGATCCTACCTACAATTCTTCCGGGTTTTTGGAGGTTTTTCCGGTTGTCTTTGATCTTTTGCTTAGATCTTGTTATACACTTGTTAGATTGTAGTATTTTCACTGGTTTTGGACTCGTGGTCCTTCGTACTACCAGATCCCAGGTTTTAATGGGATTTGGTGGAGTTTTCCGACGGTATTTCTCATCGGAGGGTTGCCGGGGAACCCATCGTGATCGATCCTTCTGTGAGAGGGATCGATCCTTCTTTGTTGGTCATGCTGAACCCGAGCAGGATCGATCATTCTCGGGTGAGAACGATCGATCCTTGTGCCTTGGGTAGTATGGGATCTTCCACGTCGCGAGTAGGATCGATCGTCCCTTGGGGGGAAGGATCGATCCTCCTCGGCACGGCAGTGAGGATGTTCCCTATCGCGAGGAGGATCGATCGACCCTTGGAGAGATGGATCGATCTTGCTCGGCACGTTATAGAGAGTTTGTTTTCTGCCATTAGAAGGATCGATCTTCCCTTGGAGGGAGGGATCGATCCGTCTACGGTAGAGAGAGATTTTCTTCTTGGTTTTGCCCGCGGGGCTTTGCATGTACCGTTTCCTTTAGGCCATGTTTGGTTGGGGAATAAGGATTCCTTATCCCGGGTTAACCCCACTTTATCCCTGCATTACAACCAAACACCATCTAATCCCCACTTTTATCCCTACTTTTATCCCCATCCCTATCCTCACTTTATCCCTACTTTTCAACCAATCATTACTACATTTTCTCTTCTTTTCAACCAATCACATCAACTTTATCCCTACTTTTTTACTTTTCAACCAATCATTATCTCATTATCCCTACTTTTCAACCAATCACATCAACTTTATCCATACTTTTTCAACCAAACATTACTAATTTATCACTATTTTTCAACAAAATACCATACATATCCCACTACTTATCCCAGAATACCAATCCCCATTCCCATTACTGTCTTATACATGGTACATATGTTTAAGCATGTTAGCCCTATAATAGGGGCAGCGGTGAACCGGGGGAGTGATGACTCCCGGGATGCTTAGAATAAACGGGCCGGTAGCCCTACAGCTTTATCTGTGATATCTGTGAGCTGTTGTTTTCGAGGCTGCTTCCGGATGCAGGTGTTGTGGTGGACTGCTGGCAGTTGGTGGTGGTACCACTACATCAGCTCCTAGACCTTACTTACCTGTTCACCACCCCGGGCCGGCAGGGTACCGTGCCCAGACCTTGTTATTTATATTATCACATATTATTGCATGCTTACATGTATTATCCTGTGCATGTTCATAGCATGCATTGTGTTGCGCATTAGCTGCATAAGAGTAGGACGCTGGCGGTGGGTTGACCGCCGATCCGGGGCTTTCGGGTAGTTCGGATCTAGCTCTAGGACCGTTGCGGGTAGCTTGGTCCAGGACTCGATTTGTAGTATTCAGTCGATATCGATGATAGGGTTAGATGAACTGAATACATGTTGTTTGATGTTTAGAGCTTGTGTCGGCCTCGAGCCGAGTCCTGAGGTGTAGCCGGTGTCTGGCAGTCTTTGACTCTTGACTGGGGGGTGTGCCTACTCAGCGGTGCCTTGTCCCGCTAGTAGTGTTCATGGTCTTGCTGTGAGTCCGCAATGTTGGGAGCCTGCGTTCTGGGACGTCCGGTGGGGTTATGGGACCTCTCTATACATCCAGGCTTTGCTTGGGGGCGACACTGTTGTGTTCCCTCCGTTGTGAGTGTCGTAGTGTAGTGTCCCTGCTGAGCTTAGTGCTCACTCCTACCCGGGCTGTGTTTTATAGGTGTTGCGCTAGCTCTTCTTCGGTCGCTCCTACCGAGCAGGTGTTTGGTGACGTGGCGGCGTTTGGCGGTGCTTGAGGAGCGGCGATCTCAGTTTTTACCTTTTTGTTAAAAATAGTCTCCTACGGGAGTGTTAAATGTATAATTTCCTTGTTTTGAGGATTTGTATTATATCCAGTTTCAGCCTTTGAGGTTTGTGAATGATTGTATAATACTGGATGATTATGAATTGCTAAGGAGACCATTACAATTAGAGGGAAACCTCGCCAAAATTTTCCGCAGTAGGCTAGGTTCCGGTTCACGTCGCCCGCCCCGGTTGGGCCTACGCTGGTCGGGTCGCGACAACTTGGTATCAGAGCATAGGCTATAGATCCCAGGAAATTAGGATTAGGTTCGGTTGAGATTGAGCGTGGAATAGATTAGTTCTATGTCTAGAACATCCCTGCATGCTCTCCTTGTGTTGTGCATGTCTTCCGCTTTATTGTTATGTTGCTTGTTCTGCCGTTTCTGACGAGTGGATGCTTGTTTGTCGTTGGTGATTGCGTAGATGTCGGGAGCTCGAGGCCGACCTTCTGTTGTTAGTCGGGGTGGGGCACGACCTGGTCGACCCGCCCGACCAGACAGGATGACACCTGTCAGGGCGGCCCGAGTTAGACGGGCTGCCCCATCACCATTGACGGTTGCGGTCGCACAGGAGGAGGCCTTTCTCACCAAGGAGAGGGTCCTCCCTCCTGTCGACAGGCAGACCGCTGGGGCAGTCTTGTTGGACTTCCTGCGGCTGGACCCGCCTAGTTTCAGTGGTGTTTCTGGAGATCCGACAGCCAGGGCACGGCAGTTTGAGCAGGGGCTTCAGTTAGGGACCAGGCGGTAGACCAGTTCCCTTCATTTCCAGACGTACACGACAGTTCTGAACTGCATCTTAGCAGTGGATGCACAGTTGCGGGATGAGAGGTGCCGAGCAGTTCCACCCGCATCCTCTACCAGCGCGCCACAGAGGCCCCAATTCAGAGGGGGATTCAGCAGAGGCCAACAGCGGCGTTAGCGATACTTCCAGCAGCAGTCGCAGCGCCAGCAGCAGTCCCAGCAGCAGTTGCCGAGTTCAGAAGGCCAGTTTCTCCGGACGGTCGGGCCGTTTGGGCAGGCTTCATCAGGGGGAGGCCATGGTCAGCAGCCTGGCGTGTCACTCACGTGCTTCCTGTGCGGGTAGCTAGGGCACTATCGTAGAGACTGTTCCTTGCGAGGAGCGCGGGGTGCTGTGCCGCAAGGCTGTAGAGGCGGATGGCCCAGTGCTTGGTAGGGGAGCAGTGGTGGGTGCAGTTCAGGGGCAGGAATGAGCTGCTCCAGGGGTGGAGGCAGCCAGCGAGGGCGTGTGGTTGCTCTCCCAGAGCCCGAGCAGCTAGACACCGTGCATCAGTACCAGTAGGCAGCGGCAGAGCCATCCGTACCCAGAGGTAATCTTTCAGCTTTCTCGTCCTTAGTAGATATGTTGATAGATTCTGGGGCGTCTCTTTCCTATGTTGCTAGCATGTGTGTGGTATCACTAGGATTAGAGACGAGTCGGCTAGAGGTGGCACAGTCTGTAGACTCACCGATCGGCGGGGCAGTCAGGGTAGACCGGGTCTACCGATCGTGTTCGTTGGAGGTTGGAGACCTCCGGGTCTGTCTAGACCTGCGGGTACTAGACATGACCGGCTTTGATGTGATACTCGGTATGGACTGGTTGGCAGCATACCGGAGTCCATACTGATGAGTGCATGAAAGTGCACTCTGAACAACCTTATAACCATCTCAATTGCTAGATTATTATCCTTAATCAGCATCTTTATTACTATTTTTATATCTATATGTTGCTTCACATGGTTGTTTCGAAAATGCAGGAAATTGGAGCTAAAAGAAGCTGAAAAGAGTATATGGATCAACTTCAAAAACTAATCTGTACCTGCTCATGAAGAACCAGATGATGTGCCATACATGGTTGGAAAGCTCTTGAAGTCTAGATTTTGGAGAATTTTACGGTTCGTGATTCCGAGTTTCCTAGAGGAAGTTGCGGCAATTTTAGTACGGATGACGCAGTCTGAAGGGCAGAACCGAAAATAAGCTGGAAGTTCGATCGATCTGCCGATCGATCGGACCACGCAGAAACGTGACAGAACATGTTTTTTTCAGCCACAAGGGGTCCGATCGATCCCTTCATCCCCCCTATGGGGTCCGATCGATCCGACACCAATGGTTCGATCGATCGGACTCGGGAAAAGCCAAAAACAGCGGATTTTTATGCAACCGATCGATCCAACACCCATAGTTCGATCGATCGGACTTGGGAATTAAAGGTTGACAGAACGTATGCTTTTTAGAGGAACACAGTTTGATCGATCCGTCCATCGATCGGACTCGGGCGTAAATAGAAGTTGAAGATTTTAACGCATCCGATCGATCCAGCACCCCGAGAAGGATCGATCGGACTTTCCCAGTGAAGAAAATCAACGATTGTGATCTAATCCGAGGGTGGATACACTTAAGGCTATAAATAGGACTCTTTCTAGGGTTTGGGGGGGACTTCTTGGACGTTTTTGGAGGCTCTTTTCGGGACGTTTCCCAAAGGAAGAAGATGAAGGAATCTCCATCCATGACCGAGTAATCCGCGGGCATGGCGGACGGATGATCTAGCGAGGACTAGGGCTTCTTCTCCAACAATGGTTCATAGTTTTTAAGCTTTATTGTTAAACTCTTTTCTATGTATTGGATCTTCAAATATTATTTTCATATTATAGATTTCTATGTGGATGATTAATATTATGAATCCAGTCATGCTTCTTTCATGATCTTATAATCCCATAGTCTTCTCTTTTGATTCTCCTACCGAGTCTTGCGAGACCTTTGCTATACATTGCCCGTAGTGACAGCTGGTATTGTATATTCTTAGGGACCAGGTAAGACAAGGTTGGGGCTCTATCCCGTGAAATCTTTGCTATGCATTGCCGATTGTGAGAGTTGGTATTTTGTATTCTTAGAGATCTGGTTAGATAGAGTTAGGGCTTTGTCCCGATGAACTTTTGCTGCGCGTTGCCTGTAGTGACAGCCGGTATCGTGTATTCTTAGGTTTGGTTGGATGAAGTTAGAACTATAAAAAGGAAGAACCAATCGTAGGAAGAGACATTTATATATTTTGTCAGATTCATAATTCTATATCCTCCGGTTAAGGTGATTGGGATGTGAATCCCTTGACTGAGTATCATATGAACCATTGAGAAGAGAAGAACCTAAATCCCAGTGAAGTGATTCCTGAAGCCTAGCCTCATTCAAATCTTGATTTCTTTCGTTAACTTTATCTTACCATTACATCTTCGATCTATTTTCTTAACTTTTATCGCTCTTGATTGTTCTCAATTCATTGTTATTTGTATTTCTGGATCTTTCCTGCTTGTCTCTCTGTGGGATTCGACCTCTCTTATGCTGTACTGCACCGCGACCGCTGTGGGTGACACATTTTAGCGACATCAAAAATTGGCGCCGTTGCCGGGGAGACGGTTCAGAAAAGCGCCAGAATCAGATTACAGTGATTGTAGACACCGAAAGCGGTAACTTCGTTCAGTTTCTTTAGTTTTTATCTTTTTTATTGCAGATTTGATTTTTCTTCTCTATTAGGATTATTTTCTTTTATTCAGTTTTAGTTAGTAAGTCTAGTTTCAATTATTGTTTTTGTTTATTTTCTTTAGTTGGTTCGCATCTTTTGAATTGCGTGTTTGCTGGTGTATGCCTCGGTATAGAGACGAACTAGGCAGATTTGCTAGACGCCCCGAGGGTGATTCTTAAACTTCTGATAGTGAGACATATATTGCTGATCTCTTTGACACACAGTCACAAACTTCACATCATACTTTCATTATGGCTGAGCACGAGGAACAACAAGCTCCTAGGAGTTTGCAAGAATATTTGCATCCAACACGCACTGCTACACCTTCATGTATCATGTTTCCACCTAATGCAGCACATGTTGACTTTAAACCTGGCATGATTCAGTTGCTTCCTACCTTTCATGGGTTGTAAAATGAAAATCCATATGTGCATATTAGGGAGTTTGAGGAAGTAGTTGCGACTTTCCATGGCCAACCAGATGCACTAGATATGATCCGACTTAAGTTCTTTCCCTTCTCACTGAAGGATAGAGCAAAGAGTTGGTTATATTCCTTGCGGCCACAATCTATAAGATCTTGGGCTGAAATGACACCGATATTTCTCAACAAGTATTTTCCACAACACAAAACCAACGCACTTAAGAGACATATTGCGACCTTCACACAGAAGGATAGTGAAACTTTGTATCAGGCGTGGGAACGATTTAAAGACATGTTGAATTTATGTCCCCATCATGGATATGAAAGTTGGCGTCTTGTTAGTTATTTTTATGATGGTTTAACTGTTAGAGAACGTCAATTTGTTGAGATGATGTGTAATGGTCAATTTTTGCAAAAAGATCCTGATGCAGCAATTGAATACTTGACTGAGCTTGCTGAGAAAGCTCATACATGGACTGGACCGAATGCAACAGAAAGTACAAACAGGGCCAGACCACCACCGCAGCAACCAGGTGGAGGAATTTATCAGCTGCGGGAGGAGGATGCACTTAAGGCTAAAGTGGAGAGTCTAACAAGGGAGCTGGAGCTATTAAAGACCAAAGATATGATGGCAGCCCGGACCTCTCCATACAATGAACCTACAAGGCCGGCTAGGCCGTGTGCGATCTGCCAAGGCGTGGACCACCAGACTAATGATTGCCCCACCTATGCTTAGATGAGAGGTGGGTACGACGAGCATTGCAACGCTGTAGGCGGATTCAGGAGGCCGTACACTCCCTATTCAGAGACGTATAATCCAGGATGGCGAGAGCATCCGAACTTCAGCTGGAAGTCGAACGCTCCACAGAGCAACGAGCAACATCAACCGCCACCTAATAAGCCTTTTTCTAACCCTCCTTATAATACATCTGGTTTTCCTAGGCCTACATTTAATGATAATTTACAGGAACTGAAATCTATGATTGTGCAGGAATCTAAGGAAAGGAAGGAAGATATTCAAGAGATCAAGAGCCAGATCACAAAGCTGATCAACTCTTTGAGCGTGCATGAACGAGGGAAGTTTCCAGCTCAACCTCAACAAACGCAGGTATCTAGTGCTGAGCAAAATAATGTGAAGGAGATGAATGCCGTAACTACAAGAAGCGAGAAAACAACAAAAAGCCCTTCACAAGAGCCCACTGAACCTCCTATTGTTGTTGAAGAAGAGGACCGGATTGATGAGAACCATGTAGAGACCGATCATTCAGATGGCCCTACACCAGGTGACTTTCAGGTATGTGTCCCTTTCCCTCAGGCATTGAAATCCACTAAATTTACTATGGAGCCCAACAGCGAGGTTTTGGAACATCTTCAGCAGGTTAAGGTAAACCTTCCTCTTTTGCATGTTATTAAGCAAATTCCTACATATGCTAAAGTGATTAAAGATTTATGCACTATGAAGAGACGACATCATGTAAAGAAAACTGCATTTTTAACAGAGCAGGTTAGTGCACTGCTTCAGCACAGGATTCCTCCTAAATATAAGGATCCTGGCTGTCCTACTGTATCTTGTTTCATTGGAAAGCATGAAGTGGGACAAGCTTTATTAGATCTTGGTGCGAGTGTTAATTTGATGCCATATTCTGTTTACTTGCAACTTGGTTTAGGACAGATTAAGTCAACATCTGTGGTTTTGCAATTGGCAGATAGATCCACGAAGACTCCACGAGGAGTAGTAGAGGATGTGCTTGTTCAAATAGATAAATTTTATTATCTAGTTGATTTCTTAGTCTTGGATACTCAGGCTATAGTAACTGCTGAGTCTAGAATTCCTATTATTTTAGGTAGACCGTTTCTTGCTACTGCTAATGCTATAATTAATTGCAGGAATGGTTTAATGAAGTTAACTTTTGGGAATATAACTTTAGAAATTAATGTTCTTAATGTTGCTAAGCAGCCTGATGAGGATGATGAATGCCAGCAGACTTACCAGATTGATTTGCTCACTGAAGAGGAGTTTGCTTCCACTGAAATTAATTCTCTTGAATTAGATTTGGATGAAAATGTTGATGTTGATGGTATGTGCAAAAATTTAGAACAGTGTTCTTTTGCAGGTCCATGGAATCCAAAGTTTGAAGAACTGCCGGAAAGAGGACAGCCACCAACACCGTCAGCAATAGAGCCGTCCAAGCTGGACCTAAAGCCGCTACCTCAAGGTTTAAAGCACGCCTATCTTGGTCCAGGTGATACATACCCAGTTATCATTCCTTCAGCATTAACTGCAGAGCAAGGTGAGCAATTACTTAGCATTTTAAATGAGCATAAATCAGCTATTGGATGGAGTATAGCAGATCTGAAAGGTATTAGTCCCTTGATATGTTCTCATATGATTAATCTTGAACAAGGGGCTGTACCTCGTAGGGATCCTCAGCGAAGGTTGAACCCTACAATGAAAGAGGTAGTAAAAACTGAAGTGTTGAAATTATTAGATGCAGGGATTATCTATCCTATTGCTGATAGCAAATAGGTAAGTCCTACACAGGTTGTGCCTTAAAAATATGGTGTCGCTGTTGTTAAAAATGAAAGTGGAGACTTTGTCCCCACTAAATTGGTGACAGGATGGCGTATGTGTATAGATTATAGAAAATTGAATGCTGCCACCCGTAAGGATCATTTTCCATTGCCTTTTTTAGACCAGATTTTAGAAAGAGTAGCTGGACATCCTTTTTATTGTTTTCTTGATGGTTATTCTGGATATTATCAGATTGAGATTGCTTTAGAGGACCAGGAAAAAACTACTTTTACATGTCCTTTTGGTACTTATGCTTTCCGTAGAATGCCATTTGGATTGTGTAATGCTCCTGCTACTTTTCAGCGTTGCATGATGAGTATGTTTGCTGATATGATCGAGGAATGTATGGAAGTATATATGGATGACTTGACTGTATTTGGTAATACTTTTGATGCATGCTTGCAAAACTTAAAGAGAGTCTTGGGCAGGTGTGAGGAGAAGAACCTTGTGCTTAATTGGGAAAAGTGTCACTTCATGGTGCCCTCAGGCATTATGTTGGGCCATATTGTCTCTTCCAAAGGCATTGAGGTAGATCGATCAAAAATCGATCTCATCTCAAATCTCCCTGTGCCAAAGACTGTTAAAGATGTTAGATCCTTTCTAGGGCATGCTGGTTTTTACAGGAGATTCATTCAAAATTTTTCTGCTATTGCTCGTCCTTTGTGCAATCTTTTGATAAAGGACACCCCTTTTGAGTGGACTATTGATTGTCAGAAGGCTTTTCAAGCCTTGATTGATAAATTGACTTCCGCACCTATTGTGCAACCACCCGATTGGAGCCTTCCTTTTGAATTGATGTGTGATGCAAGTGATTTTGCTGTAGGAGCTGTTTTAGGACAGCGAAAAGATGGTAAACCTCATGTTATTCATTATGCTAGCCGAACCTTGAATAATGCACAGATGAATTATTCTACTACTGAGAAAGAACTATTGGCTATAGTCTTTGCATTAGACAAGTTTCGTGCTTATTTGATTGGTTCCCATATCACTATTTTCACTGATCATGCCGCGCTCAAGTACCTTCTCACCAAGAAGGATGCTAAAGCGCGCCTAATTCGTTGGATATTAATCTTACAGGAATTCGATATCTCCATCAAAGATAAAAAGGGCGTGGAGAACGTTGTCGCTGATCACCTATCAAGGTTGATGGTGGAAGTAGCAGAAAATGAGCCACCAATTATGGATGACTTCCCTGATGAGCAACTCTTTTCAGTTGCACGGCTGCCCTGGTATGCGCACATTGTTAATTACTTAGCGACAGGTGAGATCCCTTCCTTTTGGAGTGCACAGGATAAACGTAGGTTCTTTGTTGAGGTAAAGAAATTTTATTGGGATGATCCTTGTCTGTTTAAGTATTGTCCTGACCAGATTATGCGTCGTTGTGTCCCAGATTATGAAATAGAAAGTATCATTACATTTTGTCACTCTCATGCATGTGGAGGCTATTTTTCGATGAAAAAGACTGCTGCAAAAATTCTTCAATGCGGTTTTTACTGGCCTACTATGTTTCGTGATGTTAATATTTTCTGCAAATCCTGTGATAGATACCTAACACTAGGAGCTTTATCTAGAAGACATATGATGCCTTTGAACCCCATTCAAGCTGTAGAGATTTTTGATCGTTGGGGTATAGACTTTATGGGACCCTTTCCTTCTTCTTTTGGCTATTTATATATATTGTTGGCTGTGGAATATGTTTCTAAGTGGGTGGAGGCTATTGCATGTCGAAATAATGATCATTCCACTGTCATCAAGTTTCTTAAAGAGCATGTTTTGTCTAGATTTGGTACTCCTAGGGTCATTATTAGGGACCAAGGATCCCATTTTTGTAATCGCTCTTTTGAGGCTTTGATGCGCAGGTATGGAGTCACACATAAGATTTCCACTGCTTATCATCCATAGACGAATGGCCAAGCTGAACTAGCCAACAGGGAGATCAAGCAAATCTTAGAGAAGACAGTGAGCCCAACCGAAAGGACTGGTCCTTGAGGCTGTCAGATGCGTTGTGGGCATATCGCACTGCCTACAAGACTACCCTGGGGATGTCGCCGTTTCGCCTTGTTTATGGAAAACCATGTCATCTTCCAGTCGAATTAGAACATAAGGCATATTGGGCTATTAAGTCACTAAATTTTACTTTGGATGCTGCAGGTCAGGAACGGAAACTCCAACTGTCTGAGCTAGAGGAACTCAGAAATGATGCTTATGAGAGTTCTAGGATCTTCAAGGCAAAGACAAAGGCCTACCATGACAAGAAGATCTTGCGGAAGACGTTTCAAGTAGGACAGCAAGCTTATCTGTATGACGCACGACTGCATCTGGGAAGCTGAGATCACGCTGGACACGCCCCTTCACCATTAGCAGGATATTTGAGAATGGGGCTGTGGAAGTTGAAGACCCAAAGGATGGGAGACTATTTACGGTTAATGGACAGCGTTTGAAACAGATTCCAGAGAAAGCGGACCCTGAGAAGCACACCGTTTCTCTCGTAGACCCTGTCTACGAGGGATGATCTTTCTCCTATCTATCATTTCCCTTTTGATTAGGTTAGGTTTTTTTAGTTTGTTTGCTTTCATTCTCATTTGCTTTTGTTTGCTATTTTATGTTTTTAGGATGCTTGAACTTCCGCCTTCCTTGCTTGTGAAATTCGGCTACAATGGAGAGCCCTATGCAGGATTTCAGATATTCTGTCAGGTGGCCTCGCTCTTATTTCAATTTCCTATTTTTATTTATGCTATATTTGAAAATTCAGCCAACACCCTTCTGCTTATTTACATGCACACATTGAGGACAATGTGAATTTCAGGTTGGGGGGTGTAGGCATGCATGACCTTATGCATGCTACCTTATTGAGTTTAGTAGTGTTGAATTGAATATGTTACTAGAGATTGTACATGAGCTGAAATTTTTATGCTTATTATACATGTTGCTTTCATATGGATTGACCAATAGATTGATTGCATGCGTGATAACCTGAACGTGTAACATCATGTGATCCACACACGAACACCTTATGTGCAGTGGTAATTATACTCACTAGAGGAATGAACATGCTATTGTCAATCGAGACCATGATTTCAGCATTAGCTAGTGTTGTGTATTGCATGAGAGAAAAAAGAGAAAAAGTTCTGGAGCTTGTTCAAGCTGTGCCTAAACAACTATTAAGTGATCTACTGAGTAACCGGGTGTTCTTGCCTCAGGAAGCAGGGAGCTCGAGTAAAAAGGTAGAACCACTGAAAAAAAAAACTGTTAAGTGTTTTGCTAAGTAACCGGGTCTCTGCGCCTCAAGAAGCGGAGAGTGCTCGTGTAAAAAGGCAAAGTGTCTGATAGTTGAGAAAAAAAAGAGAAAAAAAAAAACAAGAAAGACCATGCTGTACTTAAAGTACGAGGGTTGGATGATTGGTCATGAAGATAGTAGTGTGTTTGGATTAATGGTAGGTAGAAGTTGCTTCTGCACGTAACATTTATTTGTCACGTCACATGTGTTCTTCTGGATGGTGATTAGCATGTTTGATGTGTAGAAGTTGATTTCATGTGTTGATAGTATGTGTATAAGTATGAGAAGTTTCCATGCTCTGTACTGCATAAAACACTATTCACTTGATAAGGTGGAATTTTTATCATGCATGTCTACATCCTTAAACCGTTAGTGTGCTTAATTATATTTTATGCGCTTTGAATTGCTAGAGACTAGCAATAAGCTGGTTGGGGGGTGTGATGAGTGCATGAAAGTGCACTCTGAACAACCTTATAACCATTTCAATTGCTAGATTATTATCCTTAATCAGCATCTTTATTACTATTTTTATATCTATATGTTGCTTCACATGGTTGTTTGGAAAATGCAGGAAATTGGAGCTAAAAGAAGCTGAAAAGAGTATATGGATCAACTTCAAAAATTAATCTGTACCTGCTCATGAAGAACCAGATGATGTACCACATATGGTTGGAAAGCTCTTGAAGTCTAGATTCTGGAGAATTTTACGGTTTGTGATTCCGAGTTTCCTAGAGGAAGTTACGGTAATTTTAGTACCGATGGCGCAGTCTGAAGGGCAGAACCGAAAATAAGCTGGAAGTCCGATCTATCCGCCGATCGATCGGACCACGCAGAAACGTGACAGAACATGTTTTTTTCAGCCACAAGGGGTCCGATCGATCCCTCCATCCCCCCTATGGGGTCCGATCGATCCGACACCAATGGTCCGATCGATCGGACTCGGGAAAAGCCAAAAACAGCGGATTTTTATGCAACCGATCGATCCAACACCCATAGTTCGATCGATCGGACTTGGGAATTAAAGGTTGACAGAACGTATGCTTTTTAGAGGAACACAGTTCGATCGATCCGTCCATCGATCGGACTCGGGCGTAAATAGAAGTTGAAGATTTTAACGCATCCGATCGATCCAGCACCCCGAGAAAGATCGATCGGACTTTCCCAGTGAAGAAAATCAACGATTGTGATCTAATCCGAAGGTGGATACACTTAAGGCTATAAATAGAACTCTTTCTAGGGTTTGGGGGGGACTTCTTGGACGTTTTTGGAGGCTCTTTTCGGGACGTTTCCCAAAGGAAGAAGATGAAGGAATCTCCATCCATGACCGAGTAATCCGCGGGCATGGCAGACGGATGATCTAGCGAGGACTAGGGCTTCTTCTCCAACAATGGTTCATAGTTTTTAAGCTTTATTGTTAAACTCTTTTCTATGTATTGGATCTTCAATTATTATTTTCATATTATAGATTTCTATGTGGATGATTAATATTATGAATCCAGTCATGCTTCTTTCATGATCTTATAATCCCATAGTTTTCTCTTTTGATTCTCCTACCGAGTCTTGCGAGACCTTTGCTATACATTGCCCGTAGTGATAGCTGGTAGTGTATATTCTTAGGGACCTTGTAAGACAAGGTTGGGGCTCTATCCCGTGAAATCTTTGCTATGCATTGCCGATTGTGAGAGTTGGTATTGTGTATTCTTAGAGATCTGGTTAGATAGAGTTAGGGCTTTGTCCCGATGAACTTTTGCTGCGCGTTGCCTGTAGTGACAGCTGGTATTGTGTATTCTTAGGTTTGGTTGGATGAAGTTAGAACTATAAAAAGGAAGAACCAATCGTAGGAAGAGACATTTATATATTTTGTCAGATTCATAATTCTATATCCTCCGGTTAAGGTGATTGGGATGTGAATCCCTTGACTGAGTATCATATGAACCATTGAGAAGAGAAGAACCTAAATCCGAGTGAAGTGATTCCTGAAGCCTAGCCTCATTCAAATCTTGATTTCTTTCGTTAACTTTATCTTACCATTACATCTTCGATCTATTTTCTTAACTTTTATCGCTCTTGATTGTTTTCAATTCATTGTTATTTGTATTTCTGGATCTTTCCTGCTTGTCTCTCTGTGGGATTCGACCTCTCTTATGCTGTACTGCACCGCGACCGCTGTGCGTGACACATTTGAGCGACATCACATACCGGGCCGTCATCGACTGTGGTCGTCGGAGGGTGGTCGCTTGGGCACCCGACGGGACACGGTTTGTGTTGTTGATGGATCGGTTCTCCGTCGATTCCTTTGCTTGTGGTGTAGGGAGGCGTGGAAGCGAGCTATCAGCCTTGTTGGCCAGCCTGCCCCTGTCCGGTTCTGAGGGAGTGCAGCAGAGCAGTTTTCCTAAGATCGTGTGCGACTACACCGACGTGTTTCCCGAGGTGTTGCCAGGGCTTACACCACCCAGAGAGGTCGATTTTGAGATCGACCTAGTACCAGGTACCGCACCTATCTCTCTCCCAGCTTTCAGGATGGCACCAGCAGAGGCTTCATCCGTCCCAGCATATCTCCCTGGGGGGGGTGTTAGTGTTGTTCGCAAAGAAGAAGGATGGTACCCTTCGACTTTGCATAGACTACAGGCGGCTCAATAGGGTGACGGTGAAGAACAGGTACCCGATCCCGAGGATCGACGACTTGTTTGACCAGCTGCGAGGTTCTTCAGTGTTCTTGAAGATCGATCTCCGCACCGGCTACCACCAGTTGAGGGTTCGGGATTGTGACATCCTGAAGATGGCATTCCGGACTCGGTACGGTCTGTACAAGTTCGTGGTGATGCCGTTTGGGCCGACGAACGCACTAGCAGCGTTCATGGATCTCATGCAGAGGATCTTCCGGCCTTTGCTAGACGAGTTCATGGTGGTGTTCATCAATTACATTCTCATATACTCTCGGTCAGAGGCGGAGCACGAGCGATACTTGGCGACAGTGTTGCAGTTACTTCGGGAGCATCGGCTTTATGCCAAAGCTTCCAAGTGCGAGTTCTGGCTTACACAGGAGGGGTTCCTTGGACACGTGGTGTCCGCAGCAGGGATCTCAGTCTACCCCGCCAAGGTCGAGGCAGTGGTACAGTGGCAGGCTCTAGAGACGGCGGGCCAGTTGGGGCTCAAGTTTGAGGATCGGGGATCCAGCAGCTTTCTCTACGCAGTGCAGAGTATGCCAACAGTCTTAGCAAGAGTGTTAGAGGCACAACACAGTGACCCCGAGCTCGAGGAGTGACGCACAGCGGCGGGCACAGAGGGCGCAGACGGAGACTGGACAGTATCGCCAGACGGAGGGCTACGTTTCCGAGGCAGAGCAGCAGTTCCAGCAGATCCGGTTCTTCGAGACGACGTCCTACGAGAGTTCCACCACTCTCGCTTTGCAGTTCATCCTGGCGGTACCAAGATGTCCCAGGACCTTCGGTGACAGTTCTAGTGGCGTGGGATGAAGAGGGCAGTGACGGAGTTCATATCGCGCTGCCTTACCTGTCAGAAGGTTAAGGCAGAGCACCAGCGGACTCCGGGGTTACTTCAGCCACTTCCACTAGCTGATTGGAAGTAGGAGCACATCACGATGGGCTTCGTGACCGGGCTATCGAGATCTCCTAGGGGGAATGACGCGATTTGGATCATCATTGATCGATTGACCAAATCGACGCACTTCCTGCATTGCGGACGACAGACTCGACGGACAGGTTGGGCAGTTTGTATGTCAGAGACGTAGTCAGACTACACGGGCTTCCAGTTTCTATCATGTTAGACCGTGACCCCAGGTTCACCAGCAGGTTCTGGCGGGGCTTTCAGGAGGCAGCTGGGAGGAGCATGTTCCCCTGGTGGAGTTCGCCTACAACAACAGCTACCAGTCCAGTCTTGGAGTAGCAACTTTCGAGGCGTTGTACGGTAGGCCGTGTCGTTCCCCAATGTGCTGGACAAAGGTTGGAGAGGCTTCACTCACCGGTCCAGATATCGTCAGGAGGTCGTCAGAGAGGTTAGTGCAGATCAGGCAGAGGCTTCTGACGGCTCAGAGCCGGTAGAAGAGCTATGCAGATCAGAGGCGACGACCGTTTGAGTTCGCAGTTGGCGACAGTGTGTTCGTGCGGGCAGTACCGTATAGAGGGTCAGTCAGGTTTGGCAGTGGGGGCAAGTTGGCTCCGAGGTTCGTCGGACCGTTTGAGATCCTAGAGAGGGTCGGCGAGGTAGCCTACCGCTTGGACCTTCCTCAACACATGTCAGCTGTGCACCCGACTTTTCACGTGTCGATGCTGAGGAAGTACCACCCCGACCCATCGCATGTCATCAGAGTGGATGACATCGAGCTTGAGTTAGACGTGACGTTCGTTGAACAGCCTGTTCGAGTACTTGATCGGAGTGATCAGGTGTTGCGGAGCAAGACGATTCCCTTGGTCAAGGTACTGTGGAGGCAAAAAGGCGTCGAGGAGATGACCTGGGAGCTCGAGGCGCGCATGCGACAGGAGTATCCGCACTTGCTCCCTTCTCGAGGTAACTTTTGTGCTGTCTTCTTGTGTAGTTGTTTCTTTTGTTTCCGACCCTACCTTTATCGAATTTCGGGACGAGATTTCCTTTAAGGGTATTAGGATGTGAGGACCCGTCCCTCTACTCCTGTGGCTCGTCGTGGACCACAAGGGCAATTTGGTAAATTGCGCCTTGTCGGCTTGTTTCACACCCGCGTGGGCACACACTGACCATGTTTGTGTTAATGTTTGGCTAGAATGGTTAGTGGGATCCGGGATCGAAAGATCCGGGCTTGGGCTTAAGTTTTAGCCCAAGTTCAGCTTCCTGCGAAAGACGAATCGATCCTTCCTTGCTAGAGGGCTCGATCGGTCAATGCCAGGAAGTCGGATCGTTGAGAAGGATCGATTGTTCCTCTTGGGACGGATCGATCGCTCTCTTGGGACGGATCGATCGCTCTCTTGAGACGGATCGATCATGCTTAAGTCAGTTCGTTTGTCTATAAAACGGACATAACCTTCTTCCTTGAATCTCTTTTGAAATTCGAGTTCTTGAGCTGAGATTTTCTGGATTTCGAAGAGGTTGTGGACGATCCAAGTCCTAGCAGCTGGGATTGAAGCTGCTATTGCTTAGGTAGGGATCCTACCTACAATTCTTCCGGGTTTTTGGAGGTTTTTCTGGTTGTCTTTGATCTTTTGCTTAGATCTTGCTATACACTTGTTAGATTGTAGTATTTCCGCCGGTTTTGGACTCGTGGTCGTTCGTACTACCAGATCTCAGGTTTTGGTGGGATTTGGTGGAGTTTTCTGACGGTATTTCTCCCCGGAGGGTTGCCGAGGAACCCATCACGATCGATCCTTCTTTGTTGGTCATGCTGAACCCGAGCAGGATCGATCATTCTCGGGTGAGAACGATCGATCCTTGTGCCTTGGGTAGCATGGGATCTTCCTCGTCGCGAGTAGGATCGATCGTCCCTTGGGGGGAAGGATCGATCCTCCTCGGCACGGCAGAGAGGATGTTCCCTATCGCGAGTAGGATCAATCGACCCTAGGAGGGATGGATCTATCTTTCTCGGCACGATATGGAGAGTTTGTTCTCTGCCATTAGAAGGATTGATCTTCCATTGGAGGGAGGGATCGATCCGTCTACGACAGAGAGAGAGATTTTCTTCTTGGTTTTGCCCGCGGGGTTTGGTATGTACCGTTTCCTTTACTGTCTTATACCTGGTACATATGTTTAAGCATGTTAACCCTATAATAGGGGCAGTGGTGAACCGGGGGAGTGATGACTCCTGGGATATTTAGAATAAATGGGCGGGTAGCCCTACAGCTTTCCTTAGCCTTGCATGCCGGCGTGCGCCGAGGGCTTTATATGTGATATCTGTGAGTTGTTGTTTGAGGGGCTGCTTCCCGATGCAGGTGTTGTGGTGGATTGCTGGCAGTTGGTGGTGGTACCACTGCAGTAGCTCCTAGACCTTACTTACCTGTTCACCACCCCGGGCCGGCAGGGTGCCGTGTCCAGACCTTGTTATTTATATCATCACATATTAATGCATGCTTACATGTATTATCCTGCGCATGTTCATAGCATGCATTGTGTTGCGCATTAGCTGCATAAGAGTAGGACGCTGGCGGTGGGTTTACTGTCGATCCGGGGATTTCGGGTAGTCCGGATTTATCTCTAGGACCGTTGCGGGTAGCTTGGTCCAGGACTCGATTTGTAGTGTTCAGTCGATATCGATGATAGGGTTAGATGACCTGAATACATGTTGTTTGATGTTTAGAGGTCGTGTCGGCCTCGAGCCGAGTCCTGAGGTGTAGCCGGTGTCTGGCAGTCTTTGACTCTTGAGTGGGGGGGTGTGCCCACTCAGCGGTGGCTTGTCCCGCCAGTAGTGTTCACGGTCTTGCTGTGAGTCCGCAGTGTTGGGAGCCTGTGTTCTGGGACGTCCGGTGGGGTTATGGCACCTCTGTATACATCCAGGCTTTGCTTGGGGGCGACACTGTTGTGTTCCCTCCCTTGTGAGTGTCGTAGTGTAGTGTCCCTGCTGAGCTTAGTGCTCACTCCTACCCGGGCTGCGTTTTGCAGGTGTTGGCGCTAGCTCTTCTTCGGTCGCTCCTACCGGGCAGGTGTTTGCTGACATGGCGGCGTCTGGCGGTGCTTGAGGAGCGGCGATCTTAGTTTTTATCCTTTTGTTATAGATAGTCTCCTACGAGAGTGTTAAATGTATAATTTCCATGTTTTGAGGATTTGTATTATATCCAGTTTCAGTCTTTGAGGTTTGTTAATGATTATATAATACAGGATGATTATGAATTGCTAGGGAGACCACTACGATTAGAGGGAAACGTCGCCAAAAGTTTCCGCAGTAGGTTAGGTTCCGGTTCGCGTCGCTCGGCCCGGTTGGGCCTACGCAGGTCGGGGCGCGACACCTAACCCCAGTTCGACCTAGATTAGGACTCCGCATACGATTCTGATTCCGCTTCCTCCACAACCCCACTATTGCCCTCCTCATACTCCACCTACCCATGAGCTACTCCATTACCCAAACTGTGAACAACACCCGCTGCCCCCTTACCCAACCACGCCACATCACAGCCTTGTCAACACCCTGCCATCATCTTCTTCCTCCTTTCCTTCATCCAAATACTACCTTTCCACCACCAGCAATTCTCCCTATTCTTCTTTAGCAGCCCTGTCACTAACCAAGGCCATCATCTTTCCCCCTAAAAACCCATGTCCCTTCCTTTACCATCCCCATTGTCGATTGTCATCTCCGGCGATCTACCCACCATCCACAAAACTGTAGACATCAACCTTACCTTAGTCCTCCTCACGCCTACCCCGATCCAATCACAGCTTTCCCCGACCATGCCTTCTTCATCATTGACCCCGGCGGAAGCTCAAAACCCACCGACGTTCTTGAAGCTCCTCACAACCACCCAAACCTCTCCTTCCATAGCCGTTCCTTGTACAAACCCGCCGGCTCCCAACTCCATCTTCCCCGACTCCGGCGGCAAACCTCAAGGAAGTCACGGCCTACCTTTGGCCAATACTATAATAACCTCCTCTCACATACCACTGAAGGATCTCTAGAGGCATCAAAGGCTGTCCCCTAAACCTCCTGATCCCTTCCCTGACATTACCAAGCCCGGCTCCAAAACCCAACCAGCGGATCACCGTCGGTTCCATCTCCTCACTCTTGACCGACGCGGACCCCCCCAGATCTGCCACCATAACTGACACCCATCTGGATTCACTCCGTTGGATTGAACCCCCATCCTCTCACTACCTCTTCTCCATGGGATTTGAACTCCGACGAGCTTCCCTCACCAGCAATTGAGTTCTGGCCACTTTCAGCTGCCATATCTCTTTCCATTCCCAAGCTTCATCAAGCACTAGACATATCTCAACCATAAGATCTGATCAAATCACCACTGTTTGAACCTGATCAGACTCTGACTCAATCTTTCACAATTGATCGAGTCAGACTCCAGCTGACAAGAGTTGGACAGATTCAATCTAGGCTCCACCAGATTTAGCTACACCAACCAAATCCGATCACGCCCAGATCCAGACCAGATCAGGCTAAGTCCGACTCAGTTGGATTCAGCTAGAATCAATCCGGTCAGATTTAATCTCAACTAGGCAAGTCCGATCAAGGTCAGCCAATCTACACCTGGTCAAGCACCCTCGGGCTATCTGGACCGTCTAGATCAGATGCAGAAGTTCCCTATGCAACTTCAACCATTCATCATGCATCCGAAGGTCGATCTGAGCCATCTTAGGAGCTTCACTCCTTATTTGGATGTCATCAACTAGCTATTCAGATCCGTGGGCATTAGCCAGTGTCCGCCAATCAACCAAGGCTTTAGAACATATCCGTCGATTCTGATCATAAGGAATGATGCTATAGCCCGAGCCCAGATCATCCCTTTCGAGCAAAGCAGAGAGATCCCCAAGCTCAACTGTTCTCAACCGTATCCAGTGGCCATATTGGATCTACTTCCACTTTTGGAGGATTTGATTCGGGTTGACCTAGTCTTCTATCCGAGATGCCAGCTATTGAGTTTGCACAACCGTCGATCTACATGTGTCATGTGAGGACCGGGTCCTCAGACCTGACTTGACCGGGTGCGTCGAGGGTGGTTCCACACTCGCCTTGTGCACACACGGCCTTGAGATGTTGCCCTTGTTTGATTAGAACCCTTAGGTGTGACTTGGATCGAAAGATCGGGGTTTGGGGCACGTTGTTTCCCCGTTTTCCACTTTCCAGGACGAGAGGATCGATCTTTTTGGCATAGAAGATCAATCTCCTTGTGCCTGGAAAGTCTTCGCCTTGCCACGAAGAAGATCGATCTTCATGGGCATGAAGATCGATCTCTCTGGTCGTGACTAGTTCTATAAGTAGAACCCATCTCCTTCCTTTTGATTTCTTTGGAAATCTTGGAAGGAGGTCGAATCCGGCGGCTTGGGGGGGGATTGTTTGGACGATCCAAAGCTTGTTGAGCTGGATTTGGAGGCTTCCATCGGTTCTAGGTAGGGATATCTATCCAGATCTTAAGATTTGGTAACCTAGGTTTCCTTTGTCTCTCTTTAGCTTAGATCTTTGTTTGTAGCCGTTGGTTTTTTGGTATTTTGGTGTTTTCGGACTCCCCTAGTTCCATGCTATTAGATCCCTGAGTTTTATGAAGTTTGGTTTTGTATTTCGCGTGTTTTCCTGCGTTTTCTCCGGTGGGTTTTCGGCGGTGCTCAAGAAGGATCGATCTTCTTGTGATCTCACTCCCAGCCCGAGAAGGATCGATCTTCATGGCCATGAAGATCGATCTCTTTCGTGTTGAGGGCAGGTGCGGTGCTGGCCCGAGGAGGATCGATCTTCATTGGAGATGAAGATCGATCTCCCTCCTTGGCAGTGGACCTATGCAAGGAATATCGATCTCCACTGGGTATGAAGATCAATCACTTCCCTTGACAGAGGGCTTGAATGGAGAAGATCGATCTTCATGCGATCTCCTTTGTGCTGAGAGCTGTTTTTAGTTTGATTTTTAACGGTTTGTTTTCAAATCAACTTGGTTTTCTTTTATGTCTTTCCTATTGTTAGAATTAGGATATTATGGTGGTTTTAATCGTGATTTCACTCTTTACATTGAGTTTCTATGATGATTTGTATTTCCGACTGTTTTGCCGACTTTTATGGATTTTAATCGGTTTTTCGATAAGCATGTGTTAGCTTTAGTTGCATTTGTTTATTATACTTTATTTAGTTGTAACTTGTAGTAGTTAGATCTTTAATATTTTGTGGTTAACCGGGAGAGTTATGACTCCTGAGAATGTGTAGAATAATTGTGCCTCATATTGTTGTTATGTCATATAGTGACACTTAGGTTAGATGTTTGTATAGGTGCATGCATTTGAATGCATTAGCTGCATTTTAGGTTAGGACGTGGGCGATGGGTTGATCGCCGATTCGAGACTCTCGGATAGCTCGGGTCTAGCTCTAGGACCGTGGTTGGGCAGCCTGGCCTAGGGCGAGATTATTGTACAACTGTTATCAGATCTTGGTTCTTGAGGTTTAGAGGTCGTACCGCCCTCCTTTGCCAAGCTCGAGTGCGGGTGTGCTTTACTTTTCTGTTGTTGACATTTGGGGAGCGCTAGCCGGCGTGATCCCCGGCGTCGTCGGCGATTGGGGAGCGTCTAGAGCAGGCGTGATCCCCATCGCGTTTGCATGCTTGTTGTAGTTGCGCCTTAGGCTTGGCAAGGAGACGGTTCAGTTGTAGTTTCCCCGTTCCTTTAGTATGATGTAGAGTAAAAGCCTACTGGGCTTTATGCTCACCCTACCTGGGCTGCATTTGCAGGTGCAGACGCCAGCGCTTCCGTAGTTCCCAGCAGATCAGCTTTTGGTTGCGCTTCGACTTCTGGAGGGCGTTGAGGTGACTGAGGATCAGATCTTACAGTTTGGCAGTTTTTGTATACAGTATCCCTTGAGGGTAAGTTTATATGTATAATTCCCATCTTTGAGTAATTTTGATATAGATCTGTATAACTCTGATGTTAATGGAATAGTTTGTTTTAGATTTCAATTATGCATTTAGAAGTCAAATGTTTAAATTATTTGTGGTAATTGTTGTATCGCGCCCGATTGGAAGTGAACAGGTGTAGGTCCCTCCCTCACGTCCCGGTCTGGATGGGTCTTCTGGGTCGGGGCGTGATACGTCATCTACTTCTTGGAGTTCCCGTGATCGGCAGATACGCTTGAGCTTCAGCTTCCTCCTTCCAGACCGGCTACATGGCCCCCTACTCGCCAATCAGGATAACATTAGATTCACTATGGGCTCGACCATGTTTTTCACCACCGAATCCAAAGCCACCGATGCGGTTTACCAAAGTCTCTCTGGTCCAGTAGAGCAGAGCCGTCTTCCCTTAGCAAATTTAGGCCTTGATGACAAGGCACTCTTCGAAGGGGGATAGGATGATACGAGGTCAAACTCACTTGACCCGGACCAGCCGGACCCATGCCCAAGTAAGGACTCGATCGAGCCAAGTCCTAGCTAACCCAGCCAAGACCAAGCCCAAGCCCAAGCATGGACGCACGGTCAAGGCCGGGTGGGACCAGGTCCCCTTCGAGTGGGTTAAGCCAAACCGGGCTTAGGGATTCCTATTCCCCAGCTGGTTTGCTTACTTAGTTGATTTCCTAATTAGTAGTTATCTTGATTGAGTTAGTTTCCTATTTTGAGTTCAGTTATCCTTGCTTTATTAGTTTTTTATCTGAGTACAATTATTAGGAAGTTTAATTTAAGTCTGAGCTATATTAAGAAGAGTCTTATTACTTGCTGATTTAAGCAAGAAGGTTGTCTAATCTTATTAGAACTCTGTCAAGGCCTCTATAAAAGGACCTCTATAGTTTGTATTAGGTTATGGACAAATTATGATAAATAAAGTTGAGTTATTAGTAGAATAATCATAGGAGTAGTTGTAACCCTAATTCCACCAACTCCACCAGCCACCTCCACCTTCTCTCCTACCGCCGGCCTCCTCTCTCCACCTGCCGGTCACCACCGTAAGCCGCTGCCGTCCACGTCTCCGCCGTCCAATTCCAAGCCTCTGGCAACCCCTTGGCTGTCGTGCTCCCCTCCGCCAACTCTTCGTCCACTGCCACGTTCTCCAAGGCTTGGATCCCCCAAGGGTAGCAGACCAACCATAGAGGTAGGCGAGATAATCCTCTTCCTCATCCGTCTCTCTCCTCCAGTTTAAGCCTTTGACTAAGAAGGAGCCGAGGGTGCTTCTCCTAAAACCCTAAAGGTATCTCTCGACCTAGCAATAGCTTTGACTAAGAAGGAGCCGAGGGTGCTTCTCCTAAAACCCTAAAGGTATCTCTCGACCTAGCAATAGCTTTGACTAAGAAGGAGCCGAGACCATGCAAGTGACACGGTACCCGCGCTTACGAGAAAACTCGGCATATTAACTATGATACCTTTAGGGTTTTTGGAGAGGTTTATACAAACTATAGAGGTCCTTTTATAGAGGCCTTGACAGAGTTCTAATCAGACTAGACAACCTTCTTGCTAAAATCAACAAGTAATAAGACTCTTCCTAATATAGCTCAGACTTAACTTAAACTTCCTAATAACTGTACTCAAATAAGAAACTAATAAAGCAAGTGATAATTGAACTCAAACTAGGAAACTAACTCAATCAAAATAACTACTAACTAAGAAATCAACTAAGTAATCAAACCAGCTAGGGAATAGGAATCCCTAAGGCCGGCTTGGCTTAAACCGCTCCAAGGAGACCTGGTCCCACCCGACCTTGACCGTGGGTCCATGCTTGGGGGTGGGCTTGGTCTTGGCTGGGTCAGCTAGGACTTGGCTCGATCCAGTCCTTCCTTGGGCGTAGGTCAGCCTGGTCCGGGTCAAGTGAGTTTGACCTTGTATCAGAATCCTAGCATAACATTTGAAAATTTTCTGGTCCAATTTGTATGTGAAAATATTTAGTTCTGATGGATAGCAAGTGCAATGGAAATAAATCGAAAAAGCAGTAAAACATAAGAAGGTAAAGACATGAGCTTTTTAGGTGGAAACCCCCTAATAGGTAAAAACAACGGGACCTAATCCCAGACCATGAAAATCATGCACTATAACCTAAAGGTTGGACAGTTATACAGACTCACAACCCACGCTCACTGAATACACAATGTCGTAGTTGCCTCTTGTAGTGCTTGAATCCACGATACGCTGTCTCTATGCACGATCTCCTCTTCCTCCAGTCTAAGAAGAAGTCCCCGCCTGGAATCCAATCAATTTTGACTGGTGTTGCCGGTTTTCAATCAATTTTGACCGGTTTTGCCACCTCATCAACATCTCTATCTCCAATCTCTCTTCTCTCTCTCCTCCCTCTCTCTTCCGTGCTCTCTCTCTCTCTCTCTCTCTTTCTCTCTCTCTCTCTCGGTCACTGGCGAGGAACTCGACGGCGGGCTTCAACGGCCGCGGCGTGATCGCCGACCGTCGTCTCATGAGGAAAACGGAGAGATAGAGAGAGAGATCTAGAGAGAGAGTGGTAGTAGCTAAATGTCACCTCATCCTCCTTGTGAGTGTCGATGACGAGGTCAGACCGGGGGTAGGCGGCACATATGAGAACGAAGCCAGCGGCCATCTGAGCCTCATTGAGGAAGCTTACGTCCAGCAAGAGTATGCCAATGAGATGCTCTGGTCCTCCACAGCGTAGTGAATGCACTCAAACTCCACCTCCCTGTCCGGCGTTATTCGCTTAACATTGTAACCCGCCATCGCAGTCATCCTCCCCCGACAATCGCCGCTGACGTGGCCACCTTGCTTGTGAAGAAGGAGAAGAGAATGAAAGATGTGTGTGTGTGTGTGTGTGTGTGTGAGAGAGAGAGAGAGGGAGGGAGCTGGAGATGCTGAAGAAGTTTGCATGTATGATGGTGTAGTGTTTGTGGAGAGATGAGGAGAGAGAAGGAGAGGATTCGCACGTGTGTGTGTGGAGAGAGAGAGAGAGAGAGAGAGAGAGAGAGAGAGAGAGAGAGAGAGAGAGATCTGGGAGGGGGAGAGCAAGAGAGGAGAGAGGAGAGATCTGGCAGGGGAGGGGTAGATAGAGAGGAGAGAGGAGAGATCTGGCAGGTGAGGGGTAGACAGAGAGGAGGGAGGAGAAATCCGATAGGGGAGGGGTAGACAGAGAGGAGAGAGGAGAGATGGAGAGACAGAGGAGGGAGAGACAAAGGAGGGAGAGAGAGAAGAGACATTAGAGATCGAGATGGTGATGAGGTGGCAAAACCAGTCAAAATTGTCTGAAAACTGGCAAAACTGTCCAAATTACATGAAAACCGATCACGTGATGTCACGTGACCAGTATTCCGTTAAGTTAGTAGAATGGCGTATAACGGTAGGTACTAAATATGTTATGTATATTAAATGTAGGTATCACAAAAGTAATTATCAAACTATAGGTACTAAAGTGATATGTGGGAAATTTTACAGGTATCGAAAGCGTAATTTAGCCCTCATCAATAACAATCTATCTCTCCTCTTTTCAATCATGTTGGCAGCAAACCTTCCTCATATACATTACACTATCATGAGCCGTCCGATTCATTCTTAGGAAGCATACTTTACTAACTAACATACGTTGCTTTAATAGGAAGCTCTCCAATGCATCACAATCTGGTCTTTATCAAGGATGAACAGCTGTGATTGAAATCTTATCAGTATCAGCTTGAACTTGATCCAATTTGCGTGATATTGATCAAATCTGTCTCCATTAGTCTTTTATGAACCACAATAAAATCTAACTAATTAAAATATTTAATCAACAAAGTTTACCAACATATATGGAATCTAGGCATGATTCCTTACCATCTCGCCCTTTGCAATATTTTGACAAAACTATAGAATTAGATACAAGACCATAATGTAAGCGCACAATCCTATTATGGTTCAATACAAGAACTAATCATAGAATATGAATTTGTTACCTGCACACACGTCACAAAAAAAATACCCGTGAAACGCATAGTGAAGATAAAATCAAGCATACCATAATCAAGCATAGCATAATACTCTCCCCTCAAAAATAACCAATCTCAAAATATAGCTTAGCTCCCCTCAACCTGTATTACTCCCTTTCAAGTCAAAAATCCAAGTAGGACATATAGTCAACTTATCATGAACTCCTCAATGCGACTATACTCCCCCTTTTTTGTCACAAATTGATCAAAGATAATTAAGATAGCACAATCAGTCCAATGCCAATCGTGAGAAATTTCACGCTCCACCCCAATTATCATGAAATAAAACCTCATAATTTAAAACTTTTTCGGGGCCTTTGGGTACGAGTGCGTGAATGATCACCTCACATACAATCCCATGATCATTTATTCACAATGATACGACAAGCCTTCTCGTAGGCTCTCGTACCTGGTCTCTTGCTGGGTCTCAGTCCTAGCTTAGGCGCTTCCTTAGCCTTATCTATGGTTAGGTCGAGAGATACCTTTAGGGTTTTAGGAGAAGTACCCTAGGTATTCGACGAGGAAGGGACTAAACCATGAAGGAGAGAGACTAATTGAGAAGTGAGGATGCTGTGGGGCTCCTCAAGTCTCAAAGGAGTGTCGACGACGGAGGTGGATAGCGATGGTGGACGATCACGTGGTGCTGATGTGGCAGAGAGAGAAAATGACATGGAGAGAGAGAGAAGATGAAGGTGAAGTCAAGGGAAGTACCCGGCAGAGGCGAACCGGCTGTGGAGAAGTAACCGGTGAGGAAGAAGGTGGATCAGTGGACGTCGGTTGAAGAAAACTCTTGGGGAAGAGATCTCAGCCTTTGGATAGTTCCTGATGGAGAACTAACCCTTGAATAATCCTAGCTAGAGGATTAAGCCATTGAAGGTCGGGGGGGAGGGGGGGGGGGGTGAATTGGACTCTTTTGCGAAAATACAATAGATGAAAACCTAGATAGAATGCTAGAAGACTAGTATGCTTGTTTAGATATGAAATCAATAAGTAAAGCAAGTAATGAAGAAAGAGCTAGGAGACTTGTACCAGATTTTATAGTGGTTCGGCCAACCTTGCCTACATCCACTTCACTCAAGGTCCTCCTTGAGGTTCCACTACTTGTAATCTTTTCTTACAAGTATTCCCACCAAGCTTCCGGGTTCTTGACAACCTTACAAATCCTCCAAAATCTGCTAGAGCTCCCCCTCAAGCTTTCAGGTGCTTAAGATTTCTCATAAAGTCTACTTCACAAATTGATGTAGGTTTACAAAGATTTAAGCTCTCAAAAGAAGACTAAAACTTGTTACAATGTAAACTAATATCTCCCTTAGTCTTACACCAAGTTTCCTGCATCTTCCCATATATACTTGAGCTTTAAGACCTCAAAAAGTAGCTCCAAACGGCCACTTTGCATTTTTGCAACGGCTCTTTAACGGCTAGTTTTCTGACTGACTGTCGACCGTCGCATCGTCCGTCGCGTTCATCTTGAGCCGCGGTCGATCCACCTATCGACCTTCAAGCTTCACGGTCGATCGTCGCATCGATCGTCACATCATCCGTGAGGCTCTATGAGGAAAAACACTTCCCAGGGTCGATGCCTCGTATGATCGTCGCTTCTCCTCATCAGGTCACATGTCCCGCGGTCGACCGTGACATCGATCGTCGCGACTTTTATCCTCCACCTTTGATCCTTCCATCGTCCGCCAGACTCCACGATCGACCTCTTCTTTTCTTAGCCCGCGATCGATCCCACAGTCGATCCATGCATCGACCGTCAGCTTGAAAATTGCTCAAATATGAAAGTTAAAGCTTGCTTCCAACATATATTTTATCAAATATATATTTTAACATTTAGGAACATATTGGCATCATCAAATCATCATCAAAACACTATTAGGACTAGCAATGATTCTATGAGAAGCTACTCCTAAACTACTCTCTACTTTATTCATAAACTCTAGCATAAGAAAATACAAAGGCATGGAGGTCCTTATATAGATGACTCACATAGTCCTAGTTCTACTTCAGTTCCTACTCAGATATCCCCTTGCTTAATGAGAGAGTAATAGGATTCTCCTACTATGATTTAAACAATACTCAAACTCCCTCAATTAACGAGGCAATAACCCACTAGGACTCTAAGCCCTTGTTTGGCAACAGGGGTAAGAACCGGGTTAAGGGGGTTCCCCTTAACCCGGTTCTTACCCCGAAACAAGTGAAATCGGCGTAGGTGGGTTAAAATGTTTTTGTGGGTTAAGCCACTCTCACACACCCTGAGCCCCCACTTTCCTCTGCTCCCTCTCTCTCTCTCTCTCTCTCTCGGACCTCCTCTCTTCTCTTCTCCTCTCCTGACCAGATCTTCTCCCTAGCTTGCTCCCTCTCTCTCGCGCGATGGGTTACTCCGTCTCCATTGTCACCGCCACAGCCGAGGATCCGATCGCAATCGTCGTCTAAAAAGGTAGAAAGGAGTTGGACGCGCCAAACACCAAGGGAAGCGTGAGGGTACCACACCGTCGGCCGTCGGTGGAAGCATTAGACTTGAAAGAGCGGGATCTGGACGCCGATGGCCGGCACCTCCTTGTCCCCAGCCTCGTTCTCCGCCAATGACCTCGATCGTCAAAGTCTACCTGGCCACCTCCTTGTGTCTAGATTTGGTAAGATCCTTTGCCGGAAGTGAGCACATATTGCCCCCCCTCGCCTCCAACCATTTCCGGTGACTCCGGCGTTCTCCGCCAACGACCCCGAGCGTCCAAGTCTTCCCACCCACCTCCTTATCTCCAGATCTTATCAGATCATTTGCATGAAGTGAGCAGATCTTGTCCCCCCAGGCCTCAAGCCCTCTCCGGTGACTCCGGTGTTCTCCAACAACGACCCTGAGCGTCCAAAAATACACGGCCACCTCCTTGTCCCCAGCCTCGCTCCAAATTTGGTCAGATCCGTTGCCGAAAGTGACCAAAACTTCTCCCCCCACGCCTCCAGCCACTTTCGGTGACTCCGGCGTTCTCCGCCAACGACCCCGAGCATCCAATTCTTCCCAGCCACCTCCTTGTCCCTAGCCTCGCTCAAGATCTGGTCAGATCCATTGGCGGAAGTGACCAAAACTTCTCCCCCCACGCCTCCAGCCGTTCCCGGTGACTCCGGCATTCTCCGCCAATGACCCCGAGCGTCCAAGTCTTCCCAACCACCTCCTTGTCTCCAGATCTGGTCAGATCTGTTGCCGAAAGTGACCACATCTTCTCCCTCCAAGCCTCCAACCCTCTCCGATTACTCCGGCGTTCTCGAACAACGACCCGAGCGTCCAAAAATACCCGTCCACCTGCTAGTCTGCAGCCTCGCTCCAGATTTGGTCAGATCCGTTACCGGAAGTGACCAAAACTTCTCCGCCCACGCCTCCAGCCATTTCTAGTGACTCCGGCGTTCTCCGCGAACGACCCCGAGCGTCCAGAAATACACGTCCACTTCCTTGTCCCTAGCCTCGCTCCAGATATGGTCAGATCCGTTGCCGGAAGTAATGAGTGCATGAAAGTGCACTCTGAATAGCCTTATAACTAGTTTAACTACTGAATTTTTCATCCTTAATTAGTTTCTTTAGTACTATTTTTATACTTATAGGTTGCTTCACAAACACTTAGTTATGGGTTCATTAGCTAAGGTTAATTTACGGTAGTTGGTGAAGACCGCGATCGAACGGATCATCATACCGGAAAAACGAGCCCTTGGAATTAAATTGAGATTTTATTTATTCAATGCATAGAATGAGGATGTTATGGTGAAATCGGAACCTTAGTATTCATCCATCATATTTCCATCGTTTTCTTATTTCGTTATTAGATCTTCTATTTTCGATAATTCATATTTCTAACTTTCCCTACCTTATTTTCTTTCTTCTATGTTCTTTAGCATTTTACTTTAATAATCTCTACAAATCTCTGTGGCTACGATACTCATCTTGCTGCTATACTGATCACACCGATTCATATACTTGCGAGATATAAAATTTATTCATCAAGTTTTTGGCGCCGTTGCCGGGGATTTGATTAGAGTTTATTAGTAGTGAATACAAGGTCGTCGATCATGGAAAGAAAAGTTGTTGCTCTTGAACGATAAAGTAGATCAAATTAGGAGTAAGAAGATATCTAACAAAGACAACATGTCCACATTAGATCTAGGAGTTCAAGAGGAGGAACAAGAGGAGATGGAGCTTAATAACAATGCACGCCCTCTGGAGGAGTACGCGAGGCCTACTATTTCTACCTCACCTTCATGCATCGCGTTACCCGCAGAGGGTAGGAATTATGAACTTAAAAATCTATATTTTTCTATGCTTCTTGAATTTCATGGTTTGTCTTCTGAAGATGCATTGACTTTTGTGAAAGATTATTATGCTACTATTCAGACTTTTCCTCTATGTGGCATTACTGATGATCAACTAAGGATGCGATGTTTTCCTTATACCCTGAAGGATAAAGCTAAAAGATGGCTGATATCATTGCCTCCTAGATCACTAACCAATTGGGATTCAATTTATAACAAGTTTGTTAGTAAATTTTATTCGCATGCCATGACTACCAACTTGAGGAGGCAAATTCCAAATTTTCAGCAAGCTTATGGAGAACCATTCCATGAAGCATGGGATAGATTTAAAATGCTTTTGATGCAATGTCCCCATCATAATTACTCTCTAGAAAATCAGATACAATATTTTTATGATGGACTAAATCTTTTTTGTCAGACTATGGCAGATAATGATGCAGGTGGAGCGATGTTCAAAAAGACACCATCAGAGGCATATGAATTTATGAGATGCTAGGATCCAACTGGCAGCACAAGGAATAAGGCGAGAGGCATCTGTGAGCTTAACCAGAATGATGACATGGCAAGGCAGATCGTAGCCCTCAACAAGAAGATGGACGTGATGATGACCACACAACCAAAACCGGTTGAAGTTTGTTCAATTTGCAATATTGTTGGTCATAAGTTCGATTCATGTCCTTCTGGTAGTGAATTTCCTGAATATGTGCAAGAATAAGCTAATTTGATGAATGCTTATAACCCGAGACCTAGATTTGATCCTTATGCAAATACTTACAATCCTGATTGGAGGGAGCATCCGAATTTTTCATGAAAAAAGACTACTAATGCTAGTATGCCTTCTGCTAATCAGTCTAACCCACCTGTTAAGTCGTCTTTGGAAGTGACTATGTTGGCTTTTATGCAGAAAATAGACTCAAAGATGGATCGGCAGGATTCGGCAATTATTCAACATGAAGCAGCACTGAAGAATATGGTAGCTTCCATTGGGAAGTTGGAAGTTCAAGTAGGACAGATTGCAGATGTTGTTCGAGCTCATGTTCCAGGCAAATTTCCAAGCCAACCTAAGCAAGCCAACACAGTTACTGTTCTTCGTTCGGGTAAGATAATTGATAATAAGATTAATGCTAAAGTTACTCATGAATGTAGTGATTAAAAACTTGAGGAAGTCGAGAGGGAGGAGTGCTCGAAAAGGCCACCGAAGACTATATCTGCTTCTGAGAATGAAAATAGAGGAATTTCAGATCCTGAGGTTGATCACAAGAATCCTCCACCATATGTGCTGCCAGTTCCTTTTCCAGGCCGCCTGAAGAAAGCCAAAATGGATAAGTCATATTCTGAAATTTATGATATTCTATCTAAGGTTAATGTGAACCCCATTGCTTGATGTGATTAGGAAAATGGTAGTCTTTCCAAAGTTCTTCAAGGAACTATGTACTTATAAACATAAGTATGAACCTCATAAAAAGGTGATGATTTCAGAAACGGCAAGCACGGTGCTACAAAGGAAGCTTCCACCCAAGCTTAAGGATCCAGGGAGCTTTAACATTAGTATTACTGTCGGTGATACAAAAATAGGAGAGGCAATGCTTGATTTAGGAGCCAGTGTTAATTTAATGCCTTATTCTGTTTTTCTTCTGTTAGGTGTGGGTGAATTAAAACCTACTACGATGTCTCTAGAACTTGCAGATCGTTCAATTAAATATCCATCAGGCATTGTAGAAGACATCTTAGTACAAGTTGATAAGTTAATTATCCCTGCTGATTTTGTGATATTGGATATGAATGATGCACCGGTGAATGATAGAAATTTACCTATTTTGCTGGGTCGTCCATTTATGGCTACAGCTGAGACTATGATTAATGTGAAGGATGGTAAGCTCAGCATGTCAGTTTTAGGTGAAAATGTTTAATTTAAAGTGTTTGAGTCTATGCCCTGTCCTTCAAACTCTTTTGATTATTTTTCAATAGATGTTGTAGATTCATTGATGTTCTCCAATTTCAGACAGGAGCAAATGAAGACTACATTGGAAGTGGATTTGACGATGGTGAAGGATGACTTGCACAGTTATGAGAGAGCAAAGGAGGTCATGGCACCCCTTGAAGCATCACAACCATACAAACATGATTGAACCTTAGGCTTTGTAGTACGTCTCGTCTAGACATTAAATAAAGCGCTGGGTGGGAGGCAACCCACCAAGGTAACCTGTTTTTAAGTTTAAGTTTTCAGTTTTATGTTTTCTCTTTTGTTTTTCTTTTAGGTTTTCAACCACCCTGAGGATCCTTGAGAAGATGTTCGCTTACTCTATCAGATGGCATCTTTCTTATTTAAACTATCTTGTATCTCCTTTACATGGAATTTTTTTTTGGATAGCCACCTCCTACATATGTTATTGCTTAGGATGCACACATTGAGGACAATACTGATTTCAGGTTGGGGGGTGTAGACATTTATGTAGACATTCATGACCTTATTCATGCTACCTTTTGAGTTTAATAGTGTTAAATTGTACATGAGCTGAAATGTTTATGCCTATTGTACTTGTTGTTTTCACATGGATTGACCTATACATTGATTGCATGTGTGATAACTTAAAGGTAGAATATCATGTGATTCACACACGAACACTTTATGTGCGGTGGCAATTATACTCACCAGAGGAATGAGCATGCTATTGTAATCTCGACCATAATTTCAACTTTAGGTAGCATGTTGAGTATTGCATGCAGAAAAAAAAAATTATGGAGCTTGAACAAGCTGTGCCTAAGCGACTATTAAGTGATCTACTGAGTAACCGAGTGTTCTTGCCTCAAGAAGCGGGGAGCTCGCGTAAAAAGGTAGAAGTACTGATAGTTCAAAAAGAAACTATTATGTGTTTTGCTAAGTAACCGGGTCTCTGCGTCTCAAGAAGCGGAGAGTGCTTGCGTAAAAAGGCAAAGTGTCTGATAGTTCAGAAAGAAATAAAAAAGCATGCTGTAGTTTAAATGCGAGGGTTGGATGATTGGTCCGGAAGATAGTGGTGTGTTTGGACAAATGGTGGGTAGAAGTTGTTTCTGTATGTAAATTTTATTTGTCACGTCACATGTGTTCGTCTGGATGGTGATTAGCATGTTTGAAGTGTAGACGTTAATTTCATGTGTTAGTAGCATGTGTATGAGTATAGGATGTTTTTGTGCTCTGTACTATATAGAACACTATTGACTTGACAAGGTAGAACTCTTATTATGCATATCTACAACCTTGGACCATTGGTGTGCTTAATTATAATTTTATGCTCTTAAAATTGCTAGAGACTAGTAATAAGCTGGTTAGGGGGTGTGATGAGTGTATGAAAGTGCACTCTGAATAGCCTTATAACTAGTTTAATTACTGGATTTTTCATAATTAATTAGTCTCTTTAGTACTATTTTTATACTTATATATTGCTTCACAATGTTATTTGGAATATGCAGGAAAGTGGAGCTAAAGAAGCAAAGATATGTCATATTCAACATCAAATCTGCACCTTCTCTGAACGAACCAAATAATCTTCTATATATGGTTGGAAATCTCTTGAAGTCTAGTTTCTGGAGAATTTTACGGTTCGTGATTTGGAGTTTTCTAGAGGAAGATATGCTATTTTTAGTACGAGAGGTGCAAACAAAGCAGTTACGGAAGAAGAAGATTGATCTGATGCTCAAAGGATCGATCTCCACCCAAGGAAGAGATCGATCTTCTAAGTGCATTTAATCCTGACATAGAGCACCACTTGAAAGGATTGATCATCTCACTCGAAAGGATCGATCATTTAAGTGAATTTTTACATGACAGAGAGCACGGATTGCAATGATCGATCTTCCTCCATGGAATGGTCGATCATCCACGGGGTGAGACCAACGACACAAGAAGAAGATCGATCCTTTGCGGGCGTCGCCAACAACTGATGAAGAAGATTGATCTTTCTCCTTAGGAAGGATCGATCATTTGATTGCCAGCGAAGAAAATCAAGGGCCCAGATCTAATCCGAGTTAGGGTTACTTGGAGGTTATAAATAGGCCTTCTTAGGCAAATTTGGGGATCTTTTTGGAGGACTTTTTTAAAGCATCTAGAGGAGAGGAAGCCGCGTTAGGATTTTGTTTTCTTCGTCTTTCTTTCTTTATTTTTCTTGGAGCACTTTTGTCGTCTTCATGATGAACATGAGCGGCTACTTTCTTTGCTAAGGAACCGATGTAGCCCTAACTGAATCATTCTATGTTATTGAATTAATGTTTTAATCAATTTATATTCCTTGTTGCATTCATTATTATAATTGTGATCTTCATGCTTTTACTTGGCCATTAGAAGTACTGTAGATTGTTTTATGCGAGATTAGGCGAGGGTTCATTCCCTAATCTTGCAGGATCTATGAATGAATGAGTTTATGTCGAAGCTGGGTTCAAGCTAAAACAATTATTGGTTCATAATTGTTCTTCAGAGCTTAATGGATTCTTGATTAACACGTAGTTATGGGTTCATTAGCTAGGGTTAATTAAGGGTACTTGGTGAAGACCGCGATCGAACGGATCATCATACCGGAAGAACGAGCTCTTGGAATTAAATTGATATTTTGTTTATTCAATGCATAGAATGAGGATGTTATGGTGAAATCGGAACCCTTGTATTCATCCATCATATTTCCATCGTTTTCTTATTTCGTTATTAGATCTTCTATTTTCAACACTTCATATTTCTTACTTTCCCTTCCTTATTTTCCTTCTTCTATGTTCTTTAGAGTTTTACTCTAATAATCTCTACAAATCTCTATGGGTACGATACTCGTCTTGCTGTTATACTGATCACACCGATTCGTATACTTGCGAGATATAAAATTTATTCATCAAGAAGTGAGCATATCTTCTCCCCCCAGGCCTCCAGCCCTTTCCGGTGACTTCGGCGTCCAAGTCTTCCACTGCTGCTTCTTTCACCAAATTGAGGTAAGATTGTCGATTGTGCTACTTTTTACTGTCTACTACTTAGTTCAGTGAAATAATCTGGATGTTAGGATGTTGTCTTGTTGTACTTCTCCTTGTGGTATATTTTGGGCCGGCTTCTGTTGGGAGTCACCCAGGTTTCAATGTGTTTGTTCTTTCTCCTGGTGAACAAGACCAAGGCTAATTCTGGGTCTTTGCTGTGTTCTTTTAACCTTACTTTCTTGATTCCCCTTTGTGTTATGGCTTATGAGCAACTTGATATCATAGTGGGTTTTTATTTTATTTGTTTTATGTCATGTTGGTGGGTTTGTTCTATCACTCTGCAATCTTTGTTTCATGTTTCTCTCTGGTAATACAATTAGATTAACATATATAAATGGGTGTGATTTCATTCATTGTGTCCCTATGCTGGAAACATGCTTCGGATTAAGAAGCTTTGATGGTTTGCTTCTGTACATAAATTTCCTTACTTGATTCTCCTCTTCTAAGCTAATCCTACGAATATAGCTTCGGTATTTCTTTAAATTGTTCAAGATCGGGAAACTTGATGTTGTTTAATGGGCGCAGACCATAAACAACTCTTGTTTATAGTTTCTTGTTTTAAATTCTGTTGATCCTTTTGGGTTGGGATGTAATATGGGAAATCATGCTCCATAGCTATTTTGATTCTGCTGATTATGCATGCCAATGTGGATTTTTGTCCCCTACTTGTCAGTTGAGTATATGACTATAAAAAATAGAGCGTGCATAAATATCATTGACTACATGTATGTGTGGACACATGGTTGAGAATCATTCCCGAAATACCACAAACATAATCTCAAGTGAAATTGTGCCACCCATTGTTAGTTCTACACAAGCGTACACTATATTTCCAAAAATGAACACACTGTTTAATGGGACAGTAGAGGGTCCAATATGTGCATAACCTTCCTTGATCTCCTTAAAAAAGTTCACCTCTCTGCAATAAACCGAATGTTCACGATTTACCCATTTCAAGTTTAGCTCCACCAGATTGTAACTATATTTTCAGGATAGAGAACATATCTGTGATGTGTGGATGTATATAGATGTGTGGATGTATATAAATGCATAGAAAACGCTTACGTTAGCTTATGTGAACATAATTATTTGTTTAATACAAAAATATGCCAATATCAAGGATAGGAAATTGGACCGATGCCCAGGATTATGTGTTGCTGGAACATTTGAGACTAGAACACCTTGGGAAAACCCGAACCGGCGGGAGTTTTACCAAACGGGCATGGGACACTCAACAAGTGCAATGAAGGGCGAGTGGAAAAGCTGGAGTTAAAAAACATCAAATCGAGGTGGAAGAACCTTAAAAAACACATGCAGTCTACAAAGAGTTGTTGGGTAAGACCGGATGGGGTTATAACCACACTACGAAGATGGTCGATCCACTAGATGCCATGGCGTAGGATGAGGTCATCGGGGTAAGGAGCGTCCCACCATAGTATTCATAATTCTGGTCCAACGATACCTTCCTAATGAATGTTTGCTTCCTTTCTTCCAGAATCGTAGGAAATTCGCTCCTCTCAAAGACAAGCCTTATGTCTTCTATGAAGTAATGCAACTCCTCACGGGCAAGAATACTTCCACTGGGGAGTTTAGATATTCCACCAACAAGAAGAATGCTGAGAAAGATGCCGAGGAAGTGACAGAGAGCACGGGATCATCGGATACAACGACCGATTCTCAGTCACCCCTCCTCAGACTAACCCATCGCATATATCTGGTATTCATATTAGGGAAGAGGTAGACTATGGGGGAGCGCGTCCAGGCATCAAGATATGTTGATGGCTCGCAAGATACATGCGACAGTGAGCTGATATCCCAAGACATACCACAAACACAGTCTACAAAGGGGGTGGGGGGAGTGCCACTGGCACATATGCGTTTGGTTCGTCCGACAGCAAGCGTCGTCGACAGGAGATTGTAACAAAATTAAGAAGAAGATGGTTGGAGGCATGGGTGAAGGGACACGTCTACTTGCACAACAATTACAAAGGATGTTTGATATGAATGAGCAGGCGATGCGAAGATCTTTTGATTACTCCCTTCCAAGTTGTATGGCGGTGGCTCATAAATTGCTTGACATAACACCTGACAAGTTGGTCAAGTTGACCGAGGTATTTGCAGATGAGACACAGAGGCAGGGATTCATATGTCTCAATTACGTTACTTTACAGAGCAACTGGGTAGATGCTCGGATGAAGCAGTTTGACTCACCTTGGGTGAATAGCCAAATGCAGCCATCTTCGAATTTCACATATCATGCAGCATCATACCATCCACTGATATGGCCTTCTCCCATGCAAATGCCATACCCATATGCCTATCGCCCACAATTGTCTGCTTTGAATACTCCACATGGTCCACAATCCACTGGGGAACAAGTCAATTCTGGTTGGACGCCCTATGGGATGCGGGAAGATGACCCCATCGCTGATGGTAGAAATGATCCGGACTGGATGCGATGACCTTGTTTAGGTGATCCTTTCTTAATTAAGCTCTCTTTATTTAAAACTATGGTTAAGCTTAGGGTTTGCCATAGCATGTTCGATGTCCCATATATTTTATATTCATGTTTTGCAAGTCATGTAGAAATTCCTAGTAAGCTAAGGGTTTGTCATTGTTTAGTTGTCAATTTCGAAGATGGATCATATCTTTGCTTCATTTATTGTCCCACCTTTAGGGGTATCATGTTCTAGGGTTTGAATCCATATGCTTTCAGCCCACCCACCAAGTTATTCTCTTCCTCCTTCTTAGGTGTGACTGGCCATGGAGGTTAGCATGTGCTATTAAGGGTAGCTTCTATAGGAGTGATTCACCTCCACATCATAGATAGCTTTAGCCTCCCCTTATAGAAATGCAAGAAAAGGTTGTGGCCCCTTACTTGGATCATATATATATACTAGTGTGAACTCTTGCCCCTGGCACGGTTGGGCACGGTTTAAATTTGATTATGTTTTTTTAGTTATATGACCTAGCACGAACATCTCGACACAATGGCGATGGAAACATAACCACCATTTTGTATTGATTAATAACATATGAATGAGCAACAACAATTTTATAATATACAAAAATGGTGAAATAAAAATGAAGATTTAGCGATCGTGAAACATGGAAAATATTACATATACAAACAATACAACAACTTTCATTCCAATAATAAGCCAAATATTAAAAGCAAAAGAAAACAAAGAGATGATGTCCATGCACAGATGGATGCTACTGGTCTCTTTAATCATTCTCTAATTGTTGATAGCAAGGCAAATATACATACAAAGCATCTGTTCTAAAGTAAACTACTACTTGCCCAGGAGGGATTACCTCCACCAGATTTCTTGGCGTCAGTTGGTACTGTTTCTGATTCTGGCGGAGTGTCTGAGTGTGGAGTCTTGTGAAGCTTCGTGACATCATACCCTCCTTCTGTAGCCTTCTCCAGCAGCAATGTTGTACACCTCCTCATCCATTTTGGTCTGACTGCAAAGAATCCATGAAAACACCACCCAATGCACAATTAGTTTGTGTTTTCCACTAATTATTTGAAAATTGGATCTTCAACATAGGAGTCCATGGAGAGTAATTCCATAAAATTTTTAAGTTATAATCCAAGATAAAAACACCCAAATGGTAGGGGCATGGTTTCCATTGTGTAACCCGGGTAGTTACTCTAAAGCGATCACTAATTATGTTGTATAAAACTTAATTATACAGGAATCACACAAAGTTAGGAAAGTCGCTAAAATTTGATAAAAATTTGATCACATATAGATAAAAGTTTATAGGATTAAATCATTGCCACCATACTATCATAACAAAGAGACAACATAAGGGAATCTTAGATGTGAGGACCTATCCCTCCATTCCTGGGTCGACCGCTTGGGTCGGGCCCGTGGCTCGTTGTAGACCGCAAGGGCAATTTGATAAATTGCGTATTGTCGGTTTGTTTCACACCCGCGTTGTCTACACACAGCTCCTATGTTTGATTTACGTGTTTGCTAGAACCCTAGGCGGGCTTGGGATCGAAAGATCCAAGCTCGGGCGCGCAGAAGCCTGGTTTTGGGGCAGCTGGTGGCACGTGTGCGATCAGTCACTCCTTGGAACGACCGATCAGACCTGTGTGATCGGTCACTCATTGGAGCGATCGATCGGACGTGTGTCGGTGGTCGGCATGGCCAACGTGTCTGGGTAAGGACACGAACAGACTTAACCTGGCCCAGTCCGACCGATCTGTCCCTTGACCGTTCGATCGGACTCGAGCCTATAAATACCCCGTGACTTCCTCTGTTTTTCCGGTTTGCTTACCGTCTTCTTCTTCCCCTCCGTTCTCCCTACTCCGGCCATCGTTTTGGGTGTTTGAAGGCTTGTTGGACTCGTGGCAGCGAGAAGAAGATCTTTGGCTTGGTTGGAAGCCGGCTTCGTGGCCGTACCATGGGGAATCAGCTGAGGAGTGCGTTTCCGGTAGGTTTCTACCTACTTGGGTTAATAAGGGGGTTTTCTCTAGATCTAGCCGGTAGATCTAGGTGTTCTTGGTTTTGTTGGGTGCCTCTTTCTTAGCTTAATTACTGATATGAGTTTCATAAGATTTGATTCTATTTTTAGTAGGCTTTTAGCATGTTTAATCTCGGATTTTTCTGGTTTCTCTGTTCTTGAAGAACAGCCGGTGTACGGCATGTTTTCCGGCGTGTACATGCATTATTTGGAGTTATGATGAACATGAGAGTTGTCGAGCTTTGAATCTACTCTCAGACCCAACCAGTTTCATAATTTTTTGATTTTCCTATGATTGGTTATGAGTTTTCTACGGATGAGCTGCGTTGCAGCACATAAAGGTAATTAGTGTGATTAGTGTTTTTCGGATAATTTAGCCGTCGTATGTTTCCCGGTTTTGGATATGTTGATCCCAGCATTTTTATCTGTGGGTTTCTAAGTTGGATCTTGAATCCGACGTCGTTTGGATACCGGATCGATGAGATCACTTAGCCCCTAATTAGAGGATCTTGTTGATTTTAATAATATTATATGTGCTGGACAGATAGTATTATATTATATGTTCATATGAGTTTTTGGGGTTGCTTTCCGTTGTAGGAGTCCGCGGTTTGCGGTCGTGGCACCGTCGTAATGCCAAGACCCGTTGCGGATTGGCTGGCAGCAGTTGGTAGCACCGCTACAGCGATCCAGTTAGACTTGTGTGTTGCTTTTATCATACTGTTGCATGCTTATCTCTTACTTGTGTATGATCATGGCATGCATCCTGTTGTGCATTAGATGCATAAGGTTAGGGCGTGGGTGATCGGTCGATTGCCGATCCGAGGCTTTCGGGTAGCTCGGATTTAGCTCTAGGACCATGGCGGGTAGCAAGGTCCAGGTTGGATTGTAGTATTCAGTCGATATCGATGATAGGTTTAGATGACTTGAATACATATTGATTGATGATTTAGAGATCGTGTCGGCCTCAAGCTAGGTGCTGAGGGTGCAGCCGGTGTCGGTCCCTCGCCTAGCAGTGTTTGGTTCCTGCTAGTGGGACAACAATGTTGTTTTCCTGCTTTACTGAGGGTGGGACCTGGACAGGAGCTCTCAGTGACACGTGGTAGGGTTGTTGGGCCCCGTAGCACACCTAGGCCTAGCTTGGGGCTGACACTGTTGTGTTCCCTCCCTTCCTGTGTATCGTAGTGTAGAACCCTACTGAGCTTTATGCTCACTCCTATCCGGGCTGTGTTTTGTAGGTGCAGGCACCAGCTCTTATTCAGTAGCCCCTATCGGACAGGCGTTTGGTGGCGCGGCGGCGTCTGGCGGTGCTGAGGAGCGGTGATCATCTGTCTACCCATTTTTTGTTAGTTAGTCTCCTACGGGAGTATCTTGTACAAATGTAAACCCTTTTGAGGATTTGAATATTATATTATTTCTTTTGAGGTTGTTAATCTTAGTTTTAATAAGGGTGTTTATGAATTGTTTAGGGAGACCAGTAGGTTAGAGGGAACCCCTCGCCAAAATTATTTCCGCATTAGTTAGGTTCCGGTTCGCGTCGCCCGGTCCGGTTGGGCCTTTGCGGGTCGGGGCACGACATTAGATCTCACAGTATTGAGCCAACTATTTTTGAGCATACAATGCATTTAGGTAATTAATTTTGATCTTCAAGGGATAGCTGGAACACTGTTCATGGTCGGACTACTAACGTCGATAGGAACTTAAAACATCTGTGCTATTAGTACCAAGAAGGCAAGAAGAACAAAGATAACAATTGTTCAAGCCAAAATCACGTGAGCTTGTTCTGCCATATATGTATGTGTTAAAGCAGAGTATTAAAGCATCGCTCTAATGAAGAAGGCCAAGTCATTCTAAATTGTGACTGCTAAAATCAAATATTCATTTATCAGTCTTTAGTTTGTTGCTAGTTTGAATGTTATAGAAGCTGTAATCGAGTAAATATTTCCCTTTCAAATTATTTACACATTAATAGGCATGCATATCACATCTATTATGACTCAACTCGTTGATCTATATAACCAATTTTTTTCGCGCACATTCGAGGCTTCTGACCTTTTGGGTGTACAACTTTATAATTAACAGCAGGGATAGACAGCTCCATAGAAAAGATTTATTACTGATAAGATGGATGGTAAACCAGGAATCCACTATGCCAGGAGGCCTAAATTGGCATCTTCATCTTCGTTTCAGCTTCCACCTTAGTGACCGTTGACATGAATTCCAAATTAGCATAGGAAACCTGTTCACCTTGGTCTGCTATCTTTCCATGGCTACCTTTACTTGCCAGCTCTTCACAGGCCCTAGGGGGAGGACCTTTATATTCTTCGCAAAAAGAAGCTTCAAAGTCATGATAATTCTACGAACAAAGAGGCAGAACCTTGTTTAGTACATAAAACTTGATAGCATTCAGATCATGTGAATAAGCTTCTCTAACCAGCACGAAAATCAGATGGGCTGCAACAACAGCAGATAACCAATTGTCTTCTTTGATGAAGTGGTAGTTGTGAAAGGCAATTCAAATTTTGCATGGTATGCATAACAATTGCTGCAAAGTGCATTTAGCCTAGGAATGACATGGAATCAAGATAGCAAAGGCTGTCTGCTCTTTCATTGCATTTAACCTGCAGCATGCCAAGCATTTCTGAGCTGCCTGTTTCAACATGGAGATATGAATTCATGTTCTTTTAGATGATTACCGACTGGCTGGAGCTTCCAGAAACATCGCCAGTTCCTAATGACATGTAACAATCATGTGATGACGCACTGAAATTGTCAAAGCAGGTCTCTCAAAAAATCATCAATGAAGCGACAGGATGGATGAAACTAAATTAACTCAATGTTATTGAAGAAAATAAAGCCCAATAGGCAGGGTCTATAGCCTACTAAATTGATGGCGATGCTAGAACAGAATATATAGCAGAAGCTATAGATATAAATAAACACCTAATTTTGTGTTTCCATAATCAAAATTCTGAAGCACATTACATGATATATCCAATTCAAAACACGATATGAATTGCAGTCAACAATTTTCATATGGAAATACATCTTTAAGCTCTTGTCAGTGCTATATTACTGATGCCTTTCCAAATGCCATATAATCTAATGTTCCCGCGATGTATATAAGGTAGATTTAAGCATCTAGTGAGTAGAAGATTTTCGTTATAGAGGTTTGAAAAATAAACCAAACCAACTAGGATGCATGGCGATCAACACAGCCAATTCTAATAAAATAGATGCATCATGGAAAGGACTCCCCATCGTACCTATGAGAGCCAACTCAGAAGAGTTCGGAACTTGGTCTCCTTGACCTTGAGCTCCAGCATTCCCCTGATTGCCGGCTTGTTCACTCGACACAGTCTTCACTGCTCCATATTGAGCATGCATATTCAAATTTTATGGTCGAATAGAAAAAACAAAGTGTCAAATTGACCAAGTGCAAGTGATTTTAAATAATAAAAAACCCTAAAAAACCGTGATCAATATCACATAGTATAACCATAAAAAACCCTAAGAACCATAAAAATCGGGTTGTTACCAAGGAAGGAGTAACCTTTAATTTGAGAGAGCTAACATCATTTCCATCAAAGTTTGCATCTTCCAATTGAAACAGAGGAAATGGGTCTAAGAATAAGAATCAAACCATCCCATGTCCGTCATAGTTTGCATCTTTAGATTGAAACTGAGTAAATGAGTCTGAGAACGAAACCATCCTTGCTAGATAGAAATGCTATCCACGCGTTGTGCTGAAGAAACCGGTTGATGCTACGAATCGTAGCGGCGAAGAGAGAGAGAGAGACGGATATAATTTCGATCAGATCAAACAAAGAACCGACAAAACCATCAAATAAAACGAAAATAAAACAATGTAAATGTAACGCCCCGGCCCTCCACTGGGCCCCGGCCCTCGGGTGGATCCTGGTCGGACCGGGAGCCCGGGGCCGGGGCCCAGTGGAGGGCCGGGGCGTTACAGTAAATACCTAGATCATGGCAACAAATAAAATGAAAATACGGAAAACTATGATTCTTAATATGATTCTTTACAACCCAATATAAGATCATGGTAAAAAATAAAACAAAAATATGGAAAATTAACCAGTATTGAACACTGTGTAAGTTACTTAGCATATGCTAAGCAACCAGTATTAAAAAGGTTTCTATGGACACAATGTTCAAACAATTAAGAAGTACTCTCTCTCTTAATATGATTCTTTACAACCCGATATTAGATCATGGCAACAAATAAAATGAAAATACGGAAAACTAACCAGTATTGAACAGATTAATCATGCTAGAGTTCGTCAATGTAGAGGTGCTATGGATCTGTCCGTGATATGGAGGACTTCGGAATGATGAAGACAAATCAACATATGACAAATATGTTTGTAAAGTTATTTGATACGGATTGGTTAAGCATACAATCAGATACGACAAATCATCAATCGTCAATATGTTTGACAAATAGATAAGGTTAGATCAACATTCATTACAAATATGTTTGATGTGCAATTTGAAGAAGAGACGAATCATGCCATTTGAATTTTAATGAAGATTAGGTGGACATCAGAATAGGATAACAAAGTCATGTAGAAAGAAAATTGAGAGCTATATGTTAAAATAAGTAATCCCAAGCAAGTTTTTGTGAGATGGAAATCGAACCTGAGAAAATAAAAAGAGTAGAGATCCTATGATCGCTTGCAAACGTGTTGTTAAATCCGATGCAAACTCAATCAAAAATAGAATTTATAAACCCTTATTTAAAATACTAAACTATGGGGTAGAATAGTGATGCAATACGGGATCGAAACATAGGGAAAACTTTGATTACGAAGGAGAAACCAGAATTAAATCTCGGAACTCTAAACCTAAAGCGAAAAGGATTGATTTGGGTTTTTGAAACTTATTAATTAAAACTAATTAAGAAAGCGATGTAAAAAGATTGAAATATGTTAATGAGTGAAGACCTAGGGATTACTCAATCCACTTTAGTTTAACTTCATGTATTCTCTAGTTATCCTCTTGTTTTCTTATCTAGACATTATAGATTTACATATTCTTAAGCTTACATGAATCCTTAAAAGAAAGTGAGTGTTTTCCAAAGGCATATTTTATCTTCGATTAGCATAGATTGCCTTCGGGGTAACCTTAGCGCAAGCTATCGTCACTAAGCATAAAATATCTCATCAATTATTCACAAACCACATAAAAACCATCCTATAGATCTCTACTATCAATCACCGAAATCAGGTAGGACAAAAAGTACGTCAAGGAACTCTGTTCCCTCAACTCTATTATCATTAAAACCAAATCCATAAGATCATGTCCAAAAAAAGAATACAATATTCAACTAGAAAAATACAAGGAAGATCTACTAAAGCTTCATGAGATCTCTAAGTACAGAAATTAGCCACTCATCTTTGTGATGAAAGCCATAGATTCGATGAAGAACGATTGAGATCCACGCTGCGGCTCCGTCTTCTCCAGAGAATCTTCCAAACCCTAATTCTCCCTTTTCTCTCTATGGGGACGTCCAATTTTCGGTCAGCAAACACCTTCTTATAGTTGTATTCCCGGAATTAGGGTTATGGCTAAGTTGGACTCCTACTACAACTCGGATTCCTTGGATTAATTCCTGGATGTCCTCTTCTAGTCGCAACTAGATCCAATCAAGCAGGAATTTGGAAATGTACTCAACATATAAGATGTAGATTTGGAAGTCTTCTGTCCTAGCCCGAAGATTTGACATTATTTCAACTTATCTGGAATATGTGGCGAATATTCTCCTGAACGTCGATGGACCAGTTTCCCAGCATCTGTTTATCTTCATAGTCTTTAAAACTGATATTAATCTGTCAGGAATCTCACAAAATGTCCAACATGAAAGTTGTTCACCTTGATATCTTCTGTAGGTACTCAAAATTCCCAGAATTTAGAATTTATCTGGAGAATTTGACGAATTCTTTTCAAACTGTCAGCGGAGCGGCGTAATTTCCACATATTAGTCTGTTTCTGTATTTTATAATTTGACTCTCCATTAAACCTGAAATCACTTAACAAACTATCAGATACAAACACTCTCGGACTAACAAAGGTAAATTAAGGAGTTTAAATATGAATATTTACTCATCATCCTACACTTACTGGATTTATCTGTACTTATCTTCGCTTTCCCTTGATGGCGACGAAACGTTTTGGGTGGTTGAGGACGTGGATTGGTAAGTATCAATAGAGTTTAGGGTTTGTTTTAGCCTTGTAAGAGTAGTAGTAGTAGCAGCGGGAGCCTTGTCTATGCCTCCGCCTCCACCTCCGCCTCTGCGCGACAGCAAATTGCAGCAACCTCCACGTTATTTTTACTGGAACGTACGCAATAGAAGAAAAAGATGATGGAATTGGACGGTGCGCCGCTATTTGTTTTAATTAATGAGAGATTCAGAATCCAAGAAAAGGATAGAGATGGACCTGCCTGTTAACTGTTTATTTCCAGCCTACTAAAATTCCAATACTGGTGAGGCCTAAGGGGGATGGCAGAGGGAGATTTGAAGTACCTGGGTCTAGCAGAGCGGAGCGTGCAGCTGGGACTGGTGAACTAGTGTGCGGCCCTAGCGGATGGAGAGAGAGAGAGGCGGCTTGTGAGGAGTCGAGGGAGAAGAGGATCGGGGAGGGGAATGGTCGGCGTCGATCAGGAGAACCGAGCGGTTGCCGAGATAGAAGGGGTGGTTTGCGAGAGGAGACGGAGGGAGTCGAGGGAGAAGATGATCGGGGAGTGGAAGTGGGGGATTTGACAATATAAAGCAAACCATTTATTCCACGCTTATAGCATTTCAACAGATGCCTAACCATCGCTCATCTGCTCTTAATTCTCAGGAATTAAGCATAAGATAAAGTGAAGAACTCAGAATCTATTGCTGGGGAGCGTCCTTTTCCGCGCCATAGCAACTGAGAGCATCGTTGGTGAGTCGGCAGATCCGCCACTCCTGTAGCACCTCGCAACCCATCCCCTTGTAGAATAGAATTTGATCGCATTCACGTTCCAATCGAGAACGCTCCACTCAACCCTCCCAAACCCCATCCTTGTCATCTGCCGGGCTACCGTCGACAACAGGAGCTTACCGAAACCCCTCCTCCTCCTATAGGCCTCTCTCATACAATAGGGGAGAACCACTCCCCTTTCGTGAGATGCTACAACAGTCCCCAAAGGCTCAGGAAGCTCCACCCTTACCTTAAACAGGTGAGGCAGCACACAACGCTCCAAACAACATCCCACTTCATCCTGTGTATCCATACTTGCAAGACCAGCATAGACCCAACGAACGGGAGAAGTGAGCCCTCAAACGACGCAACAACTCCACCGCTGACTCTGCAAATCTACCTCTGCGCCCAAAGCTGAAGTCTCACACCACTCAACACTCAGCTAAGTACTCTGACCAAACTCTGGCATGGCCTCCATGCGTTTTGCATCTCCAATTATGCCTCTAAAACTCTCATCAGCATTGTCGACGTCACACACAAGGCATGTAGGTACCCGCTGTCAGTCTGCTCCTTAAGACCTCACTTGAACTGACTCGTGATCTCTAACATGCGCTGTTCCTCACAGGGATCCTCTTGACGACTACTCTCATCGCCCAACTCAAGGTGTCTGCTATGATTCTTGCTCTACTCGGACGGTAGAATAACCCAAGTCATAGTCCTCCAAAAACACCAACCGTTGTCTCTACCACAAGACAACACAGGGAGCATGCGCTCCAAGAAGATGGTAGCATCGTGCCTCCAAAGGCAACACCATGGTAGCCAAGAGGAATTCTAACAAAACCTTGGTCCTTAAGCTCCACAAGCTCAAGAATGTGCCACCTCACAAGGCACAAGGTTGCGTGTGTTGTCCGGTTAGCCTCGACCTTGAGATACCCCTCTCAAAGGTGGCAGCACCGGCAACCCACTTACCAAACAGGTCGAAGCAAAGACTCATGACTCGGGGAAAGAACCAAACCTGAGTCCTCCATGGACTCAACCAATGGAGGTTCACCAATCCCACTGAGGGTTTGTATCCACACCTCAGCCCCCAAGCTCGAAGACTCAACCGCCAAGGTTTATCTTCGACAAGCTAGGGCAAAAACCAACAAGCGAAAACCACAAGCGTATGCACTGTCACATTCCCAAGGCAACAGCCGAAACCTACTCGCTATACTACCACCAACCCAAACCGAGGATGACAAAAGACCTGTCAAAACCAAGAAGCATAGAAACCAATACTCCGAGACTTCCAATCTCTGACCAGCACTGTCGACAAAGCCCGTTGACAAGTGCACTGTGACGACCTGTCCCTCTACTCCTAGTTCGACCGCTTGGGTCGGGCCCGTGGCTCGTTGTGGACCGTAAGGGCAATTTGGTAAATTGCGCCTTGTCGGTTTGTTTCACACCCGCGTGGTACACACACAGCACAATTTTTCTGATTTATGTCTTTGCTAGAACCCTAGGTGGGCTTGGGATCAAAAGATCCAAGCTCGAGCGCGCAGAAGCTTGTTTTTTGGACAGCTGGCGGCCTGTGTGCGATCGGTCGTTCCTGGGAGCGATCGATCGGACTTGTGTCAGTTGTCGGCGCGACCGACGTGTCCGGATAAGGACGTGAACCGACATAACCCAGCCCAGTCCGACTGATCGGTCCTGGGACCGATCGATCGGACTCGACCCTATACGTAGCCCGAGACCTGCTCTGTTTTTCCTTCTCCCTTCTTCCCTTCCGTTATCCCTCCTCCGGCCATCTTTTTGAGTGCTTTAGGGCTCGTTGGATTCGTGGAAGCGTCAGGAAGATCTATGGCTTGGTTTGAAGCCGGTTTGGTGCTCGAATAGCGGGGATTCAGCCCAAGTTTGCTTAGTTCGATAGGTTTCTTCCCACATGAGTTTAATATGGGTTTTCTCTTAGTCTAGCCGGTGGATCTGGTTGTTCTTGGTGTTGTTTTGTGTATCTAGGTTAACTTGATTGCTGATTTGAGTTTCATGTGATTTGATTGAGTTTCTAGTAAGATTTAGCATGTTTAAACTCGGAGTTTCTGGTTTTGCTGTTCTTCAATAACAACCAGCTTACGGTGTGTTTTTCGGTAAGTACATGCATGATCTTGATTTATGATGAACATGAGAGTGGTTGATCTTTGGGTCTACTCTTTGGTCCAACATGTTTGATAATTTTCTGATTTGCCAATGAATTATGACCAATTTCCTACGGATGGGCTGTGTTGCATCAATTAGAGGTAATTAGTGAAGCTAATGGTTTTGATTAGCATTTTCCCGGTAATCGAGCTGTCGGATGTTTTCCGGTTTTGGATATGTCGATCCTAGCATGTTTACCTACGTTTTTTCTAATTTGGATCTCAAATCCGACATCGTTTAGACGTCGGATCGACAAGGTCGCTTAGCCTCTAAGTAGGGGATCATGATGTTTAAATAATATTATATGTTCATCTGTGTTTTCGGGGTTGCTTCCCGTTCAGAGGTTCACGGTTGACTGTAATGGTACCGTCGTAATGCCGGGACCCGCTGCGGATTGGCTGGCAGTAGTCGTTGGTATCGCTGTAGCAGTCCAGTTGAACCTGTTTATTATTTTATCATATGGTTGCATGCTTACCTCTTACCTGCACGTAATCATAGCATGCATTTTTTATTATGCACTAGATGCATAAGGATAGGGTGTGGGCGATGGGTTGATCGCTGATCCGAGGCTTTCTGGTAGCTCGGATCTACCTCTACGACCGTGGCAGGTACTGTGGTCTACGATGGAATGATAGTATTCAGTCGATATCGATGATAGGCTTAGATGATTTGAATACATGTTGATCGATGATTTAAAGGTCATGTCGGCCTCAAGCCAGGTGCTGAGGTGCAGCCAATGTCCGGTGATCCATATCTCTTGAGTAGAGGGTGTGCCTACTCAGCAGGTTGGACTCCCACCAGCAGTGTCCGTTTCCTGCTTGTGGGACAACAATGTTAGTTTCCTGCTCACAAGGACATGTGGTGGGGTTATGGGACCCCTAGGTTCACCCAGGCCTTGCTTGAGGGCGATACTGTTGTGTTCCCTCCTTTCTGTGTGTCGTAGTGTAGAACTCTACTGAGCTTAGTGGTGAGTCCTACCCGGGCTGCGTTTTGTAGGTGCAGGCGTTAGCTCTTCTTCTATGGCCCCTACCGGGCAGGTGTTTGGTGGCACGACGGCGTCTGGCGGTGTTTGAGGAGCGGTGATCGTCGTCTACCTTTCGTTATAGTTAGTCTCATACGGGAGTGTGATGTATATTAATGTAAACCCTTTTGAGGATTTGAATATATCTTTGTTTTATTGTTGAGGTTTGGAATTATTGTTAAATAAGCGTGCTTATGAAATGTTTTAGGGAAACCAGTAAGCTAGAGGGAACCCCTCGCCAAAATTATTCCGCATTTAGTTCGGTTCCGGTTCGCGTCACCTGGCCTGGTTGGGCCTTCATGGGTTGGGGTGTGACAACTTGGTATCAAAGCATAGGCTGTAGGTCCCAGGGATAGGATTAGTATTCATTTGAGATTGAGCGTTGGATGGGATAAATCTATGTCTAGAACATCCGTGCATGCTCTACTGTGATGTGTTGTGCTTTTCGCTTTTTAGGTGTGTTGTTTGCTTTGCCATTTCTGACGATTGGACGCTCGTTTGTCGTTGGTGATTGCGGGGATGTCGGGAGCTCGAGGCCGACCTTCTATTGTTAGTTGGGGTGGGGCACGACCTGGTCGACCCGCCCGACCGGACATGGTGGCACCTGTCAGGGCGGTCCGATCTAGACGGGCTGCGCCAGTGATGGTTGCGGTTGTACATGAGGAGGCCTTTTTCGTCGAGGAGAGGGTCCTCCCTCCTGCCGACAGGAGGATAGCTGCGGCGGTCTTGTTGGATTTTTTGCGGTTGGACCCGCGTAGGTTCAGTGGTGAGACTGGAGATCCAACTGCCAAAGCACGGTAGTTTGAACGGGGGCTTCAGTCAGGGATCAGGCGACAAACCAGTTCCCACCATTTTTAGACTTACACTGTAGTTTTGAACTGCGTCCTAGCAGTGGAGGCACAGTTGCACGACCAGAGGTGCCGGGCAGTTCCACCGGCATTCTTTACCAGCACACTGCAGAGATCCCAGAGCAGAGGAGGACTCATTAGCGGCATCCGCGACACTTCCAGCAGCAATCGCGGCGCCCACATCAGTTTCAGCCTCAATTGCCGAGTCCATCAGGCCAGTTTCTCTTGACGGCCAGGCCGTCTAGGCAGGCCCCGTCAGGGGGAAGCCAGCATCAGCAGCCTAATGGCGCGTTAGTCATGTGCTTCCAGTGCAGGCAGCTAGGACACTTCCGTAGGTACTGTCACCTACGTGGAGCGCAGGGCGCTATGCCGCAGGGTAGTCGAGACGGAGGGTCCAGTGCTTGGCAGGGGAGCAGTGGTGGGCGCGGATCAGGGGCTGGACCAAGGCGTTCCAGAGGTGGAGACGACCAGTGAAGGCGTGTGTTTGCTCTCGTAGAGCGTGAGCAGCCGGACACTGTACAACAACACCAGCATGCCGCAGCAGAGCCATCCGTACTTCGAGGTATCTTTCAGCTTTCCAGTCTTTAGTAGATGTGCTAATAGATTCAGGGGCGTCTCTCTTTCCTATGTTGCTAGCATGTGTGTTGCATCGTTAGGATTAGAGACGAGTTGGCTAGAGGTAGCACAGTCAGTGGACTCCCCGATCGGCGGGTCAGTCAGGGTATATCGGGTCTCCCAATCGTGATCGTTGGAGGTTGGAGGCCTCCGTGTCTGTCTAGACATGTGAGTGCTAGACATGACCGACTTTGATGTGATACTTGGTAAGGACTGGTTATCAGCATACAGGGCCGTCATAGACTGTGGTCGCCGGAGGGTGGTTGCTTGGACACCCGAAGGGACACAGTTTGTGTTGTTGGGGGATCGGTTCTCAACTGATTTCTTTGCTTGTGGTGTGGGAAGGCGTGGCTGGAAGCTTTCAGCCTTGTTGGTCAGCCTGTCTCTGTTTGGTTCTGAGGGAGTGCAGTAGAGCCGTTTTCCCAGGATTGTGTACGCCTTTGCAAACGTGTTTCCCGAGGTGTTGCTGGGGCTTCCACCGTCCAGAGAGGTCGATTTTGAGATCAACCTAGTACCAGGTACCGTACCGATCTCTCTCTCAACTTTCAGGATGGCACCAGCAGCGCAGAGCGAGTTGAGGATTCAGTTGGATGAGCTGACCTGCAGAGGCTTCATCCATCCTATCATGTCTCCCTAGGGTCGTCAGTGTTGTTCGCAAAGAGGAAGGATGGTACCCTTCAACTTTACATAGACTACAGGCGGCTCAACAGGGTGACAGTGAAGAACATGTATCTGATGCCGTAGATCGATGACTTGTTCGAGCAGTTGCGAGAATCTTCAGTCTTCTCGAAGATCGACCTCCGCACAGGCTACCACCAGTTGAGGGTTCGGGATTCCGACATCCTGAAGACGGCTTTCTGGACATGGTACCACCTGTATGAGTTAGTAGTGATACCATTTGGGCTGACGAAGGCACCAACAGCGTTCATGGATCTGATACAGAGGATCTTCCAACTGTTTCTAGACCAGTTCATCATGGTGTTTGTCGATGACATTTTGATCTATTCTCGATCAGAGGAAGAGCACGGGCGATACTTGGCGACAGTGTTGCAGTTAGTACGGGAGCATCGTCTATATGCAAAGGCTTCTAAGTGTGAGTTCTGGGTTGCACAGGTGGGATTCCTTGGACACGTGGTGTCGGCAGCTGGGATCTCAGTTGACCTGGCCAAGGTCAAGGCAGTGGTATAGCGACAGAGACCGAGGACAGTGTTCGAGGTCCGCAGTTTCCTAGGCCTGGTGGGATACTATAGACGGTTCATCCAGGATTTCTCCAGACTTGCCGGACCGAAGACCAGACTGACACAGAAGGCTGTCCCGTTCGTGTGGGATGATGCTTGTGAGTGAGCCTTCGTGAGGTTGAGCAGTGCGTCGGAGCTGATCGTCCTCGAGCAAGGCGTGGGTTACAGTATCTATTGCGATGCCAGCGGTGAGGGTTTGGGGTGTGTCCCTCATGCAGGAGGGACACGTAATTTCCTATGGTTCTCGTCAGCTGAAGAACCATGTGAGAAACTACCCGACTCATGACTTGGAGCTAGCAGCAGTAGTCGTCACCCTGAAGACCTGGTGGCATTACTTCTATGGCGAGAAGTTCTCTGTCTTCTCGGACCATAAGAGTTTGAGGCACGTTTTCACCCAATGTGACCTCAATCCGAGGCAGCGACGCTGGATGGAGCTACTGGAGGACTACGACTTTGAGTTGCATTACCATCATGGTAATGCAAACATCGTAGCAGACACGTTGAGCAGACAGGTGAGTGACACCAGAGCAGTGGTGCGTGTTATCAGTGCAGCAGTGGCAGGCATTGGAGACAGCGGGCCGGTTGGGGCTCGAGTTTGAGGATCATGGATCCAGCAGCTTTCTCTACACGGTGGAGAGTATGCCAGCAGTTCTAACCAGAGTGATAGAGGTGCAGCGTAGTGATCCAGAGCTCGAGGAGTTGCGCACTTCGGCAGGCACAGAGGGCGCAGACGGGGACTAGATCGCGTCAGACAGAGGGTTACGATTTAGAGGCAGAGTAGCGATTCGGACAAATCCAGTTCTACGAGATGACGTCCTATGAGAGTTTGATCACTCTAGTTTTGCAGTTCATTATGGGGGCACCAAGATGCATCAGGACCTGCGGCGGCAGTTCTAGTGAGGCGGGATGAAGAGGGCAGAGACGGAGTTTGTATCGCGCTGCTATTCCCGTCAGAAGGTCAAGGCAGAGCATCAACGAACTCCAGGGTTAGTTCAGCCCCTTCCACTAGATGAGTGGAAGTGGGAGCACATCACGATGGATTTCATGACCGGGCTACCGAGATGTCCTATGGGGAATGACGTGATTTGGGTGATCGTTGATCGATTGACCAAATCGGCGCACTTCCTGCCTATGCAGACGACGGAATTGACAGACAGGTTTGGCAGTTTGTACGTCAGAGAGGTGGTCAGACTACATGGAGTTCTAGGGTCTATACCGTCAGACAGTGACCCCAGGTTCACCAGCAGGTTCTAGCGAGGCTTTCAGGAGGCAGTTGACACAGTATTGACGTTCAGCACGGCATTTCATCCGCAGACAGACGGGTCGTCAGAGCGGACAATCCAGATCTTTGAGGACATGCTGAGAGCATGTGTCCTTGATCCCGAAGGCAGTTGGGAGGAGCACATTCCCTTGGTGGAGTTCGCCTACAACAACAACTACCAGTCCATTCTTGGCGTAGCACCTTTCGAGGCGTTGTACGGTAGGCCTTGTCGTTCCCCAGTATGCTGGACAGAGGTTGGAGAGGCACCACTCACCGGTCCAGACATCGTCAGGCGGTCATCAAACAGCTAGTGCAGATCAGGCGGAGACTTGTGACTGCTCAGAGCCGGCAGAAGAGTTATGCATATCAGAAGCGATGACCGTTGGAGTTTGCAGTCGGTGACAGAGTGTTCCAGCGAGCATCGCCGTATAGAGGGACAATAAGGATTGGCAGAGATGGTAAGTTGGCGCCAAGGTTTGTCGGGTCGTTCGAGATCCTAGAGAGGATTAGCGAGGTAGCTTACCGCCTGGATCTTCCTCAGCACATGTCAGCTGTGCATTCGACTTTCCACGTATCGATGCTTAGGAAGTATCACCCCGACCCGTTTCATGTCCTAAGGGTGGATGACATCGAGCTTTAGATAGACGCGACATTCGTTGAGCAGCCCGTTCAGGTACTTGACCGGAGGAATCAGGTGTTGCGGCACAAGTCGATTCCCTTGGTCAAGGTACTGTGGAGGCACATAGGCGTCGAGGAGATGACTTGGGAGCGGGAGGCGCACATGCGCTAGGAGTATCCACATTTGTTTCCTTCTCGAGGTAGTCCCTTGTCCTGTCTTCTAGTGTAGCTGTTTTTTTGTTTCCGAGCCCTACCTTTATTCACTCTCGGGATGAGATTTCCTTTAACGGTGTTAGGATGTGAGGACCTGTCCCTCTACTCCTGGGTTGACTGCTTGGGTCGGGCCCGTGACTCGTTGTGGACCGTAAGGGCAATTTGATAAATTTCCTCTTGTCGGTTTCTCTCACACCCACGTGGTGTACACACAGCCCCTTTTGTCTGATTTATATGTTTGCTAGAACCCTAGGCAGGCTTGGGATCGAAAGATCCAAGCTCGGACGCGCAGAAGCTTGTTTTTAGGACAGCTGGGGGCCCGTGTGCGGTCGCTCCTGGGAGCAATCGATCGGACATGTATCGGTTGTCGGCGCGGCCGACATGTCCGGATAAGGACATGAACTAACTTAGCCCGGCCAAGTCCGACCGATCGGTCTTGGGACCGATCATTCGGACTCGAGACTATAAGTAGCCAGAGACCACCTCTGTTTTTCTGGTTTTTCCTTCTCCCTTCTTCCCTTTTGTTCTCCCTCCTTCAGCCATCTTTTTGAGTGCTTCAAGGCTCGTTGGATTCGTGGCATCGTGAGGAATATCTGTGGCTTGGTTTGAAGCCAGTTTGGTTTTCGAATAGCGGGGATTCAGCCTAGGTTTGCTTAGTTCGGTAGGTTACTTCTTACATGAGTTTAATATGGGTTTTCTCTTAGTCTAGCCGGTGGATGTGGTGGTTCTTGGTGTTGTTTTGTGTATCTAGGTTAACTTGATTACTGATTTGAGTTTCATATGATTTGATTGAGTTTTTAGTAAGATTTTGGCATGTTGAAACTCGGAGTTACCGGTTTTGCTTGTGAGGACCTGTCCCTCCATTCCTGGGTCGACCACCTGGGTCGGGCCCGTGGCTTGTTGTGGACCACAAGGGCAATTTGATAAATTGCGCCTTGTCGGTTTGTTTCACATCCGCGGATACACACACTGACCTTGTTTGTGTTAGTGTTTGATTAGAATGGTTAGGTGGACCCAGGATCGGAAGATCCAAGCTTGGGCTTGTGTTTAGCCCAAGCTTGTCTTTCTGGGCAAGGGGATTGATCTTCCTTGGGAAGGGATCGATCCCTCTGTGCCAGAAAGTCACGGCAGTTGAGCTTGGAGAAGACGGCCGTCGTGGCCGTCGCCCACCATTGTCAGGAGAAGAGAGGACTTCCTCCCCTCTCCTTCCCTTTTTCCCCTCCTTCCCTTTTTACCCTCCTTCCCCGCTCTTCCCCTTCCTTCTTCTTCCTCTTCTCTTCCTCTCCTCCTTCTCTTCTTCTTCCTTTTTCTTTCTTCTTCTTCCGTGGTTATGTTTTTCCTCTGTTTTCCTTTCGGGGCAGCCACCTTCTTCTTCTTCGTTCTCCCTCCTCCGGCCACCATTTTCGGTGTTCCAAAGCTCGTTGGATCCGTGGCGGCGTGAGGAAGATCCTTGATGTGGTTTAGTTGCTTGGTTAGAGGCCGTTTAGCGGGGAATCAGCCGAGGATTAGCGCTGTTCGGTAGGTTTTCTACCTACGAGAGTGTTTAATGGGTTTCTCTTAATCTAGCCGTTAGATCTTGCTGTATTTGTGTTGTTGGATACATGTTGCTTAGTATAATTTTTGGTTTAATTTTCATGAACTTTTGTTGAGTTTTTAGTAGGATTTATACATGTTTAATCTCGGATTTTCCGGTTTTTGCTGTTCTTGAAGAACAACCGATTTGCGGCGCGTTTTCCGATCGTTACATGTATTATCTTGGGTTGTGATGAGCATAAGAGTTGTAGATCTTTGAATCTACTCTCAAACCCAATTGATTTCATAATTTTATGATTTGCCTCCAATTTGTTATGATTTTCGCACTGGTGGGCTGCGTTGCAGCAAGCAATGGTAAGTTAGTTTTGATTAGCGGTTTTGATTAGTGTTTTCGCGTTAATCCAGCTGTTGGATGTTTCTAGATTTTGGATATGTTGATCTCGGCATATGGGTCTACTGGAGTCTAAGTTTGATCTTGAATCTGAACTCGTTTGGATGTCGGATCGACGGGGTCAACTAGCTGCTTGTAGAGAATGTTTTGGTGTTTTAAATATAATATTATAAGCTCGGATTATAATATTATATTTTTACTGTTCATCGAAGTTTTCGGGATTGCTTCCCGTTAGAGGAGTCCGCGGTTGACGGTCGTGGTACCGTCGTAATGCCGGGACCCGCTACGGATCGGCTGGCAGCGGTTGGTAGTACCGCTGCAGCGATCCGGTTGGACTTGTATGCTGCCTTGTCATACTGTTGCATGCCTATTCCTCTTGCTTGTGTATGTTCATAGCATGCATTCTCTGTTGTGCATTAGTTGCATGGTTAGGGCGTGAATGATTTGTGGATCACCGTCCCGAGGCTGGAAGCTCGGATTTAGCCTTAGGACCGGGGTTGGGTAGCTTGGTACAGGTTCGAATTGTGGTGTCCTGTCAAACTTGATGACAGGCTTAGATGACTGGTACACATGTTGCTTGATGATTATAGAGGTCGTGTCGGCCTCGAGCCAGATGTTGTGGGTGCAACCGGTGTCCGTTCTTGTCCTTTGGGGGCCGTCGGAGTAAGTCCAGCCCAGGCAGTGTCTGTTCCTACCCGCAGTGTCGACCAGTGTGGGCCCAGTTCGTTTGGGTAACCACAGCTGGAACCCTGCGACACTAGGTGTATCCAGGATGGGCCCAGTCCTTTGGGGTGACCATGGTTGGGTATGCCTAAGGACACCGGGAAAGGGTTATGGGACCCTTGCTGCACACCCAAGTCTTGCTTGGGGGCGACACTGTTGCGTTTCCCCTTCCTTCTGTGTGACGTAGTGTAGAACCCTACTGAGCTTTATGCTCACTCCTACCCGGGCTGCGTTTTGCAGGTGCAGGCGCCAGCTCTTCTTCAGTAGCCCCTACTGGGCAGGTGTTTGGTGGCGCGGCGGCGCCTGGCGGTGTCTGAGGATCGGTGATCATTTCCTACACTTTTGTTATAGTTTGTCTCGTACGGGAGTAGGATGTATAAACTATTGTAACCCCTTTGAGGTTTTGGATTATTATATTATTTATGTTGAGGTTTGAAATTATTGTATTATTCAGGGGTGCTTATGAACTGTTTAATGAAACCAGTAAGTTAGAGGGAACCCCTCGCATTTATTTCCGCATTTAGTTAGGTTCCGGTTCGCGTCGCCCGGCCTGGTTGGGCATTCACGGGTCGGGGCGCGACATTGCTGTTCTCGAAGAACAACCATCCTACGGCTTGTTTTCTGGTCTGTACATGCATGATTTTGATTTATGATGTACATGAGCGTGGTAGATCTTTGGGTCTACTCTCATGTCCAACACGGTTTATAATTTTCTGATTTTCTTATGAATTACTACGAATTTCCTACGGATGGGCTGCGTTGAAGCAATTAGAGGTAATTAGTGAAGTTAATGGTTTTGATTAGCATTTTTCAGGTAATTAAGCCGTCAGATGTTTCCTGGTTTTGGATTATGTCAATTCCAGCATGTTTACCTGCGTTTTCTCTAAGTTTGATATCGAATCCGACATCGTTTGGACATCGGATCGTCTAGGTCGCTTAGCCTCTGATTAGGGGATCTTCATGTTTAAATAATATTATATGTTCATCTGTGTTTTCGGGGTTGCTTCCCGTTCAGGGGTTCGTAGTTGACGGTCGCGGTACCGTCGTAATGCCGGTACCCGCTGCGGATTGGCTGGCAGTGGTCGTTGGTATCGCTGCAGCAGTCCAGTTGGACATGTTTACTATTTTATCATAGTGTTGCTTACCTCTTACTTGCGCGTGATCATAGCATGCATTTTTTATTTTGCATTAGAGGCATAAGGATAGGGCGTGGGCGATGGGTTGATCGTCAATCCGAGGCTTTCGGGTAGCTCGGATGTAGCTCTAGGACCGTGGCAGGTAGTGTGGTCCCGGATCGGATGGTAGTATTCAGTCGATACCGATGATAGGCTTAGATGACTTGAATACATGTTGATCGATGATTTAGAGGTCGTGTTAGCCTCGGGCCGGGTGTTGAGGTGCAGCCGTTGTCTGGTGATCCATGCCTCTTGAGTAGAAGGTGTGCCTACTCAGCGGGTTGGACTCCCGCCAGCAGTTTCTGTTTCCTGCTTGTGAGACAGTAGTGTTGGTTTCCTACTCACAGGGACATGCGGTGGAGTAATGGGACCCCTGTGTTCATCCAGGCCTTGCTTGAGGACGACACTGTTGTGTTCCCTCCTCTCTGTGTGTCGTAGTGTAGAGCCATACTGAGTTTAGTGCTCACTCCTACCCGGGCTGCGTTTTGCAGGTGCAGACGTTAGCTCTTCTTCTGTGGCCCCTACCGGGCAAGTGTTTGGTGGCGTGGCGACATCTAGCGGTGTTTGAGGAGCGGTGATCGTCGTCTACCTTTTGTTATAGTTAGTCTCCTACGGGAGTGTGATGTATATTAATGTTAACCCTTTTGATGATTTGAATATATCTTTGTTTTATTGTTAAGGTTTGGATTTATTGTTAAATAAGGGTGCTTATGAAATGTTTTAGGGAAACCAGTAAGCTAGAGGAAACCCCTCGCCAAAATTATTCCGCATTCAGTTAGGTTCCGGTTCGCGTCGCCTAGCCCGGTTGAGCCTTCGCAGGTCGGGGCGCGACATACATCACCTCCAACAAGAGACACGAACCGCAATCGACCTCTAGCAGGATAGACTCTAAAACCTAAGAGCGAACACACACACACACAACACAAACGAATGCGACACTCCACAACTGTCAAACCTACCCAGAAGGACCAAAGGAGGGACCACCCAAGCACGCTTGCACAGGCACAACATGCAATAGACTCCATCGTCTTGCTCCTGATGGGAGTCTCCTCGACACGCAAAGATCTGCCCTCTGGCTCTACTAGAAGTGGCTCTGAGTTCCTCAGACTCTGCACGCCACCTCTACAAGCAACAAACCTTCCGCACATGGGCAGGCCTCGATCACGTGTCACCAGGCCAGCACGGTCTCGCGCCACTAGGCCGACGTGACTTGAGATCACCGAATCACTTGGCCCAGTCGGCCAACCAGGCGCCATCTGCAACAGAGAACACGGTTACCCAACACACAAAGCACACAGAGCAGGGTTACAACCAAGCTAGGCATGAGAATATGCCCTAGACTCCAAAAGTACACAGTCGCATAACAAGGCATGCAAGGATGTTATAGGACTAGACCTAGCCCTAAGAAACCTCGCCCACATGCGATGTCCTTTCTCCCTATAGGATCTATAAGATATGCTCTTATACCATTTGTCACGCCCCGCCCCAATTATCAACCAATAAAACCTCAGAATTTAAAACCTTGTCGGTATGACCTTTGGGCACGAGCGCGTGAACGATCACCTCACATACAATCTCATGATCATTTATTCACAACCTGCGACATTTATTTGCATTTTACAATAGAAGCATTTATTAACTCACAAGGGGACACCTTCGCTTCACAAGATACAACTAATAGCATCATTTATTCTAATACATATCTTATGACTATCCACAGGTAAACAATATACATATACATGATCAATTACTGAGCTCGGTACATAAACCTTAGAAGTATAGGTGGCATTGATGTGTTGCAAACGTGTCGTTAAAGCGTTGCAAACCTTAATCAAAATATAATTCTTATTCTATAACTATCCTACAGGGTAGACTAGTGGTGAAGTTTGGAATTGATCCACAGGGAAAACATTGGAAACTTAAATCAATACTCAAAACTCAAAAACTAAGTAAAAATAGTAATTATAAGATTGAATTACCTAAAGCTAACTAAGAAAAGCAAGTAAAAGTTGTTGTTAAATCACTAAGAGAAATACCTCGGGATTACTCAATCCATCTTAGTTTCACGTTCTGTATTCTTTAGTTATCCTATTGTCTCATTTTCTAAACATTATGGATCATATGGTTACAAGCTCACATGAATCCCTAAAATAAGATATATGTTCTTAACAGCATAGCCTATCTTTCTTGGCATAGATTGTCTTCGGTCCTACAGTTACATTAAGTTATACTACTTCTAATGACCTTGGCATAACTTATCTTACCTTAGCATAGCCTATCTCACTAGCAAACCATAAATCACATGAAAACCATCTTATGAATCTCTACAATCAATAACAGAAATCATGTAAGACTGAAAGTATGTCAAAGGAACTCTGTTCCTTCAACTCTATTAACAATAAAAAGCAAATTCATAAGATCATGTCTTGAGAAGAATACAAGATTCAAACCAAAGAATACAAAAAGTTACACTAGGGTTTTATGAGATCTCTAAGTTTAGAAATTAGATACTCAACTCTTGGATAAGATCCATAGGTGTTGGGAAGGAAGTCATCGATCCCCGCGGAAAGATGTCCGTCTTCAAACCCTAGCCTTCTCCTTTTTCTCTCTGATTTTACTTGCGAAAAGATGAGAAATTCGGATGGAATAACCCTATTTATAGGTGAACTTCCGAAATTAGAGTTTTGGCTAAGTTGGACTTCTATTACAACTCGAATTTCCTGAATTAATTTTGGCAGTCTTCCTCCGAGCGCAACTGGGTCTAATCTATCCGAAATCTGAAAACTTGTGCAACAAGAAAGTTGTAGACTAGGAGGTTCTCTGTCATATCTCTAAGATTTCATAATATGTGAAGTTATATGAAATATTTGAAGAATATTATTCTAAACATCGATGGACCAATTTTTCAGTATCTGTATATCTGTATATTCTTCACAACTGCTACAAATATGTCAGGAGTCTCGTAAAATATCCAACATAAAAGTTGCAGCTTTTGAAGTATTCTATCACATACTAAAGTTCCAGAATATTTGGACTTATACAGAATTTTTGGCGATTAGTTTCCTGTCAGACGACGAAGTAGTCTTTATCACATAAATCCATATTGTTACCCTAATTTCTTGTATTTCTTCTCAAATCATGATTAAACCTTAAATAAACTAACAAACTATTAAATATAGCTACCTTAGGCCTAACAAAGGTAAATTAAGGGGTTTAATTAAGAATATTTAGTGACTCATCACACCCCCCAACTTACACTTTGCTAGTTCTCGAGCAAAGAAAAGATAAAAAAAAAAACAATAAATCTAACTAGCCACTTTCGTAGGTCTCATGATTAGACTTAGCATCCGCAACAAGCCTTTAAACCACTGGGTCACCCCAGTTGAGGAGTTATAGTCTCCTGAGGGTTTTCAGGGATAACACCCACAAACATCTATACATCCCCTTGAATATATCATTAAAAATCAATCACAATATATAATAACTCCAATGCATGAAATAGAAATCATACCCATGAATTTATTCTTCTATCCATAGCAAGATAAAACAATAACAAATTAATTGGTGCCAAACACATTTCCAGCACTTCAACATATTTAACCACAATTACGAACAACTTTAACACTACTCTGTGAATAAGATTCAACATGCTTCAAAGCATCAATTATATCTAAACAATTCAACTATTCAAAAATACGAACTTGGCCAAGTACGTGTTTTCATTCACCACTTCGCAATCTTTTTTTCTCTGTTTTGTTTTCATATATGACATGTGCAATGTTATGATATTTTAAGCTTTTTTCATGGTCCATATAATGACATTCAAGCCAGTGACTCCCAAACTACACGGCTTTAGGGCACTAAGTGTAGAATACTCTTCAAACTCTAATGCTCAAACCTTGAAGGCTACAAATCATAACTAGTCATTTTTTCAGGAATTTCAACTGTTTTACGCAAACAACATATCTTGTTAGGCACCTTACCCGGTTACTAAGTTTGAAACTCTTTTTGCATATAAAGCTCTTTTTTTCAATTGTATACTTTTCATGCAACATAGCATAAGATCATAAATTTATTATAATATCATGCTTAGAATCTAATCTCGACTCATCAACATGTGGAAGTGAACATGTGCATTAGGATATGTCAAATTATCCTTAATTCATGGCAAAAGTGTTAAAGTATAGATCAATGTCATGCATAGAAAAAATACACCTATTTTTTATATCACATATGAGAATCAGTGTAAATCATAAAATACATTTATAAATCAAGCATCTTTCATCAATAAATATCATAATTTCATTCTCATGACATCACTCAAGGGTGTATAATATCGGATATCAGAAAAATATCTGACCATGAAATTTATGAATGCTACTAATGAGTGCATGAAAGTGCACTCTGAACATGGTTAAAAGCAGCTTATTTGCTGAGTTTTCATGATTAATATAGATGATTTCATTCGTATGTGTTGCTTCACAAAGTTATTTATATTATGCAGGAAATTCAAGCAAAGATGGGTATTTAATGCCAAAACTATACCTTTTGGGAATGAACCAGATGATGTGCTATACATGGTTTGAAAACTCTGGAAGTGTAGTTTCTGGGAGTTTTTACGGTTCGTGATTTGGAGTTTCCTAGAGGAAGATATGCTATTTTGAGTACGAGAGGTGTAGACAAAGCAGTTACGGAACAAGAAGATTGATTTGATGCTCAAAGGATCGATCTTCACCCAAGGAAGAGATCGATCTTCTAAGTGCATTTAATCCTGACAGAGCGCATCCTTTCAAAGGATCGATCATTGCCCTTCCAATGACCGATCATTTTATGCTATGGAGAGTTGACAGAGAATCAATTATAAAAAGATCGATCCTATGCGGGGCGACCCAGGTTACGGAGAAATAGAGAAGAAGAAGATCAATCCTTCGCCTTCAGAGGATCGATCCTTTGTCGGGCGGACCTGAATACGAGTTACCAGATTTAATACAAAGGCTGAAATAAAAGCTAGGGTTTCATACCCATATATAGGGAGGTCTCTTGGGACGTTTTAGGAGGACTTTTTCTGACCTTTTTTGAAGATAGAAGATGAAGAAACCTCCATCCATGGTCGAGTAATCCGCGGACATGGCGGACGGATGATCTAGCGAGGATTAAGGTTTCTTTTTCATCATGGTTCATAGTTTTAATCTTTATTGTTAAACTCTTTTCTACGTAATGAATTCTCAAATATTATTTTTAGTTTACCTACTTTATCTCGTGAAATCTTTGCTATGCATTGTCGATTGTGAGAGTTGGTATTGTGTATTCTTAGAGATATGGTAAGATAGGGTTAGGGCCTTATCCCGATGAACTTTTGCTATACGTTGCCTGTAATGACAACCGGTATCGAATATTCTTAGGTTTTGGTAAAATGAAGTTAGAGTTATAAAAGGAAGAATTGGTCATAGGAAGAGACATGTATATATTTTATTAGGTTTGTAGTTCCATATCTTCCAGTTGATGTGATTGGGATGTGAATCCATTAACTGAGTATTATATGAGTCATTGAGAAGAGAAGAATCTAAATCCGAGTGAAGTGATTCCGCAAGCCTAGTCTCAACCAAATCTTGATTTCTTTCGTTAACTTTATCTTATCATTATATTTTCGATCTACTTTCTTAACTTTTACGCTCTTGATTGTTTTTGATACATTGTTATTTGTGTTTCTGGATCCTTTCTGCTTGTCTCTCTATGGGTTCGACCTCTCTTATGTTATGCTGCACTGCACCACTGTGTTGTGACATATTTGAGCGATATCAAAAATTTGGCGCCGTTGCCAGGGAGACGGTTCAGAAAAACGCCAGAATCATCAAATCACAATGATTGAAGGCATCGAAGGTGGCAACTTTCTTCCCTTTTCTTGGGATTTTTATTTCGTTTTCTTTAATTTTCTTTATTTTCTTTTTAGTTTTATTTTGATTTTTACTTTTATTTTTATTTGATGAAAAAAAACTGACAAAAAAAAACTGAAAAAAAAGAGGATGGAAAATGAATTATATCAAGACTATGTGAGGTCATGTTCTATGAAGTCGAGTGATGGAATGTCTTAAACAAAAGTTCATAAGAAAAGTATATATGAATTGAGGGAGGAGCATGGAATGAGTCATGTTTCTGTCAATGAGTATCTTCCTAATTATATGATTAACGCATTGAAAATAATGATTTCATCCTTTGCACAAAAGGACGATGAGACATTATGTGATGCATGGCAGCGATTTAATAGTTTAATAGTTTCATGCCCTCAACATGGTTATGCTAGTTGGCGTTTAGTTAGCTATTTTTATTATGGATTAACTGAGCATGAACGTCAAATTCTTGAAACAAGATGCAAGGGTGAGTTTTTGCAGATTGATCCTGATGAAGCTATGAAGCAATTGGATGAGCTTGTTGAGATGACTGATACACAGACGGTTCTGGGGCGCTGGGATGGTTGTCATGATCATATCGAAGCCAAATTCTACAAGCATCCCAATGTCGCCTTAATGTCCAACAGCTATCTGCAATACAATGAGTTTTTCTACTCTGATCCTAGTGCTTATGATGATTATGTGCATGATACTTATGTTGCTACTTTCCAGGATGTGCATGTTGATGAGCCTAACACGTATGATGCATGTGTCGATGAGTTTAGTGCTTGTGATGCATACATCCATGATTTTAATGCTTATGGTGCACATGCTCAAGATGTTCATGTTGATGATGCATATTCTAATGTGTGTAATGCGTATGCACATGATTTTAGCGCTCATACGCATGTTCATGATACTAACATTCACTATGCATATACTCATGATTCCAATGTTAGTAATCCACATGTTCATGCCTCTAATGATGGCGATGCACATGTTGCTCCTCAACTTTCTGTGGCAGAGATTTTGGACTTACTTAAGGAGGCTAACACCAAGCCTAATTTTAACTCTTTCATTGTGTAGTTACTTATGAAGGACGTGGAGACGGCAAGCCAACTATGCGAGGTAATCATATCTTTTAGCATGCACGAACTCGGAGGGACACATCAGTTGGAAGAAGACGAAGTATTCCAGTGCGGGCCAGTCAGCAGCGAGGAAGATTCGGGCGACTACCAAGAGCACCATAACAATGTATTCGTTGAACCTCCATCGGCTGAACTTCAAGTCATTGCTTCTAAACCACGAGGTATATTTCCTGTGTTTATTTCATCTCCTTGGATAGTTAGGAAGAACATGACCTTGATAGATACTTTTAGACTTCGATGGATTTATTTAAGATTTTGTGATCTTAGAATCCTTGACCATGAGCATAATGACATTATTGATAGGTCATTGGATGAGTCACGGACACTTGAGCACAATGATGATAGATATTTCTATTTGAGAGATCCAACTATCTTGTTTATTGGTGTTAAAATGCAAAAGCTAGTTCTCCCACTTGTAATATGCCACTTGGATGCTAAAATGCAAAAGCTAGTTCTCCCACTAGTTCTCCCACTTGTAATATGTTTATTGGTGTCATGTTCTTCCTAACTATCCAAGGAGATGAAATAGACACTATATAGAAGACAGCGGTCGCGGACAATGTGAATTTCTGGTTGGGGGGTGTAGACATGCATGACCTTATGCATGCTACTGTGTTGGTTTAATAGTGTTGAATTGAGCATGTTGCTAGAAATTATACATGAGCTGAAATTTTTATGCTTATTATACATGTTGCTTTCACATGGATTGCATATACATTGATTACATGTGTGATAACCTGAAGGTAGAACATCATGTGATTCACACACGAACACTTTATGTGCAGTGGTAATTATACTCACCAAAGGAATGAGCATGCTATTGTTAATCTAGACCATGATTTCAACTTTAGCTAGTGTTGAGTATTGCATGCAGAGAAAAAAAAAAGAAAAAAAAAAGTTCTGGAGCTTGATCAAGCTGTGCCTAAACGACTATTAAGTGATCGACTAAGTAACCCGGTGTTCTTGCCTCAGGAAGCGGGGAGCTCACGTAAAAAGGTAGAACCATTAATAGCTAAAAAAAGAAACTATTAAGTATTTTGCTAAGTAACCGGGTGTCTGCGCCTCAAGAAGCGGAGAGTGCTCGCGTAAATAGGCAAAGTGTCTGATAGTTGAAAAAAAAAGAGAAAGAAAGAGCATGTTGTACTTAAAATGCGAGGGTTGGATGATTGGTTTCGGAGATATTGGTGGGTTTGGACGAATGGTGGGTAGAAGTTGCCTTTGTATGTAACTTTTGTTTGTCACGTCACATGTATTCGTCTGGATGGTGATTGACAGGTTTGAAATGTAAAAGTTAATTTCATGTGTGGGTAGTATGCGTATGACTATAAGAAGTTTTCATGCTCTGTATTGTATACAACACTATTGACTTGATAAAGCAGAATTTTTATCATGCATGTCTACATCCTGGAACTATTAGTGTGCTTAATTATATTCTATGCGCTTTGAATTGCTAGAGACTAGCAATAAGCTGGCTGGGGGATGTGATGAGTACATGAAAGTGCACTCTGAACATGACTAAGAGCAACTTATTTGCTGAGCTTTCATGATTAATATAGATTGTTTCGTCCGTATATGTTGCTTTACAAAGTTATTTATATTATGCAGGAAATTGAAGCAAGGATGGGTCTTTAACGCCAAAAATATACCTTCTCAGAATGAACCAGATAATGTACTATGCATGGTTTGAAAGCTCTGGAAGTCTAGTTTCCGGGAGTTTTTACAGTTCATGATTTGGAGTTTCCTAGAGGAAGATATGCTATTTTGAGTACGAGAGGGGCAGACAAAGTAGTTATGGAAGAAGAAGATTGATTTGATGCTCAAAGGATTGATCTTCACCCAAGGAAGAGATCAATCTTCTAAGTGCATTTAATCCTGACAGAGCGCATACTTTCCAATGATCGATCATTGCCCTTCCAATGATCGATCATTGCCCTTCAAGAAGATCGATCCTACACGGGGCGACCCAGGCTACGGACAAATAGAGAAGAAGAAGATCGATCCTTTGCCTTTAGAGGATCGATCCTTTGTCGGGCTGACCTGAATACGAGTTACCAGATTTAATCCAAAGGCTGAAATTAAAGCTAGGGTTTCATACCCGTATATAATGATGTCTCTTGGGACGTTTTAGGGGGACTTTTTCTAACCTTTTCTGAAGGTAGAAGATGAAGAAATCTCCATCCATGGCCGAGTAATCCGCGGGCATGGCGGACGGATGATCTAGCGAGGATTAGGGTTTCTTCTTCATTGGATACCGGGGTCCAATAGTCAGGTCAGTTTCTTATTGGATCGTTGGTGTTCGGATTCTTCTCTCGCCACCTCTCCTGCCCTCTTTTCCTCTTTGATGCCATCAAACCTCTATGTCGGAGATCTTCTAGATAACTCCATGATGTGGAAGGAGGACCTCCTACAACTTTATTTGCACCCGGATCTGGCTCAGGTTATGTTGGGCGTTAGGCTTGACCGTGGTTCAGCCAGGGATAGAGCTCTGTGGAATTCTCTGGGAATGGGGAGATCACCACAAAGGCTATATACCAATGGTTAGTTGCAGAGGCTGGTAACTGAGAAGGTGAGGCAGATAGTGCGTGTGAGGACCCGTTCCTCCAACCCGGTCCGACCTCGGTAGGTCGAGGGTCTGGTTTTGTGGTTTGGCTTGGTTGGCATTGGTTTGCGATCGGTTGATCGTATCGCTGCTTTTGGACCCCAAGGGAAATTTGGTAAATTGCGCCTCGGCAATTGGTTTCACACCCGCGTAGTGCACACACAGCCTTGATTGATGTACATGATTGAATAGATCTAGTAGGAGCATTCGTGATCGTCAGATCCAGATGAGATCACGACTTGGAGCCAATTCGGATCCAGTCCGATCAGTTGGCTCCTCTGAAAGTGGCTTAGCTCTTTTCTATCTCCTACTTACTTTCTCTCTCTTTCTCTCTCTCTTTCTTTTCCTTTCTATTTCTTTTCCTTCTCTTCCTTCCCTGCTTTCCCGTGCCCGACCCCTCATCCTCCTTCCTTTCCTTCTCTCTCCCGCGGCTACCCTCCCTCTCTCCCGCGGCGACCCCGTCCCTTCCCCGGCGGCCTGGAGGCCGCGGTGAGGTCCCCTCCTCCTTCTCCTTCCTCCCCTCTCTCTCTCCCGCGGCAGCCCTCCTCCTTCTCCGGCGATGACTGCAGCTATGGGAGGACTCCGGCGGCTCTCCGACGAGCTGGAGACGGCGGCTTCGACGTAGGACGGTGGATTAGCAGAGGATTGAGGCTTGGATTGCATTTAAGGTAGGGTTTCTACCTAGATCTTTGGATTGAGTTAGATCTAGGGTTTGATTGTTTGATCTATTATCTTATGTGTGTTAATTAGTCCCTCTAAGCATGCTTAGTAACTGATATAAGCTTGGTAGGATTTTATCTCGGATTTAAGCTGGATTTATACATGTTTTTCCTGGATTTTATTGATGCTTTGTTTTTCTGCGAGCTGAGCCGTTCAAGCTCAGATCGTGGCACGTATGTGCATGATCTCGCTTGATCATTAACACGAGAGTTGTAGATCTTTGAATCTACTTTCAAATGCCGCTAATTTCATAATTTTTGGAGTTTTCTTCGATTTATGGCAATTATTCTTCGGATCTGCGACGAGACCAAAATTAGCGAATTGATGAGTGAATTCCGGGAAGATTAGCCATTAGATTAATCCAATTCTTGGGCTGCATGTTCCTAGTATGCTAACTATTCCTTCTTAGTTAGCTTTTAATTAACTAATCATACCATGTTATATATATAGATTGCATGCTTTATATTTGCTTAACCCCGTGTGGGGCTTGTGGTTGAACCAAGGGAGTCATGCCCCTTGGGCTGGTTAGATAATTGAGCGGGCCGCTGGTGTGCCACTTGTGTTAATTTGTAACTGTGGCCTGTTGTGTATTGCGTGGCGGGGGTTGTGCCCCTGTTGTCGAAATTGTGGTTGACGGGTGTGGACGCCGTTGTAATGCCGGATTTTGATATGTTGGATACTTGTTATTATAGCTTGCTAGATAGATCCTTATTGTTTGAACCATTGTTATGTTTACCCTCCGGCAAGCTTGATGCTTCGCCTAGCCCGTGTATGTTGTCTTGGCATATTGTTGCATGCTACTATTCCTGTATTCCTGTGCCTGAGCATTGCATGCATCTGTTTGCATTAGAAGCAGCAGGCTAGGTGGTAGGCGATGGTTTCGATCGTCGATCCGGGGTTCTCGGGTAGCCCGGATCTAGCCCTAGGACCGGGGTTTGGGGTAGTCGAGGATTAGGACGTGATTGTCATCAGCGATTATGTTTGATATGATTCGAGGATTATTAGGTAGTTGGACTGGAATATTATATTGTTTGAGGTTTAGAGGTCGTGTCGGTTCTCCAAGGCCAAGTGCTAACAATGGTTGTCGATGTCCCTGACGTGTATCCCCAGGCAGTGGTTTCCTGCTAGGTAAAGGGTGTTCCCACTGGTTCTGGCTATTTGTTACCTCCCAGCGTGTTTGGTTGATGTTCCCAGCGTGATTGGTTGAGAAGAGTAGGATCCCTTGGGGAATCGATAGGGGTTATGGGACCCCGTGGCATCCTTTAGACTTAGGCGGAGAAACGACACTGTTGTTGTTTTCCTCCCTTCAGTGTGCCGTAGAATAGCGTAGAACCCTACTGAGCTTTGTTGCTCACTCCTACCTGGGCTGTATCGGCGATGAAGGTCGATGCAGTCCTTTCCTTTCAGGTGATCTTCTGGGCGCTGGCGCGCTATTCTCGAGGTGATCGCGGACTTGGAGTTTCGAGGAGCACTTGATGATCCTGGAGTTTTCCCTTTGTTAATAGTTGTATATTTACAGTTATATTAAATGTATAATTTCCCTCTTCGAGGATTTGATTGTCTGTATTAAATTTTGTAATGAGGGTTGATGAATGTATTGTATCAGAACCTGTACTAGATAGTAAGATTTGTGATTGCAGATTCATATTCATGTTGAATTTTAGAACTGTTAAATTTATCCTTTCAATTTATCGTGAAGATTATAATTGTACAGGGTTCAAATTGAGAAATACAGGGGAGACTCTCGCCGTTTGATTTCAGAAGTTAGATTAGGACCCTCACGTCCCGGACCGGATGGGTTTTCTGGGTCGGGGCGTGACAGTGCGGGTTGGCTCAATTGTTGGAGGCACCAGTCGGCCCCCGCATCAAGTTCTTTCTTTGGAGATTTTTTCATAAAAAGATCATCACCTCCGAATCTTTGTGGCGTTGGGGTACTATTCCCAATCCAATCTGTTGCCTCTGCGGTTTGGAATCGGAAACTGTCAATCATCTCTTCTTTGGATGTTCTTTTGTCTTGGAGGTGTGGCGTGGTGTATGCCAAGGGTGGAGTGCTCCGACATCCATCGATGACTGTTGGAGGGTATTTTCTGCATGGGCACGATCTGGTCTTGGCGAATGCAAAACAATCCTCGGGTATTCGCTTTGGTGGATTTGGAAGGACAGATTCGCGACAAGTTTTGAAAATCAACGCCCGTCAACAAATAATTTGGTACGCTTGATTTTTCGCCAAGTTCGTAAATTTAATCGATTTTTCTCTCCTTCCTCCCGTCCCTGAGTTTTTCAACCTGAAGCGACACCAACTCTGCGGTCTGATGCAGCTGTGAGACTTGGGATAGCCGGTTTGGGAGCGGTATTTTTTCCAGATGGTTTCTCTGCAACTTGGGTTTGGAAAGGGTGGCGTCGGGTTCGATCTGTTGTAGAAGCAGAATTATGGGCCATTGAGGGTGGGTTCAAGGAAGCCAGTGGAAATAGAGTGTAGTATATCCTTCTCGAATCCGATTCGTTGCTAGGAGTGGGTTGTGCTTCTGGGAGACTGGATTGGCCTCGAGACCTCTCCATTCCACTTATCTCTATTTGGCGATTGGCGGCGAATTTCAAGTCTATCCGTTTTGTACACATCGCTCGTGAATTCAATGTTGTAGCTGACTGCCTGGCGTCATCAGCCTGGGCAAATCGCCCAGCAGGTCTTTGACTCCTTTGTTTTCTTTTGTTTTGTTTTGTTTGGGTTTGTTTTGTGTCCCCTGGGATTCCTGGTGGCTGTTTTGTCAGGTGACCGGAGTTTGGTTGTATTTTAGCCCTTGGGCTTAACTAATTAAAAATAGAAGTGAACAGGTGTAGGTCCCTCCCTCACGTCCCGATCTGGATGGGTTTTCTGGGCCGGGGCGTGACATGAATCTTCATTAAACCTAAAATCAACTAACAAAATATCAAATACAAACACTCTGAGGTTAACAAAGGTAAATTGAGGGGTGTAAGTATGAATATTTAGTGACTCATCATACATCAACATATGAGGTTCAACAGGTGGAACTACAATATTATAAAGAATCAATCTTGATTCTTAAACAACAATCGGCAACGGCATTATACAATGACCTTCAGTGCACTCTGACACCCGATAGGCTAAGGTTCCATAATTATCCCGCAGATAACTGGTCTAGAAATACAACGATAATTCTACCAATGGACACAACCATTCAATCATTCTACACTACTACCCCCGGCGCACGCCGGCAATCAGTTGGCCTATATTAAAGCAGTAGGGCACACCTTCGGCCCTTTTATTCTACACATTCCCGAGGGGCATGACTCCCTCGGTTAACCACAAAGCAATAAAAGGCACACCTTCGGCCCATTTACATTAAGCATGCATATTAGACAACAAGATCCTATGACAGAAAATCTTAACATAAAACCTCTCCAAAATCCGTCAAATCCATAGAAGGTCAATGGGTTGTCATAAACATACATCAACATGATATACTAAGGTATCGAGTCGATTGGAAGACGATTGATCGACAAAATCAAAGGAATCGATTAAGATCGATAATTTCGGTAAATTACCCTAAAACACAAATCACGACATCATTCAAAGATAAACCCGTCAAATTCAAACTAAAATATCATACTAATCATTGGGAAAGACAAACAAGAAATCCAGGTAAAAAGGAAACGAAAATCATTGAAATCGGAATCAATTTTAGCAATCTTCTTACCCAAGAAGATCGATCTTCTTTATGCATGCACTCTGCCAGGACACAAGAGATCGATCTTCTACCCATGATGATCGATCTTTCTTTAATGCCTATTTTGTCACAGTCTTGTAGAAAATTCTTCATAAATCGTAGGAAACTCATAGAAATGTGACATTAGTGGCATTGGGAAATATAGTCTAAGAGCTACAACTTTCATCTTGAAAGTTTTATGAGATCATGCACAAAGAACCCATAAATCGAGCGTGAAGATTACTAATCAGTTAAAAACGGAAAACCTCCTTACTAGCACAGAAGAGATCAATCTACATGCCCATGAAGATCGATCCTCTTCATACGAATGAGGAATTTAGCCTATGTGAACAGAAGAGATCGATCTTCTACCACCTAGAAGATCGATCTTCTCTATGCAACAGAGTATAGTTTCCCACCGACTAAGATTGGGTGATTTTGGACAGTTTTGACATCAATTCGTAAATGGAGCATAACGTTTCCATCCGAGCTCTGACCTGGATGATTCAAGATGCTATGGAAAGGAAAAACAGATCTCTACAACTTTCATGTTTTGAGTTTTAAGAGACTCTAGTTGATTGCATCAAGGAAATCGAAGCCAGAAGGTGCAAAGAATATTACAAAGAAGATGGATCCGATTCAAAGATTAAACTGTACCTACTGGGAAAGAACCAGATGAGATGCGATATATGATTGGAAAACTTTGGGAGTCTAGTTTCTGGAGAATTTTACGGTTCATGATTTCAAGCTTTTTAAAGAAAGTTACAGTGCTTTTAGTACCACCAGTGCAAGGCTGAATAGCAAAAGAAATATGCAGGAAAGAAATTATCGATCATCTTTCATAAATGATTGATCTTTCTGCTATGACAGAGTTAACAGAGTGAGACTTGAAGGGATCGATCATCGCTTCTATAAATGATCGATCATTTATGCACCCGGAGATGACAGGGAGCCATGTTTAACCGGATCGATGACTTTCTATTTGTTGATCGATCTTTGTTGGACGGAGGAAATTGAAGATACAAATGATCGATCATTTCCTATAAGAAGATCGATCATCTTCAAAGCTGAGAAAATTGAAAAAATCGATGATGGAGAAGATCGATCATTTGCCTATAAGAAGATCAATCATCATCGGGGCGCATCCAGATTTGGGAGGAAATGATCGATCATCTTCATGAAATTATTGATCATCTTCATGAAGTGATCGATCATCTTCATGAAATGATCGATCATCTTCATGAAATGATTGACCATTTAATAGCAGTTCAGCAAAATCAAGGGTGCAGATTTAATCCGAGTTGAAGACTTTTGGAGCCTATAAATAGGGAACCTAGGGTTACTCAATAGGGGAGAATCCTACATACTTTTGCTGCTACTTTCTATTTCTTTTATATTTCTGGGGCTTTTCTCTTGAATAGTTTCGCCATCTAAGGATTGTTTTTGATGGCCTTGCGTGGCTAATTCTTGATTCTTGGTCAAGGAAACTGAAACCTCGGAATCAATAAAACTATGAGATCTAATCAGTTTTCATTATTCAATTTATACTTGAGTATTGGATGTTTTTCTGTGATTATATTCATGATTGTCTTGTCTAATTGCTAGGAAGCATACTAGTTTATTATTCATTGCAATCTACTGCTAGGTTGGATATAAAAATTTGTAATTGTTTGATCCCTCTAATCTGCGAAGTAACTAAGATCTATTGATTTACTGCGTTTCAGAGATTGTTAGATTTTAGGAATAACGTTTGACTAAACTAAATACAATCGCTTGTGCTTGTGTTATTTAGCTTCATCGATCTCTATGAATCTTAAGGCTGCTACGAGATTAAATCTACAACGCTTGTCTTGGGTTGTTTAGTAGTTAGGGTTAATTAGATCGCTTGTTTCTAATTAACTACGACAAAAAGAGATAGGGAAATAATTCCAATGGTGAATATTCAAGGTGTGGATTGATATATACTTGCATCAATGATCAGTTACAAAGATTCCGATGGTGGATGTTGGCTTCGACCAAGGTTTGTTCTCTTGATTAAATTTGATTCTTCAATTTAGATTATTTCTTATTTCTTTTCGCTATACTCAAAACCCCCATCTTAATTCACGAAGCATAAGACTAGATTAGACACTCCTTGTGCGGTCGACTCGTACTCGCACTACTACATTCATTTTAAAGAGTATTTGTTTTATTTTTGATTGCCTGCGACAACACATCAAAAAATATCAAATCTGGCTTGTTTCAGCCGAAAAGCTGACAAAATCGATAAAATGACAATAATACGAAAATCGTCCGACGAAATACGAAACCGCTTCAGCAGAGATGTTCTAAGCATGCTTTTACACTACCATATCAAATTACACAACATTCAAACAACCACAAACACATCAAAACCATGGAAAACCAATCCTAGGTAACCCAACTCTGTAAAATTTCTTAGAAACACCTACATGTATAGAAGAGTTATCGATCTATCAATCCCCCGACTCCGATCGCCACGAATCCATGGTGAAAATCCACAACCCAAGCCTTCAGCCGGTAGCCAATGAGAGAGTGAAGAAAGAAAAAGAGAGAAAGGAGAAGAGAGAGAAAAGCTAAGGGGTTTCTATAGAAAGCTGGAATCGATCACCACCGTCCATTTCGATCTTTCCCGATCGAGCTCCGATCTTCCGATTGGAAGCACCGTTAAGATTCTAATCAATCACATACAACAATCCAAGGCCGTCTGTGCACTACTCGGGTGTGAAACCGACCGCCAAGGCACAATTTTACCAAATTGCCATTGGGAGTCCAAAAAGAGCGATGCGATCAACCGATCGCAACCCAAGGCCAACCGAGCCAAACCACAAAACCAGACCCTCAACTTGACACGGTCGGACCAGGTTGGAGGTACGGCTTCTCACATGACAGCTATCCTAAAGACAGCTTCCACGCACCCGAACTCCGATCTTTCGATCCCAAGTTCACCTAAGGTTCTGACAAGCACAAAAAAGAATCAAAGAGTTGTGTGTATACTACGAGGGTACGAAACCAACCGCCAAGGTGAAATTTTACGAAATTACCCTTGGGGTTTTCGCGATCAACCCGATCACGTAACAAGGCCAAACTGGACCAGACCCTCGACCTAACACGGTTGGACTAGGTTAGAGGAAAGGGTCCTCACAACCTATCATCCTTAAAAGAATTTTCCCCTGAAATTCAATAGGATAGGGCCGGGAAAAAGAAAACAAACTAGGCCTACCTGCACCATGAAAGCTACAAGCTAGGGGCACCAACACCCACAACAAGGAAACTACATGTTGGGGCCTACTGACCTCCTCTAGCCACTATCGGATCCCTAGTCCGACCGCTGAACCTGGGAGGGTCCAGCCGCCGAAAGTCAAGAATCTCTGACACCAAGGACTGCCCAGCAATGGGAGGGAGAACTTCCCTGCCACAGGAGGAAGCTTCCCCCAGTCCATTTCCACGAACAAAAGCTGCCTCTGGTACTGGTGTAGGTGTTAAGTGCTGACGCCTCTTGGCCTCTATGGCCCGTCTGGCGGCGCGCTCATCACACGATCCGTCTCGAAAGCTCACGAGAGAACCGTCAAGCTGACCTGCCATGTACACAACCACAAGAGATACGAGAATCCACTCGTCAAAAACCATAACAAACAACAATCAATAAAGGAAAAGCACATCACACGTGAGCGCAAACAATCATGTAGGGATGTTCTAACCCTAGAACTACCCCAACCCACACTCAAAACCATAACCGCAAGCCTAATCATATCCCTAAGACCTATAACCTGCTCTGATACCAAGTTGTCACACCCTAACCCAGACAACCCATCCAGTCTGGGGCAGCAGTATTCCTAATCTACTCAATCCATCGGTAGCGCATTTATCTAACAATTATTTGACGCTCAAACTGTAATGTCCAATATTAAACCCAAAAGTACTAATACAATATTATCAAAACTCCTCGAAGAGGAAAATTATACATTTACATAATTTTTGAATGATATCTATATACAAAAAAACTGTCAAGCAATACGGTAGGATCTGCAGAAACCTCAAACGCCTTCAGAAGTCAACGCGCCACCAAAAGCTGATCTGCTGGGAGCTACGAAAGCGCTGGCGCCTGCACCTGCAAACGCAGTCCGGGTAGGAGTGAGCAATAAGCTCAGCAGGATCCTATACTACGTCACTCGCAAGAAAAGGGAACTACAACTATGTCATCTCTCTTTGCCAAGCCTAAGGCGTCGCTAACTACATTAACAGAAAAGTAAACCACGACGATGATCAGTTGAGGGACGAAAAATATAATTTTCCCTATGGAAAATATACAGGGACAATCTATCAATATGCCACCCTAGTTCAATGGATCAAACTATACATATGTGAAGAATAGAATGGTGATGTTTATCAAATCCATGGATTATGAAGCATGGATGGTTACTGAGGGTGGTCCAATTATTCCAATCAAAATTCATGAAGGAAAGAAAGTGCATAAGGCTAAGAGTGAGCTCACCCGTGCCGATTTAAAAAATTTGCAAGTCAATACCAATGCCAAAAACTTTCTATTTTGTCCACTTAGCTCAAATAAATTCAATAGAATTTCAGCTTGTAAATCGGCTAAGGAAATATGGGATAAGCTTGAGATAACTCATGAAGAAACTAGCCGAGTCAAAGAAACCAAAACTAGTATGCTTGTTCATGATTATGAATTATTTTGCATGAAGGATGATGAGTCAATAAGTGAAATGTTTACTCTCTTTACCAATATTCTTAATGTACTTGAATCTTTTGGTAAAGTATATACTAATGATGAGATTGTGAGAAAGATCCTTAGGTGCCTACCTAAATCATGGGATCCCAAGGTGACGACTATCGAAGAAGCTAAAGATTAATCAAAACTGTCCCTTGATGAGCTCATGAGTTCTCTCATGACATTTGAGATGAGCTTGGAGAGGAGCAATGATGAAGAGAGGAAGAAAAAGAAACCATTGCCCTCAAGTCCACATACAAAGATTCATCTGACTCAAGCGATGAAGATGATGATGAGGAGCTGCAAAAGATCACAAGGAGAATTAAAAAGATCTTCAAACTTCAAGGTCATAAAGCAAACTCTTCTTCTTATTTGAACAAAATTATTTGCTATGAGTGTAGGAAACCTGGACATTACAAACCCGATTGTCCAAAGCTCAAGAAATCTTCAAAGAAGAAGAAGAATGCCAAGGAAGAAAATAACTTTAGCTCCACCTCTGAAGAAGATGAAGAGGAAATTGCAACCCTTTGTTTAAATGCATTCGGAGAAAAAGAAAATAAAATCGACAAGTGGAGGTTCAAGGTATTTGAAGGTGGATAACTATTTGCTATAAAAGGTGATGGAGGTAGGCATTAATTTTTCATTAATAAATGATCCCTCCATTATAACTTGTTATTCAACTTTAAAAAGTTATTTTATGTTTAACTTCAAATGGTTTAAGAAAGTCCTTCTTGACGACTTATTTTTGTGAAAATTTGATTACTTTTTGTTGTAAAATGATTTTAACTCTAATTCTTTCAATTGGTTTTCTAAAAAATCCTTATCTGTCAATTGCTAGTTTAACTTGATTCCTTTTTCCCCCTCCACTAATTCTTTTTAACGATGCCAAAGGGGGAGAAATATTGTGATGATATTTTGATTATAAGTCAAAAGGTGTCATATTTTGCAAAATCATTTTGCCTCACACAAAGAGGTACATATGTCATATTTTGCAGTTACACACCTTTTAGGTCGAGGGTTTGGTTTGGGTGGTTTGGCTCGGTTGGCCTTGGTTTGTGATCGGTTGATCGCATAGCTGTTTTTGGATGTCAAAGGTAATTTGGTAAAATTACGCCTTGTCGGTTGGTTTTACACCAGTGTAGTGCACACACAGCCTTGGATTGATGCATGTGATTGATTAGATCCTTGGGGGCATTTCCAATCAGAAGATCGGAGCTCGATCGAGAAAGATCGAATGAACGGCCGAGTTCGAAAGTAAGTTATTATAAATACCCCCTTTTCTCTCCATTAGGGTTTCTTTTGGACCATTTCAGGGGATGAGGCTTTACGAGGGGTTTAGGCCATCTTAAACCCCTAAAACTTGGAGGAGCTCTTAGATCTAATACCTAGAGATAGGGTTTCTATCCTAACATGGTTTAGACTCCATTACATTAGACTAGGGCTTGTTTGAATGCATGCTAGCCTTGAGGTCTATGATTGTTGATCTATTTCTATATGTCCCCCTATCTGTAGTAATGTTGAATTTATAGTTTCATGGCATTTGGATAAGATTTGAAGAGGTTTTAATCAAGTTATTATCGGATTTTTGAGGTTTTCCCCAAACCCTCTTTCACAGCCACTTCTTCTTCAAACTGTTAATTATCCGTATTGAACCTCGTGAAGCTTACTTCATGAAATGTGTACATCTTCAAGTGTCGCGCCCCGACCCGCGAAAGCCCAACCGGGCCAGGGACGCGAACCGGAACCTAACTAACTGCGGAAATTTATGGCAAGGGTTCCCTCTAACCTATTGGTCTCCCTAAATAATTCATTAAACACTCTCAATTAACAATTCTAGAATTAACAGCAACCTCAAGCTTAAAGATTATAAATCCAAAGTACAATCTAGAAAACCTCAAAGAGAGGAAATCAGGTACAAACATTTATCCACTCCCATGGGAGGCTAACCAAACAAAGGTCCGAAGACAGAATATCACCATTCCTCAAACTCCGCCAGGCTCCACCGCACCGCCGACCAATTGCCCGGTAGGGGCCACCGAAGAGGAGCTAACGCCTGCACCTGCAAAATACAGCCCGGGTAGGGATGAGCAACTAAGCTCAGTAGGGAAACTACACTATGACTCATAGAAGGAAGAGGAAAACGCAATAATGTCACAATCTAGAAAGGTCTGGGTGTATACAGGACCATAATCCTACCGGTGTCTCTAGGTATCCAACCATGGTCACCCTAACGAACTGAGCCCATCCCGAAAACACCTAGTATAGCAGGAAGAAGACACTGCTGGGCAGGCACACCATCTGCCCAAAGATGAGACGACGACACCGGCTACACCCCAGAACCAGGCTCGAGGCCGACACGACCTCTAAATCATCAATCAACAAGTGTTCAAGTCATCTAGGCCTATCATCGAAATCAACTGAACACAACCATTGAAACCTGGACCAAGCTACCCAGCCATGGTCCTAAGGCTAAATCTGAGCTTCCAAGCCTCGGGATGGCGATACCACAGATCGCCCACGCCCTAACCTTATGCAGCTAATGCACAACCAGATGCGTGTTATGAACACACGCAGGAAAGCAGATAAGCATGCACCATATGTGACGATTAAATAAACAAGGTCTGGGCTCGACACCCTGCCGGCCAGGGGTGGTGAACAGATAATACATACCAAGGGACCACTGCAGTGGTAACCCCACCAACTACAGCTAGTCCACAAAAAGATAGCATGTTACGGGAAGCAACCCCGACAAACAAGACTAACAGTACAACATGCTATCTACGCATCTCGAGAGTCGTCACTCTCCTGGTTCACTACTACCCCTCATTATGGGGCTAACATGCTCAAGAATATGTACAAGTTATAAAAGCGGTGAAGAAAACTGCATATACGAAGCCCAGCGGGCAAAAGCCATTGAAAACGCCTCTCAGCCACCAAGGAGATCGATCTATCCACCGGAGAAGATGGATCTGCTTAGTGTTTGGGAGGTCTCGTCCCGATCAAGCCAAAAAGGATCGATCTTCTCCACCAGAAGGATTGATCTTCCTCATGACCCGGGACCCCCATCTATGCAAGCCAAGAAGAGATCTATCTTCTCCACCAGGAGATCGATCATGCACGGGCTGGGCATGATGTCCCACAAATGATCGATCTTAGGAAAGATCGATCCAAATGGGTTCACTGGTAGACGGCTGGCGAGAAATACCGTCGGAAAACTCCATCAAATCTCACAAAACTTTGGGATCTGTTACTACAAAGGACCATGAGTCCAAACCGATGCTTTCATTGAAAACAAACATGTACATAATCAGATGTAAGCAAAACAAATCACAGCCAAGCTCAAAACTCACAAAACCGGAAAAGCAAGTAGGTAGGATCCCTACTTAGACTAGAGCAGCTTCAATCCCAGCTGCTAAGCCTTGGATCGTCCTCAATCTCCTCCAAATCTTCCGATCTCGGGTCCACCTTGCCGTTCTAATCAAACGTTAATACAAACACGGTCAGTGTGTCCACACGCGGGTGTGAAATAAATCGACAAGGTGCAATTTACCAAATTGCACTTGTGGCCCAAGAAACAATGTGATCCACCAGATCACGTGCTCGACGCGAAACAAGCAAATGAGCTATGGGCCCGACCCAGCCGCTTGACCCAAGAATAGAGGGACATGTCCTCACATCAAGTCTAATTCCAAATCCAAGTGATTTCATATTTTTATGGTTTGCTTTATGATTTATAGAGAATTATTTTGTGGACTGTGACATAGCAGACTTTTCAGCATTTTGGGGTTTTCTTTGCTGATTCTTCTAGCAGTGTTTCGATGACTTCCCGACCTCTATTTCTTATGAATTTTTAATATATTGTACCTCGATTAGGATATATGATTCCTACAAAGTTTGGATGATTTTTGATGAAGTTTGTGGCATTTATGGCCCGTTTTCCATTTCCGGCTGAAGGTTGTAGTTCGGGGATTTGATTGGGTTTTTTTTTTATCTCCGATCGAGTTGAAATTTTAATGTCATTCCTAATGGTGAATGGGAGATATCTGGAAAGTTTTAGAGAATTTGGATAAGTTTTGAAGATTTTTTGACATCTTTTCTATTTCAGCCATTCCTTGCCGAGATTTGGGTTTTTTATCTATTCGCGTTGGATTGCGAACTCGGATTGACTTCATTCTGTGATATGTTATAGAATGCCCTATTAGAACACCTTCTAGACAATAAAAGTGGATTTTTTTATGGATTTTTATGGGATTTCTAGTATATTTAGTTATATTTCTCGTATCTGTAAATTATGCCATGGCCTTGCCTTGCATGCCGAATAAGCTTTATGTAGTCCTTATGAGTACCTAGGACTATGATGGCTCACAAACGTTGTCGTTAAAACGTTGCAAACTCAATCAAATATAAATTTATAATCCTTATTCAATCACTACACTACTAGGTAGAAATAGCGGTGAAGTCCAGAGTCGATCCACAGGGAAAACGTTGGAAACTGAAATCAATTCTCGAAACCCTAAAACTAAGGAAAGGAATCAAAGATAGAATAGAGTTATCTAAACTAATAAAGAAAAGAAATAAAAGGTTGATCAATTTGAATTAATGGAGTAGTTACTTAGGAATTACTCAATCCGCCCTAGTTTCATTATTAGTCTTCTCTAGTTATCATCTTGTTCCCTTCTCTCAACATTATGGATCATATGGTTACAAGCTCACATGAATCCCTAAAAGAAAGTTAATGTTCCCAACGGCATAACCTATCTTTGCTTGGCATAGATTGTCTTTGGTCCTACGATTACATTAAATTATAGGCCAAAAATCAGTTTGATACCCTGTAGTTTCTGAGTTTTGCAGTTTAGTACCACGTAGTTTCAAAATTATCAAACAATGCTCCAAGTTACTATATTTTAACGGAAAACCAGTAATTGTGCTCAATTTTGACTGTTTTTGTCAATTTTGACTGGTTTTCGACTGATTGACTGGTTTTCGGCTGACGTGGGAAGTGAGAGAGAGAGAGAGATACGGGAGGGAGAGAGAGCCCCCGCCGACGCCATGGAGGTTGAAGGCGGCGCCGTCGTGTCCGTCGACGATGAGCTGCCCGGTGTAAGTGCGCCATGAAGCTCGGCGAGCTTGTGCCCCATGACGCTCCCCATCGCGTCCACTCCGAGGTCGCCGTTGGGAGGAAGCTAGATCGACTGAAGTCCCAGGTGATGAGGCACAAGCTCGACGACGGCGAGGCCGGAGTAGAAGGGGACGTAGAAGGCGGCGGCCGTGGAGGAGTTTAAGGTGCGGCATGGGTGGGCAAGAAGGAGATGGTGGTAGATGAGCTCGTCAGCGAAATGGTCGATGGCATGCTGATGAGTCACTAAATTTTCATACTTAAACCCCTTAATTTACATTTGCTAGCCCGAGAGTGTTTGTATTTGATAGTTTGTTAATTGATTTCAGGTTTAATGAAGATTCAAGTTAGAAAATACAGAAAAAGGACTAATATGTGGAAATTACGCTGCTCCGCTGTCAGTTTGAAAAGAATTCACCAAATTCTCCAAATAAATCCTAAAGTCCTAAAATTTGGAAGACTTATATAAGACTTCAAGATGAACAACTTTCATGTCGGACACTTCGCGAGATTCTGGACAGATTAATAGCAGTTTTCAAGAATATGAAGATAAACAGATGCTGAGAGACTGGTCCGTCGACGCTTAAGAGAATATTCGTCAAATATTCCAGATAATTCCAAATAAAGTAAAATATTCAGAAAACGACAGAAGACTTCCTAATCTACATCTTTCATGTTGAGCATATTTTCAAATTCCGAACGGGTTGAACCCAGTCGCGATCGGAAAAGGTTGTCTGAATTAAACTAGGAAATCCGAGTTGTACTAGATGTCCAACTCAACCCAAAACCCTAATTCCGGGAATAGACCAATAAGAAGGTGTTTGCTGGCCGAAAATTAGAGGTCCCCATAGTGAGAAAAGAGAGAACTAGGGTTTGGAGGATTCTATGGAGAAGATGGAGCTACAACGTGGATCCCAATCGTTCTTCATCGAATCTAAGGCTTCCATCACAAAGATGAGTAGCTAGGGATCTCATGAAGCTTTAGTAGATCTTCTTTGTATTTTCTAGTTTGATTCTTGTTATATTTTCAAAGACATGATCCTATGAATATGGTTTTATTTTATAAAGAGTTGAGGGAATAGAGTTCCTTGACGTACATTCAGACCTACTTGATTGCTGTGCTTGATGGTAGAGATTCGTAGGATGGTTTTCATGTTGCTTTTATGTATGTCTTTGAGATAATCTATGTTAGATGAAGATAGGTTGTACTCAAATTAAGTTCGAAGACAATCTATGCTAAGTTTAGATAGGTTATGCCTTAGGGAAGCAATCGCATTATTTTAGGGATTCATGTAAGCTTAAGAAGTTGTGAATCCATAATGTCGAGATAAGAAAACAAGGGGATAACTAGAGAATACAGGAAGTGAAACTAAAGTGGATTGAGTAATCCCTAGGTTTTTTCTCATTCATCTATTCCAATTTCGCTAATCGCTTTCTTAATTAGTTTTAATTAATCCGTTTCTAACACCCAAATCAATCTTTCTTCGCTTTAGGACTAGAGTGTTCAGAGTTAATTCTGATGTTTCTCTGTTAGTCAAAGTTTTCCCTGAGAACCAACCCCGTATTTCACCATTATTCTATCTTATTAATTTAGTGTTGAAAGAAAGGTTTACAAATTTCTAAATTGCGTTTTGCATCCGTTTTAATGACGATGTTTGTGAGCGATCACATGCCAGGTGGAGAGGAAGGCGGGAGGAACTAAGCCCGCGAACTGGTCGATGGCATGCCAGGCGGAGAGGAGGACGGGAGGAGGCTCTCGTCGTCGAGATCCACTCGATGCAAGCCGGACCGCCGTCCAGATCCAAGCAAAAGAAACATAAGCAACGAAGAAGGAAAAAACAGAGGAGGAAGGAGGAAGGAGGAAGAAAGGAAGAAAGGAAAGAGGAGAGAGAAGACAAGGAAGGCGTCAGGGTCGTCGGTGACGAGGGAGGCGAGGTCGTGGGCGGTGCCAGTGGTTGCGGGAGGAGGCTCTCGTCGTCGAGATCCACTCGATGCAAGCTGGAGCGCCGTCCAGATCCAAACAAAAGAAACATAAGCAACGAAGAAGGAAAAAACAGAGGAAGGAGGAAGGAGGAAGGAAAGAGGAGAGAGAAGGGAAGGAAGGCGTCGGGGTCGTCGGGGGCGAGGGAGGCGAGGTCGTGGGCGGTGCCAGTGGTTGCGGGAGGAGGCTCTCATCGTTGAGATCCACTCGATGCAAGGGCAAGCCGGAACAAACAGAGGAAGGAGGAAGGAGGATGCAATGCGAGGGCGCAGGCCTGCCAATGGAGGCACGGAGTGGTGGACGTAGCCGGTCGGCGGTGGGGCGGCACTCGGGGGCAATGACGGCGCAGTGGTGGTGGTGGGATGAGCGAGCGTGGGCGGCTCATGGGCGAAAGGACGCTAGGGTGGCGCAGAGGAAGACGACGGCGATGAGGAAGACGAGCCACAACTGCTGCATGGGAGCCACCGGCGATGAGGAAGACGACGGGGATGAGGAAGACGAGCCACAGCTGCTGCATGGGACGACGACGGCGATGAGGAAGACGAGCCACCGTCCATTTTAATGGACAGTTCGGATCAATTACTGCAGGTCACGTGCGGTTCACGTGAGTTGTTTACCGTTAGCCCATGTGACGCTGTTGGCCTCTTGGATCTAAACTGAACAGTTTCATAGCATCTGGTATTTTTTGGAAATTTTTAAACGACAAGGTACTAAACTGCAAATCCTGGAAACTACAGGGTACCAAAGTGCTTTTCGGCGTAAATTATACTACTCCTAATGACCTTGGCACAATCTATTTTCGCGTAGCATAGCTTATCTCAAAGACAAACCAATAACTTCATGAAAACCATCTCATAAATCTCTACAATCAATCACAGAAATCATGTAGGACTGAAAGTACATCAAGGGAACTCTGTTCCTTCAACTCTATTAACAATAAAACCATATTCATGAGATCATGCATTGAGAAGTTCACAAGAATCCAACTAAAGAAAAACCAAAACTACACTAGGGTTTCTTGAATAATCCTAAGTACAAGAATTAGCAACTCATCTTTTGGATGAAAGCCATCGGGTTGGAATAGGAAGCTGTCACCATCCACATCCTCTCCGTCTTCTTCTTCCTCCTCCAAAGATTGTCAAAAAGATGCTTATTTTCGGCCAGCCAACTCCTTCTTATAGGTGTATTCCCGGAATTAGGGTTATGGGTTGAGTTGTACCTCTAGTGCAACTCGGATTTCCTGGTTTAATTCTAACAGCCTCTTCCGGTCACGACTGTGTTCAACCCGTCCAGAATTTAGAAATATGCTCAACATAAAAGATGTAGATTGGAAAGCCTTCTATCATGTTCCGAAGATTTTATAATATTCAGACTTATGTGGAATATTTGGCGAATATTCTTCTGAGCATCGACGGATCAGTTTCTCACAGCTGTATATCTTCATAGTCTTCCAAACCGGTATTAATCTGTCTGGAATATCGCCAAGTGTCTAACATTAAAGTTGTAGCTCGTGAAGTCTTCTATCATGTAATACATTTGCAGAATATTTGGACTTATACAGAATATATAAAGAATATTCTCCTGACAGGCGACGAAGCAGTCTTTATCACATAAATTCATCCTTTTAGTCGAAATTTTTATATTTCTTCTCAAATCATGATTAAACCTGAAATCAACTAATAAACTATTAAATACAACTACTCTAGGCCTAACAAAGGTAATTTAAAGGGTTTAATTGTGAATATTTAGTGACTCATCAGACTACCGTATGTTTTTCTATGGATTTCCGATGGATTGATGAGAGCTTTATGTTAAGATTTATGCTTATGTAATTCTAGGTTTCAAGTATGCAAATTGCCATCTTCATATGCTATTGATTGATATCATGCATGGTTCCGCTATGTCAGAATATATGCTTGTATGCATTATTCATGATGCATTTAAATGATAAATACCTATGATATATGCATGGCCCATGAGAGGTTCGATGAAATGCCAAAAGGAGAAGACATGATGTAAAAGCATGTGAAATGCTATGTTTTCAGTTGATGAATGCATAGCTTGTGTGTTAGCAAGTCTTATAGAGGCATGATTGGTTATATTCTAATATTGGTATGTTTCAAGTTATGGAATGTTAGTAAGTTCTTGGAGAGCTTTGATGTCTAGTTTTTAGCTTGATGCTAGTGAACCCATGGTGTGGGTTGTAATGATAGCTTTATGTTAAATCTATGCCTTGTTAGCCTCTGGTATGCCTATGTTCAGCTAGCCTTGCTTATGTATATGTATTTAGCTCTATTTGAATATATTGTATACTACACTTGACATGTTTGATGAAATGTCATATAAAGACACCTAGGCTAGTTGATTGTGTAGGCTCATGCATGATGCTTTCATTACAGGCATTTAGGCTAGATCATAGGCGATGGGTTCGATCGCCGATCCGAGTGTCTTGGGTAGCTCGGATCTAGATGAGTTTAGGCCGGGGTCGGGCCTAGGTGATTGCGATCGAGGCTATGGGTAGACGTGGGTCCCAATGATCGATCGAGGCTTTAGGAGAATGAATATACAATTCGATTTGGATGAGAAGAATTAAATTGTTATCGCTTCGAGGATTGATTGATCTTCTAAAGCCTTAGTCTAAGTGGCTATTGGGAGGTAGCCTAATGTCTGCTGGTCGACGCCGATTCAATTGAGCCCATAGTTAGTTTATATAAATTATATTAGTTAGTTTCTTATGGGTAGCAGCCCGGACTGTGGTGGAGAGCGATGGGTCGATTGCGAGCTTGGGCTTAGGTTGTGACTTCCCTTGAGCTAAGACTTAGGCGCCATATTACATTGTTCATTTATAAAAATTATATTAGTTAGTTTCTTATGTGTCGTTAGTTCGTCACCTACTGGGCATTGTTGCTCACCCTACCTGGGCTGGATCGGCGATGCAGGTCGATGCAATTCTTGAAAGTCCAAGAGGGGAAGTGAATTCGACTCTTTTCGAAAACGTAGATCAATGGAAAAACTAGGTAGGAGAGATCTAACACCTTAAATGCTTGTAAATGATATGAAATAAATGTAAAGCAACATGCAAGAATATAGAAAGAGAAGTTATAGAAATTGCACTGATTTTATAGTGGTTCTACGTCCCTTTCTCTCAAGGTCCTCCTTGAGGTTCCACTACTTGCAAATCCTTACAAACTTTTTCTCCAAGCTTTCGGGTGCTTGGTAACCTTACAATCACTCCCAACAACTATTGGATGCCACACAATGTACTTCTTGACACTCGAAAATGGTTGTAGCTCAAGAGAAATGAGTAGAAATGTTTTCTAAAACTTGCCCAAATGATCTCAGAAATATCAATAATAGTTCTTGCAAGTTTACACAAGAAAACAACTTATATCTGGCCTTCAACCAGCTCAAAAATCAGCTCCAATAGCTCCTTGCAACCCTTCAACGGGTAGTTTTTTTTTACTCTTCTCATTGTTGACGGTTGATCCATGCATCGTCCGCCACATCGACCACCAGGTTCAAAACTCAACCTTTTTGAGCCGCGGTCGATCCACCCATCTACAGCAAGATCGACAGTGAGCCTCTGTTGTGAAAAATACTTCTCAGGGTCGATACTCCGATCCACGCATCGACCGCCAGATCGCCCGTGAGCCTACAAAAATTAAAAAAACAATTTCATTTGGTCGATGCCTAGATCGACCACGAGCAACCATTTCATTTGGCTATGTTTGGTGCATCCACCGTGCACCCCACGATCTATAGATCAACTATCGCATTCCCGCGGTTGATCCATGTATCGACCGCGAGAACTATAAATTCTCAAATATGAAATTTAAGGCCTCCAATGAAGGGGGAATAAATATTAAACATATATTTTATCATTTAATGTCTATTGGTATCCACAAAACAAGGTTAGGATCAACATTCTCCTCCTTTTTTATGATGACAACCCTTTTAAATGCAATGATAAAATATTTCGGCTCTCCCTAAATCTTATGCATCCATTTCTTTCAAGGAATATGTTCTAAAGTGAATTCTTAAGATGCACACAAGTCATATATCCCTAAAATGATTTGAAAAGTTCTATTTAAGATATAATGACAAGATAACTTTGATTTTAGCATGCTCACTTCGTTAAAAGAAGTACATTTCAACTTTCATGAAGTAATTCATAAGAAAATTGAGGTACATGCTTGAAAGTTCTTGAAACTTTATATTTTTCTACGTACTTGAAATCTTTGGATGTTTACTTCTATGAACTGAATGACATATATCTATAATAATGAAGATAATATGAGAGTAAAATTCATGCTGAATCATTTTTCCTCATACAAAGAGGTACATATGTCATATTTTGCACTTTCACACCTTTTGACTTATAATCAAACCTTTTATATTTATTTAGTGACATATGACCTGCGTGCATCAGTGAAATTCACTTTAGAACATATTTTATGAGAAAAAATAGATGCATAAATTAAGGGGGAGCTTTCAAGATTTTATCATCACAATTTAAAAGGTTGCCATCATAAAAAAGGGGGAGATTGTTAGTCTTAATATTGTTTTGATGATGTCAATATATGTTTGATGATAAAACATTATTTTAATATTTATATCCCTTAATTTGGAAATCATTATGTTCAATATTTTTATGCTTTTGTACTCTCTGTTGATGTGGCGGTTGATGCATGGATCTACCATGGAGTCTGGCGGTTGATGCATGGATCAATCATGGAGGTGATTTATGGGTTATAGACTCACGGGCGATGTGACGGTCGATGGACCAGTCGACCGTGGCCTATGTGACCTTGTGTGTTGAAGCGACGGTCGAACGAGGCATCGACCCTAGGAAGCATTTCTCCTCACAGAGGCTCACGGACAATGTGACGGTCGATGTCACGGTCGACCGTGAAGCTTGAAGGTCGATGTGTCGATCGACCGCGACTAAAGAAGAACGCGATGGACGATGTGGCGGACGATGCGACGGTCGACCACTAGTCAGAAATGTAACCGTTAAAGAGCCATTGGAGAAAAGCAAAATAGCCGTTGGGAGTTATTTTGGGAGGCTTTGAAGCTCAAGTATAAGAGGGAAGATGCAACCAACTTGAGAGAAGACCAAGGGGATTATTGGTATTCATTTTAACAAGTTTATCTTATATTTTCCACTTGGAAGAGAGCTTAAATTTTGTATAACTACTTCAAATGTGAAGTAGACTTTGAGAGATATCCAACCATTGTTTGGAGAGATTGTAAGGTTATCAAGCACTCATAAGCTTGGTCGATAGGTCGCCAAGCACCCGAAAGCTTGAAGAAAAAGTGTACAAAGATTTGCAAGTAGTGGAACCTCAAGGTGGCCATTGAGTGAAGTGGACGTAGGCAAGGTTTGCCGAACCACTATAAAAATATGGTGCAATCTCTCTAACTCTCACATGATCCTTGATTCTCTTGTTTAATTGTTTTTCATTTCATTTACAAGCATACAAGTTCGTAGACTCCTTCTACCTAGGTTTTCCTTGATCAATTTTTCATTAAAGGTCAAATAGATCACCCCCTCTTGGACTATCAATTCGTATCAGAGCTAGGTCTCTAATTTTGAGGTTTAACGACCCTTAGAGGATCCTAAATTGATATGGAAAAGGGTAAATTACCTTTTTAGTCCCTCAACTTTCATAGAAGTAACATTTAAGTCCCTAATCTTTTATAAGTTTCAATTGGGTCCCTGCAGTATCCTTTTCGTCACAATGTGGGACATCGGCCTGACGTCGTCTCTATTTTTAACGGCTGAGGTGTCAGGTGACCGCACGTGATGGATGCCGTGCGGAGGGAAGTAACATTTTAGTCCCTTAACTTTCATCTAAGTAACGTTTTAGTCCCTTAACTTTCATCGAAGTAACGTTTTAGTCTCTTAACTTCTATCACGTGCGGTCACGTGACACCCCAGCCGTTAAGAATAGAGACGGCGTCAGGCCGATGCCCCACATTGTGACGAAAAGGATACTGTAGGGACCCAATTGAAACTTATAAAAGATTAGGGACTTAAACGTTACTTCAATGAAAGTTGAGGGACGAAAAATATAATTTTCCCTATGGAAAATATACAGGGACAATCTATCAATATGCCACCCTAGTTCAATGGATCAAACTATACATATTGGAAGAATAGAATGGTGATATTTATCAAATCCATGGATTATGAAGCATGGATGGTTATTGAGGATGGTCCAATTATTCCAACCAAAATTCATGAAGGAAAGAAAGTGCAGAAGGCTAAGAGTGAGCTCACCCGTGCCGATTTAAAAAATTTGCAAGTCAATACCAATGCCAAAAACTTTCTATTTTGTCCACTTAGCTCAAATAAATTCAATAGAATTTCAGCTTGTAAATCGGCTAAGGAAATATGGGATAAGCTTGAGATAACTCATGAAGAAACTAGCCGAGTCAAAGAAACCAAAACTAGTATGCTTGTTCATGATTATGAATTATTTTGCATTAAGGATGATGAGTCAATAAGTGAAATGTTTACTCTCTTTACCAATATTCTTAATGTACTTGAATCTTTTGGTAAAGTATATACTAATGATGAGATTGTGAGAAAGATCCTTAGGTGCCTACCTAAATCATGGGATCCCAAGGTGACGGCTATCGAAGAAGCTAAAGATTAATCAAAGCTGTCCCTTGATGAGCTCATGAGTTCTCTCATGACATTTGAGATGAGCTTGGAGAGGAGCAATGATGAAGAGAGGAAGAAAAAGAAACCATTGCCCTCAAGTCCACATACAAAGATTCATCTGACTCAAGCGATGAAGATGATGATGAGGAGCTGCAAAAGATCACAAGGAGAATTAAAAAGATCTTCAAACTTCAAGGTCATAAAGCAAACTCTTCTTCTTATTTGAACAAAATTATTTGCTATGAGTGTAGGAAACCTGGACATTACAAGCCCGATTGTCCAAAGCTCAAGAAATCTTCAAAGAAGAAGAAGAATGCCAAGGAAGAAAATAACTTTAGCTCCACCTCTGAAGAAGATGAAGAGGAAATTGCAACCCTTTGTTTAAATGCATTCGGAGAAAAAGAAAATAAAATCGACAAGTGGAGGCTCAAGGTATTTGAAGGTGGATAACTATTTGCTATAAAAGGTGATGGAGGTAGGCATTAATTTTTCATTAATAAATGATCCCTCCATTATAACTTGTTATTCAACTTTAAAAAGTTATTTTATGTTTAACTTCAAATGGTTTAAGAAAGTCCTTCTTGACGACTTATTTTTGTGAATATTTGATTACTTTTTGTTGTAAAATGATTTTAACTCTAATTCTTTCAATTGGTTTTCTAAAAAATCCTTATCTTTCAATTGCTAGTTTAACTTGATTCCTTTTTCCCCCTCCACTAATTCTTTTTAACGATGCCAAAGGGGGAGAAATATTGTGATGATATTTTGGTTATAAGTCAAAAGGTGTCATATTTTGCAAAATCATTTTGCCTCACACAAAGAGGTACATATGTCATATTTTTCAGTTACACACCTTTTAGGTCGAGGGTCTGGTTTGGGTGGTTTGGCTCGGTTGGCCTTGGTTTGCGATCGGTTGATCGCATAGCTGTTTTTGGATGTCAAAGGTAATTTGGTAAAATTACGCCTTGTCGGTTGGTTTTACACCAGTGTAGTGCACACACAGCCTTGTTTGGTGGATAGGTTGCCAAGCACCCGTAAGCTTCGTGGGATGCTTGTAAAGGTTTTATAAGTAGTGTAACCTCAAGGAGGCCCTTGAGTGAAGTGGACAGAGGCAAGGTTTGTTATAAGACGTGAAAAGTGTACAAATCACTCTTTTAACTGGGTCTCGTTAGTCTCTGAGCAATGCTATTTTGATTGTCTTCTCTCCATTTCAAGAATTAGGACTCCGCAACGAAGATTAGATCAAATTAAGTGCTTAAACGAACAAATAAAGAAGATACGAACTCAAAGGAGCAAAGGAGCAGAGATGGGCCATCTTTTACATCAAAACTGTACCTGCTCAAAATTGACCAGATAATGTACCAAATATGGTTGGAAAGAGAAAATATGTTTTTAAGTCTAGTTTCTAGAGAATTTTACGGTTCGTGATTCTGAGTTTCCTAGAAGACGTTATGACATTTTTAGTACCAATGGCGCAGTCGAATGGCAAAAGAGAAAATACGCAGATCAAATGAGCGATCTTCTTCCTCTAAAATGATCAATCATTGTACTGTAGCAGAGATGACAGAGAGCCATGTTTTAAATGATTGATCATTTCCTTTCAAACGATCGATCATCCTCGAGCGCAGCTAGTTTTTTGGGATCAAATGATCGATCTCCACCACTAAATGATCGATCATTTAATAGCAGTTAAGCAAAATCAAAGATCCAGATCTAATCCGAGTTAAGGAGATACCTAGGAAATAAATATGCATCTTTTAGCGTTTTTGGGGGGCTCTCTAGACTCTCTCTTGGCTGCTTGGAGGTCAAAGAGAGGGAGCACTCTTTCTTAGTTTTTTTTCCTCTTGTTAACTTTTCTTTTTAGAATCTTTTGGGAGATAATCCATGGCAGAAGAGCTTCATCAACCTTCATCTATGGATCAAACCCTCAAGATGAGTAGCTAAACTCCTCGCCATGGATTCTTATGATGTAATTAGGGTTTCTATTAGGGATTCCTAACATTTAGGGCTTGTATACCTATTTGAATGGTTTCTATGAATTGACCTTAATTTCTTAATGAACTTGGGGTGATTTTTTTATTAGTGGATGAATGATTTGTTCCTTTATGCCCTAGATCTAGGTCTTGAGCATGTTAGGGCTTGAGATTAGAGATTCTCATCAAAACATTCATGCTAGAACCATGGATGTGAGGATTTTCTTCTCGAGATTAAGAGTCTTGTGATGCTAGGACCATTACACGTAATGCTAGAACCATTACGACCAACTCTTAATCCGTTATTCATATTAATTCAAGATTAGAGATTTTGTAGTACTAGAACCACTACGCTAGTGTTAGAACCACTAGGGTAACTTCTAATCCTTGATACATTCTATTTGGCTACCTCAAGGTGCTAGAACCATCTTGATCTTACACCTAAATCCATATTATACTATTTTCTCATGATGAATTCATCCTAATCAGAGGATTCATTAGCAGTGATCATAACTGATCATTAGGCCATTGACTTTTAGATAATTGCTCTCACCGACAAGGGATCCTAACCGGAACTTGTTGAGTGATAGGGAGAGCTAGCCATTCACCTATCAATCATTAGGAAAATCATTCAGTTTGGTTAGCTCGTTCTAATCCTAGAAAGATCTGGTAGAATCCTATTTATTGATTAAGAATTCCCTGATACCTTTTCTCATATTTATCAATCCTTTAGTGTAAAGTTAGTTTAATTTCAATTCCGAAGTTTTTCTTCACTTATTGGTAGGAATACTTAGATTGAGTTTAGTAGTTTAATTATTTTCCTACGCATTCCCTGTGGATTCAACTGAGATTCACTGCTATCTACCCCCAAAGTAGTTAGTTTGAAGTTCGATTATAAATTTGTAATTTTGATCGGACGCGTTAAGCTGCGACACTTTTCAAGCTCTATCAAAATTTTGAAGCCGTTACCGAGGAGTGCTATAGGAGATGATTGAATTGCTTTGCTTAGTCTAATATTCCTTGTAAATATCTTTAGTTTAAAATTTGTTTCATATCTAAAAAAACAAAAAAAAGAGATTCGTAGTTATATTACTATTTCTTCTTGTTGTTAGGAGACGTCGACGTGACGAGAATCAACAGTCTACGGTCGACTACGGACGTCTCGTGCTTGGACCAATCCCTTGTAGTGTATTTCTAACTTTTTGCTTGGTCCTTGTTTAATTAATTATTTATACATGGCAGATAATTATATACCACCGGGTGCCACATTGAACGATTACTTTTTACCATCTAATTATGCACCCGCTTATGTTAATGATACATATGATTTCTCAAACCCGACATATGATTCGCATTCATACACCTATGATCCGGATTTGAGTGATCATCCATACCATTATTGGCAATTCCAAGGTTACTATCCTCATATTGTTCAACCACAAGATTCAAGCATACCGGACCAATACTTTGCACCTAGTTTTGAACCATATTATCTTCCTCAAACACAATACCCACCAACCCAACATGGGTATGAGCCTTTCAGTCCCTTTGAACTACAAGCACGAGTAGATCCATCTTTAGATGAAAGGATTCTTAACGCTTTAGAGACTTTTTAGGCACAAAACCAAATTCTACATTCTCATTCACAATTATTAGCTAATACGGAAGGTCAAATTAGACAATTAACATCCTTGATGGAATCTTATTATATTGAGGTTGATGATTGTTGAAATGAGCCGGTGCTCCTTAGTTCTAATGATGAGACTTGTTATGCCCAATTTAGTTAGTGACGCATGCAACGATGAGATTCCTGATGAGGCCTCGCTCGTTCATGATGATTGGAATAATGTTTCGCTAGTGTGTGATGATATTAGGGATGATGTTTGGCCGACACATATTGATTTGGTGAATGAACAAGTGCCTCATAAATTTTATGATGATGATGATGATGATGATAGTGATGAAAGCATGTGTGACTTAAGGCCTCCTATGAGTGATGATGATGCTTATAATGAATATCCGTTTAATGATTGTGAGGCATGTGATGGTGCTATGGTTTATGATAACTCGTCGGCTTCCGATGAGCAAAATGATGATGATGTTAGCAAGGAAATATTGCCTGTGTTTGAGGTCCATGATATTTTTCATGAAGATGTTCCAATGTTTGAGTATTTTATTGATGATAATGTTCGTGACGATTCATTACCGGTGAACAACATTTTTAATGATATTGAGCCAATATTTGATGCATCATATGAGAATGATATTTCACCGATTTTCGATGAGTATGGTGATCAACGTGCGTGTAATGATAAGTTACTGATTTTTGACGTGTCAGATGGTGATGATGCATTGCCTTGTTTAAATGATCATGAGGACTCTGGTGATATTAGTGAGACTTCCTATAGGCAGCCTCAATTTGAGCTTTTATCCTCCATGTCATCCACACTAGTTGAACATTTTGTGAGACCAGTCCTTGTTTCGATTGGAGACCATGCAAATTTGTATCAAAACTTCATCAAAGATCTGATCAAGTCTTCTCGTCTTTCTAGTACTTTGTTTTCTAAGGACATTCCATTTTTCTTTGGCAAAGCATGTTTGCATGGCTTTACTCTTCTTCGGACCATGTATTTCTATACTTTAAATCATCGGTCACCAAAAGACCACTTGATGATGACTCCATTTATTGAAATCCATGGCTTGAAGGAGAACAATTGGCCAATGCCAAAAGCTTAGAATGAATTAATTTCCAAAAATTCTCCTTTCTTCTTTGATAAAGCATGTTTGCACCTCATCTCCATCATTCAATGCATGTATTTCTATACTTTAAACTATAGACCACCAAAAGCCTATCTGATGATGGACAGATTTATTGAAACACATGATTTGCAGGATGGTGATTGGCCACTGACTAAAATTTTTAATGATTTTATTACCTAGGACCTGTCTTTCTTCTTTGATGAATTATTTCTGCATGTCTTTTCATTCTTCAATCCATGTACTTCTTTACATGGAACCATCGACTACCCAAACTTTAGTATACATAGCATAAGTTGAGCTAGAGACATTAAACCAAGCGCCTGGTGGGAGACAACCCATCTTTGCTTTGATTTTAATTTGTTTGTTTGAACTTTTCTTAATTGCATGCTTGCTTGTTTTCTAATTATTTTCATGTTTGATTTTAATGTGTGCAAGTTGTTCTTTGCTTGATGGTTTGATAATGCCGTAATTGTTGTTGCTGAATTTTTGTGTTGTCTATTAGATTGGGGTGTTCTTACTTCAATGTAGATGCCATGGGGGTTAGTATTAATGCATATGTGGTTAGAGGCCTAATTCCTAGGTTTTAACTCAGTTCTGGCGTTTTGATGCATATGATCGATCATCATGCCCTAGAATGATCGATAATTTTCTGCACCACATTTATACAAAACCTGGGTATTACACTGATCGATGTTTATATACTTGGATGATCGATCATTTTTGTTCACCTATGGAGACAGAACGTGGTGTTTAAGATGATCAATCATCAATACCTTGAGGATCGATCTTTTTCGGGATCACCATGAGGCAGGGACTGGAGTTAAGTATGATCGATCCTTTCGTCAAAGGAAGATCGATCATTTTTGTGCACAAGTTGTGACAGAGAAGGTGTGTTTGGATGATTGATCATTTCCATCTTCCCTTCCAAGCAATCAGGCCAAGTGAAAATGATCGATCTTTTCGACCCAAAATGATCGATTATTTGCGAGGGGTGATTAAAAACAAAAAAAAAGGCCCGACCAACTTAAGGTGTGAGGACCTGCCCCTCTACCCCTGTGGCTCGCTGTAGACCGCAAGGGCAATTTGGTAAATTGCGCCTTGTTAGTTTGTTTCACACCCGCGTGTGCACACACTGGCCTTGTATGTGTTAGTGTTTGTTTAGAATGGCTAGGTGGACCCGGGATCGAAAGATCCGGACTTGGGCTTGAGTTCTTGCCCAAGTTTAGCTTTCAGCACACAAAGGATCGATCCTCTATGGCTAAGGGATCGATCCTCTGAGTGCCAGAAAGCCTTGTGAATCGTCATGAAGGATCGATCCTCCCTTGAGTAAGGATCGATCATTCATAAGTCGGTTGGTTTTCTGCTTCGCGAGGACGGCCACCGCTGGCCGTCGCTCTCCCCTGTCAGAGGGGGAGGACTTTCTCCTCCCCTCCCCCAGCTTTTTCCCCTCTTTCCCGGCTGTCCCCTCCCCCCTTTCCCCTCCTTTTCTTCTTCCCTTCCTTCCTTCTTCTTCTTCTCTTTTCTTCTCTCCCGACGTTGCTCTTCCCCTGTTTTTCCGGCAGCCACCTTCTCCTCTTCCGTTCTCCCTCCTCCGACCACCAAATTGGGTGTTCTTTGGCTCGTTGGATCCGTGACAACTAGAGAAAGATCCCTGAAGTGGTTTGGAGGCTTGTTGGTGATCAAATCGCGGGGAATCAGCCGAGGAAAGCGCAGCTAGGTAGGGTTATACTTACTGATGTTCTTTTCGGGTTTTCTTAAGATCTAGCCGTTGGATCTTGTTGATCCTTACTTTGTTGGTTTCCTTATGCCTTGTAGAATAACTGATTCAAGTTTCATGTTAATCAGTTGAGATTTGAGTAGGTTTTATGTAAGATTAGTCTCGGATTTCTGGTTTTCTGCTGTTCTTGAGAAACAGCCGGCTTGCGGCGAGTTTTTCGGCCAGCGAGTACATGATCTTGGCTTTTCATAAACATAAGAGTTGTAGCTCTGCTCGTTAACTTTCCTTTTCATCTTGTTTCGTATTTTTCCGATTTATGTACGATTTCTGGTGAATTGTTTTCTGGAGGGCTGCGTTGCAGCAATTAAAGGGTAAGTTGGTTTAATCAGCGATTTTTGATTAATGTTTTCCGTTAATCCAATCGTTGGATGTTTATGAAATTTGGATATGATGATCCTGGTATATATACCTACTGGTGGTTAAGTTGGATCTTGAATCTGACGTCGTTTGCACGTCGGATCGACGGGATCAATTAGCCCCTAAGTAGAGGCTTTGGGTGTTTTTGAATATAATATTATATTTCGGAATATAATATAATATTATGTTTTGTACATCATCGTTTTCGGGGTTGCTTCCTGTTGCAGGAGTCCGCGGTTGACGGTCGCGGTACCGTCGTAATGCCGGGACCCGCTGCGGATCGGCTGGCAGCGGTTGGTGGTACCGCTGCTCGATCCAGTAGACTTATATGATGCTTGACATACTGTTGCATGCCTTTCCTATTATCTGTGTATGTCATAGCATGCATTCTTGTTGTGTGCATTAGTTGCATTGGTTAGGGCGTGGGTGATCTTTGGGTCGCCGTCCCGAGGCTGGAAGCTCGGACTTAGCCCTAGGACCGGGGTTGGGTAGTTTGGACCCGGTTGGAATTGTGGGGTCCAGTCGATTTGATGATAGGCTTAGATGGCTGGTACACTTATTGCTTGATGATTGTAGAGGTCGTGTCGGCCTCGAGTCGGAGGCTGAGGTGTAGCCGGTGTCCTACTGTGCTGACCTTTGGTGTCGCCAGTGTTAGTTGAGCTTACTGAGTGCCGTCCCTGGGCCTCAGGGACAGTGTCCCACTGTGCTGACCTTTGGTGTCGCCAGTGTTTGTTGATCTTACTGAGTGCCGTCCCTGGGCCTCAAGGACACGCGGTGGGGTTATGGGACCCCTGTATACACCCAGATCCTACTCGAGGGCGACACTGTTGCGTTTCCCTCTTCCTTCTGTGTGTCGTAGTGTAGATCCCTACTGAGCTTAGTGCTCACACCTACCCGGGGCTGCGTTTTGCAGGTGCAGGCGTCAGTTCTTCTTCCTTGGCCCCTACCGGGCAGTTGGTGGCGATGCGGCGCGCCAGGCGGAGTCTGAGAGGTGGTGATCGATCTTTATTGCTTTTATACCCTATGTTAGATAGTCTCCTACGGGAGTGTTGTATTTTGAATCTTCCCCTCTCCGAGGATTTGTATAATCACTTTAAGTTTTCAATCTGTGGTTCGAGGATTTATTACTATATATTGTTTTATAGAGGGTGCTTTTGGTGAACTGCTAGGGAGACCAATAGGTTAGAGGGAACCCTCGCCAGCTTTTCTTCCGCGTTTGTTAGGTTCCGGTTCGCGTCGCCCGGCCCGGTTGGGCTTTCGCGGGTCGGGGCGCGACAGCTTGGTATCAGAGCATAGGCTGTAGATCCCAGGGTTTAGGATCAGGATTCGGTTGAGATTGAGCGTGGAATGGGTTAGTTCTATGTCTAGAACATCCGTGCATGCTCATTTTGATGTGTTATGCTTTTCCGCTTTATGTTGTGCTGCTTTGTCTTGGGTTTCGAACGAGTGGACGCTCGTTTGTTGTTGGTGATTGCGCAGATGTCGGGAGCTCGAGGCCGACCTTCGGTTGATGGTCGGGGTGGGGCACGACTTGGTCGACCCGCCCGACCAAACAGGGTCGCACGGGAGGAGGCCCTTCTCGGCGAGGAGGGGGTTCTCGCTCCGGTCGACGCGCGGACCGCTGTGGTGGTCTTGCTGAGGTTTCAGCAGTATGCCACCCGGTTCACGCACTTGGTCCGTTTTGCGGGGGCAGTGGCAACAGATTCATTGGCCAGTGCTTGTCAGTTTGAGTAGAGGCTTCGATCAGAGATCAGGCGACGGACCAGTTCTTATCGCTTCCAGGCGTACTCAGCAGTTCCGGACTGCGCCTTGGCAGTAGGGGCGCAGTTGCGAGATGAGAGGTGCCGGGCAGTTCCACCGGCATTCTCTACCAGCACACCGCAGAGACCCCAGTTCAGAGGGGGATTCGGCAGAGGGAACCAGCGGTGTCAGCGACGCTTTCAGTAGCAGTCGCAGCACCCGCAGCAGTTCCAGGCACAGTTGCCGAGTCCGCCAGGCCAGTTCTCTTGACGGCCGGGCCGTCTAGGCAGGTTCCGTCAGGGGGAGGCCAGGGTCAGCAGCCTGATAGCACGTCAGTCACGTGTTTCTCGTGCGGGCAGCTGGGACACTACCGTGGGGACTGCCACTTGCGAGGAGCGCGGGGCGCTATGCCGCAGGGGAGTCGAGGCGGAGGGTCCAGTGCTTGGAAGAGGAGCAGTGATGGGTGCGGATCGGGGGCTGGACCAGGCCGCTCCAGAGGTGGAGGCGGCCAGCCAGGGCGTGTGTTTGCTTTTCCGGTGCGTGAGCAGCCGGACATCGTTCAGGTTTTCCAGTCGCCACAGCAGTACCAGCGCGGCAGTGGCAGGCTCTAGAGACGGCGGGCCAGTTGGGGCTCGAGTTTGAGGATCGGGGATCCAGCAGCTTACTCTACGCAGTGCAGAGTATGCCAGTAGTTCTAGCCAGAGTGTTGGAGGCACAGCACAGTGACCCAGAGCTCGAGGAGTTACGCACAGCAGCGGACGATCCAGATCTTAGAGGACATGCTGAGAGCATGTGTCCTCGATGCAGGAGGCAGCTGGGAGGAGCACGTTCCCTTGGTGGAGTTCGCCTACAACAACAGCTACCAGTCCAGTCTAGGAGTAGCGCCTTTCGAGGCGTTGTACGGTAGGCCGTGTCGTTCCCCAGTGTGCTGGACAGAGGTTGGAGAGGCTTCACTCACCGGTCCAGACCCGTCTCATGTCATCAAAGTGGATGACATTGAGCTTGAGGCAGACGTGAGCTTTGTTGAGCAGCCGGTTCAGGTACTTGACCGGAGGGATCAGGTCTTGCGGGGCAAGACGATTCCCTTGGTCAAGGTACTGTGGAGGCACAGAGGCACCGAGGATGTGACTTGGGAGCGCGAGGCGCGCTTGCGGCAGGAGTTTCCGCAGTTGTTTTCTTCTCCAGGTACTTCTTGTCCTGTCCTCTAGTGTAGCTGTTTTGTTGTTCCGAGCCCTACCCTTATCGAATCTCGGGACGAGATTTCCTTTAAGGGTAATAGGATGTGAGGACCTGCCCCTCTACCCCTGTGGCTCGCTGTAGACCACAAGGGCAATTTGGTAAATTGCGCCTTGTTGGTTTGTTTCACACCCGCGTGTGCACACACTGGCCTTGTATGTGTTAGTGTTTGTTTAGAATGGCTAGGTGGACCCGGGATCGAAAGATCCGGACTTGGGCTTGAGTTCTTGCCCAAGTTTAGCTTTCAGCACACAAAGGATCGATCCTCTATGGCTAAGGTATCGATCCTCTGAGTGCCAGAAAGCCTTGTGAATCGTAATGAAGGATCGATCCTCCCTTGAGTAAGGATCGATCATTCATAAGTCGGTTGGTTTTCTGCTTCGCGAGGACGGCCACCGCTGGCCGTCGCTCTCCCCTGTCAGAGGGGGAGGACTTTCTCCTCCCCTCCCCCAGCTTTTTCCCCTCTTTCCCGGCTGTCCCCTCCCCCCTTTCCCCTCCTTTTCTTCTTCCCTTCCTTCCTTCTTCTTCTTCTCTTTTCTTCTCTCCCGACGTTGCTCTTCCCCTGTTTTTCCGGCAGCCACCTTCTCCTCTTCCGTTCTCCCTCCTCCGACCACCAAATTGGGTGTTCTTTGGCTCGTTGGATCCGTGACAACTAGAGAAAGATCCCTGAAGTGGTTTGGAGGCTTGTTGGTGATCAAATCGCGGGGAATCAGCCGAGGAAAGCGCAGCTAGGTAGGGTTATACCTACTGATGTTCTTTTCGGGTTTTCTTGAGATCTAGCCGTTGGATCTTATTGATCCTTGCTTTGTTGGTTTTCTTATGCCTTGTAGAATAACTGATTCAAGTTTCATGTTAATCAGTTGAGATTTGAGTAGGTTTTATGTAAGATTAGTCTCGAATTTCTGGTTTTCTGCTGTTCTTGAGAAACAGCCGGCTTGCGGCGAGTTTTCCGGCCGGTGAGTACATTATCTTGGCTTTTCATAAATATAAGAGTTGTAGCTCTGCTCGTTAACTTTCCATTCCATCTTGTGTCATATTTTTCCGATTTATGTACGATTTCTGGTGAATTGTTTTCTGGAGGGCTGCGTTGCAGCAATTAAAGGGTAAGTTGGTTTAATCAGCGATTTTTGATTAATGTTTCCCGTTAATCCAATCGTTGGATGTTTATGAAATTTGGATATGATGATCCTGGTATATACACCTACTGGTGGTTAAGTTGGATCTTCAATCCAACGTCGTTTGGACATCGGATCGACGGGATCAATTAGCCCCTAAGTAGAGGCTTTGGGTGTTTTTGAATATAATATTATATTTCGAAATATAATATTATATTGTGTTTTGTACATCATCGTTTTCGGGGTTGCTTCCCGTTGCAGGAGTCCGCGGTTGACGATCGCGGTACCGTCGTAATGCCGGGACCCGCTGCGGATCGGCTGGCAGCGGTTGGTGGTACCGCTGCAGCGATCCAGTAGACTTATATGATGCTTGACATACTGTTGCATGCCTTTCCTATTATCTGTGTATGTCATAGCATGCATTCTTGTTGTGTGCATTAGTTGCATTGGTTAGGGCGTGGGTGATCTTTGGGTCGCCGTCCCGAGGCTGGAAGCTCGGACTTAGCCCTAGGACCGGGGTTGGGTAGTTTGGACCCGGTTGGAATTGTGGTGTCCAGTCGATTTGATGATAGGCTTAGATGGCTGGTACACTTATTGCTTGATGATTGTAGAGGTCGTGTCGGCCTCGAGTCGGAGGCTGAGGTGTAGCCGGTGTCCTACTGTGCTGACCTTTGGTGTCGCCAGTGTTAGTTGAGCTTACTGAGTGCCGTCCCTGGGCCTCAGGGACAGTGTCCCACTGTGCTGACCTTTGGTGTCGCTAGTGTTTGTTGAGCTTACTGAGTGCCGTCCCTGGGCCTCAAGGACACGCGGTGGGGTTATGGGACCCATGTATACACCCAGATCCTACTCGAGGGCGACACTGTTGCGTTTCCCTCTTCCTTCTGTGTGTCGTAGTGTAGATCCCTACTGAGCTTAGTGCTCACACCTACCCGGGGCTGCGTTTTGCAGGTGCAGGCGTCAGTTCTTCTTCCTTGGCCCCTACCGGGCAGTTGGTGGCGATGCGGCGGCGCCAGGCGGAGTCTGAGAGGTGGTGATCGATCTTTATTGCTTTTATACCCTATGTTAGATAGTCTCCTACGGGAGTGTTGTATTTTGAATCTTCCCCTCTCCAAGGATTTGTATAATCACTTTAAGTTTTCAATCTGTGGTTCGAGGATTTATTACTATATATTGTTTTATAGAGGGTGGTTTTGGTGAACTGCTAGGGAGACCAATAGGTTAGAGGGAACCCTCGCCAGCTTTTCTTCCGCGTTTGTTAGGTTCCGGTTCGCGTCGCCCGGCCCGGTTGGGCTTTCACGAGTCGGGGCGCGACATAAGGCCTTAAGCTCGAAGGATCGATCTTTTTCTTGAAAAGGACCGAGCGCCCCAGCCGATCACAGCATCGTAGCCTTCCGACCTCCTGCTCCTTCTACGCCTCGTCCATGAGCGATCATGTTTGCATGTTTTCTATGGCTTGCTTGTTTTGTGTGCGCATCTTTTAGGCGTCTTGTACCTAAGATCATTTCATATGTGGCTAGGCATTTTGTGAGGTTGGTTTGGTGATATTTTGTGTCATTTTGAGGACAGTTAAATTTATATCTTGTATGCCCATCGTCTGCTATAGTTATACATGATGAATTTTGACTCTGGGGGGTGTGCCCCGTAGGATGTGGATGCAACTATGTGGTTAATGATATATGTGGATGCATTTGTGTGGCTTGTTATGCATGCAAATCTTGTACTGCCAGAGTGCTTCATGAATAAATAGAGGATATCCTGCCAATTTTTTTTCTTGACGTTCAACGTTTATTTCTTTCCACATTTGCAATCATGTGGTATCTTCTCTCTACCATTTTACAGGGCCATCTGCTATCCATTGAATAACGTCGAGCAACGATACGCGTCCTACATGCCACTTGCATATCGTGAACCACCATTATGGGCATTCATTATGGTTATCTCTACCCTACTTTATTTCTTTACCTTTATAAGTTAGTGTAATTGATGACAATTACAATTAAGTTGGGGGGTAGAATTCTTGGAATTCATGTTTATTTATTTATTTCATGATAGCCAACTATTATACATCCCTTAGATTATGTCAGAAGAATGAAATTATGATACTTATTAATAAAGATGCTTGATTTAGAAATTTGTGTTATGAATTATTCAGAAATTTATATGTGATATAAGATTTCGTAAATTTAGCTATGCATGGCATCATCTCTATTCTTTAAAACTTTTACCATGATTTAGGAATGACTTGATATATCTTAATGCATTTGAGCAATTTCACATGTTTAGGAGTTGAAATTAGATTCTGAGCATGAGACTAGGATAGATTTATAGTTCTCTATCATATCACAAAAGATACATAAACACATGCAATTTTCTGTTCGCAAAAGGTATTTGTATGAAAAGTGTAGGGTTTTCAACTTAGTAACCCGGCAGCACGTCTGGTCAGCGTGTTGTTCGCGTAAAGTAGTTGAACTCCCTGAAAGAAAGAAATTGAGGATTTCATACTTAGTAACAGGGAATTGTTCCTAACCAAGATATTGTTCGCATAAAACGGTAGAGTTTCCTTGAGAAAAAAAAAGAAAAAAAAACAGAGATTGCTATGTGATAGTGGAAAATATGTGCTTACTTAGGATTGTAAACTTGAATGGTTGAATGCTTGGATATAATGGATAGTCCGATGCATGTGGAACATTATTCACACACTAGAGTGTTAAAGTTAGTTTTGAATCATGATTAAATATGTTAAAGTATTGGAAATGTGTTATGACTTGTTTTAATTTACTTTATTCTTATATGATTATGATTTAAAGAATATATTTATAGATAGTATTTCTATTTGATGCATTGGAATTAATGAATATTGTAATTGATTTATGATGATATGTCAAGGGGATGTATAGATGTTTGTGGGTATCATCATTGGAAACCCTCAGGAGACTGTAACTCCTCCACTGGGGCCACCCAGTGGTTTAAAGGCTTGTTACACATGCTAATTGTAATCGTGAGACCTACAAAAGTGGCTAGTTAGGTTTACTGTTTTATTTTTACTTTTTTCGTTCTTTGCTCGAGGACTAGCAAAGATCAAGTTGGGGGGTGTGATAAGACGTGAAAAGTGCACAAATCACCCTTTTAACTGAGCCTCGCTAGTCTCTAAGCAATGTTATTTTGATTGTCTTCTCCCCATTTCAGGTATTAGGACCCTCAGCGAAGATTAGATCAAGTTTAATGTTAAAACGAACAAATAATGAACCTGCGAAGTCAAAGGAGCAAAGGAGTAAAGATGGGCCATCTTTTACATCAAAACTGTACCTGCTCAGACAAAACCAGATTCTTTCAATTCTGAATCTTTTCTCAACTTATTGGTAGGAATACTTAGATTGAGTTTAGTAGTTTAATTATTTTCCTACGCATTCCTAGTGGATTCGCCTCAGATTCACTGCTATCTACCCCCAAAGTAGTTAGTTTGAAGTTCGATTATAAATTTGTAATTTTGATCGGGCGTGCTAAGCTGTGACACTTTTCAAACTCTATCAGTTTGCTGAACCACTACAAAAATATGGTGCAATCTCTCTGATGAGATTGGAAAATGTCATATTTTTATCCCTCAATGCCTAGTCTTCGATGCTTAATTGATATCTACATATACTCATTACTCTTTTATTTTGATACTTAGTCAAGGAAACTGAAATCTCGGAATTCATGAACTATGAGATATAATCTATTTTTATTGTTCAATTTATGCCTTGAGTATTGAATGTTTTTCTGTGATTATATTCATGATTGTCTTGTTTAATTGCAAGGAAGCCTACTAATTTAATATTCATTACAATTGACTGTTAGGTTGGATATCAAATCCGTAATTGTTTGATCCCTCTAATTTGTGAAGCAACTAGGGTTTAATGATTTACTGCGTTTCAGTGATTATTAGATCTTAGGAAGAACATTCGACTAGATTAAATGCAACCGCTTGTTTTTGTGTTATTTAGCTTCATCAATCTCTACGAATCTTAAGGTTTCTACTAGATTAAATCTACAGCGCTTGTCTTGGGTTATTTAGTAGTTAGGCTTAATTAGATCGCTTGTTTCTAATTAACTACAACAATGAGAGATACGGAAATAATTCTAACGGTGAATATTCAATGTGTGGATTGATATATACCTGCATCGATGATCAGTTGCAAAGATTCCGATGGTGGATGTTGACTTAGACCAAGGTTTGTTTTCTTGATTAAATTCAATTTTCCAATTTAGGTTATTTCTTATTTGTTTCCTTTATACTCAAAACCCCCCATCTTTGTTCACAAAGGACAAAACATAGGTTAGACACCCCTCATGGGATTGATCCTTGCTTGCACAACAATATTTACTTTGAGAGCATTGTTTTTATTTTTGGTTGCCTGCGACAAGACACCAAATTTTGGCGCCGTTGCCAGGGGGTGATTCTTGTAGAATTTCATGCCTTTTGTGATCTTTATTTCGGAAAAAATACTTCACTTCTTTTATTTGCACTTTAGCGTAGAATTTTTATTTATTTTCATTACTCTAGATCTTTGCTGATTTTGTTTTTCTCGGTTTATCAGAGTCTTCTTGATTGTTTATGGGTATAACACGATCTTTTATGTAGTACGATCCAGAGATAGAAAGAACTTTGCACAGGTTAAGGAGGGAAGGTTGGAGAAACTCTGAGGAGAATGATTTGGCTCTGGATCTCCTATTTGCTAGTGATTCTGAATTAGAAGAGGAAGAACTCATGGCCGGAAATCAAATTTTGAAAGAGCTTGCCACCCCTGATTTGAAGCAACAACCTTTATGCATTACATTCCCTACATTGGATGATGCTACTACTTTTGAATTAAAATTTGGATTAATACATCTCTTACCCACTTTTCATGGTCTTGCAGGTGAAGATCTTCATAAGTATCTAAAGGAGCTTCATGTTGTATGCACAAGTATGAACCCCACGGGGGTGACAAAAGATCAAATTAAGTTAAGAGTCTTCCCGTTTTCATTGAAGGATTCGGCTAGGGATTGGCTTTATTATCTACCCTCTGGGAGTATTACCATATGGAATGAGATGAAAAGGGTGTTTTTGGAGAAATATTTTCTAGCTTCAAGAGCGGTGAACATTTGAAAAGAAATCTGTGGTGTAAGGCAGTACAACGGGGAGTCTCTACACGAGTATTGGGAACATTTTAAGAAACTTTATTCAAGCTGCCCCTGATAGAACTTGAAAAGTGTCGCGGCTTAACAAGTCTGCTCAAAATTACAAATATATAATCAAACTACTAACTAACTACTTTAGGGGTAGCTAGCAATGAGTCTGAGTCGAATTCACAAGGAATGCGTAAGAAAATAATTAAACTACTAAACTTAATCTAAGTATTCCTACCAAAAAGTTGAGAAAAGATTCAGAATTGAAACTAAACTAACTTCATACTAAAGGGTTTATAAATATGAAAGAAGAGACCACAAGATTCTGAATCAGTAACCAAGGTTCTACCAGGTCTTCCTAAGATTAGGGCACATTAATCACGCTGAATGGCTTTCCAAATAGTTGATAAGTGAATGGCTAGTTCTCATTATCACTCAACAAGTTCTGGTTAGGATCCCTTGTTGGCAAGAAAAATTACCTAAATGTCAATGACCGAATGATTAGTTACGGTATTTGCTAATGAATCCTCTGATTATGATGAATTCATCGCAAGTAATAGTAATGATATGGATTTATGTGTAAGATCAACATGGGTTTAGTATCTTGATGGCCAAAACTACAAAGATAGGATATATGGAGGATTAGGGATAGAACGTAGTGATTCTAACACTACTATAGTGGTTCTAGCACTATACAATCCCCAATCACGAGGAAGAGTTCATTTGAGATACCATGATACTAGCATGATACTCCTAGTAGATGAATCCAATCCAAGCCCTAACATGCACAAGCTCTAGAATCAAATGCAAAGTAGAACAATCCACACATCTAGCAAGAAATCAACACCAAAATATAAAAGAAATAGAGATCAATCCATATAAGCCAATCAATAATGTATACAAGCCCTATATCTCAGAAATCCCTATTAGAAACCCTAGTTACATCATAAGAAACCCATGGCAAAACGTTTACCTACTTATCTTTAGGGTTTGATCCGTAGATGAAGGTTGATGAAGCTCTTTCGCCATGGATCTCCTCCAAAAGAATCTAAAAAGAAAAGTTAAAAAGAGGAAAGAAATTATTCTCCCCTCTAAGAGAGAATAAGACCCTGAAAAACCCTAAAAGATGCCTATTTATAGCCTAGGTATCCTCCTTAACTCGGATTAGATCTGGGCCTTTGATTTTGCTTAACAGATATCAAAGGATCGATCTTCTAGGGGTAAAGATCGATCATTTGAACCCAAAACATTGGCTGCGCCCGAGTAGGATCGATCATTCATAAGGGAATGATCGATCATGTGAAATATGGCTCTCTGTCGTCTCTGCTACAGTGCAAGGATCGATCCTTTAGAGGAGGATGATCCATCCGTCTGGTCTGTGTATTTACTCTTTTGCCATTCCGACTGCGTCATTGGTACTAAAAATATCGTAACTTCTTCTAGGAAACTCGGAATCACGAACTGTAAAAGTCTCCATAAACTAGACTTCCAGAGCTTTCCAACCATATATGGGAGAACATCTGGTTCGTCCTGAACAGGTACAGGTTTTATGTCAAAGATGGCCCACCTTTGCTCCTTTGACTTCGCAGGTTCTTTATTTGTTCAATTTAGCACCAAATATGATCTAATCTTCATTGAAGGCTCTTATACCTGAAGTGCATCATAGACTATCAAAATAACATTGCTCGGAGACTAACAAGACCTCATTAAAAGGGTGATTTGTGCACTTTTCACGTCTTATCAGCCCCCATCATCAAATTAGTGAACAACTTCTTATCTAGTATATCTATGAAGGTCTTCAACCCACGGAAAGGAATATGATTGATGCCGCTAGCGGACGAGATTTAGTGGATAAAACTCTTGGAGCCACGAGGAACTTGATTGCAAATATGGCAACTAATTCTCAATAATTTAGCACTAGCCTTGACCCATTATCAAAGCATGTGAATGAGGTAAATGTTTCATCCCTTGAACAACAGATTGTGAGTCTAACTTCCCTTGTTCGTCAATTGACTGTAGGTAATATGCAAATAGCGAAGGCTCGTGGAATTTGTTTGGTGGTAGGACATCAAACCGATATGTGCCCAAGTCTTCAAGATGAACCCATTGAACAAGTGATGCAGCTGGTGGTTTCCTTAGAAAACTGCAAAGAAAGTATGATCCCTAATCGAACACATATAATCCTGGATGGAGGGATAACCCCAATCTGAGCTATGGGAATCCGCAAGTAAATCAGTCTGTGACTCAAAACCGACCAAGTGGCTAGCAATATCAATAATATGGGCAGCCATACCCTCCAAGACAACAACCGATTCCAACTTCTAATTCGGGTATGTTTTTAGAATATATTGTTAAGTCTCTTGCCACTAATACTTTGCAATTTCAACAGGAGACAAGGGCTAGTATTCAATGTTTGACCATCAGATGGGCCAGATGGCAACTGCAATTAGCAAGCTAGAGGCGCAAAGTTCGAGAAAATTACCTTCTCAAACAGTAGTAAATCCATGAGAAAATGCAAGTGCAATCGTTTTCAGAAGTGGTAAAAAAGTTGAGATTCCAGTAAAGGAAGCCCCTGCATCGTCGGAGCAAGAAAAAGATAAAAACATCATTGCAGAAAAGGAAACCCCTAATGATGATGATGTGCATAAGCGTAAGTTTCCACCTCTTTCTGAGTATAAACCAATACCTCCTTTTCCTCACGCTTGAGCAGGATCTAAAAGAGACGAGCAAAATAAAAATTTATATGAGACTTTTCGGCAATGCAAGGTAAATATTCCACTTTTAGATGCCATTAAACAAGTACCTCGTTATCCTAAACTCTTGAAAGAACCGTGCACAATAAAGAGGAAATAGAAACTTAAAGGATGTGAGAAGGTGAGAGTAGGGGAGAATGTTTCTGCAGTTATTCAAGGAAAAATCCCTGCGAAGTGCAAAGATCCAGGTATGTTTACTATCCCATGTACAATAGGCAACACTAAATTTGGAAAAGCCATGTTAGATTTAGGAGCTTCTATCAATGTCATGCCATATTCTTTATATGCTTCTTTGAAACTTGGACCTTTGAATGAAACTGGTGCTGTGATTCAATTGGCTGACAGATCTAATGTCTATCCTAAGGGTGTAGTTGAGGATATTCTTGTATAAATTAATGATTTAATTTTCCCTGCTAATTTCTATGTGCTTGATATGGAGAATGGTGATCAAAGTACTCCTATTTTGTTGGGAAGATCTTTCGTAAAGACATCCAAGACTAAGATAGATGTTCATAGTGGCACACTTACCATGGAATTTGATGGTGAAACTATTAAGTTTAATATTTATGATACCATGAAATATCCTGCTGATAATGGTCTTGTGGATTCTATTGATGTTCATAGTGGCAAAGATGGATTGGAAATTGCCATTAATAAGTCTCTTGACAAAGAAAATGAGGAGCTATCCTTGAGTACTAATTTGCAAGAAACTGTTGCAGTACTAAATGATTTTTCAACACTTCAGCAATTAGGTAACGTCTCTTATACTCCATTACCTATTACTAACGAGAGATTTTTTTCCTTCTGTTTTACAAGCACCTATTCCAGATCTGAAACCTCATCCCAGTCACCTCAAATACGTTTTCCTTGGAGATGGAGGAGTGTTACCAGTGATCATCTCTAATAACCTTAGTTCACCTTAAGAGAAAAGCTTGTGCAGGTTCTTAAGAAGCATAAGACATCTATTGGTTGGACAATTGCAGACCTCAAAGGAATCCACCCGAGTACATGCATGCATCGTTTCTTGCTTGAAGAGGGAGCAAAACCTTGCCGTCAACCACAAAGAAGGTTGAACCCGCCCATGATGGATGTAGTAAAGAAGGAGGTCCTCAAACTTCTTGAAGTTGGAGTGATCTATCCTATTTCGGATAGCACTTGAGTTAGCCCAGTTCAAGTAGTTCCTAAAAAGACTGGAATAACGGTGGTGAAAAATCAAAAAGATGAGTTAGATCTCGCCCGTGTTCAGAATGGATGGAGGGTTTGTATAGATTATAGAATATTAAATGCTATAACCCGGAAGGACAACTTCCATTTACCTTTTATTGATCAGATGCTTGAAAGGTTAGCTGGTCATTCCTATTATTATTTTCTTGATGGTTATTCAGGTTATTTTCATATTGCAAATGCCCCTGAAGATCAAGAAAAGATGGCATTGACATGCCCATTTGGAACTTTGCATATCGTCACATGGCCTTTGGCCTTTGCAACGCCCTAGCCACTTTCCAAAGGTGTATGGTTAGTATATTTTCAGATTTTATTGAACATATCATAGAGGTCTTTATGGATGATTTCACGGTTTATGGCGACTCTTTTTGATAATTGTTTCCATAACCTTACACTTGTTCTTCAAAGATGGATAGAAACTAGCCTTGTGTTGAATTTTGAAAAATGTCATTTTATGGTTGAACAAGGCCTAATTTTGGGTCATGTAGTGTGAGGACCCGTTCCTCCAACCTGGTCCGATCGCGTTGGGTCGAGGATCTGGTTTTGTGGTTTGGCTCGGTTGGCCTTGGTTTGTGATCGGTAGATCGCATCGCTACTTTTGGACCCCATGGGAAATTTGGTAAAATTACGCCCCGGTGGTCGGTTTCACACCTGCGTAGTGCACAAACAGTATTGATTGATATACGTGATTGAATAGATCCAGTAGGAGCATTCACGATCGTCAGATCCGGATGAGATTGCGACGAGATCCAAATTTAGGGTCAAATCGGATTCAGTCCGATTAGTTGACTCGGCTAGACCAGCTCAGTCACTTAAGTGGCTTAGCTTTCTCTCTCTCTTATTTTCCTCTTCTCTCTCTCCCTCTCTCTCTTTTCCCTTCTTTTTCTTTTTCTTCTTTTCCTCTACCTTCCCTGCCTTCCCCGTGCCCGACCTCCTTCCGTTTCTCCCACGCGTCGCCTTCTTCTTTCTCTGTCCACCTTCCCCGGCGACCTGGAGGCGGCGGCGAGGGCCCCTCCTCCTTCTCCTTCCTTCCCTTTCTCTCTCCCGCGGCAGCTCTCTTCCTTCTCCAGCGACGGCTGAGGTTGTGGGAGGACTTCGGTGGCTCTCCGGTGAGATGGAGACGGCGGTGCCGACATAGGATGGCGGATTAGCAAGGATTGAAGCTTGGATTGAAGCTTGGATTGAAGCTTGGATTTGCGTTTTAAGGTAGGGTTTCTACCTTATCTTTGGGTTAAGCTAGATCTAGGGTTTGGTTTGATTGTTTGTTGATTTCTTTGTGCTAATTAGTCCCTCTAAGCGTGCTTAGTAACTGATTGAAGCTTCATGCGATTTGATTTGGGTTTTATCCGGATTTTTAACATGTTTTTCCCGGATTTCTTTGAGTGCTCTGTTCTTCGATGAACAGTCCGTTTCCAGCACGATTTTTGAGCTGTGTGAGCATGATCTTGGGCAACTTTCTAGATGAAAGTTGTAGATGATCGAAGCTACTTTCAATTTCCCTGATCTGCGACGAAACTGAATCTTTGATAAAGTTTGGGATTTTGGCCGAGTTTTTGAGTTTTATCTTGGTTTCTTTGCGTGATATTTTCGCAGTAGATTAATAAGAATACTAGACAAGATGTATGTTAATCCTAGTGGGATTTTGATGGATTTGTGCATGCTTAGTTCTATGTCATGTTTATGAAGGTTCTCTTCTTTTATGCAAATTGACATATCTTATGTGATGAATACTAGTATGCTAGTAGGAGACCTTCAGATGGATTTTCTGTGAATTTAACATGGATTTCTCAAGAGAATTGGCTTGGGTTTTCTATTTACAAAAATACTATTTTCGATGACTTTCCTCGATTCCTCTTATCAATGTTATGTTAGCATTTCGTAGTATGTTATCTATATGTATTATAGATATGTAGGCCCTATGTCTGGCCCAGTCCTATGTGAGGCTTGTGATTGAACCAAGGGAGTCATGCCCCTTGGGATGTTCAGTTAATGTGTATTATAACCGTTGTGTGTTGGTTGGCCGTGGTTGTATCCCCGTTGTAGGAATTTTGGGAGACTGCTGTTTATGTCATCGTAATGTCGAAATTCTGATTGAATGTGTTGTTGCTTGTTTACGGCCTGTGGGGGCCGTTATAATATTGTATTCTTGTAATTTAAACCTTTATCTGCTTTATGCATGTTTACCTGTGAGGACCTGTCCCTCTACCCCTGTGGCTCGTTGTGGACCGCAAGGGCAATTTGGTAAATTGCGCCTTGTTGGTTTGTTTCACACCCGCGTGTGCACACACTGACCTTGTATGTGTTAGTATTTGTTTAGAATGGCTAGGTGGACCCGGGATCGGAAGATCCCAGCTCGGACGCGCGGAAGCTTGCCTTTGGGCAGCTGACGACCCTTGAGCGATCGATCGCTCCTCGGAACGATCGATCGGACTCGTGAGTGAGTCGGTGGATTTTGACCCGTTCGGATCGATCCGACTTGGCGTTGGATCGAGCCAGCCCGTTCGGATCGATCCGACTTGGTGTTGGGATCGATCCGGGGCGCGAACGATCGATCGCGCCTTGGAGCGATCGATCGGAATCGCGTTGGTGGCTTTTCTGCTTCGCGAGGACGGCCGCCATTGGCCGTCGCTCTCTCTTGTTAGAAGGGGAGGACTATCCCTCCCCTCCTTCGCCTTTCTCCCCTCTTTCCCGGCTGTCCCCTCCCCCTTTTCCTCCTTTTCTCCTTCCCCTCCTTTCTTCTTCTTCTTCTTCTTCTTTCTCCTCACCCGAAGCTCTGTTTTTCTTCTCTTCTTCCGCCGACGAGCTTCTTCTCTTCCTTTCTCCCTCCTCCGACCATCATTTTGGGTGTTCTAAGGCTCGTTGGATCCATGGCAACGAGAGGAAGGCTCCTGATGTGGTTTGGAGGCTTGTTAGTGACTGGTTACGTGGGATCAGCCGAGGAAAGCGTTCTTCGGTAGGTTCTTCTACCTACTGTGTTCTTTAGTGGGTTTCTTTAGATCTAGCCGTTGGATCTTGTTGATCTTTGTCTTGTTAGATTCCGCATGCCTAGTAGAATTTCTGATATGAGTTTTATGATCTTTGGTTGAGATCTTAGTAGGTTTTATGCATGATTAAGCTCGGATTCTCGGTTTTCTGCTGTTCTTGAAGAACAGCCAGCTTGCGGCGCGTTTTCCGGCCGGCCTGTACATGATCTTGGGTTGTGATGAGCATGAGAGTTGTAGATCTTTGAATCTTCTCTCTAACCCAACTGATTGCATAATTTTCCAATTTTCCTACGATTTGTTATGAATTGTTTACTGGAGGGTTGCGTTGCAGCAATTAATTAGTATGTTAGTTTGATTAACGGTTTTGATTAGTACTTTCCCGTTAATCCAACCGTTGGATGATTATGGATTTTGGATATGTTGATGCTGGTATATACACCTCCTGATGCCTAAGTTGGATCTTAAATCTGACGTCGTTTGGAGATCGGATCGACGGGATCAATTAGCCCCTAAGTAGAGGCTTTGAGTGTTTTGATTATAATATTATATTTCAGAATATAATATTATATTGTTTACTGTTCATCATCATTTTCGGGGTTGCTTCCCGTTGCAGGAGTCCGCGGTTGACGGTCGCGGTACCGTCGTAATGCCGGGACCCGCTGCGGATCGGCTGGCAGCGGTTGGTAGTACCGCTGCAGCGATCCGGTTGACTTGTATGCTATCCTTGACATACTGTTGCATGCCTATATGCTGTTTGTGTATGTCATAGCATACATTGTTGTTTTATGCATTAGTTGCATTGGTTAGGGCGTGGGTGATCCTTGGGTCGCCGTCCCGAGGCTGGAAGCTCGGACTTAGCCCTAGGACCGGGGTTGGGTAGTTTGGACCCGGTTCGAATTGTGGTGTCCAGTCGATTCGATGATAGGCCTAGATGACTGGTGCACTTGTTGCTTGATGATTGTAGAGGTCGTGTCGGCCTCGAGTCGGATCTGTGGTGTAGTCGGTGTCCGGTATTCTTAAAACTCTTGAGTAGAGGAGTTGCCTACTCAGTGGTGTCACTTCCCACCAAACAGTGTTCAGTGTCCTGTTGAGAGTCAGCAGTGTTGTTTCCTACTATTGAGTGTGACCTGACATGTGACCAGCCCGGCTGGGAGACCATGATCATGGGCCTCAGGGACACGCGGTGGGGTTATGGGACCCCTGTATACACCCAGGTTCTACTTGAGGGCGGCACTGTTGTGTTTCCCTCTTCCTTCTGTGTGTCGTAGTGTAGATCCCTACTGAGCTTAGTGCTCACACCTACCCGGGCAGCGTTTTGCAGGTGTAGGCGTCAGTTCTTCCTCTGTGGCCCCTACTGGGCAGTTGGTCGGCGGTGCGGCGGCCCCTGGTGGACTTTGAGAGGTGGCGATATTTACTGCTTTTACCCTTTTGATAGTTAGTCTCCTATGGGAGTGATGTTGTATTTTGGATCTTCCCCTCTCCGAGGTTTTATATATTAAACACTTTGGATTTTGAATCTGTGGTTCGATGTTGTTAAGTTATTTGTTGTTTTTATTGAGGGTGCTTTTGGTGATTTGTTAGGGAGACCAATAGGTTAGAGGGAACCCTCGCCGTCTTTTTCCGTGTTTGTAGGTTCCGGTTCGCGTCGCCCGGCCCGGTTGGGCTTTCGCGAGTCAGGGCGCGACAACTTGGTATCAGAGCCTAGGTTGTAGATCCCAGGGTTTAGGATCCAGATTCGGTTGAGATTGAGCGTAAAATGGGTTAGTTCTATGTCTAGAACATCCGTGCATGCTCCGTTTGATTTGTTGTGCTTTTCCGCTTTCTGTTTGTGTTGTCTTGCTTTTGCGCTTCTGACGAGTGAACGCTCATTGTCGTTGGTCATTGCACAGATGTCGGGAGCTCGAGACCGACCTTCGGTTGTTGGTCGAGGTGGAGCACGACCTGGTCGACCCGCTCGACCAGACAGGGTAGCACCTGTCAGGGCGGTCCGAGCTCGACGGACTGGACCATCACCAGCGACGGTTGCGGTCGCACGGGAGGAGGCCCCTCTCGCCGAGGAGGGGGTCCTCGCTACGGTCGACGGGCGGGCCGCGGCAGCGGTCATGATGGACTTCCAGCGGCTGAACCCGCCTAGATTCAGCGGTGAGACTGGAGATCCGACCTCGGCAGACGGCTGGCTCCGAGGAGTCACGCGCATTCTCGACGCTCTCTTCATTAGGGATGACCGGATTCGGGTCACCCTCGCGGCGTTCTAGCTCGATGGTGACACCCTTGACTGGTGGTGCACTGCCCAGCACACCAGTGGCAGAGAGGAGCCGACGTGGGAGGAGTTCAGGGCGTTGTTCTTGGACGCGTACTTCCCGGAGAGTACGCGTGACACCTTGTCTCGCGAGTACCAGTCCCTCTTGCAGGGTACTCGCACTATTCAGTAGTATGCCACCCGGTTCACTCATTTGGTCCATTTCGCGGGGGCAGTAGCAGCAGATTCAGTGGCCAGGGCACGGCAGTTCGAGTGGGGTCTTCGTCCAGAGATCAGGCGCCAGACGAGTTCCCACCGCTTTCAGACGCACTCAGCAGTCCTGAACTGCGCCTTGGTAGTGGAGGCGCAGTTGCGAGAAGAGAGGTGCCGGGCAGTTCCACCGGCATCCTCTACCAGTGCGCAGCAGCGACCCCAAGGCAGAGGGGGGTTCGGTAGAGGGCAGCCGTGGCGTCTGCGGTCCTTTCAGCAGTGGTCGCAGCGTGCACCGCAGTACCAGCAGCCATTATCGAGCCCACCAGCCCCGTTTCTACTGACGGCCAGGCCATCTGGGCAGGCTTCGTCAGGGGGAGACCAGGGACGGCAGCCTGGCACGTCAGTCACTTGCTACCTGTGCGGGCAGCCGGGGCACTACCGTAGAGACTGCACTTCGCGAGGAGCGTAGAGCGCTATGCCGCAAGGCAGTAGAGGCGGAGGCAGACGTGAGCTTTGTTGAGCAGCCGGTTCAGGTACTTGACCGGAGGGATCAGGTCTTGCGGGGCAAGACGATTCCCTTGGTCAAGGTACTGTGGAGGCACAGAGGCACCGAGGATGTGACTTGGGAGCGCGAGGCGCGCTTGCGGCAGGAGTTTCCGCAGTTGTTTTCTTCTCCAGGTACTTCTTGTCCTGTCCTCTAGTGTAGCTGTTTTGTTGTTCCGAGCCCTACCCTTATCGAATCTCGGGACGAGATTTCCTTTAAGGGTAATAGGATGTGAGGACCTGCCCCTCTACCCCTGTGGCTCGCTGTAGACCACAAGGGCAATTTGGTAAATTGCGCCTTGTTGGTTTGTTTCACACCCGCGTGTGCACACACTGGCCTTGTATGTGTTAGTGTTTGTTTAGAATGGCTAGGTGGACCCGGGATCGAAAGATCCGGACTTGGGCTTGAGTTCTTGCCCAAGTTTAGCTTTCAGCACACAAAGGATCGATCCTCTATGGCTAAGGTATCGATCCTCTGAGTGCCAGAAAGCCTTGTGAATCGTAATGAAGGATCGATCCTCCCTTGAGTAAGGATCGATCATTCATAAGTCGGTTGGTTTTCTGCTTCGCGAGGACGGCCACCGCTGGCCGTCGCTCTCCCCTGTCAGAGGGGGAGGACTTTCTCCTCCCCTCCCCCAGCTTTTTCCCCTCTTTCCCGGCTGTCCCCTCCCCCCTTTCCCCTCCTTTTCTTCTTCCCTTCCTTCCTTCTTCTTCTTCTCTTTTCTTCTCTCCCGACGTTGCTCTTCCCCTGTTTTTCCGGCAGCCACCTTCTCCTCTTCCGTTCTCCCTCCTCCGACCACCAAATTGGGTGTTCTTTGGCTCGTTGGATCCGTGACAACTAGAGAAAGATCCCTGAAGTGGTTTGGAGGCTTGTTGGTGATCAAATCGCGGGGAATCAGCCGAGGAAAGCGCAGCTAGGTAGGGTTATACCTACTGATGTTCTTTTCGGGTTTTCTTGAGATCTAGCCGTTGGATCTTATTGATCCTTGCTTTGTTGGTTTTCTTATGCCTTGTAGAATAACTGATTCAAGTTTCATGTTAATCAGTTGAGATTTGAGTAGGTTTTATGTAAGATTAGTCTCGAATTTCTGGTTTTCTGCTGTTCTTGAGAAACAGCCGGCTTGCGGCGAGTTTTCCGGCCGGTGAGTACATGATCTTGGCTTTTCATAAATATAAGAGTTGTAGCTCTGCTCGTTAACTTTCCATTCCATCTTGTTTCATATTTTTCCGATTTATGTACGATTTCTGGTGAATTGTTTTCTGGAGGGCTGCGTTGCAGCAATTAAAGGGTAAGTTGGTTTAATCAGCGATTTTTGATTAATGTTTCCCGTTAATCCAATCGTTGGATGTTTATGAAATTTGGATATGATGATCCTGGTATATACACCTACTGGTGGTTAAGTTGGATCTTCAATCCAACGTCGTTTGGACATCGGATCGACGGGATCAATTAGCCCCTAAGTAGAGGCTTTGGGTGTTTTTGAATATAATATTATATTTCGAAATATAATATTATATTGTGTTTTGTACATCATCGTTTTCGGGGTTGCTTCCCGTTGCAGGAGTCCGCGGTTGACGGTCGCGGTACCGTCGTAATGCCGGGACCCGCTGCGGATCGGCTGGCAGCGGTTGGTGGTACCGCTGCAGCGATCCAGTAGACTTATATGATGCTTGACATACTGTTGCATGCCTTTCCTATTATCTGTGTATGTCATAGCATGCATTCTTGTTGTGTGCATTAGTTGCATTGGTTAGGGCGTGGGTGATCTTTGGGTCGCCGTCCCGAGGCTGGAAGCTCGGACTTAGCCCTAGGACCGGGGTTGGGTAGTTTGGACCCGGTTGGAATTGTGGTGTCCAGTCGATTTGATGATAGGCTTAGATGGCTGGTACACTTATTGCTTGATGATTGTAGAGGTCGTGTCGGCCTCGAGTCGGAGGCTGAGGTGTAGCCGGTGTCCTACTGTGCTGACCTTTGGTGTCGCCAGTGTTAGTTGAGCTTACTGAGTGCCGTCCCTGGGCCTCAGGGACAGTGTCCCACTGTGCTGACCTTTGGTGTCGCTAGTGTTTGTTGAGCTTACTGAGTGCCGTCCCTGGGCCTCAAGGACACGCGGTGGGGTTATGGGACCCATGTATACACCCAGATCCTACTCGAGGGCGACACTGTTGCGTTTCCCTCTTCCTTCTGTGTGTCGTAGTGTAGATCCCTACTGAGCTTAGTGCTCACACCTACCCGGGGCTGCGTTTTGCAGGTGCAGGCGTCAGTTCTTCTTCCTTGGCCCCTACCGGGCAGTTGGTGGCGATGCGGCGGCGCCAGGCGGAGTCTGAGAGGTGGTGATCGATCTTTATTGCTTTTATACCCTATGTTAGATAGTCTCCTACGGGAGTGTTGTATTTTGAATCTTCCCCTCTCCAAGGATTTGTATAATCACTTTAAGTTTTCAATCTGTGGTTCGAGGATTTATTACTATATATTGTTTTATAGAGGGTGGTTTTGGTGAACTGCTAGGGAGACCAATAGGTTAGAGGGAACCCTCGCCAGCTTTTCTTCCGCGTTTGTTAGGTTCCGGTTCGCGTCGCCCGGCCCGGTTGGGCTTTCACGAGTCGGGGCGCGACATAAGGCCTTAAGCTCGAAGGATCGATCTTTTTCTTGAAAAGGACCGAGCGCCCCAGCCGATCACAGCATCGTAGCCTTCCGACCTCCTGCTCCTTCTACGCCTCGTCCATGAGCGATCATGTTTGCATGTTTTCTATGGCTTGCTTGTTTTGTGTGCGCATCTTTTAGGCGTCTTGTACCTAAGATCATTTCATATGTGGCTAGGCATTTTGTGAGGTTGGTTTGGTGATATTTTGTGTCATTTTGAGGACAGTTAAATTTATATCTTGTATGCCCATCGTCTGCTATAGTTATACATGATGAATTTTGACTCTGGGGGGTGTGCCCCGTAGGATGTGGATGCAACTATGTGGTTAATGATATATGTGGATGCATTTGTGTGGCTTGTTATGCATGCAAATCTTGTACTGCCAGAGTGCTTCATGAATAAATAGAGGATATCCTGCCAATTTTTTTTCTTGACGTTCAACGTTTATTTCTTTCCACATTTGCAATCATGTGGTATCTTCTCTCTACCATTTTACAGGGCCATCTGCTATCCATTGAATAACGTCGAGCAACGATACGCGTCCTACATGCCACTTGCATACCGTGAACCACCATTATGGGCATTCATTATGGTTATCTCTACCCTACTTTATTTCTTTACCTTTATAAGTTAGTGTAATTGATGACAATTACAATTAAGTTGGGGGGTAGAATTCTTGGAATTCATGTTTATTTATTTATTTCATGATAGCCAACTATTATACATCCCTTAGATTATGTCAGAAGAATGAAATTATGATACTTATTAATAAAGATGCTTGATTTAGAAATTTGTGTTATGAATTATTCAGAAATTTATATGTGATATAAGATTTCGTAAATTTAGCTATGCATGGCATCATCTCTATTCTTTAAAACTTTTACCATGATTTAGGAATGACTTGATATATCTTAATGCATTTGAGCAATTTCACATGTTTAGGAGTTGAAATTAGATTCTGAGCATGAGACTAGGATAGATTTATAGTTCTCTATCATGTCACAAAAGATACATAAACACATGCAATTTTCTGTTCGCAAAAGGTATTTGTATGAAAAGTGTAGGGTTTTCAACTTAGTAACCCGGCAGCACGTCTGGTCAGCGTGTTGTTCGCGTAAAGTAGTTGAACTCCCTGAAAGAAAGAAATTGAGGATTTCATACTTAGTAACAGGGAATTGTTCCTAACCAAGATATTGTTCGCATAAAACGGTAGAGTTTCCTTGAGAAAAAAAAAGAAAAAAAAACAGAGATTGCTATGTGATAGTGGAAAATATGTGCTTACTTAGGATTGTAAACTTGAATGGTTGAATGCTTGGATATAATGGATAGTCCGATGCATGTGGAACATTATTCACACACTAGAGTGTTAAAGTTAGTTTTGAATCATGATTAAATATGTTAAAGTATTGGAAATGTGTTATGACTTGTTTTAATTTACTTTATTCTTATATGATTATGATTTAAAGAATATATTTATAGATAGTATTTCTATTTGATGCATTGGAATTAATGAATATTGTAATTGATTTATGATGATATGTCAAGGGGATGTATAGATGTTTGTGGGTATCATCATTGGAAACCCTCAGGAGACTGTAACTCCTCCACTGGGGCCACCCAGTGGTTTAAAGGCTTGTTACACATGCTAATTGTAATCGTGAGACCTACAAAAGTGGCTAGTTAGGTTTACTGTTTTATTTTTACTTTTTTCGTTCTTTGCTCGAGGACTAGCAAAGATCAAGTTGGGGGGTGTGATAAGACGTGAAAAGTGCACAAATCACCCTTTTAACTGAGCCTCGCTAGTCTCTAAGCAATGTTATTTTGATTGTCTTCTCCCCATTTCAGGTATTAGGACCCTCAGCGAAGATTAGATCAAGTTTAATGTTAAAACGAACAAATAATGAACCTGCGAAGTCAAAGGAGCAAAGGAGTAAAGATGGGCCATCTTTTACATCAAAACTGTACCTGCTCAGACAAAACCAGATTCTTTCAATTCTGAATCTTTTCTCAACTTATTGGTAGGAATACTTAGATTGAGTTTAGTAGTTTAATTATTTTCCTACGCATTCCTAGTGGATTCGCCTCAGATTCACTGCTATCTACCCCCAAAGTAGTTAGTTTGAAGTTCGATTATAAATTTGTAATTTTGATCGGGCGCGCTAAGCTGTGACACTTTTCAAACTCTATCAGTTTGCTGAACCACTACAAAAATATGGTGCAATCTCTCTGATGAGATTGGAAAATGTCATATTTTTATCCCTCAATGCCTAGTCTTCGATGCTTAATTGATATCTACATATACTCATTACTCTTTTATTTTGATACTTAGTCAAGGAAACTGAAATCTCGGAATTCATGAACTATGAGATATAATCTATTTTTATTGTTCAATTTATGCCTTGAGTATTGAATGTTTTTCTGTGATTATATTCATGATTGTCTTGTTTAATTGCAAGGAAGCCTACTAATTTAATATTCATTACAATTGACTGTTAGGTTGGATATCAAATCCGTAATTGTTTGATCCCTCTAATTTGTGAAGCAACTAGGGTTTAATGATTTACTGCGTTTCAGTGATTATTAGATCTTAGGAAGAACATTCGACTAGATTAAATGCAACCGCTTGTTTTTGTGTTATTTAGCTTCATCAATCTCTACGAATCTTAAGGTTTCTACTAGATTAAATCTACAGCGCTTGTCTTGGGTTATTTAGTAGTTAGGCTTAATTAGATCGCTTGTTTCTAATTAACTACAACAATGAGAGATACGGAAATAATTCTAACGGTGAATATTCAATGTGTGGATTGATATATACCTGCATCGATGATCAGTTGCAAAGATTCCGATGGTGGATGTTGACTTAGACCAAGGTTTGTTTTCTTGATTAAATTCAATTTTCCAATTTAGGTTATTTCTTATTTGTTTCCTTTATACTCAAAACCCCCCATCTTTGTTCACAAAGGACAAAACATAGGTTAGACACCCCTCATGGGATTGATCCTTGCTTGCACAACAATATTTACTTTGAGAGCATTGTTTTTATTTTTGGTTGCCTGCGACAAGACACCAAATTTTGGCGCCGTTGCCAGGGGGTGATTCTTGTAGAATTTCATGCCTTTTGTGATCTTTATTTCGGAAAAAATACTTCACTTCTTTTATTTGCACTTTAGCGTAGAATTTTTATTTATTTTCATTACTCTAGATCTTTGCTGATTTTGTTTTTCTCGGTTTATCAGAGTCTTCTTGATTGTTTATGGGTATAACACGATCTTTTATGTAGTACGATCCAGAGATAGAAAGAACTTTGCACAGGTTAAGGAGGGAAGGTTGGAGAAACTCTGAGGAGAATGATTTGGCTCTGGATCTCCTATTTGCTAGTGATTCTGAATTAGAAGAGGAAGAACTCATGGCCGGAAATCAAATTTTGAAAGAGCTTGCCACCCCTGATTTGAAGCAACAACCTTTATGCATTACATTCCCTACATTGGATGATGCTACTACTTTTGAATTAAAATTTGGATTAATACATCTCTTACCCACTTTTCATGGTCTTGCAGGTGAAGATCTTCATAAGTATCTAAAGGAGCTTCATGTTGTATGCACAAGTATGAACCCCACGGGGGTGACAAAAGATCAAATTAAGTTAAGAGTCTTCCCGTTTTCATTGAAGGATTCGGCTAGGGATTGGCTTTATTATCTACCCTCTGGGAGTATTACCATATGGAATGAGATGAAAAGGGTGTTTTTGGAGAAATATTTTCTAGCTTCAAGAGCGGTGAACATTTGAAAAGAAATCTGTGGTGTAAGGCAGTACAACGGGGAGTCTCTACACGAGTATTGGGAACATTTTAAGAAACTTTATTCAAGCTGCCCCTGATAGAACTTGAAAAGTGTCGCGGCTTAACAAGTCTGCTCAAAATTACAAATATATAATCAAACTACTAACTAACTACTTTAGGGGTAGCTAGCAATGAGTCTGAGTCGAATTCACAAGGAATGCGTAAGAAAATAATTAAACTACTAAACTTAATCTAAGTATTCCTACCAAAAAGTTGAGAAAAGATTCAGAATTGAAACTAAACTAACTTCATACTAAAGGGTTTATAAATATGAAAGAAGAGACCACAAGATTCTGAATCAGTAACCAAGGTTCTACCAGGTCTTCCTAAGATTAGGGCACATTAATCACGCTGAATGGCTTTCCAAATAGTTGATAAGTGAATGGCTAGTTCTCATTATCACTCAACAAGTTCTGGTTAGGATCCCTTGTTGGCAAGAAAAATTACCTAAATGTCAATGACCGAATGATTAGTTACGGTATTTGCTAATGAATCCTCTGATTATGATGAATTCATCGCAAGTAATAGTAATGATATGGATTTATGTGTAAGATCAACATGGGTTTAGTATCTTGATGGCCAAAACTACAAAGATAGGATATATGGAGGATTAGGGATAGAACGTAGTGATTCTAACACTACTATAGTGGTTCTAGCACTATACAATCCCCAATCACGAGGAAGAGTTCATTTGAGATACCATGATACTAGCATGATACTCCTAGTAGATGAATCCAATCCAAGCCCTAACATGCACAAGCTCTAGAATCAAATGCAAAGTAGAACAATCCACACATCTAGCAAGAAATCAACACCAAAATATAAAAGAAATATAGATCAATCCATATAAGCCAATCAATAATGTATACAAGCCCTATATCTCAGAAATCCCTATTAGAAACCCTAGTTACATCATAAGAAACCCATGGCAAAACGTTTACCTACTTATCTTTAGGGTTTGATCCGTAGATGAAGGTTGATGAAGCTCTTTCGCCATGGATCTCCTCCAAAAGAATCTAAAAAGAAAAGTTAAAAAGAGGAAAGAAATTATTCTCCCCTCTAAGAGAGAATAAGACCCTGAAAAACCCTAAAAGATGCCTATTTATAGCCTAGGTATCCTCCTTAACTCGGATTAGATCTGGGCCTTTGATTTTGCTTAACAGATATCAAAGGATCGATCTTTTAGGGGTAAAGATCGATCATTTGAACCCAAAACATTGGCTGCGCCCGAGTAGGATCGGTCATTCATAAGGGAATGATCGATCATGTGAAATATGGCTCTCTGTCGTCTCTGCTACAGTGCAAGGATCGATCCTTTAGAGGAGGATGATCCATCCGTCTGGTCTGTGTATTTACTCTTTTGCCATTCCGACTGCGTCATTGGTACTAAAAATATCGTAACTTCTTCTAGGAAACTCGGAATCACGAACTGTAAAAGTCTCCATAAACTAGACTTCCAGAGCTTTCCAACCATATATGGGAGAACATCTGGTTCGTCCTGAGCAGGTACAGGTTTTATGTCAAAGATGGCCCACCTTTGCTCCTTTGACTTCGCAGGTTCTTTATTTGTTCAATTTAGCACCAAATATGATCTAATCTTCATTGAAGGCTCTTATACCTGAAGTGCATCATAGACTATCAAAATAACATTGCTCGGAGACTAACAAGACCTCATTAAAAGGGTGATTTGTGCACTTTTCACGTCTTATCAGCCCCCATCATCAAATTAGTGAACAACTTCTTATCTAGTATATCTATGAAGGTCTTCAACCCACGGAAAGGAATATGATTGATGCCGCTAGCGGACGAGATTTAGTGGATAAAACTCTTGGAGCCACGAGGAACTTGATTGCAAATATGGCAACTAATTCTCAATAATTTAGCACTAGCCTTGACCCATTATCAAAGCATGTGAATGAGGTAAATGTTTCATCCCTTGAACAACAGATTGTGAGTCTAACTTCCCTTGTTCGTCAATTGACTGTAGGTAATATGCAAATAGCGAAGGCTCGTGGAATTTGTTTGGTGGTAGGACATCAAACCGATATGTGCCCAAGTCTTCAAGATGAACCCATTGAACAAGTGATGCAGCTGGTGGTTTCCTTAGAAAACTGCAAAGAAAGTATGATCCCTAATCGAACACATATAATCCTGGATGGAGGGATAACCCCAATCTGAGCTATGGGAATCCGCAAGTAAATCAGTCTGTGACTCAAAACCGACCAAGTGGCTAGCAATATCAATAATATGGGCAGCCATACCCTCCAAGACAACAACCGATTCCAACTTCTAATTCGGGTATGTTTTTAGAATATATTGTTAAGTCTCTTGCCACTAATACTTTGCAATTTCAACAGGAGACAAGGGCTAGTATTCAATGTTTGACCATCAGATGGGCCAGATGGCAACTGCAATTAGCAAGCTAGAGGCGCAAAGTTCGAGAAAATTACCTTCTCAAACAGTAGTAAATCCATGAGAAAATGCAAGTGCAATCGTTTTCAGAAGTGGTAAAAAAGTTGAGATTCCAGTAAAGGAAGCCCCTGCATCGTCGGAGCAAGAAAAAGATAAAAACATCATTGCAGAAAAGGAAACCCCTAATGATGATGATGTGCATAAGCGTAAGTTTCCACCTCTTTCTGAGTATAAACCAATACCTCCTTTTCCTCACGCTTGAGCAGGATCTAAAAGAGACGAGCAAAATAAAAATTTATATGAGACTTTTCAGCAATGCAAGGTAAATATTCCACTTTTAGATGCCATTAAACAAGTACCTCGTTATCCTAAACTCTTGAAAGAACCGTGCACAATAAAGAGGAAATAGAAACTTAAAGGATGTGAGAAGGTGAGAGTAGGGGAGAATGTTTCTGCAGTTATTCAAGGAAAAATCCCTGCGAAGTGCAAAGATCCAGGTATGTTTACTATCCCATGTACAATAGGCAACACTAAATTTGGAAAAGCCATGTTAGATTTAGGAGCTTCTATCAATGTCATGCCATATTCTTTATATGCTTCTTTGAAACTTGGACCTTTGAATGAAACTGGTGCTGTGATTCAATTGGCTGACAGATCTAATGTCTATCCTAAGGGTGTAGTTGAGGATATTCTTGTATAAATTAATGATTTAATTTTCCCTGCTGATTTCTATGTGCTTGATATGGAGAATGGTGATCAAAGTACTCCTATTTTGTTGGGAAGATCTTTCGTAAAGACATCCAAGACTAAGATAGATGTTCATAGTGGCACACTTACCATGGAATTTGATGGTGAAACTATTAAGTTTAATATTTATGATACCATGAAATATCCTGCTGATAATGGTCTTGTGGATTCTATTGATGTTCATAGTGGCAAAGATGGATTGGAAATTGCCATTAATAAGTCTCTTGACAAAGAAAATGAGGAGCTATCCTTGAGTACTAATTTGCAAGAAACTGTTGCAGTACTAAATGATTTTTCAACACTTCAGCAATTAGGTAACGTCTCTTATACTCCATTACCTATTACTAACGAGAGATTTTTTTCCTTCTGTTTTACAAGCACCTATTCTAGATCTGAAACCTCATCCCAGTCACCTCAAATACGTTTTCCTTGGAGATGGAGGAGTGTTACCAGTGATCATCTCCAATAACCTTAGTTCACCTTAAGAGAAAAGCTTGTGCAGGTTCTTAAGAAGCATAAGACATCTATTGGTTGGACAATTGCAGACCTCAAAGGAATCCACCCGAGTACATGCATGCATCGTTTCTTGCTTGAAGAGGGAGCAAAACCTTGCCGTCAACCACAAAGAAGGTTGAACCCGCCCATGATGGATGTAGTAAAGAAGGAGGTCCTCAAACTTCTTGAAGTTGGAGTGATCTATCCTATTTCGGATAGCACTTGAGTTAGCCCAGTTCAAGTAGTTCCTAAAAAGACTGGAATAACGGTGGTGAAAAATCAAAAAGATGAGTTAGATCTCGCCCGTGTTCAGAATGGATGGAGGGTTTGTATAGATTATAGAATATTAAATGCTATAACCCGGAAGGACAACTTCCATTTACCTTTTATTGATCAGATGCTTGAAAGGTTAGCTGGTCATTCCTATTATTATTTTCTTGATGGTTATTCAGGTTATTTTCATATTGCAAATGCCCCTGAAGATCAAGAAAAGATGGCATTGACATGCCCATTTGGAACTTTGCATATCGTCACATGGCCTTTGGCCTTTGCAACGCCCTAGCCACTTTCCAAAGGTGTATGGTTAGTATATTTTCAGATTTTATTGAACATATCATAGAGGTCTTTATGGATGATTTCACGGTTTATGGCGACTCTTTTTGATAATTGTTTCCATAACCTTACACTTGTTCTTCAAAGATGGATAGAAACTAGCCTTGTGTTGAATTTTGAAAAATGTCATTTTATGGTTGAACAAGGCCTAATTTTGGGTCATGTAGTGTGAGGACCCGTTCCTCCAACCTGGTCCGATCGCGTTGGGTCGAGGATCTGGTTTTGTGGTTTGGCTCGGTTGGCCTTGGTTTGTGATCGGTAGATCGCATCGCTACTTTTGGACCCCATGGGAAATTTGGTAAAATTACGCCCCGGTGGTCGGTTTCACACCTGCGTAGTGCACAAACAGTATTGATTGATATACGTGATTGAATAGATCCAGTAGGAGCATTCACGATCGTCAGATCCGGATGAGATTGCGACGAGATCCAAATTTAGGGTCAAATCGGATTCAGTCCGATTAGTTGACTCGGCTAGACCAGCTCAGTCACTTAAGTGGCTTAGCTTTCTCTCTCTCTTATTTTCCTCTTCTCTCTCTCCCTCTCTCTCTTTTCCCTTCTTTTTCTTTTTCTTCTTTTCCTCTACCTTCCCTGCCTTCCCCGTGCCCGACCTCCTTCCGTTTCTCCCACGCGTCGCCTTCTTCTTTCTCTGTCCACCTTCCCCGGCGACCTGGAGGCGGCGGCGAGGGCCCCTCCTCCTTCTCCTTCCTTCCCTTTCTCTCTCCCGCGGCAGCTCTCTTCCTTCTCCAGCGACGGCTGAGGTTGTGGGAGGACTTCGGTGGCTCTCCGGTGAGATGGAGACGGCGGTGCCGACATAGGATGGCGGATTAGCAAGGATTGAAGCTTGGATTGAAGCTTGGATTGAAGCTTGGATTTGCGTTTTAAGGTAGGGTTTCTACCTTATCTTTGGGTTAAGCTAGATCTAGGGTTTGGTTTGATTGTTTGTTGATTTCTTTGTGCTAATTAGTCCCTCTAAGCGTGCTTAGTAACTGATTGAAGCTTCATGCGATTTGATTTGGGTTTTATCCGGATTTTTAACATGTTTTTCCCGGATTTCTTTGAGTGCTCTGTTCTTCGATGAACAGTCCGTTTCCAGCACGATTTTTGAGCTGTGTGAGCATGATCTTGGGCAACTTTCTAGATGAAAGTTGTAGATGATCGAAGCTACTTTCAATTTCCCTGATCTGCGACGAAACTGAATCTTTGATAAAGTTTGGGATTTTGGCCGAGTTTTTGAGTTTTATCTTGGTTTCTTTGCGTGATATTTTCGCAGTAGATTAATAAGAATACTAGACAAGATGTATGTTAATCCTAGTGGGATTTTGATGGATTTGTGCATGCTTAGTTCTATGTCATGTTTATGAAGGTTCTCTTCTTTTATGCAAATTGACATATCTTATGTGATGAATACTAGTATGCTAGTAGGAGACCTTCAGATGGATTTTCTGTGAATTTAACATGGATTTCTCAAGAGAATTGGCTTGGGTTTTCTATTTACAAAAATACTATTTTCGATGACTTTCCTCGATTCCTCTTATCAATGTTATGTTAGCATTTCGTAGTATGTTATCTATATGTATTATAGATATGTAGGCCCTATGTCTGGCCCAGTCCTATGTGAGGCTTGTGATTGAACCAAGGGAGTCATGCCCCTTGGGATGTTCAGTTAATGTGTATTATAACCGTTGTGTGTTGGTTGGCCGTGGTTGTATCCCCGTTGTAGGAATTTTGGGAGACTGCTGTTTATGTCATCGTAATGTCGAAATTCTGATTGAATGTGTTGTTGCTTGTTTACGGCCTGTGGGGGCCGTTATAATATTGTATTCTTGTAATTTAAACCTTTATCTGCTTTATGCATGTTTACCTGTGAGGACCTGTCCCTCTACCCCTGTGGCTCGTTGTGGACCGCAAGGGCAATTTGGTAAATTGCGCCTTGTTGGTTTGTTTCACACCCGCGTGTGCACACACTGACCTTGTATGTGTTAGTATTTGTTTAGAATGGCTAGGTGGACCCGGGATCGGAAGATCCCAGCTCGGACGCGCGGAAGCTTGCCTTTGGGCAGCTGACGACCCTTGAGCGATCGATCGCTCCTCGGAACGATCGATCGGACTCGTGAGTGAGTCGGTGGATTTTGACCCGTTCGGATCGATCCGACTTGGCGTTGGATCGAGCCAGCCCGTTCGGATCGATCCGACTTGGTGTTGGGATCGATCCGGGGCGCGAACGATCGATCGCGCCTTGGAGCGATCGATCGGAATCGCGTTGGTGGCTTTTCTGCTTCGCGAGGACGGCCGCCATTGGCCGTCGCTCTCTCTTGTTAGAAGGGGAGGACTATCCCTCCCCTCCTTCGCCTTTCTCCCCTCTTTCCCGGCTGTCCCCTCCCCCTTTTCCTCCTTTTCTCCTTCCCCTCCTTTCTTCTTCTTCTTCTTCTTCTTTCTCCTCACCCGAAGCTCTGTTTTTCTTCTCTTCTTCCGCCGACGAGCTTCTTCTCTTCCTTTCTCCCTCCTCCGACCATCATTTTGGGTGTTCTAAGGCTCGTTGGATCCATGGCAACGAGAGGAAGGCTCCTGATGTGGTTTGGAGGCTTGTTAGTGACTGGTTACGTGGGATCAGCCGAGGAAAGCGTTCTTCGGTAGGTTCTTCTACCTACTGTGTTCTTTAGTGGGTTTCTTTAGATCTAGCCGTTGGATCTTGTTGATCTTTGTCTTGTTAGATTCCGCATGCCTAGTAGAATTTCTGATATGAGTTTTATGATCTTTGGTTGAGATCTTAGTAGGTTTTATGCATGATTAAGCTCGGATTCTCGGTTTTCTGCTGTTCTTGAAGAACAGCCAGCTTGCGGCGCGTTTTCCGGCCGGCCTGTACATGATCTTGGGTTGTGATGAGCATGAGAGTTGTAGATCTTTGAATCTTCTCTCTAACCCAACTGATTGCATAATTTTCCAATTTTCCTACGATTTGTTATGAATTGTTTACTGGAGGGTTGCGTTGCAGCAATTAATTAGTATGTTAGTTTGATTAACGGTTTTGATTAGTACTTTCCCGTTAATCCAACCGTTGGATGATTATGGATTTTGGATATGTTGATGCTGGTATATACACCTCCTGATGCCTAAGTTGGATCTTAAATCTGACGTCGTTTGGAGATCGGATCGACGGGATCAATTAGCCCCTAAGTAGAGGCTTTGAGTGTTTTGATTATAATATTATATTTCAGAATATAATATTATATTGTTTACTGTTCATCATCATTTTCGGGGTTGCTTCCCGTTGCAGGAGTCCGCGGTTGACGGTCGCGGTACCGTCGTAATGCCGGGACCCGCTGCGGATCGGCTGGCAGCGGTTGGTAGTACCGCTGCAGCGATCCGGTTGACTTGTATGCTATCCTTGACATACTGTTGCATGCCTATATGCTGTTTGTGTATGTCATAGCATACATTGTTGTTTTATGCATTAGTTGCATTGGTTAGGGCGTGGGTGATCCTTGGGTCGCCGTCCCGAGGCTGGAAGCTCGGACTTAGCCCTAGGACCGGGGTTGGGTAGTTTGGACCCGGTTCGAATTGTGGTGTCCAGTCGATTCGATGATAGGCCTAGATGACTGGTGCACTTGTTGCTTGATGATTGTAGAGGTCGTGTCGGCCTCGAGTCGGATCTGTGGTGTAGTCGGTGTCCGGTATTCTTAAAACTCTTGAGTAGAGGAGTTGCCTACTCAGTGGTGTCACTTCCCACCAAACAGTGTTCAGTGTCCTGTTGAGAGTCAGCAGTGTTGTTTCCTACTATTGAGTGTGACCTGACATGTGACCAGCCCGGCTGGGAGACCATGATCATGGGCCTCAGGGACACGCGGTGGGGTTATGGGACCCCTGTATACACCCAGGTTCTACTTGAGGGCGGCACTGTTGTGTTTCCCTCTTCCTTCTGTGTGTCGTAGTGTAGATCCCTACTGAGCTTAGTGCTCACACCTACCCGGGCAGCGTTTTGCAGGTGTAGGCGTCAGTTCTTCCTCTGTGGCCCCTACTGGGCAGTTGGTCGGCGGTGCGGCGGCCCCTGGTGGACTTTGAGAGGTGGCGATATTTACTGCTTTTACCCTTTTGATAGTTAGTCTCCTATGGGAGTGATGTTGTATTTTGGATCTTCCCCTCTCCGAGGTTTTATATATTAAACACTTTGGATTTTGAATCTGTGGTTCGATGTTGTTAAGTTATTTGTTGTTTTTATTGAGGGTGCTTTTGGTGATTTGTTAGGGAGACCAATAGGTTAGAGGGAACCCTCGCCGTCTTTTTCCGTGTTTGTAGGTTCCGGTTCGCGTCGCCCGGCCCGGTTGGGCTTTCGCGAGTCAGGGCGCGACAACTTGGTATCAGAGCCTAGGTTGTAGATCCCAGGGTTTAGGATCCAGATTCGGTTGAGATTGAGCGTAAAATGGGTTAGTTCTATGTCTAGAACATCCGTGCATGCTCCGTTTGATTTGTTGTGCTTTTCCGCTTTCTGTTTGTGTTGTCTTGCTTTTGCGCTTCTGACGAGTGAACGCTCATTGTCGTTGGTCATTGCACAGATGTCGGGAGCTCGAGACCGACCTTCGGTTGTTGGTCGAGGTGGAGCACGACCTGGTCGACCCGCTCGACCAGACAGGGTAGCACCTGTCAGGGCGGTCCGAGCTCGACGGACTGGACCATCACCAGCGACGGTTGCGGTCGCACGGGAGGAGGCCCCTCTCGCCGAGGAGGGGGTCCTCGCTACGGTCGACGGGCGGGCCGCGGCAGCGGTCATGATGGACTTCCAGCGGCTGAACCCGCCTAGATTCAGCGGTGAGACTGGAGATCCGACCTCGGCAGACGGCTGGCTCCGAGGAGTCACGCGCATTCTCGACGCTCTCTTCATTAGGGATGACCGGATTCGGGTCACCCTCGCGGCGTTCTAGCTCGATGGTGACACCCTTGACTGGTGGTGCACTGCCCAGCACACCAGTGGCAGAGAGGAGCCGACGTGGGAGGAGTTCAGGGCGTTGTTCTTGGACGCGTACTTCCCGGAGAGTACGCGTGACACCTTGTCTCGCGAGTACCAGTCCCTCTTGCAGGGTACTCGCACTATTCAGTAGTATGCCACCCGGTTCACTCATTTGGTCCATTTCGCGGGGGCAGTAGCAGCAGATTCAGTGGCCAGGGCACGGCAGTTCGAGTGGGGTCTTCGTCCAGAGATCAGGCGCCAGACGAGTTCCCACCGCTTTCAGACGCACTCAGCAGTCCTGAACTGCGCCTTGGTAGTGGAGGCGCAGTTGCGAGAAGAGAGGTGCCGGGCAGTTCCACCGGCATCCTCTACCAGTGCGCAGCAGCGACCCCAGGGCAGAGGGGGGTTCGGTAGAGGGCAGCCGTGGCGTCTGCGGTCCTTTCAGCAGTGGTCGCAGCGTGCACCGCAGTACCAGCAGCCATTATCGAGCCCACCAGCCCCGTTTCTACTGACGGCCAGGCCATCTGGGCAGGCTTCGTCAGGGGGAGACCAGGGACGGCAGCCTGGCACGTCAGTCACTTGCTACCTGTGCGGGCAGCCGGGGCACTACCGTAGAGACTGCACTTCGCGAGGAGCGTAGAGCGCTATGCCGCAAGGCAGTAGAGGCGGAGGGTCCGGTGCCTGGCAGGGGAGCGGGGGTGGACGCGGGGCGGGGCGTCCCAGAGGCAGAGGCGGCCAGCGGGGGCAGGTGTTTGTCCTCCCAATTCGCGAGCGGCAGGACATCGTCCAGCTGTATCAGCCGCCACCACAGTATCAGCCACCACCGCAGTACCAGCAGCCGTTGCAGTACCAGCAGCCGCAGCAGTATCAGCAGGCAGCGGCAGAGCCAACCGTCCTCAGAGGTATCTTTCAGCTTTCTAGTTCTTTAGTAGATGTGCTGATAGACTCTGGGGCGTCTCATTCCTATATTGCTAGCATGTGTGTGGCATCGCTAGGATTAGAGACGAGTTGGCTAGAGGTGGCACAGTCTGTAGACTCACCGATCGGCGGCACAGTCAGGGTAGACCGGGTCTGCCGATCTTGTTCTTTGGAGGTTGGAGGCCTCCGTGTCTGTCTAGACCTGCGGGTGCTAGACATGACAAGCTTCGATGTGATACTCGGTATGGACTGGTTAGCAGCATACCGGGCTATCATCGACTGTGGTCGCCGGAGGGTGGTCGCTTGGACACCCGATGGGACACAGTTTTTGTTGTTGGGGGATCAGTTTTCAGCCGATTCCTTCGCTTGTGGTGTAGGGAGGCGTGGCAGCGAGCTTTCAGCCTTGCTGGCCAGCCTGTTCCTGTTTGGGTCAGAGGGAGTGCAGCAGAGCAGTTTCCTTAGGATCGTGTGCGACTACACCGATGTGTTTCTCGAGGTGTTGCCGGGGCTTCCACCGCCCAGAGAGGTCGATTTTGAGATCGACCTGGTACCGGGTACCGCACCGATCTCTCTCCCAGCTTTCAGGATGGCACCAGCAGAGCAGAGTGAGTTGAGGACCCAGCTAGACGAGCTTACCAGCAGAGGTTTCATCGGTCCCAGCATGTCTCCCTGGGGGGCGCCAGTGTTGTTTGCGAAGAAGAAGAATGGTACCCTTCGACTTTGCATAGACTATAGGCGGCTCAACAGGGTGACGGTGAAGAACCGGTATCCGATGCCGAGGATCGACGACCTGTTTGACCAGTTGCAAGGATCCTCAGTGTTCTCGAAGATCGACCTCCAAACCGGCTACCACCAGTTGAGGGTTCGGGATTGTGACATCCCGAAGACGGCTTTTCGGACTCGGTACGGCCTGTACGAGTTCGTGGTGATGTCGTTTGGGCTGACGAACGCACCAGCAGCGTTCATGGATCTCATGCAGAGGATCTTCCGGCCTTTCCTAGACGAGTTCGTGGTGGTGTTCGTCGACGACATCCTTATCTACTCCCTGTCAGAGGCGGAGCACGAGCGACACTTGGCGACAGTGTTGCAGCTACTTCGGGAGCATCGGCTTTATGCCAAGGCTTCCAAGTGCGAGTTCTGGCTTGCACAGGTGGGATTCCTTGGACACGTGGTGTCTGCAGCAGGGATCTCAGTTGACCCGGCCAAGGTCGAGGCAGTGGTACAGTGGCAGAGGCCGAGGACAGTGTTTGAGGTCCGTAGTTTCTTACGCCTGGCGGGTTACTACAGGCGGTTCGTGCGGGACTTCTCCAAAGTTGCCGGACCATTGACCAGACTGACACAGAAGGCCGTCCCATTCGTGTGGGATGATGCTTGTGAGCGAGCCTTCGTGGAGCTGAGGACGAGGTTGACCAGTGCGCCGGTGCTGATCATCCCCGAGCGAGGTGTTGGTTACAGTGTCTACTGTGACGCTAGCGGTGAGGGTTTGGGGTGTGTCCTCATGCAGGAGGGGCACGTAGTTTCTTATGGTTCTCATCAGCTGAAGAACCATGAGAGGAACTACCCTACTCACGACTTGGAGCTAGCAGCGGTGGTCTTCGCCCTGAAGACCTGGCGGCATTATCTCTATGGCGAGAAGTTCTCAGTCTTCTCGGACCATAAGAGTTTGAGGCACGTTTTCACCCAACGTGACCTCAACCTGAGGCAGCGACGCTAGATGGAGCTACTGGAGGATTACGACTTCGAGTTGCATTACCATCCTGGTAAGGCAAACGTCGTAGCAGACGCGCTGAGCAGACAGGTGAGAGACACCAGAGCAGCAGTTGCAGGGTTGTCAGCGCGGCAGTGCCAGGCTCTAGAGACGGCGGGCCAGTTTGGGCTCGAGTTCGAGGATCAGGGATCCAGCAGTTTTCTCTACGCAGTGCAGAGTATGCCAGCAGTTCTTGCCAGAGTGTTAGAGGCACAGCACAGTGACCCAGAGCTCGAGGAGTTATGCACAGTAGCGGGCACAGAGGGCGCAGACGGGGACTGGACATTATCGTCAGACGGAGGGCTACGATTCAGAGGCAGAGTAGCAGTTCCAGCAGATCCAGTTCTACGAGACGACGTCCTGCGAGAGTTCCACCACTCTCGTTTTGCAGTTCATCCCGGCGGCACCAAGATGTACCAGGACCTTCGGCGACAGTTCTGGTGGCGCGGGATGAAGAGGGCAGTGACAGAGTTCGTATCGCGCTGCCTTACCTGTCAGAAGGTCAAGGCAGAGCACCAGCGGACTCCGGGGTTACTTCAGCCGCTTCCACTAGCTGAGTGGAAGTGGGAGCACATCACGATGGACTTCATGACTGGGCTTCCGAGATCTCCTAGGGGGAATGACGCGATTTGGGTCATCGTTGATCGATTGACCAAATCGGCACACTTCCTGCCTATGCGGGTGACAGACTCGACGGACAGGTTGGGCAGCTTGTACGTCAGAGAGGTAGTCAGACTATACGGAGTTCCAGTTTCTATCGTGTCAGACCGTGACCCCAGGTTCACCAGCAGGTTCTGGCGGGACTTTCAGGAGGCAGTTGGCACACTCCTGACTTTCAGTACGGCTTTCCATCCGCAGACAGACGGGCAGTCAGAGCGAACGATCCAGATCTTGGAGGACATGCTGAGAGCATGTGTCCTCGACGCAGGAGGCAGCTGGGAGGAGCACGTTCCCTTGGTGGAGTTCACCTACAACAACAGCTACCAGTCCAGTCTTGGAGTAGCACCTTTCGAGGCGTTGTACGGTAGGCCGTGCCGTTCCCCAGTGTGCTGGACAGAGGTTGGAGAGGCTTCAGTCACCGGTCCAGATATCGTCAGGCGATCGTCAGAGAGGTTAGTGCAGATCAGGCAGAGGCTTCTGACGGCTCAGAGCCGGCAGAAGAGTTATGCAGATCAGAGGCGACGACCGTTGGAGTTTGCAGTCGGCGACCGAGTATTCTTGCGAGCATCGCCGTACAGAGGTTCTGTCAAGTTTGGCAGAGGTGGTAAGTTGGCGCCAAGATTCGTCGGGTCGTTCGAGATCTTAGAGGGTCGGTGAGGTAGCTTACCGCCTGGATCTTCCTCAGCACATGTCTGCTGTGCATCCGACTTTCCATGTGTCGATGCTGAGGAAGTATCACCCAGACCCGTCTCATGTCATCAGGGTGGATGACATTGAGCTTGAGGCAGACGCGAGCTTTGTTGAGCAGCCGGTTCGAGTACTTGATCGGAGGGATCAGGTCTTGCGGGGCAAGACGATTCCCTTGGTCAAGGTACTGTGGAGGCACAGAGGCACCGAGAAGATGACCTGGGAGCGCGAGGCGCGCATGCGGCAGGAGTTTCCGCAGCTGTTCTATTCTCGAGGTACTTCTTGTCCTGTCCTCTAGTGTAGCTGTTTTGTTGTTCCGAGCCCTACCCTTATCGACTCTCGGGACGAGATTTCCTTTAAGGGTATTAGGATGTGAGGACCTGTCCCTCTACCACTGTGACTCGTTATGGACCGCAAGGGCAATTTGGTAAATTGCGCCTTGTTGGTTTGTTTCACACCCGCGTGTGCACACACTGACCTTGTATGTGTTAGTGTTTGATTAGAATGGTTAGGTTGACCCGAGATCGGAAGATCCCAGCTCGGGCGCTCGGAAGCTTGCCTTTGGGCAGCTGACGACCCTTGAGCGAGGATCGCTTCTCGGAACGATCGATCGGACTCGTGAGCGAGTCGGTGGGTTTTGACCCACTCGGGTCAATCCGACTTGGTGTTGGATCGATCCAGCCCGTTCGGATCGATCCGACTTGGTGTTGGGATCGATCCGGGGCGCGAACCATCGATCGCGCCGTGGAGCGATCGATCGGAATCGCGTCGGTGGCTTTTCTGCTTCGCGAGGACAGCCGCTGTTGGCCGTCGCTCTCTCTTGTCAGAAGGTGAGGACTTTCGCTCCCCTCCTTCGCCTTTCTCCCCTCTTTCCCGGCTGTCCCCTCCCCCTTTTCCTCCTTTTCTCCTTCCCCTCCTTTCTTCTTCTTCTTCTTCTTCTTTCTCCTCACCCGAAGCTCTGTTTTTCTTCTCTTCTTCCGCCGGCGAGCTTCTTCTCTTCCTTTCTCCCTCCTCCGACCATCATTTTGGGTGTTCTAAGGCTCGTTGGATCCGTGGCAACGAGAGGAAGGCTCCTGGTGTGGTTTGGAGGCTTGTTGGTGACTGGTTGCGTGGGATCAGCCGAGGAAAGTGTTCTTCGGTACGTTCTTCTACCTACTATGTTCTTTAGTGGGTTTCTTTAGATCTAGTCGTTGGATCTTCTTGATCTTTGTCTTGTTAGATTCCTCATGCCTAGTAGAATTTTTTATATGAGTTTTATGATCTTCGGTTGAGATCTTAGCAGGTTTTATGCATGATTAAGCTCGGATTCTATTTTTCTGCTGTTCTTGAAGAACAGCCGGCTTGCGGCGAGTTTTCTGGCCGGTACGTACATGATCTTGGGTTGTGATCAGCATGAGAGTTGTCGATCTTTGAATGTACTCTCTAACCCAATAGATTTCATAATTTTCTAATTTTCCTACGATTTGTTATGAATTGTTTACTGGAGGGCTGCGTTGCAGCAATTAATTAGTATGTTAGTTTGATTAACGGTTTTGATTAGTGTTTTCCCGTTAATCCAACCGTTGGATGATTATGAATTTTGGATATGTTGATCCTGGTATATACACCTACTAATTACTAAGTTGGATCTTAAAGCCGACGTCGTTTGGACGTCCGATCGACGGGATCAATTAGCCCCTAAGTAGAGGCTTTGAGTGTTTTGATTATAATATTATATTTCAGAATATAATATTATATTGTTTACTGTTCATCATCATTTTCGGGGTTGCTTCCCGTTGCAGGAGTCCGCAGTTGACGGTCGCGATACCGTAGTAATGCCGGGACCCGCTGTGGATCGGCTGGCAGCGGTTGGTAGTACCGCTGCAGCGATCCGGTTGACTTGTTTGCTATCCTTGACATACTGTTGCATGCTTATCTCCTATTTGTGTATGTCATAGCATACATTGTTGTCTTGTGCATTAGTTGCATTGGTTAGGGCGTGGGTGATCCTTGGGTCGCCGTCCCGAGGCTGGAAGCTCTTGAGTAGAGGAGTTGCCTACTCAGTGGTGTCTCTTCCCACCAAACAGTGTTCAGTGTCCTGTTGAGAGTCAGCAGTGTTGTTTCCTGCTTCTGAGTGTGACCTGACATGTGACCAGCCCGGCTGGGAGACCATGATTATGGGCCTCAGGGACACGCGGTGGGGTTATGGGAGCCCTGTATACACCCAGGTTCTACTTGAGGGGGGCACTGTTGTGTTTCCCTCTTCCTTCTGTGTGTCGTAGTGTAGATCCCTACTGAGCTTAGTGCTCACACCTACCCGGGCTGCGTTTTGCAGGTGCAGGCGTCAGTTCTTCCTCTGTGGCCCCTACCGGGCAGTTGGTCGGCGGTGCGGCGGCGCCTGGTGGACTTTGAGAGGTGGCGATATTTACTGCTTTTACCCTTTTGTTAGTTAGTCTCCTATGGGAGTGATGTTGTATTTTGGATCTTCCCCTCTTCGAGGTTTTGTATATTAAACACTTTGGGTTTTGAATCTGTGGTTCGATGTTGTTAAGTTATTTGTTGTTTTAATTGAGGGTGCTTTTGGTGATTTGTTAGGGAGACCAATAGGTTAGAGGGAACCCTCGCCGTCTTTTTCCGCGTTTGTAGGTTCCGGTTCGCGTCACCCGGCCCGGTTGGGCTTTCGCGGGTCGAGGCGCGACATTACCCCTTGGCGAGCCGTAGGCTATGCCTAGACCTGTATATTGCTTAACATATTGTTGCGTGTATGAATTCCTTTTGATGTGTGTGTGAGCATTACATGCATTTGCTTGCATTAGAGGCATTCAGGCTAGGTGGTAGGCGATGGATTCGATCATCGATCTGGGGTTCTCGAGTAGCCCGGATCTAACCCTAGGATCGGGGTTCGAGTAGTCGAGGATTAGGACGTGATTGTCATCAATGATTATGTTTGATATCATTCGAGGATTCTTATGTAGTCGGACTGGAATACTATATTATATTGTTTGAGGTGTAGAGGTCGCCCAGAGTTCTAGTCTCATGCTCAGCTGTCTTGTTAAGGGAAGTTACGTGCTGCCTTGGGTCCTACCCCCTTTGTTGTTCAGCGCTGGGCGCTTGGTTGTTAAGAGGGACGACTGTTGACGGTGGAGGTCACAGAGCGCGTGCCCTGGGGTAGGCGGTGGACGTAACGTGGGTTTCCCTTAGAGATGAGACAGAACCCGGGACTTTGTAGTTTCCCTCCTTTCCTGTGCGACGTAGAGTAGAGTAGAACCCTACTGAGCTTGTTTGCTCACTCCTACCCGGGTTGTATCGGCGATGCAGATCGATGCAGTTCCTTCTTTTTCAGGTAGTTGCGGCTTAGAGGCTGCACTCTCCTTGGTGGTGCGTGAGATCGAGGATATCATCATTTTATCTTATTCAATTGATGTATAGCCTTGAATGTATAAATTGTAATCTGAAGGAGAAATGTATTTGTATTCCAACTTGATGTAAATTGATCAGAGATTGCTGTACTTAGAGGACTTGAATCATTATTGTATCTTTTTAAAGTTAATTGAGTATTGTAGTAGTTAATTTGTATTATGATTTGATGATAGGATAGTTTAAATAAATTTTGAATATTATAATCGTGCACCAAGGTTTAAAAGTGATGTTTATAGGGGAGGCTATCGCCGTTTGATTTTAGAGTTTAGGACCCTCACGCCCCAGACCAGATGGGTTTTCTGGGTCGGAGTGTGACATGTAGTTTCATCCAAAGGAATTGAGGTATACAAAGCTAAAGTTGAAGTTATTCAATCTTTACCTTATCCCACTAGTGTGCAGGAAGTTCGTTTTTTTCTTGGACATGCAGGTTTCTACAGAAGATTTATGAAGGACTTTTCCAAAATAGCTGTGAAGTCCCGTTCCTCCAACCCGGTCCGACCGCGTTAGGTCAAGGGCTTGGCTTGGTTGGTGTTGGCCTGGTTGGCCTTGGGTTGTGATCGGTTGATCGCATCGCTGATTTGGACCCGAAGGGTAATTTGGTAAATTCCGCCTTGGTGGTTGGTTTCACACCCGCGTAGTGCACACACAGCCTTGGTTGATGTACATGATTGAATAGATCTAGTAGGAGCGTTCGCGATCGTCAAATCCGGATGAGATCGCGACTTGGAGCCAATTCGGATCCAGTCCGATCAGTTGGCTTGTCTGAACCGACTAAGCCACTTAAGTGGCTTAACCCTCTTCTCTCTCTCCTACTTACTTTCTCTCTCCTTTTTCCCCTTTTCTTTCTTTCTTTTCCTTTCTCTTGGTTTTCCTTCTTTTCCTCTTCCCTGACATCCCGTGCCCGACCCTTACCCCCCCTCCTTCCCTTTCTTCCCCCACGTCGGCTTCCTCCTTCTCCGGCCATCTTCCCCGACGACCAGAAGCCGCGGTGACGGTCCCCCTTCCCCTTCTCCTTCCCTTTCTCTCTCTCCCGTGGATGTCTCTTCCTTCTCCGGCGGCGGCAGCGGACGTGGGAGGACCCCCGGCGGCTCTCCGACGAGCTGGAGACGGCGGCGATGACGTGGGACGGCAGATTGACAAGGATGAAGCTTGGATTAGCGTTTAAGGTAGGGTTTCTACCTAGATCTTTGGATTGAGTTAGATCTAGGGTTTGATTGTTTGATCTATTGTCTTATGTGTGTTAATTAGTCCCTCTAAGCATGCTTAGTAACTGATATAAGCTTGGTAGGATTTTATCTCGAATTTAAGCTGGATTTATACATGTTTTTCCCCGATTTTATTGAAGCTCTGTTTTTCTGCGATCTGAGCTGTTCAAGCTCAGATTGTGGCTCGTACGTGCACGATCTCGTTTGATCATCAACATGAGAGTTGTAGATCTTTGAATCTAGTTTCAATTGCCGCTGATTTCATAATTTTCGGAGTTTTGTAAGATTTATGGTGATTATTCTTCGGATCTGCGATGAGACCGAAATTAGTGAATTGATTAGTGAATTCTGGGAAGATTAGCCACTAGATTAATCCAATTCTTGGGCTGCATGTTCTTAGTATGCTAATATACATTTTCCCAAGTTTAATTTCCAATTCGACGTCGTTTGGACATCGAATTGATAAGATTTCATCGCCTCTAACTAGGGTTTACTGTAGAAATCCGGAATTTAGCTTCTTAATGGATTTTCGATGTTTTACCGTGTTTAATCCTTCGAGATACATGCTTCATTCACCTAATGCCCTTAATTGATGTTCTTAATAACATCTAGGATTGACAAGCTAGATTTGATAGGTTTGGGTGTTTGAACCCTCGATATCGGTTTATCGGTTTAACTAGTTAACTATTCCTGCTTAGTTAGCTTTTAATTAAATAATCATGCCATGTTATGTATATAGATTGCATGCTTTATATTTTCTTAACCCCGTGTGGGGCTTGTGGTTGAACCAAGGGAGTCATGCCCCTTGGGATGGTTAGATAATTGAGCGGGCCGCTGGTGTGCCACTTGTGTTAATTTGTAAGTGTGGCGTGTCGTGTGATTGCGTGGCCGGGGTTGTATCCCCGTTGTAGGAATTTTGGGAGACGGTTGTTTAAGCCGTCGTAATGCCGAAATTCCGATTGAAATATGTTGTTGCTTGTTTACGGCCCGTGGGCGCCGTTATAATATTGGATTATTGTGGTTTAGACATTTATCTGTTTTACGCATGTTTACCCCTTGGCGAGCCGTAGGCTATGCCTAGCCTTGTATTATGTATGTCATACTGTTGCATGCTTATATTTATGTATCTCTGTGCGCGTGAGCATTGCATCCATTTGCTTGCATTAGAAGCATTAAGGCTAGGTGGTAGGCGATGGATTCGATCGTTGATCCGGGGTTCTCGGGTAGCCCGGATCTAGCCCTAAGACCGGGGTTTGGGATAGTCGAGGATTAGGACGTGATTGTCATCTATGATTATGTTTGATATTATTCGAGGATTATTATTTAGTTAGACTGGAATATTGTTGTTGAGGTTTAGAGGTCGTGTTGTTTCTCCAAGGCCAAGTGCTAAGGATGGATGTCGATGCGTTCCCTGACATGTCTGTCCCCGCGAGAGATGGTATGACTGGGCAGGGTGGTACCTGGACAGGAGCCCACAGTCTTTGTTTCCTTTCGTTTGTTCTTGGGTAAGGGTGATCCCGCATGGTACTGTTTCCCTGTTGGTGCTTAGGGTGATCTTGGTAACATGTTCAAGAGAGAGGTTCATGACGGGAGCCCTTGGGACATCGATAGGGTTATGGGACCCTTGGCATTCCTTAGACTTAGGCCGAGAGACAACACAGTTGTTGTTTTCCTCCCTTCAGTGTGATGTAGAATAGCGTAGAACCTTACTGAGCAAGCTTTGTTGCTCACTCCTACCTGGGCTGCATCGGCGATGCAGGTCGATGCAGTCCTTTCCTTTCAGGTGATCTTCTGGGCGTTGGCGCGCCATTCTCGAGGTGATCGTAGACTTGGAGTTTCGAGGAGTACTTGATGATCCTGGAGTTTTCCCTTTGTTAATAGTTGTACCTTTACTGTTATATTAAATGTATAATTTTCCCTCTTCGAGGATTTGATCATTTGTATTAATTTATGTAATGAGGGTCGATGAAAGTATTGTATCAGAACCTGTACTAATTAGTGAAAATTGTGATAGCAGATTCATATTCTTGTTGAATTTTAGAACTGTTAGATTTATCGTTTTAATTTATCGTGAAGATTATAATTGTACAGGGTTCAAATTGAGAAATACAGGGGAAACTCTCGCCGTTTGATTTCAAAAATAGAGTTTAGGACCCTCACGTCCCGGTCCGGATGGGTTTTCTGGGTCAGGGCGTGACAATAGCATTACCATTATGCTCATTGTTACAAAAGGATATGGTTTTTGGATTCGATGAGGCATGTAAAAAGGCGTTTGATAAGCTGAAAGAATTGTTGACTTCTACCCCAGTTATCCAACCCCCTGACTGGAACGTTCCTTTCGAGATAATGTGTGACGCAAGTGATTATGCAGTAGGCGCTGTCTTGGGCCAAAAGATTGGAAAAGCATCTCATGTAATTTATTATGCTTCAAAGACTTTGGAAGATGCCCAGAGAAATTATACCACAATTGAAAAAGAACTTTTAGCTGTTGTTTTTTATTTAGAAAATTTTCGATCTTATTTACTTGGTACTAAAGTCATTGTCTACTCTGATCATGCAGCTCTTCGTTATTTAATGACGAAGAAAGAGGCCAAACTGAGGTTAATAAGATGGATACTTCTCTTAAGTGAGTTTGATTTGAAGATAAAAGATAAAAGAGGGACAGATTATCGGGTTGCAGATCATCTGAGTCCTTTAGTGCGTGTGGAGGATGAACTTCATCTGCAGGAAACATTCCCTGAGAAGCAATTGTTCTCTGCAAATGTGACGCTACCAAGGTATGTGAATATTGTGAATTATTTAGTTACCAATATGTTACCTCTTGATTTGTCTAAGGCTCAAAAAGATAAGATCAAAAGTGATGTCGAATACTATGTGTGGGATAACCCATATTTATGAAAGCATTGTGCATATCAAGTAATAAGAATGTGCGTTCTTGAAAATGAAATAATTTCTATACTCACTTTTTGTCATTCTTATAACTATTGAGGTCACTTTGGAGCCAAGAGCACGGCGAGAAAAGTGTTAGAATGTGGTTTCTATTGGCCATCTTTATTTCACGATTCATATTTTCTTTGTAAGTCATGCGACATTTGCCAAAAGATAAGTAATATATCCCAAAGGAATGAGATGCCACACACCCCAATATTATTTTGCGAAATTTTTGATGTTTGGGGCATCGATTTCATGGGTCCGTTCCCTACATCTTTTGATTATGTTTATATTCTGCTTGCTGTGGATTATGTCTCTAAGTGGGTAGAAGCTAAAACTACTAGGACTGATGATTCTAAAGTTGTTGCATATTTTATCAAGTCTAACATATTATCCAAGTTTGGAATTCCAAGAGCTCTAATAAATGATCGAGGCACTCACTTTTGCAATCGGACTGTTGAGGCGTTGCTAAAGAAGTACCATGTGACCCACAAACTAGTGGACAAGTGGAAGTTTCAAATCAAGTCAATCCTTGCAAAGATGGTCAATCCAAATAGAAAAGATTAGAGTTTGCGTTCGGATGATGTTTTGTGGGCGTATCGGACTGCATACAAGACACCCATCGGTATATCACCTTATCGGTTAGTGTTTGGGAAACCATGCCACCTTTCAGTTAAGTTAGAACACAAGGCTTATTGGGCTATTAAAAGCTTCAACATGAAGATGGATGAAAGTGGAGAGCACATGAAGTTACAAATACAAGAATTAGAGGAAATTCGTAATGATGCGTATGAGAGTGCAAGGATTTACAAGGAAAACACAAAGTTTTCATGACAAGATGATTTTTAGAAAAGAGTTTACAGTTGGTCAAAAAGTCCTCTACCAATCTCGCTTCCGTTTGTTTCCAGGTAAATTGTGTTCTCGTTGGATTGGTCCTTTTATTGTTACAAATGTTTTTTCTCATGGTGCAGTTGAAATTCAAAGTTTAGCCACTTCCAAAATATTTATGGTGAATGGTCATAGACTTAAACCTTTCTATGAAGGAATTCAAACAGAAAATGTGGAAAAATTAGACCTTGAGGATCCAATTTCTACTGATTGAAGACGGAAGCATGAAGTCGAGCCAATGACAATAAACAAAGGCGCTGCTTGGGAGGCAACCCAAGGGGAGTTCGTTCCTTTCTCTTTTTATTTTCACATTTATATTTTAGTTGGTTTTACCTTTTCTTTTCATTTCACCTTACATTGGGGACAATGTCGGTTTTAAGTGTGGGGGAGGAGATTGTGAGGACCCGTACCTCCAACCCGATCCGACCACGTAGGTCGAGGGTCATGCTTTGTTGGCCTTGCTCTGTGATCTCCTTTGATCGTAGCGGCTCCGGGGGTAATTTGGTAAATTACCCTTGACGGAGTTGGTTTCACACACGTAGCGCACACACGGCCCTGTAATGATGTATGTGCTTGATTAGACCATTAGGAGTACGTTGGATCAGAGGATTTGGATTAGACTGAGGTTTGAACTGCTGGGATCGGATCTGGCTGATCGGAGGGCCAGGATCTAATCTTAACCCATTAGTATGAAAACCTCTACTTAACCCCTTACCCGCTAGGGCTTCAGCGGCAATTGAGAGAGAGAGCTCATTGCGACGAGAGAAAGAGCGCGGGTCATGAGAAGATCCCGTGCAGCGACGGCGGTGCGTGCATCCACCTCCGAGAGTCTAGGCTCTCCACTGGCAACCGCGACCGAAGAGGAGAGGACTTGGCGACGTCGACAACGGGGAGCTAGGCAGCGACAAACCGGGCGACTGCGGCGAAGGCGGAGCTCGGCGACGGCGTCGACGACCGGAGAAAGAGGTTTCACGTGATCCAGAGGTAGGTTTCTGATCTAATCTCTTGATTAGGCTCTACTAGACTAGCATAGGTTGGCTTGATGCATGATTCTCTGGTGGTTGATTTCGTGGCTTCTCTGTTGATGCTCTTCCTCCTTCATTGCATGTCATTGCTTAGATCTATGGTTGTTGTTGGTGTTTTATCGCCATTCTCTGATGCTATTCTTAGATCCTACGATGGGTCTATTGGATTCTTTCCCTGCCTTGAGCTTTCCTTCCCTCTTGGGTTTGCACGGATTTGGATCTCTACTCTTCCCCTTCCCCGATCTTCTTCCCTTCGAACCTTATGAACGGTTTGCACGGTTTTGGATTTGCTGGTAGTAACTGGGTTTAGCCTAGGATCTCTGTGAGGTTTTCCTCTTCTCTTTGCTGGTAGTTGGGGATTGTTGCTTCGGCTCTGTTCTCCGTGGTTTGTTGGTGTGTGATGCTCTATGGTCTTGGCTCTTGTGATGTTCTCCTCTTCCTTCACAGCGGTAAGCTCAGGTTTAGTGACTGCCGTGGCGTTTTATTCCCTTCTCTGAGGTTATGCCTTGATTCTCTGATTCTGTTGTTTTTGCTCTGTTTTTCTTCGCTGCCATGTACTTCGATGCTATGCCTCTGCTTTATTCCCTGCTGCCGTGTGTTGTCTGGTATTATGGATGCAAGGTGTTTGTCAGATTGCTTCCTTACTGCTGTGGTTTTTGGTTGAGCCGCGTTTGTGGTTATCTGTCAGTTTTGATTGAGTTATCATCGTTCATCTGATTATTTGGATGAATGTTTGAGTGATCCAATTGATCTTGTATATGGGTTTGGCTTGGATGCCCCCCTCGATTTAGTTCTATACCAAATTCCGCCGTTTTATCGTACTTAACGCTAATTGCTTTCCTTTAAATGCTATTGGTTCCCTCCCCTTAATCAATCCTTTTAATATCAGGGTAATTATGCCAATTCTGTACTCTTATATCATGCTTAAGCCTAGGGCCGAAGGTGTGCCCTGTGGGTTATAATTTTGGATGTATAAATGCCATGGTTGGATTATATATTTAGCTCTGTTATATGTTTAGCTTTGTTATAATCTCCTGGACAATTGGTTGATGATTTGGCATGTAGAGACATCTAGGTCTAGTTGTTTGATTAAGTTCATGCATGTTGTATGCATTAAGGCTAGGGGCGAGCGATGGGTTCGATCGTCGATCCGAGGATCTCGGGTAGCTCGGATCTAGCTCTAGGACCGAGGAATGGGTAGAAGGACTAGGGCGAGATTGTGTGTTTATGATCTTGTGTTGATTGAGGTTGTTATATATAGATATGCCCATTTAAATTGTGGTATTGAGGTGTAGAGGTCGTGTCGTTCTCTACGTCAATCGCTAAGGGCAGTGGATGTTATCCTGTTAAGGGTTGAAGAGGTGGGAGTGCACGGGAGATGCACTTGCCCCTTGTCCTTCCCTGATCTGTAGAGGGGCGCTTTGTGAGGACCTGTCCCTCCATTCCTGGGTCGACCGTCTGGGTCGGGCCCGTGGCTCATTGTGGACCGCAAGGGCAATCTGGTAAATTGCGCATTGTCGGTTTGTTTCACACCCGCGTGTGCACACACATCCTCTGATTGATGATTGTGTTTGACTAGATCCATTTAGGAGGTTTTTTTGACTTCTGGATCGATCCAAACTAGTGTTGGATCGATCCAGCCAAGTCTTGGATCGATCCCTCTTGGTCTTGGATCGATCCGGGTATTGTAGCAGGGCAGTTGAGCTTGCGAGGACGGCCGTTGTGGCCGTCGCTCTCCGTTGTCAGAGGAGAGACGACTTCCTCTCCTCTCCTTCCCCTTTTCCCCTCCTTCCCCGGCCTTCTCCCTCACTCTTCTTCCTCTTCTCTTCCTCTTCTCTTTCCCCTCCTTCTTCCTTCCTTCTTCTTCTTCTTCCCGCGGGCTCTGTTTCCCCTGTTTTGGCAGCCCCTTCTTCTCCTCCTTTCTCCCTCCTCCAGCCACCGTTTTGGGAGCTTGAAGGCTCGTTAAATCCGTGGCGGCGTGAGGAAGATCCCTGGCGTGATTTAGTTGCTTGGTTAGCGGCCGTTTAGCGAGGAATCAGCCGAGGATTAGCGTTTCCGGTAGGTTTTCTACCTACGAGAGTTGTTTAATGGGTTTCTCTTAATCTAGCCGTTAGATCTTGCTGTATTTGTGTTGCTGGATGCATGTTGCTTAGTATAATTTCTGGTTTATATTTCATGAGCTTTGGATGAGATTTTAGTAGGATTTAAGCATATTAAACTCGCATTTTTTCCGGTTTCTCTATTCATGAGGAACAGCCAGTTTACGACGCGTTTTTCGATTTGTACAAGCATGATATTGACTTATGATGAACAGGAGAGTTGTAGACCTCTGAGTTCTCTTTCCATTCCAGCTTATTTCGTATTTTTCCGATTTTTCTATGAATTGTGGTGATTGTTCTCGTGGCCTGCGACGAGACTGATCTGAAGCTAGTATGAAGCTGTTTGGATCGATCCAATATTTTCTGGATCAATCCAAATGTTCCGGATCGATCCCAAAGCTGTTTGATGGGGTTTTATTGACCATTTTTAGTCGTTTTGATTAGTGTTTCCCAGTAACCGAACCGTTGGATGTTTCCCGATTTTGGATATGTTGATCCCAGCATATTAGTCTACTAAAGTCTAAGTTGGATCTTGAATCCGACGTCGTTTGGACATCGGATCGACGGGGTCAACTAGCTGCTATGTAGAGAATGTTTTGATGTTTTAAATATAATATTATATGTTCGGATTATAATATTATATTTTACTGTTCATCGGTTTTCGGGGTTGCTTCCCGTTGCAGGAGTTCGCGGTTGACGGTCGTGGTACCGTCGTAATGCCGGGACCCGTTGCGGGTCGGCTGGCAGCGGTTGGTAGTACCGCTGCAGCGATCCTGTTGGACTTGTATGCTGCCTTGACATACTATTGCATGCCTATTTCTCTTACTTGAGTATGTTCATAGCATGCATTCTCTGTTGTGCATTAGTTGCATGGTTAGGGCGTGGGTGATTTGTGGATCGCCGTCCCGAGGCTGGAAGCTCGGATTTAGCCCTAGGACCAGGGTTGGGTTGTTTGGTCCAGGTTCGAATTGTGGTGTCCAGTCAAACTTGATGATAGGCTTAGATGACTGGTACACATGTTGCATGATGATTATAGAGGTCGTGTCGGCCTTGAGTCGGATGCTGAGGTGTAGCCCGTGTTCCTTTGTGTTGACCCTTGAGTAGAGAGGTTGACTACTTAGCGGTGCTATTTCCCGCCTGCTGTCGCGCCCCGACCCGTGTAGGCCCAACCGGGCCGAGCGACGCGAACCGGAACCTAACCTACTGCGAAAATTTTGGCGAGGTTTCCCTCTAATCGTAGTGGTTACCCTAGCAATTCATAATCATCCTATATTATACAATCATTCACAAACCTCAAAGACTAAACTGGAATATAATACAAATCCTCAAACAGGGAAATTATACATTTATCACTCCCGTAAGAGACTATCTATAACAAATGGTAAAACAGAGATCGCCGCTCCTCAAGCACCGCTAGACGCCGCCACGTCACCAAACACCGGCCCCGTAGGGGTGATCGAAGAAGAGCTAGCGCCAGCACCTGCAAAACGCAGCCCGTGTAGGAGTGAGCACTAAGCTCAGCAGGGACACTACACTACGACACTCACAAGGGAGGGAACACAACAGTGTCGCCCCCAAGCAAAGCCTGGATGTATACAGAGGTCCCATAACCCCACCGGACGTCCCAGAACGCAGGCTCCCAGCACTGCGGACTCACAGCAGGACCGTGAACACTACTGGCGGGACAAGGCACCGCTGAGTGGGCACACCCCCACTCAGAGAGTCAAAGACTGCCGGACGCTGGCTACACCTCAGGACTCGGCTCGATGCCGACACGACCTCTAAACATCAAACAACATGTATTCAGGTCATCTAACCCTATCCTCGAAATCGATTGAATACTACAAATCGAGTCCTGGACCTTACCCGCAACGGTCCTAGAGCAAGATCCGGACTACCCGAAAGCCCCGAATCGGCGAACAACCCAACGCAAGCGCCCTACACAGATGCAACTAATGTATAAGCAATGCATGTTATGAGCACACGCAGGAATATACAAGTAAACATGCAACAATATGTGGTGTATAACAAACAAGGTCTGGGCACGGCACCCTGCCGGCCCGGGGTGGTGAACATGTAACAAAGGTCTAGGAGCTGCTACAGTGGTACCACCACCAACTGTCAGCAGTCCAGCACAACACCTGCATCGGGAAGCCGCCCCGCAAACAACAGCTCACAGATATCACAGATAAAGCCCTCGGCGCAGGCCGGCATGCAGGGCTAAGGAAAGCTGTAGGGCTACCCGCCCGTCTATTCTAAACATCCCGGGAGTCATCACTCCCCGGTTCACCACTGCCCCTATTATAGGGCTAACATGTTTAAACATATGTACCAGTTATAAAATAGTAGAGAAAAACCATCACACAAAGCCCCGCGGGCAAAATCCACTTGAAAACACCCCTCAACCACTAAGGGACCGATCTCCCTTCCTAAGGGGATCGATCTCCTTAGTACTTAGGAGAAACTCGTCCTTGTCAACCGAAGGAGATTGATCTTCTCCACCAGAAGGATCGATCTTCTTTGTGACACAGAACCCACCACCTCAGCCTAGTTAAAGATCGATCCCTCTTCAGCCGAGGGATCGATCCTGCTCGGGCTGGGCATGATGCTCCAGAAGGGATCGATCTCTCCTCAAATGAGATCGATCCGAATGGGTTCTCCGGCGTACTTCCGACGAGAAATACCGCCGGAAAATACATCCAAACTTCCCAAAACTCTGGGATCTGATAGATCAAGATCCCACGAGTCCAAAACCGGTGGAATCACAGCAAACAAACACGTATTTTAACAGATCTAAGCATAAGAACATAATCAAACCGCAAAAAACATCCAAAAACCCGAAAAGATGTAGGTAGGATCCCTACCTAAGCAATAGTAGCCTCAATCCAAGCTGCTAGGCCTTAGATCTTCCTCAAACGAGCTCAGATCCAACAAGAACACGGCTGAAATCTCAGAATTTCCAAAAAACATCAAAAGAGAAAGTTTTGTTCGTTTTATAGACGAACGAACCGACTCAAGAGAGATCGATCACTTTCTCAAAAGAGATCGATCTTTCTTGCCAAGTCGGGTTTGACTTTCTGGCACTAAGAGATCGATCTTCTAGCTAGGGAGATCGATCCCTTAGGTGCAGAAAGCTAGATTGGGCTAAAACTTAAGCTCAAGCCCGGATCTTTCGATCCCGGGTCCCACTAACCATTCTAGCTAAACATGAACAGAAATATGGTCAGTGTGTGCACACGCGGGTGTGAAATTAATCGACAAGGCGCAATTAACCAAATTGTCCGTGCGGTCCATGACGAGCCACAGGCGTAGAGGGACGGGTCCTCACACCTGCAGTGTCGTTCCCTGCTTGTGGGGCAGCAGTGTTGTTTCCTGCTACTGAGTGCGACCATGTTCGTGGGCCTCAGGAACACGCGGTGGGGTTATGGGACCCCTGTATACACCCAGGTCTTATTTGAGGGCGACACTCTTGTGTTCCCCTTCCTTCTGTGTGGCGTAGTGTAGAACCCTACTGAGCTTTATGCTCACTCCTCCCCGGGCTACGTTTTGCAGGTGCAGGTGCCAGCCCTTCTTCAGTAGCCCCTACCGGGCAGGTGTTTGGTGGCGTGGCGGCGTCTGGCGGGGTCTGAGGATCGGTGATCACTTTCTACACTTTTTGTTATAGTTAGTCTCCTACATGAGTATGATGTATAAACTGTTGTAACCCCTTTGAGGTTTTGGAATATTATATTATATCTGTTGAGGTTTTGGAATATTATATTATATCTGTTGAGGTTTGAAATTATTGTATTATTCAGGGGTGCTTATGAACTGTTTAATGAAACCAGTAGGTTAGAGGGAATCCCTCGCCATTATTTCCGCATTTAGTTAGGTTTCGGTTCGCGTCGCCCGGCCCTGTTGGGCTTTCACGGGTCGAGGCGCGACACGCTTGGTGATGCGTAACCCTTGTCCAGACTTGTTCTTTGTTGCCTTAGGATTGGACAGAGACGACATAGTTGTAGTTTCCTTTTCCTTGAGAGTGTCGTAGAGTAGAACCCTACTGAGCATTGTTGCTCACCCTACCTGGGCTGCATCGGCGATGCAGGTCGATGCAGTTCCTTCTTTCATGTGTTCTTCTAGATGATGGTGTGATATTTCGAGGTGATCGAGGACTTGGAGCTTCGAGCAGTCTTCTATAGTTAATTTACCGTTTCAATCAATGATGTATAATCTGATGTATTAGAGGGCAAAATTGAATGACTCTTACTCCAGTTGTATTTGAGAATTGTAATAATTAGTTATTTACCATTGTGCCATTGTACAAGTTGAAAATTATAATATTATGAAATGTACAGGTTTCTTGTGTTATAATTATAGAGGAGATTCTGTCGAAATTTTTATGAACTGGAGACCAAATTGTTCATTATATACTTGTTGCGCCAATTGATGATGTAAATAGGTTTAGGGGGTTCACGCCTCGATTTGGATGGGTTTTCTGGGTCGGGGCGTGATAGAGATCTAGGTTGCATTTGTCATGAGCAAGAGTCAATTAAGCTTGACATATTCATAACATGATAGAATGAGTAATCTTGCGACTTAGAATTAATTAGTTGAGTTATTTTCCTTGAGATGGTAATGACTAAATTAATAGACAACAGCTGGTGAGATTTTGAGCCTTTACACTGACACATTCATATCAGTCTCACAATTTTCTATCATGAGAGATATTCTTCCATGGATTTGTTTCTCTAGAACTTGCCTTGATTTTATTTGAGGCCACATTGACACATGCATACATGAACATGATTAAGCCCATCTTTGTTATAAGCTACATAAGCCAAATAGCTTACCTTGTGATTAATTTTTCCCTTTTGCTAAACCCCTTTGAGCTTTATTGAGTTTATTAATTGTTAACCTGCATTACAAGCTTTAAACCTGAACAACAATGCCGATACCTAAGCCATAGAACTAGTGGGGCATTGTGCATCATTATGATATGTATGGGTGTGCAAGTTTCAAGTGTGGGGGTGTTTGGATTTGTAGTATGGTTGTGATTGGAAAGTTGGAACATGGAGTATGTTTTCATTCTCAATTCATGAGTCAGCTGTTTCTACAAAAAAAAACAAAGAGAGAAGAGCAGAAACAGAAAAGAAGAAAAAAGGAAGTGATGGAGGAAATTGTTTTTCATATCACAAAGTGTTAATAATGCCTCCTAATACTCCAAGAAATGGGTATGTTTATGTATGATTTCTACAAAAGTGGAAGTTTTTGCAAAAAATTGTTCCCTGCTACTGCTGCAAAAAAAATCCTTTGAATAGGAATATTGTGTGGCTAAATTGAAGAAGTTGTTGAATGGAGTGATTGGTTATGCATGTCTTATTGATGCATTTTTGCTCCATTAGTTCAGTTGGCTTTTGGGCTATATTTCCAAATATTTCCCACCTTGATCCAAAACTCTGTTAGAACTCTTGGAAGTCCTTATGATCCATGTTATGCATGCAATTCTAGTGGTGGAGAATGAGAAGATATGAAAGCTTATGGTAGATCATTTTCATTGGAATGAATTTATGTGAAACACATACCCATCAAAGACATGGGAGTTGAGTGTTAATTTCCGTGAGGGTCTACATATTTGAGTTTGCTCTATCTTCAAGTGAAAATGCTTATTGATTGATTTTAGGTTGTTCAAGAATGTCTGTTCATGATATGTTATGAGTTTTGAAGAGTTTGGTTGTTCTTTGTTGATGGCGTTGCAACCTTGATATGTTGAGTGAGTTGCATTTTAGTTTTTCCCGAGGACGAGCAAAGGTTAAGTGTGGGGGAATTTGATAAGAATGCAAAATGTCATATTTTTATCCCTCAATGCCTAGTCTTATATGCTTATTTGATACCTAAATATAGTCATTACTCTTATATTTTGATTTAGGATGCAATTGGAGAACTTAAGTGCGAAATGAAGCGAACTGGACAATTCTGGACAGTTTTGACAGCAGTTCGTAATCTGAGCATAACGTTTCCATCCAAACTCTGATTGGGGTGATTCAAGATTCCATAGAAATCTAAGAAAGAGCTCTCCACCTTTTGTGTTTTGAGGTTTAAGAGATTCTGGTTTATTTCATCAACGAAATCGAAGCCAGAAGGTGCAAGGAATATTGCAACGAAGATGGGTCAGATTGAAAGATTAAACTATACATGATAATGACGATCTAGATGATTTTCCATATATCATTAGAAACCTCTGGAAGTATAATTTCTGGAGGATTTCTCGGTTCGTGATTTGAAGCTTCATAGAGAAAGTTACAGTGCTTTTAGTACCACCAGGACAGGGTTGAATAGCAAAAGAAATATGCAGAAAAAAGAAGATCGATCTTCCTTGAATAAATGATCGATCTTTCCTCTATGACGGAGTTAACAGAGAGCAAGACTTGAAATGATCGATCATCCCTTCCATAAATGATCGATCTTCTCTTCCATAAATGATTGATCATTTATGCACCCAGAGTTGACAAAGAGCTATGTTTTAGATGATCGATCTTCTCTCTATAAATGACCGATCTTCTGAGGAGCGCAGCCAAGATCTGGGAAGAAACGATCGATCTTCTCCTATATAAAGATCGATCTTTGTTAGCCGGCTTTGCAAAATAAAGGCTTCAGATCTAATCCGAGGATAGGAAACTCTTGGGCAATAAATAGGACTCTTTTTAGGGATTGAACGAGGTGAATTCTACATACTTTTCGGCCACTATCTACTTCTTTTATATTTCTAGAACTCTTCTCTTGAGGAATTTTTTCTTTACTAGATTGTTCTTCATGGCCTTGCGTGGCTAAATCTTGATACTTGGTCAAGGAAACTGAAACCTTAGAATCCATGAACTGTGAGATCTAATCTATTTTTATTGTTCAATTTATGCCTTGAGTGTTGAATGTTTTTCTGTGATTATATTCATGATTGTCTTGTTTAATTGCTAGGAAGCCTACTAGTTTATTATTCATTACAATCTACTGCTAGGTTGGATATCAAATTCATAATTATTTGATCCCTCTAATCTATGAAGCAACTAGGGTTTAATGATTTACTGCGTTTCAGAGATTATTAGATCTTAGGAAGAACATTCGACTAAATTAAATGCAACCACTTGTCTTTGTGTTATTTAGCTTCATCGATCTCTACGAATCTTGAGGCTGCTACTAGATTAAATCTACAGCGCTTGTCTTGAGTTGTTTAGTAGTTCGGGTTAATTAGATAGCTTGTTTCTAATTAACTATGACAAGGAGAGATACGGAAATAATTCAAACGGTAAATATTCAAGGTGTGGATTGATATATACTTGCATCGATGATAAGTTACAAAGATTCCAATGGTGGATGTTGACTTAGACAAAGGTTTGTTCTCTTGATTAAATTTGATTCTCCAATTTAGATTATTTCTTATTTATTTTCGTTATACTTAAAACCCCACATCTTTGTTCACAAAGCACAAAACTTAGATTAGACACCCCTCATGGGATCGATCCTTGCTCGCACTACTACATTTATTTTGAGAGCATTGTTTTTATTTTTGATTGCCTGCGATAGCACACCACTCTCTAAGTCTCACCTTATCCCTCATTCTCTTGTTTAATTGTTTTTCATTTCATTTACAAGCATACAAGTTCGTAGACTCCTTCTACCTAGGTTTTCCTTGATCAATTTTTCATTAAAGGTCTAATAGATCAGCCCATCTTAGACTATCAGTGTCGTGGTGTGAGGAGTGTGGCTATGGGAGGATTCAACTTGATGTCCTTGAAGTCTAGGCTCTCCTTCCTCTTTCCCTGAGTTTTCCTCATCATGCTCTCCTTGATTTGCTTCTTCCTCATCACTACTTGTATGGTCATGAACAATAAATCCTAAGGCTTGCTTGGATTTCAACATCCTCTTATAGGTGGATTTACTGAAGGGTTGAGCAAGAAGTCTTCTTTCATCAACGGCAAGGTGGTGGGTAAGGGCTTAGAAGATTTTGGTTATGAGTCCTCCAAAGGGTAGGGATTGTCTGGCCGTAAGTTTAAGCATCTCTTTGATGATGATATAGCCTATGTTTTGAAGCTTCTCCCTAACCATGCAAGATAGGATATAGACATGAAGAGGCTTCAAGTGATCATGGTGGCCAATGTTGGGAAATAAATTTGTTCCTAGGAAGTGGGCAAGCTCCCGATAATTTTATTTCGGTCATTTAATTCTATGGGGATTTTGTCAACTCAACGAGTTCTAAGTATAGCCCTTCTCCCTCACGTATCTCTATCAAAATTTTGGAGATCCTCATATGAAGTAAAATAGGTGCACTCTCCTTGATTTGGTATATTGAGTATCTCATTCAACCATTCAATTGTGATTTTGATTTCATTGCCATAAACATAGCTACTAATGGCCACATTTTCTTCATCATCAATGTCCTCAATGATATTGCAATAAAAGTAGCGGACCATTTTACAATACATGAATTTCGACAACTCTATGAAATCCTTCCATCCCATTTTTGTAAAAAATCTTTCAACAAAAATTCCTTTCCTACATGCATCTTAAGAGCTCTACCCGAAACCACTAATTTGTCCCTAAAATCGGGCCAAGAGTTGAACCTATCCTTGTTTAGGAAGAAGTATTGATCAAAATTTGGAATTGATGTGGATCCTTGAAGAGACTCTTCGATTTTCTTCATTCCTCTCTTCGTTGTGACTTGCTTCTTCCTTTTCCCGGCTTGGCTTGGTTCATCGGGTGGAGTAGCTGCCGCATTCTTGGTGTGAGGCATGATGGCGAGGCTTTTTAGGGTTGAGGGTGACCGTGGTGAAGAGCGACGAACGAAGGGGAGAGGCTGGGAGCTAGGGCACGGTCGAACGGGGAGAAGAATAGGGTTTGATCGGAGGAGGTGTATATAAGGGGAGATGTGAAAAATGACCAAAAAACCCTCAGTTAAGTGAGCCACGATCTGTGGCGGTCGACCATCAAGCGCGATATGTGAATACAAAAAAAAATATACTCACGGTCGACCTTCAAGAAGTCTGGATCAATCGTCAGTTCCAGCACATGAAATTTGAAATTTAATTTAAAATTATTTTTAAATCAAAACATCTCAAAACTTTGCATACACATGTAACTGAATATTATGAGTTAAAACATTTCATCAATCATCAAAATTTCTCAATAAATCAAAATTTAGCATTCAAGGTGGACATGGCATGAAAACGCAGATAAAAAGATGGCCATAGCTTTTCCTTTTAGCCCATTTATTTTGGGCATCCATTTGACATCCCAAGCTCCCTTAGTAGATATAAAAACCTGCCTTAACTTAAGGGTTTGGTTAGGATATTCGCAATTTGATACTCAGTGCTAATAAATTCAAGTGTAATATCTCCTTTTTGTGTGTGATCGAAAAGGAAATGGTGTCGAGTTTCTATGTGCTTTGTTCTAGAGTGTTGGATGGGATTCTTGGATAGGCTTATGACACTAGTATTATCACATCTAATGGACATTTTGCCTACATGTATGTTGTAATCTATCAATTGCATTTTCATCCAAAGTAATTATGCACAACAACTACCCGCCGTGATGTATTTCGCTTCGGCGGTGGATAAGACAACTGAAGTTTGCTTCTTGGAGAACCAACAAACAAGTGCATGACCAAGATAATGACATGTTCCACTTGTGCTTTTTCTATCAAGTCTATGATGATGATGCATAATATTATATTTTTATCCCTTAATACTTAGTCTCCTGTGCTTATTTGGTACCTAAAAACACTCATTATTCTTATATTTTGATTTAGGATGCAATTGAAGTCCTTAAGTTCGAAAAGAAGCTGAAAAGAATATATGGATCAAATTTAAAGATTATACTGTACCTGCTCATGAAGAACCAGATGATGTGCCATATATGGTTGGAAAGCTCTTGAAGTCTAGTTTCTGGAGAATTTTACGGTTCGTCATTCCGAGTTTCCTAGAGGATGTTACGGCAATTTTAGTACCGATGGCGCAGTCTGGATGACAGAACAGTAAATACTCTGGAACGTCCAATCGATCCGTCTCCCTAGTGGGATCGATCCGTCTATTTAGAAACCTGACAAAACGCATACTTTTCAGCTGTACACAGTCCGATCGATCCAACTATCCATCCTACTAGTAAGATCGATCCGACACCCCTAGTGGGATCGATCCGACTGGGGCGTAGCCAGAAATTGAAGATTCCGATTCGAAGGATCGATCCGACACCCATAGAGAGATCGATCCTACTTTTATAGTGAAGAAATTCAACGGTTCAGATCAAATTCGAGGATGGGAAACTTATGGGCTATAAATAGGGTTCTTTTTAGGGATTAAGGGGGGCGAATTCTAGAGGTTTTTGATTGCTTCTTTCTATTTCTTTGATATTTCTAGGGTTCTTCTTTTTTCTTTAAAGGATTGGATTGTTCTTGATGGCCTTGCATGGCTAAACCTTAATTCTTGGTCGAGGAAACTGAAACCTCGGAATCAATGAAACTGTGAGATCTAATCTATTTTTATTGTTCAGTTTATACTTGAGTATTGAATGTTCTTCTGCGATTAAATATTCATGATTGTCTTGTATAATTGCTAGGAGGCCTACTAGTTTATTATTCATGGCGATCTATTGCTAGGTTGGATATCAAATTCGTAATTGTTTGATCCCTCTAATCTGCGAAGCAACTGAGATCTATTGATTTACTGTGTTTCAGAGATTAATAGATCTTAGGAAGAATATTCAACTAGATTAAATGCAACCGCTTGTGCTTGTGTTGTTTAGCTTCATCGATCTCCCTATTCTTAAGGCTGCTACTAGATTAAATCTACAATGCGTGTCTTAGGTTGTTTAGTAGTTAGGGTTGATTAGATCGCTTGTTTCTAATTAACAATGATCGAGGATAGATTCGAATTTAATTTGAACGGTGAATATTCATGGTATGAATTGATATATACTTGCATCAATGATCAGTTGTTGGATTCCGATGGTGGATGTTGACTCAGACCAAGGTTTGTTCCCTTTATTTAATTCAATTCTTCGCTTTAGACTGTTTCTTTATTGTTTTCGTTTTACTCAAAACCCCTCATCTTTGTTCACTAAGCACAAAACTAGGCTAAACACCCTTCGTGGGATCGATTCGTACTCGCACTACTACATTTATCTTAAAGGGTATTTGTTTTATTTTTGAGTGCCTGCGACAGCACATCAAATTTTGGCGCCGTTGTCGGGGAGTGATTCTAGTTGATTTTTGTGCTTATTGTGATCTTCATTTTCATAAAAAAAAAAGAGTTTACACAAATTTTCTTGATTTGTTTTTCTCGGTTTACCGGAAACTTCTTGATTGTTTATGAGTATAGCGCGATCTTTTAATCAAGGTGATTTGCAGTACGATCCAGAGATAGAAAGAACTTTACACAGGTTAAGGAGGGAAGCTCGGAGACACATTGAGGAGAACGATTTGGCTCTTGACCACTTATTTGTTGGCGATTCTGAATTAGATGAGGAATAAGTCATGGCCGGAAATCGGACTTTGAAAGAGTTTGCATCCCCAGATTTGAATCAACAACCCTTATGCATTACATTTCCTACTTTGGATGTTGCTACTACTTTTGAATTGAAATCTGGACTAATACATCTCTTACCCACTTTTCATGGACTTTCAGGTGAAGATCCTCACAAGCATTTAAAGGAGCTTCATGTTGTGTACACAAGTATGAAACCCATGGGGGTGACTGAAGATCAAATCAAATTGAGAGCCTTCCCATTTTCTTTGAAAGATTCGGCTAAGGATTGGCTTTATTATTTACCCTCTGGGAGTATTACCACATGGAATGAGATGAAGAGGTTGTTTTTGGAGAAATATTTCCCAGCTTCAAGAGCGGCCAACATTCGGAAAGAGATATGTGGTGTAAGCAACATAACGGAGAGTCTCTACATGAGTATTGGGAATGGTTCAAGAAATTATGTGCAAGTTGTCCCCATCATCAAATTAGTGAGCAATTACTTATCCAATATTTTTATGAGGGCTTACTAACCAATGATAGGAGTATAATTGATGCCACTAGTGGAGGAGCTTTGGTGGATAAAACTCCTGAAGCCGCGAGGAACTTGATTGCAAATATGGCGGCTAATTCTCAACAATTTAATATTAGACTTGATTCTTATTCAAAACATGTTAATGAGGTAAATGTTTCATCTCTTGAACAACAGATTACGAGTCTAACTTCTCTTGTTCGTCAATTGGTTGTAGGTAACATGCAAACAACGAAGGTTTGTGGGATTTGTTCGGTGGCAGGAGATCCAACTGATATGTGCCCAACTCTTCATGAGGAACCCATTGAACAAGTAAATGTTGCGGGTAGTTTCCCTGGACTACCGCAAAGGAAGTATAATCCATATTCAAACACGTATAATCCGGGATGGAGGGATCACCCCAATCTCAACTATGATAATCCACAAGTAAATCAACCCACAACTCAATTCCGTCCAACTGACCAGGAGTATCAGCAATATAGACCGTCATATCCCCCGAGACCACAACCAAACCCAACTCCTAATTCTGGTATATCTTTAGAAGATATTGTTAAATCCCTTGCTACTAATACTTTGCAATTTCAACAGGAGACAAAAACTATTTCAACAAGAGGCAAAGGCCAGTATCCAAGGTTTGGAACATCATGTGGCCCAGATGGCGACTGTAATTAGCAAGCTAGAGGCGCAAAATTTGGGAAAATTACCCTCTCAAACGGTAATAAATCCAAGAGAAAATGTTAGTGCAATTGTTTTAAGAAGTGGTAAAGAAGTTGAGGTTCCAGCAAAAGAAGTCACTGCATCGTCACCACAAGGAAAAGAGCAAAGTATTATCGCGGACAAAATCTTTCCCGATGACCACGACGTACCTAAACGTAAGTTTCCATCACTTTCTGATTATAAACCAGTGCCTCCTTTTTCTTAGGCTTTAGTTGAATCTAGAAGATATGAGAAGAATTCAGATCTTTATGAGACTTTTCGCCAATGCGAGGTAAATATTCCACTCTTAGATGCTATTAAACAAGTACCTCGTTATGCTAAATTCTTGAAAGAATTGTGCACAATTAAGAGTAAGCAGAAACTTAAAGGATGTCAGAAGGTGAATGTAGGGGAAAATGTTTCTGCAATTCTTCAAAGAAAAATTCCTACAAAGTGTAGAGATCCAGGTATGTTTACTATCCCATGTACAATTGCTAACACTATATTTGAATGAGCCATGTTAGATTTGGGAGCTTCTATCAATGTCATGCCATATTCTATATATTCTTCTTTAAAACTTGGGCCTTTGAATGAAACTGGTGTTGTGATTCAATTGGTTGACAGATCTAACGCCTATCCTAAAGGTGTAGTCGAAGATATTCTTGTGCAAGTCAATGATTTAGCTTTCCCTGCTGATTTCTATGTGCTTGATATAAAGAATGATGATCATAGTACTCCTATTTTGTTGGGAAGACCATTCTTCAAGACATCCAATATTGAGATAGATATGCGTAGTGGTACACTTACCATGGAATTTGATGGTGAAATTGTTAAGTTTGAAATATATGATGCCAAGAAGTATCCTACTAATGATTGTCATGTTTATTCTATTGATGTGAGGGAATTGAAAGCTACAGTTAGAGATGCTTCGGGGAAGTGTCTAGAGAAGGCAGATGAAGAAGCTGTACAGTCTTGGCCAGTCGATCGCGTGGAAGATTCGGTCGACCGCCAAGAATACCAGGAGCACTTATTCGACAAACCTCCTCCGACTGAAGTTGAAAGCATTCCTAGTACATCGCGAGGTATTTTTCCTGTGACTATTTCATCTTCATTAGTGGTTAAAAAGGAAATGACATTAGTAGATGTTTTCATATCTCGACGGATTTATTTTCGATCATGTAATCTTGACATCCTTGACAATCCGAACGACGACATTATTAATAGTTCAATGGATGATTCGATTATATTTGAGCATAATGTTGACTCCTTTCTTCCTGATCACCAGGATGACATGCATTTCTGTTTGAGAGATCTAGCTATCTTGTTTATTGGTGTGAGTATAAAAAAGCTAACTCTCATTTTTGAAAAATACCACTTGGATTTATATGCTAAATTAACCTTGGTGGCACTATTGAGGTTAAATATTCAGAATGTGGCACCCAGTGATTTTGCATCCCATCATGCTATAGAACGTCCACCAAGGGCACGATTTAAAAATCTTTATATTTTATAGAGTGGTTTAGTTTGCTTTATTTACCTTATTGTGTGCTTGAGCGTGCTTGAGTTATTTTTAGGTTGTGTGTTTGCATGTTGTTTTTGTTTTTGCTTTGCTTTGCTTTTGTTTTTAGGTAATCGAGCATCCCCTATCATACCTGAAGAATTCGCCCAACCATGGTTGTTATGAAAATTCAGCCACCCTGAGGAGCCTTGGGTAGGATTTCAGCTATTCTATCAATTGAAATTCGAAGTTTGGCAACTCCCACAGTATTCAAAGAAGAAAACATGAAGTCGAGTCAATGACAATAAACAAAGGCGCTGTTTGGGAAGCAACCCAAGGGGAGTTCATTCCTTTCTCTTTTTATTTTCGCATTTCCATTTTAGTTATATTTACCTTTTCTTTGCATTCCACCTTACATTGGGGACAATGTCAGTTTCAAATGTGGGGGAGGAGATCTAGGTTGCATATGCCATGAGTAAGAATTAATTAAGCTTGACATATTCATAACATGATTAAACGAGTGATCTTGCGACTTAGAATTAATTAGTTGACTTATTTTCCTTGAGATGGTAGTGACTAAATGAGTAGACAACGGCTGGTGAGATTTTGAGCCTTTAGACTGACACATTCATATCAGTCTCACTATTTTCTTTCATGAGAGATATTCTTCCATGGATTTGTTTCTCTAGAACTTGCTTTGATTCTATTCAAGGTCACATTGACACATGTATACATAAACATGATTAAGGCCATCTTTGTTATAAGCTACATAAGACAAATAGCCTACCTTGCAATTACTTTTTCCTGTTGCTAAACACCTTTGAGCTTTATTGACTTCATTGTTAACCAACATTATAAGCTTTAAACCTGAAAAACAATGCCGATACCCAAGCCATAGGACTAGTGGATCATTGATCATCATTATGATATGTATGGGTGTGTAAGTTTCAAGTGTGGGGGTGTTTGGAATAGTGGTATGGCTATGATTGGTGAAGTGGAGTATATTTTTCATACTCAATTCGTGAGTAGGTTGTTTCTGAAAAAACAAAGAAGAAAAAAAAAGAGAAAAAAGAAAAAGAAAAGAAGAAACGAAAGTGAACGAGGAAACTTTTTTCATGTTATAAAATGTGTTTATGAATCCTCCTAATACTCCAAGAAAGGGGTATGTTTATATATGATCTCTATAAAGGTGAAAGTTTTTGCAAAAGATTGTTCACTATTTCAGTTAAAAAGTATTCATTTGAACAATCTCTTTGCCAAAGTCGTAATATTATATGGTTTAAGTATGTTAAAGCTAAGTTGAGGAAGTTGTTGAATGGAGAGATTGGTTGTACATGTATTATTGATGCATTTTTTCTCCATTAGTTCCATTGGTTTTTGAGCTACATTCCCACATATTACACACCTTAATCCAGGACCCCATTACAACCTTTTAAAGTCCTTATGATTTGTGTTATGTATGTGATTCTAGTGGTGGATAATGAGAAGATATGCAAGCTTATAGTAGATCATTTTCATTGGAATGAATTTGAGTGAAATACATACCCTTCAAACACATGAGAGTTGAGTTTTAATTTCCGTGAGGGTCTACTGATTTAGTATACTCCATATTCAAGTGAAAATGCTTACTGATTGATTTTTAAGTTGTCTAAAAATGTTGTTCATGATGTATTATGAGTTTTGTGAAGAGCTTCATTGTTCTTTGTTGATGGCGTTGCAACCTTGATATCATGAGTAGAGTGAATTTTAGTTTTGCCCGAGGACGAGCAAAAGCTAAGTGTGGGGGAATTTGATGATGATGCATAATATTATATTTTTATCCCTTAATACTTAGTCTCATGTGCTTATTTGGTACCTAAATACACTCATTATTCTTATATTTTGATTTAGGATGCAATTGAAGTCCTTAAGTTCGAAAAAATGCTGAAAAGAGTATATGGATCAACTTTAAAGATTAAACTGTACCTGCTCATGAAGAACTAGATGATGTGCCATATATGATTGGAAAGCTCTTGAAGTCTAGTTTCTAGAGAATTTTACGGTTCGTCATTCCGAGTTTCCTAGAGGATGTTACGGTAATTTTAGTACTGATGGCGCAGTCTGGATGACAGAACAGTAAATACTCTGGAAGTTACAGTGTCAACTGCGATGCCAGTGGAGAGGGTTTGGGGTGTGTCCTCATGCAGGAGGGCTACGCAGTTTCCTATGGTTCTCGCCAGCTGAAGAACCATGAGAGGAACTACCCGACCCATGACTTGGAGCTAGCAGCAGTGGTCTTCGCCCTGAAGACCTGGCGGCACTACCTCTATGGCGAGAAGTTTTCTGTCTTCTCGGACCATAAGAGTTTGAGGCACGTTTTCACCCAACGTGACCTCAATCTGAGGCAGCGACGCTGGATGGAGCTACTGGACGACTACGACTTTGAGTTGCATTACCATCCTGGTAAGGCAAACGTCGTAGCAGACGCGCTGAGCAGACAGGTGAGAGACACCAGAGCAGCAGTTGCAGGGTTGTCAGCGCGGCAGTGGCAGGCTCTAGAGACGGCGGGCCAGTTGGGGCTCGAGTTTGAGGATCGGGGATCCGACAGCTTCCTCTACGCAGTGCAGAGCATGCCAGCAGTTCTAGCCAGAGTGTTAGAGGCACAGCACAGTGACCCAAAGCTCGAGGAGGTACGCACAGCAGCGGGCACAGAGGGCACAGAGGGAGACTGGACAGTATCTCCAGACGGAGGGCTACGGTTCCGAGGCAGAGTAGCAGTTCCAACAGATCCAGTTCTTCGAGAGGACGTCCTACGAGAGTTCCACCACTCTCGCTTTGCAGTTCATCCCGGCGGCACCAAGATGTACCAGGATCTTCGGCGACAGTTCTGGTGACGCGGGATGAAGAGGGCAGTGACGGAGTACGTATCGCGCTGCCTTACATGTCAGAAGGTTAAGGCAGAGCACCAGCAGACTCCGGGGTTACTACAGCCGCTTCCACTAGCTGAGTGGAAGTGGGAGCACATCACGATGGACTTCGTGACCGAACTACCGAGGTCTCCTAGGGGGAATGACGCGATTTGGGTCATCGTTGATCGATTGACCAAATCGGCGCACTTCCTGCCTATGCGGACGACAGACACGTCTGATAGGTTGGCCGGTTTGTATGTCCGAGAGGTAGTCAGACTACACGGGGTTCCTGTATCTATCGTGTCAGACCGTGACCCCAGGTTCACCAGCAGGGTTTGGCGGGGTTTTCAGGAGGCAGTTGGCACACTCCTGACCTTCAGTACGGCGTTTCATCCGCAGACAGACGGGCAGTCAGAGCAGACGATCCAGATCTTGGAGGACATGCTGAGAGCATGTGTCCTCGACGCAGGAGGCAGCTGGGAGGAGCACGTTCCCTTGGTGGAGTTCGCCTACAACAACATCTACCAGTCCAGTCTTGGAGTAGCACCTTTCGAGGCGTTGTACGGTAGGCCGTGTCGTTCCCCAGTGTGCTGGACAGAGGTTGGAGAGGCTTCACTCACCGGTCCAGACGTTGTCAGGAGGTCGTCAGAGAGGTTAGTGCAGATCAGGCAGAGGCTTCTGACGGCTCAGAGCCGGCAGAGGCTTCTGACGGCTCAGAGCCGGCAGAAGAGCTATGCAGATCAGAGGCGACGACCCCTTCAGTTCGCAGTTGGCGACAGTGTATTCCTGCGGGCAGCACCGTACAGAGGTTCTGTCAGGTTTGGCAGCGGGGGCAAGTTGCCCCCGAGGTTCGTCGGGCCGATTGAGATCCTGGAGAGGGTCGGTGAGGTAGCCTACCGCTTGGACCTTCCTCAGCACATGTCTGTTGTGCACTCGACCTTTCACGTGTCAATGCTGAGGAAGTACCATCCCGACCCATCGCATGTCGTCAGAGTGGACGACATCGAGCTTGAGTCAGACACGACGTTCGTTGAGCAGCCTGTTCGAGTACTTCACCGGAGGGATCAGGTCTTGCGGGAAAAGACGATTCCCTTGGTCAAGGTACTGTGGAGACACAGAGGCGTCGAGGAGATGACCTGGGAGCGCGAGGCGCGCATGCGGCAGGAGTATCCGCACTTGTTCCCTTCTCGAGGTAACTTTTGTCCTGTCTTCTAGTGTAGCTGTTTCTTTTGTTTCGAGCCCTACCTTTATTGAATCTCAGGACGAGATTTCCTTTAAGGGTTTTAGGATGTGAGGACCCGTCCCTCTACTCCTGTGGCTCGTCGTGGACCGCAAGGGCAATTTGGTAAATTGCGCCTTGTCGGCTTGTTTTACACCCGCATGTGCACACACTGACCGTGTTTGTGGTAATGTTTGGTTAGAACGGTTAGTGGGACCCGGGATCAAAAGATCTGGACTTGGGCTTGAGTTCTTGCCCAAGTTTAGCTTTCAGCACAAAAAGGATCGATCCTCTCTAGCTAAGAGATCGATCTTCTTCGTGCCAGAAAGTCAAGTGCGATCGTCATGAAGGATCGATCCTTGCCTAGAGAAGGATCGATCATTCATAAGTCGGTTCGTTTACCTATAAAGCAGACGAGATCTTCTTCCTTGAATCCCTTTTGAAATCCGGCGATTTGAGCTCAGATCTCGCGATTTTTGAAGGCATCTGAGGACGATCCAAGGCCTAGCTGCTTGGATTTAAGCTGCTTTTGCTCCGGTAGGGATTCTTACCTACTTTTATTCCGGGTTTTTGGAGTTTCTGGTTTGATCGTGTTCTTTTACTTAGATCTCTTTATACACTTGTTTGTTTGCTGAGTTTTCACCGGTTTTGGACTCGTGGGATCATGATCTATCAGATCCCAGAGTTTCGTGATGTTTGGATGTCTCTTCTGGCGGTTTTTCTCGCCGGAAGGACGTCGGAGAACCCATCGGGATCGATCCTTCTTGAGGGAGGATCGATCTCTCTGGGTTGGTAATGCTACGCCCGATGAAGGATCGATCTCCTGCTTGGAGAAGATCGATCCTGGTTCTTGGGTAGCATGGTTACCCTTCGTCGCGAAGAAGATCGATCTTCCTGGGAGGAAGGATCAATCTTTCTTGGTGCGACACAAAGGGTACCCTCTGTCTCGAGAAAGATCGATCTTCCTGGGAGGAAGGATCGATCTTCTTTGTCTCGACAGTGAGGGAAGCTCACTGTTACTTAAAAGATCGATCCTTCCTTCGGAAAGGATCGATCCTTCAGTAGCAGAGGGGGTTTTTCATGGTTTTTGCCCGCGGGGCTTGGTATGTCAGTTTTTCTTACCGCTTTATACCTGGTACATACATTTAAGCATGTTAGCCCTATAATAGGGGCAATGGTGAACCGGGGGAGTGATGACTCCCGGGATGTTTAGAATAAACGGGCGGGTAGCCCTACAGCTTTCCTTAGTCTCGCATGCCGGCGTGCGCCGAGGGCTTTATCTGTTATCTATGTGAACTGTTGTTTGCGGGGCTGCTTCCCGGTGCAGGTTTTGTGGTGGACTGTGGGCAATTGGTGGTGATACCACTGCAGCAGTCCCTAGACCTTAATTTATCTGTTCACCACCCTGGGCCGGCAAGGTGCCGTGCCCAGACCTTGCTATTGTATATCATCACATACTGTTGCATGTCTATCTTGTATTTATCCTGCGCATGTTCATACATGCATTGCGTTGTGCACTAGTTGCATCTGTGTAGGGCGTTGTCGATCCGGGGTTTTCGGGTATCCCGGATCTAGCTCTAGGACCGTTGCGGGTAGCTTGGTCCAGGATCGGATTTGTAGTATTCAGTCGTTTTAGATGATAGAGTTAGTTTGACCTGAATACATGTTGTTTGATGTGTAGAGGTTGTGTCAGCCTCGAGCCAGATGTTGTGGGTGCAACCGGTGTCGATTCTTATCTTTGGGGGCCTTCGGAGGGGTCCCGCCCAGGTAGTGCCTGTTCCTGCCCGCAGTGGCTACCAGTGTGGGCCCAGTTCATGAGGATGACCACAGCTGGAACCCTGCGATACTAGGTGTACTCAGGATGGCCCAGTTCTCGAGGGTGACCATGGTTGGGTATACCTAGGGACACCGGCAAAGGGTTATGGGACCCTTGCTGCACACCCAAGTCTTGCGCGAGGGCGACACTATTGTGTTCCCTCCCTTATGAGTGTCGTAGTGTAGTGTCCCTGCTGAGCTTAGTGCTCACTCCTATCCGGGCTGCGTTTTGCAGGTGCTGGCGCTAGCTCTTCTTCGGTCGCCCCTACCGGGCCGGTGTTTGGTGACGTGGCGGCGTCGGGCGATGCTTGAGAGGTGGCGATCTTCCAGCTTTACACTTTTTGTTATAGATACTCTCCTACTGGAGCGATAAATATATAATTTCCCTGTTTTGAGGTTTGTAATATTATATCAGTTCAGTCCTTGAGTTTGTATTTGTGTTAATACCGGATGATTATGATTTGTTAGGGTAACCACTACGATTAGAGGGAAATCTCGCCAAAATTTCCGCAGTATGTTAGGTTCCGCTTCGCGTCGCCCGGCCCGGTTGGGCCTACACGGGTCGGGGCACGACATCCCTATTCTTAAGGCTGCTACTAGATTAAATCTACAACGCGTGTCTTAGATTGTTTAGTAGTTAGGGTTGATTAGATCGCTTGTTTCTAATTAACTATGATCGAGGAGTGATTCGAATTTAATTCGAACTATGAATATTCATGGTATGAATTGATATATACTTACATCAATGATCAGTTGTTGGATTCCGATGATGGGTGTTGACTCAGACCAAGGTTTGTTCTCTTGATTTAATTCAATTCTTCGCTTTAGATTGTTTCTTTATTGTTTTCGTTTTACTCAAAACCTCCCATCTTTGTTCACTAAGCACAAAACTAGGCTAAACACTCTTCGTGGGATCGACTCGTACTCGCACTACTACATTTATCTTAAACAGTATTGGTTTTATATTTGAGTGCCTGCAATAGCACATCAGTCTACATCCTGAAAAATCCGCTCGGAGTAGCCAATTAGATGAAAAGATGATCTTCTAGAATACTACAAACCATAGTTTTGGGTTCCTATTGGATACCTAAAGATCCTTTTGACCGCAACCAAATGAGAATCCTTAGGACAAGATTGATATCTAGTATAATGGCAAACACTAAACATGATATCCGGTCTACTTAAGGTCAAATAGAGTAAGAAACCAATCATCCCTCTATATAGTATTTGATCAACGGGTTTCCCATCCTCATCCTTGTCTAATTTGAGTGTTGTACTCATGGGGGTTCTATAAATTTTGGATTGGTTAAAGTCATACTTCTTAAGTAGGTCTCTAGTGTATTTGGCTTAACTAATAAAGATCCCTTCTCGAGTTTACATGATTTGTAAACCAAGAAAATAATTTAGTTCACCTATCAAGCTCATTTCAAATTCACTTTGCATGCAAGAGTCAAATTCTTCACAAAGCTTTTCATTAGACGATCCAAAGATGATATCATCCACATAAATTTGAACTAATAAAAGATCCTCTCCTTTTCATTTTTTAAATAGAGTAGTATCAATCTTTCCTCTACAAAAATCATTATCCATCAAGAATTTACTAAGCCTTACATACCAAGCTCTATGAGCTTGTTTGAAACCATACAAGGCTTTAGTGAGTTTGAATACATGATCCCCTAACTTGTGATTCTCAAAACTGGGGGGTTGTTCAACATATACTTCTTCTTAAGAAACCATTTAAGAATGCACTTTTAACATCCATTTGATATAATTTGAAATCTTTGTAAGATGCAAAAGCTAGGAGTAGTCTTATTACCTCAAATCTAGCCACCAGTGCAAAATTCTCATCAAAATCAATTCCTTCTTGTTGATTGAAGCTTTTGCAACTAGTCTAGCTTTATTCATTATAATTATCCCGAATTCATCTATTTTATTTCTAAACATCCATTTAGTGCCAATGACGGGATGATCACTAGGTCTAGGTACCAAATTCCAAATTACATTTCTTTCAAATTGATTTAACTTTTCTTGCATTGCTAAGATCCAATGATCATCCTGTAGTGGTTTCTCAATCGTTTGGGGCTCAATTTAATATAGGAAGGCTAGATTGGCACATGCATTTTATGAAGATCTAGTTTGGATTCCTTTTAATGGTTCACCAATGATCAATTCCTTTGGGTGTGAAGATGCATATTTCTAATCTTTTGGCAAATCACGATGTAGATCACTAGGAGTAATTTCAAGGGATTCCTCAAATCTATCATTCAATTCTTCAATATCATCTTGGATCTCATCTACTACTTCTTTTGATTTGTCATTAGGAATTTCATCATCTTCATCATCAATTTTACTAGGACCTCTAATCATTTCATGAAATGTAACATGCATTGATTCTTCAACCACCAAGGTCTTTTTATTGAAGATTCTATAACTTTTGCTTCTCTCCGAGTATTCAAGAAAAACTCCTTCATCGGATCTAGCATCAAATTTTCCAAGATTATCCTTTGCATTATTCAAGACAAAGCACTTACATCAAAAGGCTCTAAAGTAACTAATATTCAGAATTCTTCCTTTTTAAAGCTCATAGGGGGTTTTCTTCAAAATAGATCTCAATGTTATTCTATTGATCACATGGCAGTAAGTATTAATTGCTTTGGCCTAAAATTACTTAGAAAGATTATCTCACATAATAAAGTCCTAGCCATATCTTGTAGGGTCCAATTTTTCCTTTCAACAACATCATTTTGTTGAGGGGTTCTAGGTGATGACAAGTTATGAGAAATCCCATTGTCATTGCAAAACATTTCTAAAAGGGAGTTCTTAAATACGTTTCTAGAAGGGAGTTCTTGAATTCTCCTCCATGGTCACTTCTAATGCATGTAATAAGAATACCTTTCTCATTTTGGACTCTCCTACAAAAGTTGGTGAATTCCTCAAAGACTTCATCTTTGTGTAGGGTGTGTTTGGTTGGTTTGAAGTGGAGCTAGAGTCACTTTTGTTGAAGTGACTCCAACCACTTCGGTTGTTTGGTGGTGTTGAAGTGAGATTGAAGTCACTTCAAGCCACTTCAACTCCAAGGCAAATCTAACTTCCACTTTCGGATTTGACTTTCGACGATTTTGGCCCGAAGTAGTTGAAGTGGCACGCCAGGAGTGGCAAATAATATTAATAATATCATACTGTAATAAAATATTAATATAAGTTGGTCCCACATGCCATTTGTCACCTCGTGATTGGTCCACATCATCCAAAATAGTATTATTTTAATATTAATAATATCGTACTGTAATAAAATATTAATATAAGTGGGTTTAGATGCCACGTGTCACCTCGTGATTGGATCACATCATCCAAAATAGTATTATTTTAATATTAATAATATCGTACTATAATAAAATATTAATATAAGTGGGTCCCCCACATACCACGTGTCACCTCGTGATTGGTCCACATCATACAAAATAGTATTATTTTAATATTAATAATATCGTACTATAATAAAATATTAATATAAGTGTGTCCCACATGCCACGTGTCATCTTGTGATTGATCCACATCATCCAAAATAATATTATTTTAATATTTTTAATTTAAAAATAATTAAAATATTAATATTTTAATAATTTAATATTTAACCATATCTCCACTTCAAGCACCAACCAAACACCAGAACTCAGAAAATCCCAGAAAATCACTCCCCAGAAAGTCACTCAAGTGAAGTCACTTTTCAAAAAGTCACTCCACTTCAGCTCACTTCTCAGCAACCAAACATGCCCGTATAACGAATATCACCCATATATATTTAGTGTAGTCATATACTAAAACAAAATCATATGAGCTACCACCTAAGCTAGTTGGATTAGTAGGTCCAAAAAGATCCATATGAATGAGTTCTAATACTCTTGTGCTGGAAACTACATCTTTAGGCTCGAAAGAGAATTTTACTTATTTTCCTCTTTAACATCCATCACAAATCTTATCTTTCTCGAATTTGATCTTTGGAAGTCAAAAAACAAGGTCTTTTCGAGAAAGTTTGGATATTAAATCCATGTGGGCATGTCCAAGCCTCCTATGCCATAACCACGAATTATCATTTAAATCACTAAGGCAAACATCATCATGGCAAACAAGATCATCAAGATAAAATGTATAAATGTTACCATCATGATGACCAACTAGCATGATTTTATCACTAATAGCACTTTTAACATAGCACTTTGAATTTTTAAAAATAACTTTGCTATCTCTATCACATAGTTTACTAATACTAAGCAAGTTATGCTTCAAGCTTTCTACTAATAAAACATTCTCAATTTTGATGGAGGAAGTTTTATTGATGTTACTAATTCCGATAATTTTTCCTTTGCCATTATCTCCAAAAGTCACTACTCCTCCATCCGTGGCTTGAAATGTGGAGAACACGCATCTCTGACCGGTCATGTGTCTTGAGCATCCGCTATCAAGGTACCAAATTTTGGCTTTTGAATTGGTCTTGATCATGGATCTCAAGCACTCCTACAAATTAAAATCAAGTCTTGATTTTTGGTACCCATATCCTTTTGAGTCCTTTAGCATTAGTTCTAGACATATACATAGATGAGGCATGCTTTGGAGTCCAAAATGTGTTAGCACTAGCATGTCTCATGAGTTAGCAACTAGGTGCAATGTGACCTTATTTACAACAATAGTGACAAGTGGGTGCTTGTGTTATCTTAGGAGGATGAGAAGAAGCTTTAACAAAGTTAGTCTTCTTTTGGTTATTCATCTTCCTAGGGTTGTAGCCAATTCCTTCCTTGTTTAATGAGCTCCTTTGGCTATCAAGGATATCATCAAGTTTATCCCTACTCTTCATGAATTTAGAGACAGTAATCTTCATGTCATCAACCTCAAGGGTGAGATCTCTCTTAGAATTCCTCAAGTTGATGAGTTCCTTTTGCATATCATAGTTTGTGTTCTTCAATATGGTGAGCTCATATTGAGTTTCCTTGAGTTTCTTCTCAAGTGTGTCATGAGTGTTACGAGAATTGTTATCTAGCATGGATTTGTTTTCCTTTTTCTAAGGTGTCAATCCTATGCATGGCATCTAATTTTTCTTCTTCTACTTTCTTCAAGTCCATACATGTAGCATAGTATTTCTTTTTAAGGAACTTGAAGTCCCTAACTAAGGAATGATAAGCATCAAATAGTTAATCAAATTCAAGCTCATCTTCTACCTCATTGTCCTCTTCTTCCTCATCTCCCCGTGCCATCAAGCATATGTTGGCTACCTCTTATTCCTCTTCATCAGATAAGGTTTCCACATCGCTTTCTCCCCAAGTTGCCATCATTGCTTTCTTTTTCTTAAATTCCTTCTTTGTAGGCTTCTTGTGTTGAGGACAATCATTCTGGTAGTGTCCGGGCTTCCTACACTCATAACATATAACATTGTTAGAGTCAAAAGAAGTATCATTGTATTTTTCACCTTTGGGGAAGTTCTTCTTGAAGAATTTCTTTCTCCTTGGCGCTTGAAGATCTTTTGGATTCTCCTTGAGATCATCGCCAATTCTTCATCACCGTCTCTGATGAGTGCATGAAAGTACACTCTGAACAGTCTTATAATCATTTCAATTGCTGTATTATTATCCTTAATCAACATCTTTATTACTATTTTTATAGTATATGTTACGTCATATAGTTGTTTGAAAAATACAGGAAATTGGAGCTAAAAGAAGCTGAAAAGATAACATGGGTCAAATTCAAATATTAAACTCTACATGTTAAAGATGAACCAGATGATTTACCACACACAATTCGAAAGCTCTTGAAATCTACTTTCTGGAGAATTTTACGATTCAAGATTTCGAGTTACGTAGAGGAAGTTACAACATTTTTTGTACCAGTGCGCAGTGCTGAATGAATAGTGACGGTCGACCGTCGCGCTCAAAAATTCTAAGGTTCACTATCGCATCATCCGCGAGATCGACCGTCACGCTCAAAATTCTGACGGTTGACCGTGGCATCGACCGTGGCATCGACCGTCAGTCTCTATAAAGGAAAACACTTCTTAAATCGATGCGATGATCGACCATCGCTTTTCCAAATATTATGCACAGTTCACGGTCGACCGTGGCATCAACCGTGGCATCGTCCGTGGGCGTATAACGGATTTAAACTTAACCCGAGTTTGCTAATTTTTGGACCCTATAAATAGGAAAGTTAGGGTAAATCAAGGGTACTTCTTCGACGTTTTTGGGGGCTCTTTTCTGGACGTTTTTTAAAGGAAGAAGATGGAAACATCTCCATCCATGGTCGACTAAGCCGCGGGTATGGCGGACGGATGATCTAGCGAAGATTTGGGTTTGTTCTCCAACAATGGTTCATGGTTTTAATCTTTATTGTTAAACTCTTTTCTATGTATTGGATCTTAAAAGATTATTTTCAGATTATAGATTTCTATATGGATGATTAATATTATGAATCCAGTCATGCTTCTTTCATGATCTTATAATCCCATAGTTTTATCTATCGTTTACCTACTTTATCTCGTGAAATCTTTGTTATGCATTGCCGATTGTGAGAGTTGGTATTGTGTATTCTTAGATATCCGGTTAGATAGAGTTAGGGTTTTCTCCCGATGAACTTTTATTGCGCGTTGCCTGTAGTGACAGTCGGTATCGTGTATTCTTAGGTTTGGGTTGGATGAAGTTAGAACTATAATAAGGAAGAATCAATCGTAGGAAGAGACATTTATATATTTTGTTAGGTTTATAGTTTCATATCTTCCGGTTAAGGTGATTGGGATGTGAATCCCTTAACTGAGTATTGAATGAACGATTGGTAGAAGAAGAACCTAAGTCCGAGTGAAGTGATTCCCGATGCCTAGCCTTAACCAAATCCTGATTTTCTTTGTTACCTTTATTTTACCATTACATCTTCGATCTACTTTCTTAACTTTTACGCTCTTTATTGTTTTCGATACATTGTTATTAGTGTTTCTGGATATTTCCTGCTTGTCTCTCTGTGGGTTCGACCTCTCTTATGTTGTACTGTACAGTGACCGCTGTGCGTTACACATTTGAGCGACATAAAAAATTAGCGCCGTTGCCGGGGATACAGTTCAGAAAACCGCCATAATCATTTTACAGTGATTGTAGACATCGAAAGCGGTAACTTCGTTCATTTTCTTTAGTCATTATTTCTTTATTTTGGCTTTGATTTTCCTTCTCTATTAGGTTTGTTTTCTTTTATTCTGTTTTAGTTAGTAAGCTTAGTTTCAATTATTGTTTTTGCTGATTTTCTTTAGTTGGTTTGCATCTTTTGGATTGCGTGTTTGTTGGTGTATGCCTCGGTATAGAGGCAAACTAGGCAGATTTGCTAGACGTCCCGACGGTGATTCTGAAACTTCTGATAGTGAGACATATATTGCTGATCTCTTTGACGCACAGTCACAAACTTCACATCATACTTTCATTATGGCTGAGCACGAGGAAGAACAAGCTCCTAGGAGTTTGCAAGAATATTTGCATCCCACACGCACTGCTACACCTTCATACATCATGTTTCCACCTAATGCAGCACACGTTGACTTTAAACCTGGCATGATTCAGTTGCTTCCTACCTTTCATGGGATGGAAAATGAAAATCCATATGTGCATATTAGGGAGTTTGAGGAAGTAGTAGCGACCTTCCATGGCCAACCAGGTGCACTAGATATGATCCGACTTAAGTTCTTTCCCTTCTCACTGAAGGATAGAGTGAAGAGTTGGTTATATTCTTTGAGGCCACGATCTATAGGATCTTGGGCTGAAATGACACAGATATTTTTCAACAAGTATTTCCCACAGCACAAAACCAATGCACTTAAGAGATAGATTTCGACCTTCACACAGAAGGATAGTGAAACTTTGTATCAGGCGTGGGAACGATTTAAAGACATGTTGAATTTATGTCCTCATCATGGATATGAAAGTTGGCGTCTTGTTAGTTATTTCTATGATGGTTTAACTCTTAGATAACGTCAATTTGTTGAGATGATGTGTAATGGTGAATTTTTGCAAAAAGATCATGATGCAGCAATTGAATACTTGACTGAGCTTGCTGAGAAAGCTCATACATGGACTAGGCCGAGTGCAACAGAAAGTACAAACAGGGCCAGACCACCACCGCAGCAACAAGGTGGAGGAAGTTATCAGCTGCGGGAGGAGGATGCACTCAAGGCTAAAGTGGAGAGTCTAACAAAGGAGCTGGAACTATTAAAGACCAAAGATATGATGGCAGCCCGGATCTCTCCATACAATGAACCTACAAGGCCGGCTGGGCCGTGTGTGATCTGTCAGGGCATGGACCACCAGATTGACGGTTGCCCTACTTATGTTGAGATGAGGGGTGTGTACGACGAGCATTGCAACGCCGTAGGCGGATTCAGGAGGTCGTACACCCCTTACTCGGAAACGTATAATCTAGGATGGCGAGAGCATCCTAACTTCAGCTGGAAGTCGAATGCTCCACAAAGCAATGAGCATCATCAACCGCCACCTAATAAGCCTTTTTCTAACCCTCCTTATAATACATCTGGTTTTCCTAGGCCTACATTTAATGACAGTTTGTAGGAGCTGAAATCTATGATTGTGCAGGAATCCAAGGAAAGAAAGAAGGATATTCAAGAGATCAAGAGCCAGATCACGAAGCTGATCAATTCATTGAGCATGCATGAATGAGGGAAGTTCCCAGCTCAACCTCAACAAACGTAGGTATCTAGTGCTGAGCAAAATAATGTGAAGGAGATCAACGCCGTAACTACAAGAAGCGGGAAAACAACAAAAAGCCCTTCACAAAAGCCCACCGAATCTCCTATTGTTGTTCAAGAAAAGGACTGGATTGAGAAGAACCATTTAGAGAGCGATCATTCAGATGGCCCTACACCATGTGACTTTAAGGTACGTGTCCCTTTCCCTCAGGCATTGAAATCCATTAAATTGACTATGGAGCCCAACAGCGAGGTTTTGGAGCATCTTCGGCAAGTCAAGGTAAACCTTCCTCTTTTGCATGTTATTAAGCAAATTCCTACATATGCTAAAGTGATTAAAGATTTATGCACTATGAAGAGACGACATCATGTTAAGAAAACTGCATTTTTAAGAGAGCAGGTTAGTGCACTGCTTCAGCATAGGATTCCTCCTAAATATAAGGATCCTGGCTGTCCTACTGTGTCTTGTTTCATTGGAGAGCATGAAGTAGGACAAGCTTTATTAGATCTTGGTGCAAGTGTTAATTTGATGTCATATTCTGTTTACTTGCAACTTGGTTTAGGACAAATTAAGTCGACATCTGTGGTTTTGCAACTGGCAGATAGATCCACGAAGACTCCACGAGGAGTAGTAGAGGATGTGCTTATTCAAATAGATAAATTTTATTATCCTGTTGATTTCTTAGTCTTGGATACTCAGGTTGTAGTAACTGCTAATTCTAGAATTCTTATTATTTTAGGTAGACCATTTCTTGCTACTGCTAATGCTATAATTAAATGCAAGGAATGGCTTAATGAAGTTAACTTTTGGGAATATGACTTTAGAAATTAATGTTTTTAATGTTGCTAAGCAGACTGATGAGGAGTGTGAGGACCTGCCCCTCCATCCATGTGGCTTGTTGTTTACCCCAAGGGCAATTTGGGAAATTGCGCCTTGGCGGCCGTTTCACACTGGGTGTGCACACACAGACCTTGTTTGATGCTTGTGTTTGTTAGAAAGGTTAGGTGGGACCTAATTTGAAAGTTCTGGGCTTGGGCCCGTTTTCCAGCCCAAGTTTTCACTTCTGGGCAGGGAGGATCGATCCTTTGGTCGTGGAGGATCGATCCTTTGGTCGTGGAGGATCGATCCTACCTGTGCCTGGAAGTCTTTGTCGGTGGCTTTCGAAGGACGGCCACCGCGGTGGCCGTCGCTTCCCCTGTCAGGGGAGGGGAGACTTTTGCTCCCCTCCTTCGCCTTTCCCCCGGCTTCGCCTGCTTTCCCCGGCCTTACCCCGCCCCCTTCCCTGCTCTTTCCTCTTTCTTCCTTCTTCTTCCCCGCGAGAGCTCTGCTTCCCCTGTTCCGGCCGCCCCTTTTCCTCCTCCGTTCTCCCTCCTCCGGCCACCGTTCTTGGAGCTTGAAGGCTCGTTGGAACAGTGACGGCGTGAGGAAGATCCTTGGCTAGGCTTCGTGGATCGAAGCTGCTCTGAGGAGGTAGGGTTCTCACTTCAAACTTCGGCTGTTTTGAGGGTTTTGGAATCCGATTTTGATTTCAATAGATCTCTTGGTGTTGTTGGTGTTTGCCGGTTTTGAGGCCTTGAGTAGCCTCGTGATGCTTAGAGCTACCAGCCCACCAAGTTTGGTGAGTTTTGGTTGTGTCTTCCGGCGGCGTTTCCAGCCGGAAGCACGCCGGAACCCATCAGGATCGATCCTCCTGGGAGGAAGGATCGGTCCTTCTGGTGTTGGCTTGCTGTGCCCAGCACATGATCGATCTTCTTATGGGAGGGAATCGATCATGGGGCCTGGGTTGGCATGGTTACCCCTTCGTCCCGAGAAAGATCGATCTTCCTGGGAGGAAGGATCGATCTTCCTTGGTGCAACTTAAAGGGCGCCCTCTGTCTCGAGAAAGATCGATCTTCCTGGGAGGAAGGATCGATCCTTTTTGTCTCGACAGTGAGGGAAGCTCACTGTTACTTAAGTGATCGATCCTTCCCTTGGTGAGGATCGATCCTTTAGTAGCAGAGGGGGTTTTTCATAGGTTTTGCCCGCGGGGCTTCGCATGTAAGTGGCTTTCGACGGTTTTGCCCTTGGGGCTTCTATGTTTTACATCATGCTTGAATGTTTACTGCTTTGTGGTTAACTGAGGGAGTAATGAACCCTCGGGAATGCTTAGTGTAACTGGGCTATGGGTTATGCCCTTTTATCGCTTTATGGTGAACCGAAGGAAGTCATGATCCTCGGGAGTATTTAGAATAAATGGGCCGAAGGTGTGCCTTTGTTGTGTTACCTGTTACTGCTTTCCCTATTTTATATCCTGCCCTGCTCCTGTGCATTAGACATGCTAGGTTAGACTGGGTGGGGTTGACCCGTGGACTCCGGTGATCTAGGACTAAGCGTGGGATGCCGTTACCCCGGTAAGGGTGTCCTACAAGTATCGTTCGGCCCACCCTGTGTCAAGGACCGTCGGAGGTAGCCCAGTCCTTGAGCAGTGACTATCGGAGGGACGTAAGTTGGACAGGAACCCTGGGGGGGGGGAAGACATCGATGGGATCGATGGACTCCCTGGCTAGACTTAGTCCTTGGGTCAGGAGTTAGGGGTCCTGTTGGCTCTGTGGCTTGGAGTACTGAGAGGTGGTAGTCTTAACCTCGATCGTTCCGCCAAGTGTAGAGATCCCGCTTGGGGGAGGCGTCCTACCAGTAGCGTCGTGTCCACCCTGTGTCAGGGATTGTCGGAGTTGCCCACCCCTGAGCAGTGGTTGTCGGAGGGGCGTACTTGGGACAGGAGTCCTTCGGGTTATAGACGGGATTTATGGGATCCTTGGCAAGCCTCAGTACTTGGCTTCAGGGTTGGTTCGTTGGGTTTGCCTTTTTAGCGAGAGTGGTAGAGTAGGACCCTGCTGAGCTGTTGCTCATTCCTACCTGGACTGTGTGTTTGCAGGTGCGGGTCCCCGTTCTCCTCCGGTGCTTCCCCGTCGGCAGTCTCGTGGCAGCGTGCCGGATCCTGACCATGTCTGAGGGTCAGGATGGGTTCGTTTGTGCGTTTGCGGAGACCCCGGTGGGTGGTGTAGCTTCTTTTTGGGGACTATTGATCCCTTGTAGCTTGTTGAACTAAACTCTGTTTAACTCTTTTATTACTATTTTGTAATAAGTGTTAATAGATGTTGTTTAGTTCTTCGCTTCCGCCTTGTGCTTGCAGTCAGCTGTTTCCGCCAGCTGTGCGTTAGTCTCAGCGGTTTCCGCCAGTTGAGGCTAGTAGTTGTAGGTTTTCCCCCTCGTGTCCCGGCCCGGTCTGGGTCCTGCGGGTCGGGGCGCGACAAGGAGGACAGCCACCAACACCATCATCAGTAGAGCCGCCCAAGCTGGACCTAGCTGGACCTGAAGCCGCTTCCTCAAGGATTGAAGCATGCTTATCTTGGTCCAGGTGATACATACCCAGTTATTATTTCTTTAGCATTAACTACAGAGCAAGGTGACCAATTACTCAGCGTTTTAAATGAGCATAAATCAGCTATTGGATGGAGTATAGCATATCTGAAAGGTATTAGTCCCTTGATATGTTCCCATATGATTAATCTTGAACAAGGGGTTGTACCTCGTAGGGATCCTCAGCGTAGGTTGAAACCTACAATGAAAGAGGTAGTTAAAACCGAAGTGTTGAAATTATTAGATGCAGGGATCATCTACCCCATTGCTGATAGCAAATGGGTGAGCCCTACACAGGTTGTGCAAAAAAAAACTGGTGTCCCTATTGTTAAAAATGAAAGTGGAGAATTTGTCCCCACTAAATTGGTGACAGGATGGCGTATGTGTATAGATTATAGAAAATTGAATGCTGCCACCCGTAATGATCATTTTTCATTGCCTTTTCTAGACCAGATTTTAGAGAGAGTAGCTAGACATCCTTTTTATTGTTTTCTTGATGATTATTCTGGATATTATCAGATTGAGATTGCTTTAGAAGATCAGGAAAAAATTACTTTTACATGTCTTTTTGGTACTTATGCTTTCCGTAGAATGCCATTTGGATTGTGTAATGCTCCTGCTACTTTTCAGCGTTGTATCATGAGTATGTTTGCTGATATGATCGATGAATATATGGAAGTATATATGGATGACTTGACTGTATTTGGTAATACTTTTGACGCATGCTTGCAAACTTAAAGAGAGTCTTGGTCAGGTGTGAAGAGAAGCACCTTGTGCTTAATTGGTAAAAGTGTCACTTCATGGTGCCCTCAGGCATTGTGTTGGGCCACATAGTCTCTTCTAGAGACATTGAGGTGGATCGATCAAAAATCGATCTCATCTCAAAGCTTTCTGTGCCAAAGACTGTTAAAGATGTTAGATCCTTTCTAGGGCATGCTGGTTTTTACAGGAGATTCATTCAAAATTTTTTTGCTATTGCTCATCCTTTATCTAATCTTTTGATAAAGGATACCCCGTTTGAGTGGACTATTGCTTTTCAAGAGGCTTTTCAAGCCTTGATTGATAAATTGACTTCCACACCTATTGTGCAACCACCCAAGTGGAGTCTTCCTTTTGAATTGATGTGTGATGCAAGTGATAAGTCACTAATTATTCCTAATTAAACCCCTTAAATTACTTTTGTTAGGCCTAGAGTAGGTGTATTTGATATCATGTTGCTTGATTTCAGGTTTAAGTAGGATTTGAGAAGAAATACAAGAAATTCGGCTAAAATGAAGAAAAATATAGCTTCGTCGACCATTGGGAAAATATTCGCCAGATATTCTCTGAAACTCGAAATATTCTGAAACTTTGGGAAATTGTAGAAGACTCAGAGATCTACAATGTTTCTGTTGGACACATTGCGAGATTCCTGATGGTATGATGATAGTTTGAAGAATAGATGAAGATTTACAAACTGGAAAGCTGCTCCGTCGACGCTGAAGAGAATATTCTCCAAATATTCTATATAAATTAGACTATTATGAAATATTTTGGAGATGATAGATAACTTCCAAATCTAGAACTTTCATGTTGAAGACTTTCCCAGATTCCGTACAGATTAGCTTCAGAATTGACTACAAATCGGAATTCCGAGTAGAAATTGAAGAATAAGGAAACTGATGACGTGGCAGACCCAGTCCGACTTGAGCGATGGATCGGATTTGAGTCCGATCGATCGCTCCGATGACGTCAGCAACCCGAAATTTAGGGAAATTAGAGTTTAAGTCCAAATATAACTCCTAATTCCGGGGTTGAGAGTTTCTAATACATAAGGGGCTTATTCCAGCCGAAAATAAGAATCTTTTGGAGCACTTTTGGAGAAGAAGGTTAGAGTTTTGAAGATGGCGATCTTTTCACGGGGATCAATGGCTTCATCCTCTACACCCATGGCTGATTTCTAAGAGATGAGTGGCTAGTTTTCTTGTTCTTAGGAATACCATGAAACCCTAGTGTAACTTTTGATCTTTCTTAGTTGAATTTTGGCTAAATTATGTATTAGTACCCTGTAGTTTCAGTCAACTTTTTATATGGTCCCTGAAGTTTAATTTCGTGACATTGAGTCCCTCGATTTTATTTTTGGTTCTCATGTGGGCCTCCACCCCAACTTCCGTCGGCTAACTAACGGCAAAAGGGGTCACGTGCGCCGCACGTGACCCCCTTTCCGTCAGCTAACGGCAGTTGCAACAGAACCGCGAAACCCAACCGCGAAAAACTGCCTCGAACTGCGAAACCAAACATATTCTATTCAAAATCGCCAAATGCCATAGCCCTCTCCATCGGGTTTCCCTCACCGGTGATCAACGCCAAAAATGCTCCCCTCACCGACGATCAACGCATTTTGAGTGGCGATCACGAAGGTCTCAGTGGCGATCATCCCCAAACGTCGTCCTGAGACAGGTATGAGCCCTACAACGGCAGGTAGTATTAGCTAGGGTATCATTTATCTTGATTTACGTGGAATGTTGGATTTCTTTCTTTGATTTGTTTAATGTCTTGAACAGTGTGTGAGATTTGATAGTGATTTCTTATTTGTGGTAGGATTTTTTTAGCGATTTGGTTATTGTTTGCAACCGTAATTTATGTGGAATGCTGGATTTCTTACCTCGATTTTTTTATTGTCTGCATCCATGTCTCTATGAGGCTTGGGGATGGGTTAGGGGAGTTTTGCAGTGGGTTACTTTAGCATGTGGCGCATGCTAATTGTGGTATGTTTACTTTTCCATATCATGGGGCATGCTTTCCAAGTGTTAAAATAGTCAATCTTGTTCATGTTTCAGGTCCAGGATGGCCAATCAAGGGGATGTGGAACCATTTAACATGCATGTCCACCATGGGGGTTTCTTGATGCATGCAGACAGTCGCATTACATATGAAGGGAAGGTAGATGTTTTTGACAACTGTGACCCTGATCAGCTGAGTTTGATAGAAATTGGGCACATGATGAGAGAATTGGGCCATGCAACAATGTTCACGCTGTGGTATGTGAGACCTGGGGTTAGTATGGAATTTGGTATTAGGCCTTTAGCAACAGATAAGCATGTTTTAGAGATGGCTAGCCTTGGCAGTAGTGTTGGTGAAGTCCATGTCTATTCTGATCATTGCGTCGATGAGGCACCTGTGTTTGCTGATGAATGCGAGCTGGATGATTTTGGCAAAGCTGATGATCAATGTGCTTACCAGGTTGACTCAGACAACAGCACTGATAATGAGGCTACTAGATATGACCCTTTAGTTGAAGGCAGTAGTGATGATGATGAGAATGACATAGATTATAAGCCTCATCTAGCATCCAACTGTGGTGATCAAATGGGAGGACAAGATGGGGGTGAGGATGCTGGGGGATCTACTAAGGCTGGGGGAGATGCTGAGGATGAAATGGGAGGACAAGCTAATGTTGGTGTGGATGATCAAGGGGAGAGAGAAGTTTCAGATTATTTGCCAAGTGATGAGCTAATCAGTCTGTGTGGCTCTTCAGATGATGAGGTAGATTCCTACCCAGTCTTCAACCAGGAAACTGACTTTCAGGGGGGTGTTAAAATGGTGGTGGGGACCAAATTCCCCTCTGCAAAAGTATTTAGAGACTTTGTAAGAGAGTATGCAATTAGAGGAGGGTTCAATGTGGAGTTTGTAAGGAATGCAGCAGCAAGAGTCACAGCCAAGTGCAGAGATGGTTGCCCCTGGAGAGTCCATGCCTCCCCTATGCAGAACCAACAAACTTTTCAGATCAAAACATTGATTGATAGGCATTGCTGCTGCAGGACTTACAAGAATAGCCTTGTTAACTCTACATGGTTAGCTGAAAAGTACTTGTTTGATTTTAGAATTGACCCTGACATGAAGCTGGACACACTAATACAGAAGGTGAAGAGGGATTTCATAGTTGACATCTCACCAAGCCAAGCATATAATGTGAGAAGGAAAGCAAGGACAAAGATCCAGGGTAGTTTTGCTGATCAGTATGGCAGTATTAGAGCTTACTGCCATGAGATTTTAAGCAGTAATCCAGGTAGCACATGCATTGTGAAGGCAAACAGAGCTGAAGATGGGACCCATTCTATTTTTGAGAGAGTTTACATCTGCTTTGATGCTTGCAAAAGAGGTTTCCTGGCTGGTTGTATGCCTTTAATTGGCCTAGATGGTTGTCATCTTAAAGGACCATGTCATGGGCAGCAACTTCTTGCAGCCATAGGAAGGGATGGAAATGACCAAATGTTCCCTATCTGTTATGCCATAGTCGAGACTGACTCCAGAGACTCATGGACATGGTTCTTGGAGCTCTTATTGTCTGACATAGGCTCAGCACAAGATAATAAGTGGACCTTCATCACAGACCAGCAAAAGGTGAGCACATGTGGTTCATTCATAGGTGATAAATGCTACTATATAATTATTTCCAGTATAAAACTCATGTTTGTTTTTTTGGTCCTGTGATGATTGTTGCAGGGTCTGATTCCAGCCATGCAGGACCTTATGCCTGGTACGGACCATAGGTTCTGTGTGAGGCATTTGTATGCCAACTTTAACAAGTTGCACAAGGGCTTGATGCTTAAGATGTTGATGTGGGATGCAGCCAGGGCCACCAACAAGGCCTATTTTGATGAAGTGATGGATGGGCTTAAGAATATTGACCCAGAGGCCCACAGCTATCTGATGAAATTGCCACCCACATGGTGGTGCAGGCATGCCTTTGATTTCTACCCAAAGTGTGATTTATTGGCTAACAACATGGCAGAAGCATTCAACAAATTTATTCTTGAGGCAAGGAAGAAGCCTATCATTACCATGTTAGAGGAGATTAGAGTCAAACTTATGACAAGGATGAGGATTAAGAGAGAACAGATGATAGCATTTGATGGGGACATTTGTCCAAGAATACAGAAAAAGCTGGAGGACATCAAGAGGGCTGTCAATATATGGGTGTGCAAATATTCTGGAGAAAAGAGATTTGAGGTATCTTGGTTGGCAGACCAGTTCATAGTTGATTTGAATGAGATGAGTTGTAGCTGTAGGAAATGGGATTTGACTGGCATCCCATGTTGCCATGCAATCACTTGTATTTTTCACTCCAAAGAAAGGCCAGAGGATTATGTACATGCCTGGTGCAAGAAGGAAACATACATGCTTGCATACCAGAGCAACATAAGACCTATTAATGGGCCTAAGTTGTGGCCAAAGATTGGAGATGATGACATCAAGCCCCCAGTATACAGAAAACCACCTGGTAGACCTAAGAAGTTGAGAAAAAGGGCTCCAGATGAAAGTACAAGCAATAGCAAGGTGATGAGAAGGAATACAACTGTTAGATGCACAAACTGTTGGACATGGGGTCACAACAAAAGAACATACAAAAGACCTCCATGCCCCAAGCCTGGTAGGACACACTCAGAGTTCAGGTCCCAAGAAAGGGGTGGGGGGACCAGCATACCACCACCAGTCGGATATGGGCCCCATGCTGGCACTCCAATGGCAAGGTCCTACCACCCCTCGAATGTAAGTTGATTGCTGACTGTAAATGAATGCTCTTCAAATCTTCAAATTTGTGGATTCTTGAGTACTGATTAATGTTATTGTCTTCACCTGGTAGACTGGTAGGGGAAGAAGGTCTGTGGGCCCAAGGGGAAGAGGCAGGGGGCATGTCATGACAGCAGACAATGTGGACATCAATCTATCCAATTTACATCATGTGGAGATGACTGTGAGTGTTGTTTTCTTCTGTATTTAGCATGTGTTTAATAATCGTAGCCTTTTAATTACAAGACTATATCCAAACTTCCAGACATAATAATCGTAGCCTTTTAATGAGCAACAAACTTCCAATTTCATCTGGTTGCCTTTTAATGAGTAAGCAAATGTTTCAGCAAATGTTTTATTCTGTATTTAGCATGTGTTTAGCAACTGGCATCATGGTTAATGCTTTAAGCTGTGCAGGGTGACAACAACCTAGTTGGAGTTCCACCTAGATCAAACATGGCTGCAAGACAAGCCTGGATCCCTGGAGGGAGGGCAACTTCAGTTGGTAGACAAGGCAGAGGGAGAGGAGGAACATCAAGGGAGGATGTGCCAGCTGCATCCAGAGGAAGAGGGAGACCAGTTGGAAGAGGCAGAGGAAGAGGATCAGGATCTGGAATGGAGGGGGGAACATCAGTAGTAGGAGATGTAGCAACAGCATCTAGAGGAAGAGGGAGACCGGCAGGAAGGGGAAGGGGAGCAGTGGGAGTAAGGCAAGGCTGGGTTCCAGGAGGGAGGGCTCCAAGCCAGACAGATCACTTCACACCTGGCCCCAGCCAACCCCCCCAATCTGATAGCTCTATGTTTGTTGACTGGGAGGGAATGCCAGTAAATGCACCATTCACCACTCCAAGACCAGCTGGGACTTCAAATGTGTTTGTTGACTGATAGCTCTATGTTTGTTGACTTAAGAATATTTGTAATCCAGTGTAATTTTCTTTTTGTGGATGACAAATATGTCTTTAACTAAAACATCATCTATGGGCTATTATTGACTGAATGTTTGTAATCCAGTGCTAGTAAGAATGTTTGTAATCCAGTGTAATCCAGTGTTATTTGCTCAATGTAGGGTTCTACATTGCTCAATGGTGTGCTATCCTTTACTTGTTCCTTTTCTTAATTAGTAGCAAGTCTCTATAATAGTACTCTATTGTTCTTCATTAGCTTGCTATATCATCTTCATTAACAGCTCCAATTCTATTTCGTTAACTTAGCAATTCAACAGGAATACAGGAATGTTGATTACACAGGAATATGTAATGATGCAAAAAACTTAGCAATCCAACCGGAATACAAGAATGTTGATTACATAGGAATTCATACATGAATGTTGATTACACAGCTCCAATTCAACACATACTGCAGACTCAAGCTTCCTCACTCAATATATAAAGATACAAAAAACTAAAAACACTACAATGAACTGCAGTATCTTCTTTCCATATTTAAGTTTCTTGATATCCATCTCCATCTTCGCAATTCCATCATCTCTGGACTTGCACATTACTATTAGCAACTGGTTTTGGGTAAAAAGGTCTGCCTCTTTCAGCCTCAGCTGCTCCAGTTCCACTTCCAATTTCTGAATCTTCATCTTCATCTCCATCTTCAGTTCATTGATTATTACATTCCCACGCTCACCCACTTTCCCATCAGCCCAGCTGAAGTAATTTCACCCACCATGTTCCTGCACGTTGAGATGTACTCATCACAATACATTTTTTCAAACATCAACTCACAACAAATGGATTGCATTATAAATCAACCGAGTAGTTTGGGCATCCAAAAAATCTTCGCCCAGGATTTGTTGTGGTCCAAGATATCCTTAACTTGGCTCGCAGCCCGCAATCACAAACAAGTGGAGGTGGTGAAGGTGTAGAGGAGGACGAGACAGTGGACGATGACATCCTAAGAGTAAAAGAAGCGAATTTAATCATAAATTGAGTGCATAAAACATGCTAAAGCAAACAAATTGCCCAATTTAAGACAACTACACTATCAAACCTTCCGTCTAGTGATGTTGACCTCGATTGGTGCCGTAGAAGTGTCCAAATCTCCTCCCCCCTATGATATTATGGCACCTAGGGCATGAAATTGAACACAAAAGCCCCTATTTCACCTTCCGTCGGCGCTTATCCAGGTGGGGTGGTCTCTCATTTCCATTCAGCAGGAACCCTAACCTCCAAAGCCCATTCGGAGGAAGATGGCGGGTGGGAAATACCTATCTCGGGACCATGGCTGCGGATAATCGCCACTCAGAACGCCGCCACTCAGAACGCCGGTGATCGCCACTCAAAATGCGTTGATCGCCAGTGAGGGGAGCTTTGGAAACCTGATGGAGATGGAGAGGACGATAGAATATGTTAGGGTGATAACGCTGTTGCAGCTGCCGTTAGCTGACGGAAAGGGGGTCACGTGCGGCGCACGTGACCCCTTTTGCCGTTAGTTAGCCGACGGAAGTTGGGGTGGAGGCCCACATGAGAACCAAAAATAAAATCGAGGGACTCAATGTCACGAAATTAAACTTAAGGGACCATATAAAAAGTTGACCGAAACTACAGGGTACTAATACATAATTTAGCCTTGAATTTTTGTGAACATCTCTACGTATAATCTCATGAATATGATTTTAATGATTATAGAGTTGAAGGAACAGAGTTCCGTTAACGTATTATTAGTCCTACATGATGGTTGTACTTGAGTGTAGAGATTCATGAGATAGTTTGCATGTGGTTTGTGATTTACCTTTGAGATAATCTATGCTACGTGAAGATAAGTCATGCTAAGGTCATTAGGAGTAGAATAACTTAAGATAATGGTAGGGCCGAAGATGATTTATGCCAAACAAAGATAGGTTATGCCGTAGGAAACATAAAACCTTCTTTTAGGGATTCGTGTGAGCTTGTAGCCATACGATCCATAATACTTAGAGAAGTGATCAAGATGATAACTATGGAAGATTAAGGGTGAAACTTGGGTGGATTGTGTATTTTCTAAGACATCTTTTTCCATCTGATTAAAACTTTAATATTTTCTTTTGCTTTCTTAGATAATTTCAGTTAGATCAATCTATCATTGAAGTGTTTGGTTTAGATCAAGAGTTTTGAGAATCGATTTTGGTTTTCCTAGTAATTCCCTAAGGTTCAACTCCGGATTTCACAACTAGTGTCGCGCCCCGACCCGCAGAACCCAACCCGGGCCGGGACACGAGGGGGAAAAGACCTACAACTACAGCCTCAACTGGCGAAAACAGTTGAGACTAAAGGACAGCTGGCGGAAACAGCTGCCAACAAGCAAAGAAAGGACGGAAGCAAGCTAAACCACACCATCTATTATGAAAACATATAATAGAGTACAGGGATCAGGAACAACAGTTCTACAAAAGAAGAGTACAAGGACAACAGTCCACAAAAGAACAACACCCACAGGGGTCTCCTCAAAGACGCAAACGAAGCCATCCTGACCATCAGACATAGTCAGGAGCTGGCGCGCTGCCGCGGGACGACCGAGGGGGGGTAACACTGGGACAGAGCGGCCACCTGCACCTGCAACAAACACAGTCCAGGTAGGCATGAGCAACAGCTCAGCAGGGTCCTACTCTACAACTCCCACACACAAGGGTAAAGCATCCGGACACCCTCTGATGCCAAGTACCGAGGCTTGCCAAGGATCCCACAATCCCATCAATAACCCGAAGGGTTCCTGTCCTAGGTGCGTATCTCCGATAACGCCACTGCTCAGGGGTGGGCAACTCCGACATTCCCTGACACAGGGTGGACACGACGCAACCAGTAGGACACCCTTCTCCAAGCGGGATCTCCACACTTGGCGGAACAACCGAAGTTAAGACTACCATCACTCGGTACTCCAAGCAGCAGAGGCAACACAGGCCCAACCTACCCTAGCATGCCTAATGCACAGGAAAACAGGGCAGGATAAATATGATAAAGCTGTAAACAACCAACACAGCAAGGGCACACCTTCGGCCCATTTATACTAAACACTCCTGAGGGTCATGACTCCCTCGGTTCACCACAAAGCGGTAAGGGCATACCGTCAGCCCATTTATTCTACACACCCCGAGAGGCATCACTCTCTCGGTTCAACCACAAAGCCATAAGCATTCATGCATGATCCATAACAGGACAAACCCCGAGGGCAAAACCGTAAAAACCACTTGCATGCGAAGCCCCGCGGGCAAAACAGCATTTAAACAAGTAAAAACCCTCCCTGCACTGAAGGAGATCGATCTCCTATAGCAGCGAGATCGATCTTCCTCGAGGCGAGGAACACCAGTCCAGGTCACCCCCGCGAGATCGATCTCCACCCATATGAAGATCGATCTTGTAGGTGACGTAAGACGCAAACCGCACAGGCGCCAGCCGCCAAGAGATCGATCTCCCTCCCAGGGAGATCGCTCTCGCTCGGGCGGGCTGGGCCACCCCGACCAAGATCGATCTCATCCCATGAGATCGATCATGATTGGGTCGCGCCGGCGGCCGAACGGCGAGGAACACTGCCGGAAACCGCCACCATACCTCACCAAACTAGGTGGCCTGGTAGATATCAGTGCCACGAAGCTACTCACGGCTTCCAAACCAAAAACCAACATCTATACAAGGAGATCTAAGGAAAACAAATCCAGATCTCAAAACCCCAAAAGCAACCGGAGTCTTAGAAGAAGAACCCTACCTCTACAACGCAGCTTCGATCCACAAGACCAAGCCTAGGATCTTCCTCGCCTCGCCATGAACCAAACGAGCCTTCAAGCTCCAGGAAAGGTGGCCGGAGGAGGAAAAACGGCGAAGAAAAGCTCAGCCGGCCAAGGGGAAGAAACAGAGCTCTCGCGAGGGGGAAGAAGAAAGGAGAAGCCGGGGGAAAGGAAGGAAGAGGGGAAGGGGGGGGTAAGGCCGGGGAAAGCCGACGAAGGCGGGGAAAAGCTGGGGGAGGGGAGGGAAAGTCTTCCCTCCCTTGACAGGGGAAGCGACGGCCATCGCCGTGGCCGTCCTTCGACGCCACCGCCAACGACTTTCAGGCACAGAGAGATCGATCTTCATGGCCATGGAGATCGATCTCCCTTGCCCAGAACGGCGACCACTAGGCACAGAGAGATCGATCTTCATTGCCATGGAGATCGATCTCCCTTGCCCAAAACGGCAACCTTGGGCTGAGACACAAGCCCAAGTACTGGACCACCGAACTCGGGTCCACCTAACCTTTCTAACAACCACAAACACTAAACAAGGTCTGTGTGTGCACACCCAGTGTGAAACGACCGCCAAGGCGCAATTTCCCAAATTGCCCTTGGGGTAAACAACAAGCCACAGGGATGGAGGGGCAGGTCCTCACATCCTAAAACCCTTAAAAGAAATCTCGTCCTCGAGATTCGATCAAGGTAGGGCTCGAAAACGAAACAACGCCTAGCAGGATGCTACAAAGCGGTAAAAGTTACCTCTGGAGACGGGTGGTGCTACGGTCAGCGGAAGCGACTGCTGAGACAGGTACTCCTGATAGGATGGCTACACCTCGTCTGCGTAGGGGCGGTCAGGTAGGGCGAACACCTGACCTCCGCTGCGGCCTGGCCCGGCTCCACCTCTCTGGCCCTGCCCAGCCCGGGACTGATGAGTCACTAAATATTCGTAATTAGACCCCTTAATTTACCTTTGTTAGGCCTAGAGTGTTTGTATTTGATAGTTTGTTAGTTGATTTCAGGTTTAATCATGCTTTGAGAAGAAATGCAAGAAATTCGGTTAATATGCTGAAATACACTGCTCTGTCGACTGTTAGCACAATATTCACCAGAAATTATCCTTATGTCCAAATATTCTGAAATTTGAATGACATCTGGAACACATCAAGACGTATAACTTTCATGTTGGACACTTTTGGAGATTCCTGATGGATTGAAAGCAGTTTCGAAGAAGATGAAGATATTTAGCTGCTGGAAGACTGGTCCGTCGACGTCCGGGAGAATATTCGCCAAATATTCTAGATAAGTCCAAATATTTTAAACTCTTCGGGAGAGGACAGAAGACGTCCAAATCTACATCTTTTCTGTTGGACTCATTCTCAAATTCCGAACCGGTTGAACCCAGTCGCGATTGGAAGAAGCTGTCAGGGTTGAACCAGGAATTCCGAGTTGTACTAGAGGTCCAACTCAACTTAGCCATAACCCTAATTCCGGGATTAAGGGTTATTATTATAAAAAGGGGTTATTCCAGCAAAACTTCTCATCTTTTGTCAATTTTTGGAGGAGGAAGAAGAAGAAGGAGAGGATGTGGATGGTGACAGCTTCCTACTCCAATCCGATGGCTTTCATCCAAAAGATGAGTTGCTAATTCTTATACTTAGGATTATTCATGAAACCCTAATGTAGTTTTCTATCTTGTTTGGTTTGAATCATGTAATCTTCTCAAGACATGATCTTATGAATATGATTTTAATGATTATAGAGTTGAAGGAACAGAGTTGCTTGACGTATTTTCAGTCCTACATGATTTCTGTGATTGATTGTAGAGATTCATAGGATGGTTTTCATGTGGTTTTTGGTTTACCTTTGAGATAGTCTATGCTACGTGAAAATAAGTCATGCTAAGGTCATTAGGAGTAGAATAATTTAATATAATCGTAGGACCAAAGATGATTTATGCTAAACAAAGATAGATTATGCCGTTGGAAACATAAACCTTATTTTAGGGATTCATGTAAGCTTAAGAAGCTGTGGATTCATAATGTTTAGAGAAGGGAACAAAAGGATAACTAGAGAAGATTGAAGGTGAAACTAGGGCGGATTGAGTAATTCCTAAGTCACTTATCCATTGATTCAAATTGATCAATATTTTATCTCTTTTATTTATTAGTTTAGATAACTCTATTCTATCTTTGATTCTTTTCCTTAGTTTTAGGGTTTTGAGAATTGATTTTGATTTCCAACGTTTTCCCTGTGGATCGACTCCCGACTTCACCGCTATATCTACCTAGTAGTTTAGTGATTGAATAAGGATTATAAATTTAATATTTGATTGTGTTTGCAACGTTTTAACGACAACGTTTGTAAGCGATCAGGGACCCTCCGCCTCGACCTCCTGATGGCGCCGCACCCTGTGCGTTCCATCGTGGACAGTCCCTGCAGATGTGCCCTGGCTGCCGGCAGTGAAAGCACAGCGCTGGCCCACGCTCGGACTGCTGCCCTCGGCCTCCCTCCCAGGGAGCCTGCTGTGTGGGTCCCGCTGTCAGAAGGAGCTGGTCGCCCTGGAACGCGGCGATCAGTCTCCTGATCTACTCTCCAAGTGGTACCTGTCCAAAGTACGTCCCTCCGACAGCCACTGTTCAAGGATTGGACTACCTTCAACGATCCCTGATACAGGGTGGACACGACGATACCAGTAGGACACCACCTGATCTCCTCTCCAAGTGGTACCTGTCCAAAGTACGTCCCTCTGACAGCCACTGTTCAAGGATTGGACTACCTCCGACGATCCTTGATACAGGGTGGACATGACGATACCAACAGGACACCACTTCCCTGAGAGCTCTAGTATACCGTGCCGTCACCAGCACCAACAAAAGAAACACGAGTCCCACTCGCCAAAGACGAAACAAACTGCACTCAGCAAAGAAGTACAAACACACTCAGCGGAAAGTAAGCAAGCAAACAGGGATGTTCTAACTCTAGAACTACCCAAACCCATGTACGTCTCCGCAGAGACCCGATCCAACACCCTGGGATCTGCAACCTAGGCTCTGATACCAAGCTGTTGCGCCCCGACCCGCAGAGCGCACCCGGGCCGGGACCGCGAGGGGGAAAAGACCTACAACTACAGCCTCAACTGGCGGAAACAGTTGAGACTAAATGACAGCTGGCGGAAATAGCTGCCAACAAGCAGAGAAAGGACGGAAGCAAGCTAAACCACACCATCTATTATAAAAACATATAATAGAGTACATGGATCAGGAACAACAGTTCTACAAAAGAAGAGTACAAGGACAACAGTCCACAAAAGAACAACACCCACAGGGGTCTCCTCAAAGACGCAAACGAAGCCATCCTGACCATCAGACATAGTCAGGAGCTGGCGCGCTGCCACGAGACGACCGAGGGGGGGTAACACTGGGACAGAGCGGCCACCTGCACCTGCAACAAACACAGTCCAAGTAGGCATGAGCAACAGCTCAGCAGGGTCCTACTCTACAACTCCCACACACAAGGGTAAAGCATCCGGACACCCTCTGATGCCAAGTACCGAGGCTTGCCAAGGATCCCACAATCCCATCAATAACCCGAAGGGTTCCTGTCCTAGGTGCGTATCTCCGATAACGCCACTGCTCAGGGGTGGGCAACTCCGACATTCCCTGACACAGGGTGGACACGACGCAACCAGTAGGACACCCTTCTCCAAGCGGGATCTCCACACTTGGCGGAACAACCGAAGTTAAGACTACCATCACTCGGTACTCCAAGCAGCAGAGGTAACACAGGCCCAACCTACCCTAGCATGCCTAATGCACAGGAAAACAGGGCAGGATAAATATAATAAAGCTGTAAACAACCAACACAGCAAGGGCACACCTTCGACCCATTTATACTAAACACTCCCGAGGGTCATGACTCCCTCGGTTCACCACAAAGCGGTAAGGGCATACCGTCAGCCCATTTATTCTACACACCCCGAGAGGCATCACTCTCTCGGTTCAACCACAAAGCGATAAGCATTCATGCATGATCCATAACAGGACAAACCCTTAGGGAAAAACCGTAAAAACCACTTGCATGCGAAGCCCCGCGGGCAAAACAACATTTAAACAAGTAAAAACCCTCCCGGCACTGAAGGAGATCGATCTCCTATAGCAGCGAGATCGATCTTCCTCGAGGCGAGGAACACCAGTCCAGGTCACCCCCGCGAGATCGATCTCCACCCATATGAAGATCGATCTTGTAGGTGACGTAAGACGCAAACCGCACAGGCGCCAGCCGCCAAGAGATCGATCTCCCTCCTAGGGAGATCGCTCTCGCTCGGGCGGGCTGGGCCACCCCGACCAAGATCGATCTCATCCCATGAGATTGATCATGATTGGGTCGCGCCGGCGGCCGGACGGCGAGGAACACCGCCGGAAACCGCCACCATACCTCACCAAACTAGGTGGGCTGGTAGATCTCAGTGCCACGAAGCTACTCACGGCTTCCAAACCAAAAACCAACATCTATACAAGGAGATCTAAGGAAAACAAATCCGGATCTCAAAACCCCAAAAGCAACCGGAGTCTTAGAAGAAGAACCCTACCTCTACAACGCAGCTTCGATCCACAAGACCAAGCCTAGGATCTTCCTCTCCTCGCCACGAACCCAACGAGCCTTCAAGCTCCAGGAAAGGTGGCCGGAGGAGGAAGAACGGCGAAGAAAAGCTCAGCCGGCCAAGGGGAAGAAACAGAGCTCTCGCGAGGGGGAAGAAGAAAGGAGAAGCCGGGGGAAAGGAAGGAAGAGGGGAAGGGAGGGTAAGGCCGGGGAAAGCCGGCGAAGGTGGGGAAAAGCTGGGGGAGGGGAGGGAAAGTCTTCCCTCCGCTGACAGGGGAAGCGACGGCCATCGCCGTGGCCGTCCTTCGACGCCACCGCCAACGACTTCCAGGCACAGAGAGATCGATCTTCATGGCCATGGAGATCGATCTCCCCTGCCCAGAACGGCGACCACTAGGCACAGAGAGATCGATCTTCATTGCCATGGAGATCGATCTCCCTTGCCCAAAACGGCAACCTTGGGCTGAGACACAAGCCCAAGTACAGGACCACCAAACTCGGGTCCACCTAACCTTTCTAACAACCACAAACACCAAACAAGATCTGTGTGTGCACACCCAGTGTGAAACGACCGCCAAGGCGCAATTTCCCAAATTGCCCTTGGGGTAAACAACAAGCCACAGGGATGGAGGGGCAGGTCCTCACAACTAGTCTACTTAGTAGTATTAGTGATTGAACAAGGATATAAATTTAAGATTTGATTGAGGTTAACAACGTTTTAACGACGACGTTTGCGAGCGATTAATTTTTGGCGCCGTTGCCGGGGAATTGTCAACGGTTAACCAATTGATTTTCTCTTAACTCATCTTCTTTGCTTCATTAGGTTTTTATCTTTCTTATTTTTCCCTTTCTTTATTTTACACTTTTTAGGAATTTTCTGACAATTGTCTAGAATTTTTGAAGCATTGGAACGGATTTTTCTTGAAGAAAAACACAACTCGGCAGACACCTGGAGCGATCGGTCGGACTTCAATCCGATCGATCGGACTGCGCCATCTGCTTTAAAGTGGACTTCGAGTGAAGGGGCTTGCAGCCTGGAGCGACCGATCGGACTGGAAACCGACCGATCGGACCTACGCAGTCAGCTAAGCCTTTTTGCTTCAATCGTTTTCGTTTCAATTGTTGTTTGCCGGGTTTTGTCCTCTCCTCCGAATTTTCTGTTTTCTTTTTCTCTTTTTGTGTGTGATTTTGCATGCAAGGTAGACGATCCTTAAATACCCCGCTGGAACCTTTAGATCTAGAACTAGAGACCATACTCCGAAAAGCTAGAGCCTTAAGTCAACAATCTTTGAGTAATTTGCAATTTATTCACTAGACCTTTGTCACCATGGCTGAAAATGAGGGACATGTCATCAATCCTAATGCTAATATATGAAGGGGGGTAATAATAATAACAATGGGGGGGTACAACGTGTTTCTTTGAGAAATCACTTCTTGCCTACGGCCTACACTTACACTCCCTCCATTGATCCTCCTGCAATCACAGCCTCACACTATGAGATTACACCACAAACGATTCAAATGTTACCACACTTTCATGGTTTAAGTAATGAGGACCCATATGAGCGCATTCACAATTTTATCGATACCATTGCTACACTGAAAATGGAAAACTTTAATGATGACGCCTTTAAGTTGAAACTTTTCCCCTTCTCTTTGAAAAATAAAGCTAAACACTGGCTTCAATGTTTACCTCCACGCTCAATCACAACTTGGGATCAACTTCAAGAGGCATTTTTAAGGAAATTCTTCCCCATAATTAAAACTGAGAAATTTCGGACTGAAATCCTTACCTTTGTTCAATATGACGATGAGTCTTTTCATGATGCCTGGGATAGATTTAAAGACCTTTTGAGAAAATGTCCTCATCATGATATTGATAAGGGGGAATTAACTCATAAGTTTTATAGAGGCCTTAATGAAAGATGTAAAACTAGGGTTGAAGCTTGTTGTGGGGGTATTCCTTTAGATAAAGATGATGATGAGCTTTGGAACCTTTATGAACAAATTTCCATTGATTCCCAACAACAATACACAACCCCTAGAAGTCGGCCTACAACTAAAGGAACCTTTGAACTTTCTGGATTAGAAGCCATTACTGCCCAAATAGCCCTCCTTCACAAAAGGTTTGATAAATTGGAAGTCAGTCAATCACCTGCCCCTCCACCATATCAAGATCAACCTCAAACATGTGCACTGTGCTCTAGTCTCGAACATCACATTACCGACTATCCCCTGGCTCCATCGTTTCCTGAATTTGTTCAGGAGCAAGCAAACGCGGCGTATGGTTTCACTAAACCTGAAAATAATCCGTATTCAAATACGTATAATCCAGGTTGGCGGAACCATCCCAACTTTAGTTGGAAACCACCCCAACAATCTAGTACTTTCCAAGGACAGAGTAGTTCTTCTAATGCTCACACTAATCGGTACCCATCGAGGCCTTCCACAAATCCCAACCCAGGGTACTCTGCACCATATCAACAAACTGCACCCCAACCTCCTCCACAATCATCCTCTAACTCAGCTTTGGACACAATCATGAGTACACTTGCCAACATGAATGCCGACATCAACGCTAACATGGATAAAATTGGAAGAACTGTAGCCTCACATTCACAAGCCATGTCCAAAATAGAGACACAACTAGGACAACTAGCTAACACTATGTCAAAGAGAGAAGAGGGTCACTTACCGAGTCAACCTATGACCAATCCTAGAGCCCTACACCACATTGATAATCAGAATTTTGAAAGTGCAAAAGCTGTAGTAACCTTAAGGAACGGTAAGCAAGTGGATACACTTCCTGACACTGCCCAGAGCGACGGATAGCTCTCAGATCCGACCGATCGGTCTCTGCCCCCACAGCAACCTGATGGTACTCCTAATCAAGTGGATCCAAATCCAGTTGATGAAAATGAACCTGACCCACGCACATACACACCAAAAGTGCCTTTTCCTGCGGCCCTTAAGGATCCCTATCCAACTATCAAAGCTCGAAGAACTGTAGAGGACGCCCTTGAAATCTTCAAACAGGTCAACATCAACATACCATTGCTTCAGGCCATTCGTCAAATCCCTTCATATGCCAAATTTCTTAAGAATCTGTGCACTCATAAACGCCAGACAAAACCCAACAGAGACAAGAAAATCCTTTTACCTGAACAAGTCAGTTCGATTTTGAGACATGACACGCCACCCAAACTAAAGGACCCTGGTACCCCTACCATACCATGTTGCATAGGAGACTACCAGATTGATGGTGCCCTTCTTGACCTAGGAGCCAGTGTTAACATTTTGCCCTATTACCTTTATAAGGAATCTGGGATGGAGGAACTGAAACCGACCTCAGTTGTTTTGCAATTAGCTGATAGGTCTATTAAGACCCCTAGAGGTATCGTAGAGGACGTATTGGTTAAGGTGGACAACTTCTTTTTCCCTGTCGACTTTGTCGTCTTGGATATGGAACCCGTTGTTCACTGCAGAAAGACTGTGCCTATCATCTTAGGACGCCCCTTTTTGGCCACTGCAAATGCCAATATTCAGTGTCGAACTGGTGTCATGGATGTCTCTTTTGGTAATATGCATGTTAAACTGAACATCTTTAAGACTACATGTTTGCCTGAGCATGAGAATGAATGCTTTCGTGTTGATACTTTGACTGACTGCTGTGATGACAAATCTCATGTTATAATGATTGATAGATTATCTGAGATTTTGAGGGATTATGACTCTGATGATGATGATGATGGTGATGCTACACTACACAATGATAGAGTATCTGAGATTTTGAAGGAATATGATTCTGACAATGATGATTATGATGTTGAATTGCATAATGCTAGATTGGCTGTGATTCTGAATGAGTATGAGTTTGAGGATTCGGAGGATGATGATGTTGAAGTGGAGAATGATAGGCTATCTAATATCTTGAATGCCTATGCTTCTGATTCTGATGATGATGTTAATTTGAACACCGCACAATCGAAATATGATATCAAAACACACATCTTGCCCGACCAATCACTCGATCGGCATATTGCGGAGATAAAAACTATTTCTGGGATGGTTGAACCCCTTTCACCGCTATTTTTTACTCCCGCACCTGTGATAGATACGGGCCAATTGTGTGCTTATTATGCCGACACTCACCTTTGCACAGATGCGGCAGTGTATCCTAAGGTTGAGCCACCTCCTCTTTTCTCTATATTTGCACCATCATCACTGACTTCACCGCTTCTTTTATCTATATTTGACCTTCCACTTCCGGTTCACTCGAATGATAGTTTCACTATTATGGGGGACAAATATTGTAGACCGGGTTGCAAGATGAAACATAACGATAGATTGCATTTTATAGCGGGCGGGGTCTCTAGTTCTCTTGTTGGGAGGAAAAGCTTTGTTAGCCTACATCATCAACTACTTGATTTACTGTGGGGCTGGGGTTGGTTTCAAGCATTATATGGAGGAAATTATTCTAAGTGGGGTCATCGATGCCGTCGGATTGACGGATCCATGCTATAATTGCACCTTTTCAGGAAGTCTAGAGAATGACTCAAAATTGCGCGCTTCTTGGGAGGCAACCCAAGTTTTATAATTTTTTCGTATTTTCCTAAATTTTTAGGATTTTCCATGATTTTTTTTTCATTTTTTTCCCGTCTTTTTTCTATTTTTCCGAATTTTCTTTAAGTTTTCTCTCTCCTCCCGCTCTCTCCTTCACCCACGGCACATCGTCCCGGACGACCACCGCCGCCCGTCGCCAACTCTCCGGCCGCCCTCAGCCCCTAAAAATACCACCGATACCTCCGCTAACCTTCCACCTATTCATCCCTGTCCTTCATGTCCCTCGCCACCTTCTCCTCCGACGCCGATGAGCCCCCCGGTCGTCGTCTTCACCGCCATTCACGGCCGCTCACAGCCCCAAACCACCTCCATAACCTTCCTCAGTCCACCACGAAGCTTCCTCCACAATCAAAACAACTCCTTACCGCCGGGATCATCGACTTCAACCGCCGTCGGTTTCCACCTTTCCGACCACCCTCAATCCGCCGCCTGGAAGCCCCATTCTTCAATCAAACCCCATAGAACACTTCATTGGCCTTCCACGATCCTTCCTCAATCGGCCCCGCCCTTGATTGGAGCTCCGATCATCGGAATCCATTTCCACACGTCATCGCCCTCCGCGCCATAAACCGCCGTTCCGCCGCTTGAAGGCCACCATTCTTTGATCAGACCACACCAGTGACTTCCTTGGCCTTCAACGATTCTTCCTGTCACCTTCCCGTCCTCAGGCGACGCCGTTTCACCGTTGATCACCTCCGGCGAACTTTCCGTCGTCTGATTGCTGATGGATACGTTCCACGTGCTACAGAGCTTCGATTTCGGATCAGACGGTACAGATCTTCAATCTGGATGATATAATGGATGCTGACTAGGTTGGGTGCTGTGCATGGATGATTTTCTGTATTTTAATATTTTCATGTCTATAATTTAATTTTTGTGGATTGAATGCTTGTCAAAGGTTGCTATATCATGCTATTACAAAGGAGACTCTGCCGAAATTTTCTATGATTCTAATACCTTTTTGGACTTTTATTTGTTATATTTGATATTTTTGGAAAGGTATATAATTGTGTGACAGGTTATGGTGGGGAAGGAAGTATTTCTTCTATGATCGCGGTGACTAAACTAAAAGCGGAAGAGAGAGAAATCTATTTCTGAGGCGTTCATGATGGTTATCTCTACCCTTTACTTCTTGATTTATTTTTATGACTTAGTGTAATTGGGGACAATTACATTTAAGTTGGGGGTAGCATTCATAAATTTCATGCTCATATATTTTTATTTTCTGGTAACCAAATATTATACATCCCTTGAATTATGTCGAAAGAATGAAATTATGATATGATTTGACTAAGGTGCATGTTTTAGAAATTTATTTTATGAATTATCCTGAGACTTGTATGTCATATAGGAAATAGTAAATTTTTACTATGTATAAGCGGTTGATATTAGATTTTGAGCATGATACTGGGATAGATTTACAATTTTATGTCATGACACAAAAAATACATGAACACATGCAATTATCTGAGTATGCTGAACAAAAGAAAAAAAAGGATTTTCAACTTAGTAACCGGGCAGTGTGCCTAGCCAGCGTGGTGTTCGCGTAAAACGGTTGAATTTTCTGAAAAAAAAGAGGAAAAAAAAACGGATTTTCAACTTAGTAACCGGGCAGTGTGCCTAACCAGCGCGGTGTTCGCGTAAAACGGTTGAAATTCCTGCAGAAAAAAAAAAAGAAAAAAAAAACAGATATTGCTTTGTGATAAGTGGAAGATATGTGCTTGGATAGGATTGTGATCTTGAATAGTTGAAGTGTTTAGATAAAATTGATGCTCTGAAGCATGTGAAACCCCATTCACACACAGGAGTGTTAAAGTTATTTTTAATCATTATTAAATATGTTGAAGTGTTGGAAATATGTTATGACATATTTTGATTTACTATATTTTTATGTGACTATGAGTTGAAGGGTATATTTATGGATATTATTTCTATTTCATGCATTAGAGTTGATGAGTATTATGATTGATTTCTAATGATATATTCAAGTGAATGTATAGATGTTTGTGGGTGTTATTCCTGAAAACCCTCAGGAGACTATAACTCCTCTACTGGGGTAACCCAGGGGTTTAAAGGCTTGTTGCACATGCTAAGTGCAATCGTGAGACCTACGAAAGTGGCTAGTTAGATTTACTGCTTTCTTGTTTATCTTTTCTTTGCTCGAGGACTAGCAAAGTGTAAGTTGGGGGGTGTGATAAGTCACTAATTATTCCTAATTAAACCCCTTAAATTACCTTTATTAGGCCTAGAGTAGGTGTATTTGATATCATGTTGCTTGATTTCAGGTTTAAGTAGGATTTGAGAAGAAATACAAGAAATTTGGCTAAAATGAAGAAAAATATAGCTTCGTCGACCATTGGGAAAATATTCGCCAGATATTCTCTGAAACTCGAAATATTCTGAAACTTTGGGAAATTGTAGAAGACTCAGAGATCTACAATGTTTCTGTTGGACACATTGCGAGATTCCTGATGGTATGATGACAGTTTGAAGAATAGATGAAGATTTACAAACTGGAAAGCTGCTCCGTCGACGCTGAAGAGAATATTCTCCAAATATTCTATATAAATTAGACTATAATGAAATATTTTGGAGATGATAGATAACTTCCAGATCTAGAACTTTCCTGTTGAAGACTTTCCCAGATTCCGTACAGATTAGCTTCAGAATTGACTACAAATCAGAATTCCGAGTAGAAATTGAAGAATAAGGAAACTGATGACGTGGCAGACCCAGTCCGACTTGAGCGATGGATCGGATTTGAGTCCGATCGATCGCTACGATGACGTCAGCAACCCGGAATTTAGGGAAATTAGAGTTTAAGTCCAAATATAACTCCTAATTCCGGGGTTGAGGGTTTCTAATACATAAGGGGCTTATTCCAGCCGAAAATAAGGATCTTTTGGAGCACTTTTGGAGGAGAAGGTTAGGGTTTTGAAGACGGCGATCTTTCCGCGGGGATCAATGGCTTCATCCTCTACACCTATGGCTGATTTCCAAGAGATGAGTGGCTACTTTTCTTGTTCTTAGGAATACCATGAAACCCTAGTGTAACTTTTGATCTTTCTTAGTTGAATTTTTGTGAACTTCTCTACGTATAATCTCATGAATATGATTTTAATGATTATAGAGTTGAAAGAACAGAGTTCCGTTGACGTATTATTAGTCCTACATGATGGTTGTACTTGAGTGTAGAGATTCATGAGATAGTTTGCATGTGATTTGTGATTTACCTTTGAGATAATCTATGCTACGTGAAGATAAGTCATGCTAAGATCATTAGGAGTAGAATAACTTAAGATAATGGTAGGGCCGAAGATGATTTATGCCAAACAAAGATAGGTTATGCCGTAGGAAACATAAAACCTTCGTTTAGGGATTCGTGTGAGCTTGTAGCCATACGATCCATAATACTTAGAGAAGTGATCAAGATGATAACTATGGAAGATTAAGGGTGAAACTAGAGTGGATTGTGTATTTCCTAAGACATCTTTTTCCATCTGATTAAAACCTTAATATTTTCTTTTGCTTTCTTAGATAATTTCAATTAGATCAATCTATCATTGAAGTGTTTGGTTTAGATCAAGAGTTTTGAGAATCGATTTTGGTTTTCCTAGTAATTCCCTGTGGTTCGACTCCGGATTTCACCATTAGTCTACTTAGTAGTATTAGTGATTGAACAAGGATATAAATTTAAGATTTGATTGATTTTTGGCCACCGTTCTCTTCTTTCCCGCGGTGCTCTGTTTCTTCTCTTCTTCCGCCGGCGAGCTTCTTCTCTTCCGTTCTCCCACCTCCGGCCACCGTTTCTGGCGTTCCAAAGCTTGTTGGATTCATGACGACGAGAGGAAGGTTGCTGAGGTGGTTTGGAGCCGTTTTGGTGATGGGTTTGCGAGAGATCAACCGAGGAATGCGCTGTTGGGTAGGTTCTTCTACCTACATGTGTTCTTAAGTGGGTTTCGCGTGATCTAGCCGTTGGATCTTGTTGATCTTGGTGTTGTTAGCTTCCTTATACCTATTAGAATTACTGATATAAGTTTCACAATATTTGGTTGAGATTTGAGTAGGATTTATGCATGCTTAATCTCGGATTTTCCGGTTTTCTGCTGTTCTTGAAGAACAGCCGGCTTGCGTCGAGTTTTTCGGCTTGTACGTGTATGATCTTGGGTTTTAATAAACATAAGAGTTGTAGATCTCTTCGTTAGCTTTCCATTCCAACTGCTTTCATATTTTTCCGATTTTCCTACGAATTGTTATGATTTTTGCACTGGAGGGCTGCGTTGCAGCAATTAATTAGAAAGTTAGTTTTGATTAGTGGTTTCCATTAGCGTTTTCCCGTTAAGCTAACCGTTGGATGATTATGGATTTTGGATATGTTGATCCTGGTATATACATCTACTGATGGCTAAGTTAGATCTCAAATCCGACGTCGTTTGGACGTCGGATCGACCAGATCCAATAGCCTCTAGTAGAAAATTTTTGGTGTTTTAAATATAATATTATATGTCGAATTATAATATTATATTTCTACTGTTCATCAGCGGTTTTCGGGGTTGCTTCCCATTGCATGAGTCTGCGGTCGACGGTCGTGGTACCGTCGTAATGCCGGGACCCACTGCGGATCGGTTGGCAGCGGTCAGTAGTACCGCTGCAGCGATCCGGCTGACATATATGATGTTTGCCATACTGTTGCATGCCTATCTCCTGTTTGTGTATGTCATAGCATGCATTGTTGAATTGTGCATTAGTTGCATTGGTTAGGGCGTGGGTGATCTTTGGGTCGCCGTCCCGAGGCTGGAAGCTCGGACTTAGCCCTAGGACCGGGGTTGGGTAGTTTGGACCCGGTTTGAATTGTCGTGTCCAGTCGGATTTGATGATAGGCCTAGATGACTGGTACACTTATTGCTTGATGATTGTAGAGGTCGTGTCGGCCTCAAGTCAGGTATTGAGGATGCCACCGGTGGCGGGTCTTGTTATTTGGGCAGTGTCCGTTCCTGCCAGTAGGGGATCAGTGTGGGCCCATGGCCGAGTTGGGTGACCACAGCTGGCACCCTGTGACACTAGGTGTATCCAGGATGGGCCCAGTCCGTTGGGGTGACCGTGGTTGGATATGCCTAGAGATCACCGGTGAAGGGTAATGGGACTCTTGTAGCTCACTCGAGTCTGGCTTGAGAGCGACACTGTTGCGTTTCCCTCTTCCTTCTGTGTGTCGTAGTGTAGATCCCTACTGAGCTTAGTGCTCACACCTACCCGGGGCTGCGTTTTGCAGGTGCAGGCGTCAGTTCTTCTTCTGTGGCCCCTACCGGGCAATTGGCCGGCGGTGCGGTGGCGCCTGGTGGACTTTGAGAGGTGGTGATCGTTTACTGCTTTTGCCCTATGTTAGATAGTCTCCTACGGGAGTAATGTTGTATTTGAATCTTCCCCTCTCCGAGGATATGTATATTAAACACTTTGAGTTTTAAATCTGTGGTTCGAGGCTTATTAAAATATTGTTGTTTTAATTGGGGGTCTTTGATGAACTGTTAGGGAAACCAATAGGTTAGAGGGAACCCTCGCCAGCTTTGTTTTCCGCGTTTTGTAGGTTCCGGTTCGCGTCGCCCGGCCCGGTTGGGCTTTCGCGGGTCAGGGCGCGACATACTATGTTTCATGATGTTAACATTTTCTGCAAATCTTGTGATAGATACCTAACGTTAGGAGCTTTGTTTAGGAGACATATGATGCCTTTGAACCCCATGCAAGCTGTAGAGATTTTTGATTGTTGGGGTATAGACTTTATGGGACCCTTTCCTTCTTCTTTTGGCTATTTATATATATTGTTGGCTGTGGAATACGTGTCTAAGTGGGTGGAGGCTATTGCATGTAGGAATAATGATCATTCCACTGTCATCAAGTTTCTTAAAGAGCATGTTTTGTCTAGATTTGGTACTCCTAGGGTTATTATTAGTGACCAGGGATCATACTTTTGTAATCGCTCTTTTGAGGCTTTGATGCGCAGGTATGGAGTCACACACATGGTGTCCACTGCTTATCATCCACAAGCGAATGGTCAAGCTGAATTAGCCAATAGGGAGATAAAGCAAACTCTGAGAAAGACAGTGAGCCCTAACCGAAAGGACTGGTCCTTGCGGCTGTCAGATGTGTTGTGGGCCTATCGCACTACTTACAAGACTACCTTGGGGATGTCGCCATTTCGCCTTATCTATGGAAAACCGTGTCATCTTCCAGTAGAATTAGAACATAAGGCATACTGCGCTATTAAGTCACTAAATTTTACTTTGGATACTGCAGGTCAGGAACGGAAACTCCAGCTGTCTGAGCTGGAGGAACTCAGGAATGATGCTTATGAGAGTTCCCGGATCTTCAAGGCAAAGACAAAGGCCTACCATGACAAGAAGATCCTACGGAAGACGTTTCAAGTAGGACAGCAAGCTTATCTGTATGACGCATGACTGCATCTCCATCCTGGAAAGTTGCGATCACGCTGGACATGCCCCTTTACTGTTAGCCGAGTATTTGATTATGGGGCTGTGAAAGTTGAAGACCCAAAGGATGGGAGGTTGTTTAAGGTTAATGGACAGCGCTTGAAGCCGATTCCAGAGAAAGCGGACCCTAAGGAGCAAACCGTTTCTCTCGTAGACCCTGTCTACGAGGGATGATCTTGTTCTTATTCATTATTTCTGTTTTACTTAGGTTAACTTGCTTTCGTTGTTTGTTTCCGTTCTTATTTGTTTTTGTTTACGTCTATGTGTTTTTTAGGATGCTTGGCTTTCCGTCTTCCTTGCTTGTGAAATTCGGCCACAATGAGGAGCCCTGTGCAAGATTTCAGATATTCTGTCAGGTGGCCTCGCTCCTATTTCGATTTCCAATTCTTCTTTATTCTATATATGAAAATTCAGCCACCACCCTCCTGCTTATTTACATGATTAGCACACATTGCGAACAATGTGAATTTCAGGTTGGGGGGTGTAGGCATGCATGACCATAAGCATGCTACTTTGTGGGTTTCATAGTGTTGAATTGAGCATATTACTCGAAATTGTACATGAGCTGAAATTTTTATGCTTATTATACATGTTGCTTTCACATGGATTGACCTATACATGGATTGCATGTGTGATAACCTGAAGGTAGAACATCATGTCATTCACACACGAACACTTTATGTGCAGTGGCAATTATACTCACCAGAGGAATGAGCATGCTATTGTTAATCTAGACCATGATTTCAACTTTAGCTAGTGTTGAGTATTGCATGCAGAAAAAAAAATGAAAAAGTTCTGGAGCTTGATCAAACTGTGCCTAAACGACTATTAGGTGATCTACTAAGTAACCGGGTGTTCTTGCCTCAGGAAGCGGGGAGCTCGCGTAAAAAGGTGGAACCACTGATAGCTAAAAAAAAAAGAAAAAAAAAATTATTTAGTGTTTTGCTAAGTAACCGGGTCTCTGCGCCTCAAGAAGCGGAGAGTGCTCGCGTAAAAAGGCAAAATGTCTGATACTTGAAGAAAAAAAGAAAAACAGAAAGAGCATGTTGTACTTAAAGTGCGAGGGTTGGATGATTGGTCATGAAGATAGTAGTGTGTTTGAACTAATGGTGGGTAAAAGTTGCTTCTGTACGTAACATTTATTTGTCACGACACATGTGTTCTTTTGGATGATGATTAGCATGTTTGAAATGTAGAAGTTAATTTCGTATGTTGGTAGTATATATGTGTATGAGTATAAGAAGTTTTTATGCTCTGTACTATACATAACACTATTGACCTGATAACATAGAATTTTTGTCATGCATGTCTACATCCTTAGACCGTTGGTGTGCTTAATTATATTTTATGCGCTTTGAATTGCTAGAAACTAGCAATAAGCTAGTTGGGAGGTGTGATGAGTGCATGAAAGTGCACTCTGAATAGTCTGATAACCATCTCAATTGCTGGATTATTATCCTTAATCAACATCTTTATTACTATTTTTATAGTATATGTTACGTCATATAGTTGTTTTAAAAATGCAGGAAATTGGAGCTAAAAGAAGCTGAAAAGATAACATGAATCAAATTCAAATATTAAACTGTAGATGTTCAAGATGAACCAGATGATTTACCACACACCATTGGAAAGCTCTTGAAGTCTACTTTTTGGAGAATTTAATGGTTCATGATTCCGAGTTACGTAGAGGAAGTTACAACATTTTTCGTACCAATGCGCAGTGCTGAATGAATAGTGACGGTCGACCGTCAGATCTCACGATCGACCGTCGCGCTAAAAAATTCTTAAGGTCGACCGTCGCATCATCCGCGAGATTGACCGTCACGCTCAAAATTCTCACGGTCGACCGTGGCATCGACCATCAGCCTCTGTCAAGGAAAACACTTCTCAGGGTCGATGCGATGATCGACCGTCGCTTTTCCAAATATTATGCACAGTTAATGGTCGACCGTGGCATCGTCCGTGGGCGTATAACGGGTTTAAACTTAACCCGAGTTTGCTAATTTTTGGACCCTATAAATAGGAAAGTTAGGGTAAGTCAAGGGTACTTCTTGGACGTTTTTGGGGGCTCTTTTCTGGACGTTTTTGGGGGCTCTTTTCTGGACGTTTTCTAAAGGAAGAAGATGGAGACATCTCCATCCATGATCGACTAAGCCGCGGGCATGGCAGACGGATGATCTAGCGAGGATTAGGGTTTCTTCTCCAACAATGGTTCATGGTTTTAATCTTTATTGTTAAACTCTTTTCTATGTATTGGATCTTCAAAGATTATTTTCAGATTATAGATTTCTATGTGGATGATTAATATTATAAATCCAGTCATGCTTCTTTCATGATCTTATAATCCCATAGTTTTATCTATCGTTTACCTACTTTATCTCGTGAAATCTTTGCTATGCATTGCCGATTGTGAGAGTTGGTATTGTGTATTCTTAGAGATCCGGTTAGATAGAGTTAGGGCTTTGTCCCAATGAACTTTTACTGCGCGTTGCCTGTAGTGACAGCCGGTATCGTGTATTCTTAGGTTTGGGTTGGATGAAGTTAGAACTATAATAAGGAAGAATCAATCGTAGGAACAGACATTTATATATTTTGTTAGGTTTATAGTTTCATATCTTCTGGTTAAGGTGATTGGGATGTGAATCCCTTAACTGAGTATTGAATGAACACTTGGTAGAAGAAGAACCAAAGTCCGAGTGAAGTGATTCCCGATGCCTAGCCTTAACCAAATTCTGATTTTCTTTGTTACCTTTATTTTACCATTACATCTTCGATCTACTTTCTTAACTTGTACGCTCTTGATTGTTTTCGATACATTGTTATTTGTGTTTCTGGATCTTTCCTGCTTGTCTCTCCATTATATGGCTGGTTGTTACTTTCCACTGTCCGGTGGCGAAGTCCATCACCTCCGGCCATCTTCTCGATCTCCTCCGTCACCCCGAGCTCCTCCATCGCCTTCATCTCCCCGTAGGAATGGTTGCCTCCGACGAAGACCTCCGACGAACTCGACCTTTGCCGACCTCTGGCGAAGACCTCCGTCGGATCAAACCCCTCACCTAATCCTAACGTCTATGTCATCGACCCACGCACCCCTCTCTTGTCCTCCCCCCTCAAGATCCTCCCCCACCTATCCAACCCGTGGACGACCCACAGCGACAACCTCGCCGAAGCTCACTCTATTCTCTACCATCACACCCTTCTTCCACGTCCCCTCCAGCACCCCCCCACGAGCCCTCCTCCATGAACCACGATGAGCCCCGAAGAGTCCGGCAGCTACAGAGGCGGCCAAGGGGAACTGCGCCATGATCCGAAGATGACGATCTCCTCCGCCACTCTGAGCTCCTCCACCACCCTCATCTCCTCCGCCACCTCCCCGAGCTCCTCTGCCACCTCCGGCAAGATCCGGCACGATCGAAGACCTCCAGAATCCTCAAGACCCACCGACGATGTGAGGACCTGCCCCTCCATCCATGTGGCTTGTTGTTTACCCCAAGGGCAATTTGGGAAATTGCGCCTTGGCGGTCGTTTTCACACTGGGTGTGCACACACAGACCTTGTTTGGTGCTTGTGGTTGTTTAGAAAGGTTAGGTGGAACCAGGTTCGGTAGTCCTGGGCTTGGGTTTGTGTCTCAGCCCAAGGTTACCGTTTTGGGCAAGGGAGATCGATCTCCATAGAAATGAAGATCGATATGGAGAGGGCAAGGGAGATCGATCTCTATGGCCATGAAGATCGATCTCTCTGTGCCTGGAAGTCGTTGGCTGTGGCGTCGAAGGACGGCCACGGCGATGGCCGTCGCTTCCCCTGTCAGGGGAGGGAAGACTTTCCCTCCCCTCCCCCAGCTTTTCCCCGCCTTCGCCGGCTTTCCCCCGGCCTTACCCCTCCCCCCCTTCCCCTCTTCCTTCCTTTCCCCCGGCTTCTCCTTCCTTCTTCCCCCTCGCGAGAGCTCTGTTTCCCCTGTTCCGGCCGCCCCTTTTCCTCCTCCGTTCTCCCTCCTCCGGCCACCGTTCTCGAAGCTTGAAGGCTCGTTGGAACCGTGACGGCGTGAGGAAGATCCTAGGCTTGGTCTTGTGGATCGAAGCTGCGTTGTAGAGGTAGGGTTCTTACTCAAAGCTCCGGCTGTTTTGAAGGTTTAAATCCGGTTTTTTTTCTTGATAAATCTCCTTGTGGAGTTGGTGCTTTCCGGTTTTGAAGCCATGAGTAGCTTCGTGGCACTGAGATCTACCAGCCCACCTAGTTTGGTGAGGTATGGTGGAGGTTTCCGGCGGTGTTCCTCGCCGTCCGGCCGCCGGAGAACCCAATCATGATCGATCTCATGGGATGAGATCGATCTTGGTCGGGGTGACCCAGCCCGCCCGAGCGAGAGCGATCTCCCTGGGAGGGAGATCGATCTCTTGGCGGCTGGTGTCAGTGCGTCAAGGGCCACATACAAGATCGATCTTCATATGGGTGGAGATCGATCTCGTTGGGGTGACCGGGACGGGTGCTTCTAACCTCGAGGAAGATCGATCTCCATGCTATAGGAGATCGATCTCCTTCGGTGCAGAGAGGATTTTTACTTGCTTTAAGTGCTGTTTTGCCCGCGGGGCTTCGCCTGCAAGTGGTTTTGTCGGTTTTGCCCTCGGGGCTTAACATGCTGCCTATCATGCTTCTTGTTTACTGCTTTGTGGTTAACCGAGGGAGTAATGAACCCTCGGGAATGCTTAGTATAGCTGGGCCATGGGTTATGCCCTTTTTATCGCTTTATGGTGAACCGAGGAAGTCATGATCCTCGGGAGTGCTTAGAATAAATGGGCCGAAGGTGTGCCTTTGCTGTGCTACTTGCTACTGCTTTATTTAATATCCTGCCCTGTTTCCTGTGCATTAGACATGCTAGGTTAGACTGGGTGGGGTTGACCCGTGGACTCCGGTGATCTAGGACTAAGCGTGGGATGCCGTTACCCCGGTAAGGGTGTCCTACAAGTATCGTCCGGCCCACCCTGTGTCAAGGACCGTCGGAGGTAGCCTAGTCCTTGAGCAGTGGTTATCGGATGGACGTACGTTGGACAGGAACCCTGGGGGGGGGAGACATCGATGGGATCGATGGACTCCATGGCTAGACTTAGTCCTTGGGTCAGGAGTTAGGGGTCCTGTTGGCTCTGTGGCTTGGAGTACTGAGAGGTGGTAGTCTTAACCTCGGTTGTTCCGCCAAGTGTGGAGATCCCGCTTGGAGAAGGGTGTCCTACCAGTAGCGTCATGTCCACCCTGTGTCAGGGATTGTCGGAGTTGTCCACCCCTGAGCAGTGGTTGTCGGAGGGGCGTACTTGGGACAGGAGTCCTTCGGGTTAGTGATGGGATTTATGGGATCTTTGGCAAGCCTCAGTACTTGGCCTCAGGGTTGGTTCGTTGGGTTTGCCTTCTTAGCGAGAGTGGTAGAGTAGGACCCTGCTGAGCTGTTGCTCATTCCTACCTGGACTGTGTGTTTGGAGGTGCGGGTCCCCATTCTCCTCCGGTGCTTTCCCGTCGGCAGTCTCGTGGCAGCGTGTCGGATCCTGACCATGTCTGAGGGTCAGGATGGGTTCGTTTGTGCGTATGCGGAGACCCCGGTGGGTGGTGTAGCTTCTTTTTGGGGACTGTTGATCCCTTGTAGCTTGTTGTACTAGAACCCTGTTAACTCTTTTATTACTGTTTTGTAATAAATGTTAATAGTTGTTGTTTAGTTCTTTGCTTCCGCCTGTGCCTGTTGGCAGCTGTTTCCGCCAGCTGGCCGTAGTCTCAACTGTTTCCGCCAGTTGAGGCTGTAGTTGTAGGTTTTTCCCCCTCGTGTCCCGGCCCGGGTGCGCTCTGCGGGTCGGGGCGCGACAAACGAGCTACCTTGGATCTGCTTAAATCATCGGTAAACAGCGTGATCCAAGCCGTTTGATCGATTCCCTATGCCCGACCAACCTCTCCTCCGATCTCCCCAACCGTCGATCGTTCGTCTTCACGGGGATAGAGAAAACATGGGAAGAATGAAGAAAAATAGTATGATATATGAGAGAAATTCAAGATAATTGGAAAAAATAGTGGAAAAATAAGGAAAATGGAATAAAATAAGTGAAATATGTAGAAAAATAGGAAAACTTTTCACAAATTATTTTCCACCAAAGTTACTTTCCACAAATCACTCTCCGACAAAGTTACTTTTCAAAGATAATATATGGAAAAATCGGCTTAAAAAAGAAAATTAAGGGGAAAAATCGATAAAATATGGAAGAAATTTCCATTAGTTACTTTCTACACATTTTTTTCTACTAACTACTTTACACTAGTTACTTTCTGTGAGGACCTGTCCCTCTACTCCTAGGTCAACTGGCTGGGTTGGGCCCGTGGCTCGTTTGTTTGTTTCACGTCGAACGCGTGATCCAGCAAATGGCATTGTTTCTTGGACTGCAAGGGCAATTTGGTAAATTGCACATTGTCTGTTTGTTTCACACTCGCGTGTGCACACACACACACACTGACCGTGTTTGTGATAATGTTTGTTTAGAACGATTAGGTGGATACGGGATCGAAAGATCCGGGCTTGGGCTTGTGTTCTAGCCCAAGTCGAGCTTTCTGCACCTAAATAATCGATCATTCCTTGCTAGAAGGATCGATCATTTAGTGATGATCGATCATTCCTCGCTTGAAGGATCGATCATTTAGTGATGATTGATCATTCCTCGTTGGAAGGATCTATCATTTAGTGTCAGGAAGTGAGGTGGTTCGCCATGGGTGATCGATCATCTCTTTAGGAAATGATGGATCATTCATAAGGCGGTTCGTCCGTCTATAAAACGGACGCAACCCCCTTCTTGAATATCTTTTGAAATCCACCATTCCTGAGCTCAAATCTAGTTGGATTTGGAAGAGATTGAGGGTGATCTTTGGCTTGGCAGCTGGGATTGAAGCTGCTCTAGTCGAGGTAGGGATCCTACTTACTGTTTTTCTGATTTTTCGTGAGTTTGAGCTTGTTTGTGTTTGATTTGAGTAGAACTCTTTACATGCTCGTTGGTTTTTAGTATAAGTACCGGTTTTGGATTCGTGGTTCTTCGTACTACTAGACCGTAAGGTTTTGTAGGTTTTGGTGGAGTTTTCCGACGTTATTCCTCACCGGTCCCTCTATTCATGTAGCTCGTTGTTGACCACAAGGGCAATTCGGTAAATTACGCCTTGTCGGTTCGTTTCTCACCCGCGTGAGCGCACAGCCTCTGATGGATGGTTGTGTTTGACTAGATCCGTTTAGGAGGTTTTTGACCTGTGGATCGATCCAGCCAGTCTTGGATCGATCCAGCCAGTCTTGGATCGATCGGACTTGGTGTGTTGGATCGATCGGACTTGGTGTGTTGGATCAATCGGACTCGGAGTTGGATCGATCGGACACTGTAGCTTGTCGATGGAGTTGCGAGGACGGCCGTCGTGGCCGTCGCTCTCCACTGTCAGGGGAGAGGAGACTTTCTCTCCTCTGCTTCCCCTTTTCCCCGGCCTTCCCGGCTTTCCCCTGGCTTTACTTCCTCTTCTCTTCCTTCTCTTCTCCTCTCTTCTTCTTCCATCTTCTTTTCTTCTTCTCCCGCGGAGCTCTGTTTCTTCCCCTGTCTTCCGGCAGCTCCTTCTCCTCCACTGTTCTCCCTCCTCCCGCCACCGTTTTGGGAGCTTTAAGGCTCGTTGGAACCGTGGCGGCGTGAGGAAGATCCCTGACGTGGTTTGGAGCTTGATTAGCGACTGTTTAGCGGGGAATCAGCCGAGGTTTAGCGTGGCCGGTAGGTGTTTTACCTACATGAGTTGTTTAATGGGTTTCTCTTAATCTAGACGTTAGATCTTGTTGTATTTGTGTTGTTGATTCCTCTTACTTAGTATAATTTCTGGTTTAAGTTTCATAAGCTTTGGTTGAGATTTTAGTAGGATTTATGCATGTTTAATCTCGGATTTTCCGGTTTCTGCTGTTCTTGAAGAACAGCCGGCTTGCGGCGAGGTTTCCGATCCGTAAGTGCATGTTCTTGGGTTGTGAGGAACATAAGAGTTGTAGATCTCTGAGTTAACTTTCCATTCCAGCTTATTTTGTATTTTTTCGATTTTCCTACAATTTTTTATGAATTTATTACTGGAGGGCTGCGTTGCAACAAGTAATTGGTAAGTTAGTTTGATTAGCGGTTTTGATTAGTGTTTTCCAGTTAATCTAGCCGTTGGATGTTTCTGGATTTTGGATATGTTGATCCCGACATATAGATCTACTGGAGGCTAGGTTGGATCCTAAATCCGACGTCGGTTGGACATCGGATCGACGGATCAACTAGCTGCTATGTAGAGAATGGTTCCTTGTTCTTGGACTTTCCGAGTTGGATCGATCGGGCTTGCGAGTCCGATCGATTGGACTACTAGTGGGATCGATCGGACCTCATGTGGGATCGATCGGACTTCATGTAGGATCGATCCATGGGTATGTTGGATCCAGGTTGCACCCAAGATGGTTTGTTCCCTGATGGCGGTCGGATCGATTCATGGGTATGTTTGGAGCGATCCAGTGTTTCCAGGAACAGTGACTGAGGGTAGCAGAGAATGGCATGTTAGTGATATTGCTATAACTGTTGTTTGTTACCGCTTTGTGATTGAACCGGGAGTGTGATGACTCCTGGGATTGTGTAGAATAAATGGGCCGGCTGTATGCCCTTTATCGCTTTGTGGTTAACCGAGGGAGTCATGAACCCTCGGGAATGTTTAGTATAAATGGGCCATGGGTTGTGCCTTTGATTGTTGTTGTTTATACTGTTGCATGCATTGTTGATTGTGCATTAGATGCCTAGGGTTTGACTGTAGTGCTGTTAGTCTGCTGTTTGGGGTAGTGTTAGCTCTGTTGCTTGGAGTGCTGAGAGTTGGTTGTCATAACCACGGTTGTTCCGTCAAATGTGGAGGTCCCGCTTGGAGAAGGGTGTCCTATTGGTATCGTTATGTCCACCATGTGTCAGGAATGTCGGAAAAGGTCCACCCTAGGCAGTGGCTGTCGGAGACGTACTTTGGACAGGTACCCTTCGGGTTATTGACGGGATTTATGGGGTCCTTGGCAGGCCTCAGTACTTGGCACAGAGCTAGTTCAGTTGCAGTTTGCCCTTCCTTGTGTGTGTCGTAGAGTAGAACCCTACTGAGCTTAGTGCTCACTTCTACCCCGAGCGGGGTTTGCAGGTGCAGGTACCAGCTCTCCTGTGGTGGACCCCAGTTGCTCGTTCTGCGGTGGCGCGTCGACGTCAGGACGTGTTTGAGGGCCAGGATGGTTTCTGCTGTGCTTTTCAGGAGACTACTGATGATGTAACTTTTGAGTTTTATACTTCTTTTGTATTTAAGGACCGTTTATGTAAATCTTAATGTAACTTTGTTTTATATACAGTTTTGTAATAATAGGAGTTGTTAGATTTACTTCTGTCCTCTTACTGCTTGTTGTAACTGTTTCCGCCAGTTGCTGTTAGTAGATGTAGGAACCCCCCCTCGTGTCTTTGGTCCGGGTGGGTCTTCCGGGGCGGGGCGCGACAGTTAGTCTCCTACGGGAGTGTATAAATGTTTGTAACTTATTTCCCCTCTTTGAGGTTTTGTAGAATTGTATTTTGAAATTGTAATCTTTGAGTTTGAGGTTTCTATTGATGTTAGAATTGTTAACTGAGGGTGCTTAATGAATTTCTTTGGGAGACCGATAGGTTAGAGGGAATCCTCACCATAATTTCCGCAATTGGTTACGTTCCGGTTCGCGTCTCCGACCCGGTTGGGCTTTCGCGGGTCGGGGCGCGTCACTTTCCATGAGTTACTTTCCACAATTTTCATAATTACTTTCCACAATTTTCGTAGTTACTTTTCACACATTTTTTTCTACTAATTACTTTACACGAGTTACTTTCCATAGTTTTCGTAGTTACTTTCCATAATTTCCGTAGTTACTTTTCACAATTCTATTACTTACTTTTCATAGTTCTCGTAGTTAGTTCTCACAATTATAATTACAATTTTGATAGTTACTTTCCACAATTTTGATAGTTACTTTCCATGCGTTACTTTTCATGAGTTACTTTCCACTAGTTACTTTCAATTATGAAAATAAGATGTAATAAATGTAGATAGTAATATAATAATCAAGAATATAACTCAAGTTACTCTCCTCTAGTTAATTCGAAAGTAACTCACAAACTTTCCATGATTTCATCATCGAAACTCTAGTTACTTTTCACTGGTTACTTTCCATTAGTTTCATTAGTTACTTTTCAGAATTCAAGTTGGATATTGACATGATTGTCTTCAGTTTGAGTAGTGATTTTTATAAGTTACTTTTCATAATTTTGAGTGTCTTCAGTTTGAGTAGTGACTTTTATAATTACTTTACACTAGTTACTTTTCATGAAATACTTTTCATAATTTTTATAGTTACTTTCCACAATTTTCGTAATTACTTTCCACAATTCTGGTGCTTACTTTTCACAATTCTCGTAGTTATTTTCTACAATTCTAATGACAATTTTGGTAGTTACATTCCTCAATTTTCATAGTTACTTTCTATGCGTTACTTTCCATGAGTTACTTTGCATTAGTTTCATGAGTTACTTTCCAGAATTCAAGTTGGATATTTTCCAGTATTTTACATCTATTTTTTCAGCCACCCAATGGACAACAGTTACTTTCCACTCTTAGTTAAAATCACTAATTACTTTCCACTAGTTATTTTCCGTCAATTACATTCCACAAATAATATATGGACTACCCTAAACCTTCACGTATTTTTCACCTATTTTCCACAATTTTTTCCTCATTTTTTCTAACATATTTTCCTATTTTACTGTCTTTTCCGCTATTTTCACCCATTTTTCTATTTTTCTAGCATTTTCTCACTCCTCTAACCTCCTCTCCTCAGCCGACGCCATCTCCCCCGAGCTCGTCCGTAGCCCTCTCATCGTACCCCGCCGAGCTCCTCCGCCTCCCTCCCGTCCGGCGTCACCTCGAACTCCCATTGTACCCCTCGAGCTCTTACTCCACCGCCCTCCCATCGTCGCCTTGAGCTCCCATCAAGCTTCACGTCATTGATCCCGAGCTCACCGTCCGTCACCGATCCTGAGCTCCCCGTCACCGATCCTGAGCTCACCGTCTGTCACCGATCCTGAGCTCCCCGTCCCTCTACCGCCTCCTGCATGGTTTCCTCCACCCCCTACAGTGGGCCCTCCTATGCTCCATCTCCCTCCTTTAGGCCAGCGTCATCCCTTCCCTCCTCGCCATCCTCGTCGCGCTCTTCCGCTCCGCCACGCTGCCCGTCTCCGACGCCCGCGCCATCCTCTCGCATATCCGCTCTGCCTCCCCCCTGACCCGATCCCAGCTCCTACTCCCGAGCCGACATCCTTGGTGAAGATAAGTCGTGAGCAGAGGAGGCGATCAGATCACTGGATCTGAGCCGGAGATGAAGGAGGGCGGTGGCAGTGGTCTGGGGTGGTGGCAGCGCCGGTCCAGGAGAGGGGTGGAGCTCGTGATGGGTTCAGGAGATGGGGCTGTCACAAGGGGGTTTGCGAGGGGTTGTTGACGGTGACGGGCGAGGTTGGAGCGGCCGTGAGGCGGTGATTAGATGAGGTTGTGGAGCACAAGGTTGGGTGACTTGTGGGAGGTGAGGAAAGAGGAGGGTTTCAGGGAGGTGATCGAGGTAGGGGATCGCAACCTCGACCTCCTCCTACGGCATCCCTCCGTCGGGATAGTAGGCGAGCTCGATTTGAAAAAGAGAGTATTTTGATCATTAAAAAAATATAGCTAATCATAATAGTATCTTAGAGTAGTAAAAGCTCCAAGTAAAACCAATCTAGACGTGAGGGCAAATATTTTGATAGCGGGACTCTAAACGCCAATTATCCGTATTATTTCTTTGACATGAAAAAGGAGGATAAACCCGTATCCCTCATCCAAACGGAGGTCCCCTCCTTCACGCAACGACGCTGAATCGAGCCACACAGAGAGATACCAGTCTCTTCTCCAATGATGGAATCGGCGGCGATGATGATGACGATCTCCGCAGCAATCCCTTCTTCGTCCCCATCTACAACGATTCCTCCCAAGCGATCCCTAAGTTCCTCCAGGCCTCGCCCTCGATCTCTCCTACCCATCTCCTCCAAAAGTACCTCTCGATCTCTCTCTCATCTCTAAATTACGCACTTTATCTCATTCTGATCCCTATTTGTTTCATTTCAGACAAAGACGATGGATCCGATTTCCACACAGGCTCCTCCGACGGCGGCGGCGGCGCCCATCTCGTCCCCTTCTTTAAGAACCCCTCCTCCATTGTCCCTCTCTCCAAGGTATCGATCATCTATTCCTTTTTGTTGGCTGTATGCAATGCGACGACTGACTACCAGTGGTGTTTTGGCATTCAGGATGCGGCGATGGGGCTGGTGCTGAGCGCAGCGGCCGGGAGAGGCTGGACCACTGGATCGGGGATGGAGGGCCCGTCGGCCCCCGCGGCCTTCGAGGATGTCTTGGGAGAAGTCTCGACGTTCCCGTGGTCCCTCTTCACCAAGTCTCCGCGCCGCCGGATGCGCGTTGCCTTCACCTGCAATGTCTGCGGCCAACGCACCACCCGCGCCATCAACCCCCATGCGTACACCGACGGCACTGTCTTCGTCCAGGTTTGCTAGAATGTCTAGCTTTCTTAAAAATGGGTTTTTTATTTTTAGGATATGGGTTTGTTTAAATTTAGTATGTTTTACATACCTGCTGGGAATGGGTCTTGTTTGTAACAGTGCTGTGGATGCAATGTGTTCCATAAGCTGGTGGACAATCTGAACCTCTTTCATGAGATGAAGTGCTACGTGAACCCCAGCTTCCGTTACAAAGGGGATGTGAGGTTCAACTTTCTAGATACGGATGACGATGATGGTGGTGATGATATGCTCCCGATGCTGTGAGAGTGGGATGGGGGGTGAGGAGGAATTAATGGATGATACATTGTAGTATATATGTACATTTGCTCTTTCTTTATAGCTTCTCTTTACGGAAGCCATAGATTGGAAGCTAGTTTTTGTTGATGTATAGATTTGCTAGGTTACATTTGTAAATAATCATACTGTTCTAATGAACTTCTTACTAATTTAATATCGTCACCGTTCTCATTATCTCTACTATTTGGTTATATTTATGTTTGTATCTAATGTTTTTTATTTTGCTTGTTATGGGCATTCAAATTGCCTATTCAGCATAAGCATTTTAAAGTTTCATGGGCTTTTTTAGAATGAAAGGACCGAGGTCATTATAATAATCTCTTCGGGAGACTTTGCTAACTGTCAGATATTTTGGCTTCATGATTCTATCACAAGTATTAAGGGTACCCCATTTTGAATCTTTTACAGCTATTTGTGATGTATTCCTGAACTGCTTTTCTAAATATATGATCTTGAGGTTAACGCCCCTTATTAGTAAGAGTCATTAGTTATGATCATTCTTTTTTCTAGGATTTTAGTGCAGATCCTGTGCACAGAACCTCTTGTGGTACACGTTACTATTCTTCTCATAGATCGACAGCAGTATTCTGTATTTGATGATCCAACTGCTGTCTGCTTGTAATGTTCTTGTGTTGTAGCTTCCTATTACATGGGTCGCGTGTGGTCATTAGCTGGAGTCAAAACTCCCAGTGACACTTTTGACGTTAAAGCACTATAGATTGGTTGTTTTCTTTCAAATTTCCTCTACCAGTTATCAAATTCTATTAGGATATGCTACGCAGATGAAGTAATCGCTGATAGTCACCTGCTAGTCCAAGATAGCAATAAGTTGGCTGTCATTTAAGTCAATCAGTTCTTGTTCCTTCTGAAGGGTGGATCTAGTCTTTCTTGTACTTGGCCTAGGTAAGCGCTTGGAGGATGATCTGATTCTGAAACATAGACGGCTTTTTGTTTCTCTCAAAGCAATATTACTGCTTGATTGGCTTGGAAGATTGTTTCAGTCATGGCCCAGGTGCAGCTTTTTGTTATTTGGTGCTGTGTAATGGTCCCAGCACATTGTTGTGGTATTACAGAATACATAATTAAGCTTTGCACTTCCATGCTATGATATATAGGTTTCCACATTTTCTTGTCACATGAGGGAATAATGACTTTTTTAAGAAGCTTAATTTCTAAGGTGATCCAATTGCTCGTTATCTATGTCATTTTAGTGGTCAATTTGATCATCTCCATCAGTTTGGGCTTTGAAGATTGATGGTATTAAAGGAAGGTTGTGTTTGTGGGTTCATGCATGTCTAAGCTTTAACGGCACAACTAATTTAGTGCATGCAAGCTTCTCAGTGACCCAGATGTTATTAGAGTGGTGAAGACTCTGGTAAGCTTGAGTTCTTCCTTTTTTTACATTATTTTGCATGTATCTACTTTGCTTATTAAGTGAAGATACCAATGATGTTTCAATCGCTGGAATGTCGTATGTGCTAGTTTTTTTACTTGTATTGCCATTTCTTGCTAACAATAGCGGATTGTTTCATGTCTTGAGAGGCAAAAGCTTGCTATTTTGTTCCATAGGAGTCTTGAGGCTGATTTTTGTATGGCCATAATGTGTATCAAGTTGAATATCTCTCCTTTTAACTCTATCTTGATTGAATCAGGAAATATAAGTAGATCTTTGTATATTCTTAAAAGTACATCTGTTAGCGAAGTTTCTTGTTGGAAGTAATTTTCTTACGATGTAACAGCGATGTTACTTTGCTTCTTAGATACTTTTGTTTAGTGATTTAAAATGATTATCTTTCTGAAATACCCTTAGTCCTTTCTAGTTTTTATATGCAACTTAGTTCCTATTTCAGAAAATCATAACATATACAGAGACGCACAACCTCCTTCTGAAAATCCAATTCCGTTCTGAGATTTTTCTGTATTGTTGTTAAACTTCAGTCTTTATGACTTATCTTTGCTATGAAATGCAAGGGAATAGCTGCAGTAGTTGACGTCTGCATGTGATCATTGCAATTGGAAGTGTCTGATATTTCTTGCATTTACTTTATTGATGGAGCTACCAAAATTGATCTCTATAATTTTGGACTTGCATACATGGAGTGAAAAGGATCAAGGATGAAAAATTAGCGTGCAATTGGGAAGGAAGAGTGCAAGGAGTGATTTTATACCTTTTGTGAAGCGGTTGTGTCAACGTTGACATTCGTGGCCCCTTAGATTTATGTTGCATGTGTCCTGTATCAGTTACACGATATCCCCTTCAGAGTTCTTATTCATTTTTGCAATTCTTGGACGTGTTTCAAGTACTTCATAGTGCTGGTATTTAGACAATCAGATTTATTGTTGGACTTCATGAGTTTGTTCCCTTTCCTGAAGCAAGATACATAGATTGATCATGAACTATTTGTGGGACTAATGCTACAGGTCATGATACTTGTTATAAGTTGTATCCACCCCTTCAATGTTTGGCATGGAAAAGCTCCACCCTTGCTCTTCTGCTTCGGATATTACTTCAGTATTCAAATAGATCAGTCTCATGTTTCCATTTCTTTTGTTTTTGGCAAACTTGTTTATGATACTTTAGTTTGACTAGTCGAATCATTTTGCTTCTCACAACTTGGGTCATATGCACGTTTTCGTCGGAGACAATGTTTGCCAATGTTGCTTTGAGTAAATGAGAAGTATATGTCCTTTGCCCTTTACATTCCTCATAGCTTCACTAGTTAATCTCAGAGATTTGAATAAACACCCCATAAATAGTGCACGAGTTCTTTGTGAAGTTTGTTGATTAACAAGTATTGTTTCCCTCGCATTTTATGCTTCAGAAATATTTGTCTACAGTAATTTTCAGTAGCTATTTTCCCTGTAGAATTAGCCCCTAAAATTCATGATTTGCCGTGCCGGGGGCTTGTGCTGTGCCAGTCGAAATGTTTTAAATACCCGGTATGGATTTTGTCTGCCGAGACAGAGGGGTAGGACGAGTGAGATAGAGGAGAGGAGTTGAGAGGAGGAAAAGCGAGGGATTAGTTTGTAGTGAAAGCTTGGCATTGGGGGACAGAACCGGAGAAAGAGAGTGATTGGCGGGGAGGGAGCCGGATAAGAGAGGGAGCGGCACACCATCTTGCGCACTTCAAAAACCCTTCTTCTTTTATTGAACACTGTTGACTTCTTTCTAGCGTTCTTTTACTTTACCTTCCCCTTTCATAGGTATTTATAGACCTATAGATAGAATTTAATCCTTTTTTAATTCAAATCCATCCTTATCTATAACAAAAAAATAGTTGATGATATCTTGGATGGTTACTGAATCGGTTCAAACTGATTCAGTCAAGCCATCTTGGGCGACCCAATCGGATAAGTCTTGAAAGTCCAAGAGGGGGTGATTTGGACATTTAATGAAAAATCGATAAGAGGAAAACCTAGGTTGGAGGATTCTAATAAAATCATATGCTTGTAAATGAAGAGAGTAATAATTAAAGCAAGTAAATGAATGATAGGATGAGAGTTAAGAGAGATTGTAGTAGATTTTTAAAGTGGTATGGCCAATCATGCCTACATCCACTTCACTCAAGGGTCCTCTTTGAGGTTCCACTACTTGCAAGACCTTTGACAAGCTTTCCACCAAGCTTACATGTGCTTGGCAACCTATCCACCAAGCTTATGGATGCTTGGCAACCTATCCACCAAGCTTACGGGTGCTTTGCAACCTTACAATCTCTCTCAACTACTGTTGGATCTTTCTCTCAAAATCTACTTCACAACTTGAAGTAGTTTTACAAAGTTGAGCTCACAAATAAATAGAATAAACTTGTTACAAATATTTCCCAATGATCCCATAGATCCCCCTAAGTTTGTTGCAAACTTGCTGCATCTCTCCTTTTATAGCTACGCTCCAAAGCCCTTCAAATTGCCTTATAACTGCTATTTTTGCCTTCTCTAGCGGCTCTATTTCTGACTGCCAATCAATCATCGCATCGTCCGCCACATCATCCATCGCGCTCAAACTATAGCCTGGATCGACCGTCGCATCAGCCTTCAAGCTTCACTGTCGAGCTCCTCATGGTCCGTCACATAGATCGTGAGCTTCTTTTGTGAAAAACGCTTCTCAGGGTCAATGGCTCGTTCGACCGTCGCTTCTCCAAAACAAGTCACATAGGCTACGGTCGATCGGTCCATCGATAGTTGGCCTATTTCCCACGAACAACTATCGCGGTTGATCCGTGCATCAACCGCCAGTCTCTACGGTCGATCCGTGCGTCAACCACCGCATCGACCACGAGTACAAAAACATCTTAATTATGATTTTAATGCTTTCCAAATTAAGGGATATTAATATCAAAATAATGTTTTATTATCATGCATAATATGACATCATCAAAACAATATATTAGGACTAACAATCTCCCCCTTTTTGATGATGTCAATAATTTTAATCGTAATGATAAAACCTTAATAGCTTCCCCTTAATCTATGCATCCATTTAAACACATAAAATGTGTTCGAAAGTGAAATCCATTGATGCAAACACACAATAAGAAACTTTTCATAGAAATTCAAAGGTTTCGATTTTAAAATCAAAAGTTCACCAAATAGCTTAAAAATCATCACATAACCACATTTCTCTCCCTTTGACATCATCAAAAAGAAATAGTGTGAGGACCTGTCCCTCTACCCTTGTGGCTCGTTGTAGACCGCAAGGGCAATTTGGTAAATTGCGCCTTGTTGGTTTATTTCACACCCGCGTGTGCACACATTGGCGTTGTATGTGTTAGTGTTTGTTTAGAATGGCTAGGTGGACCCGGGATCGGAAGATCCCAGCTCGGGCGCGCGGAAGCTTGCCTTTGGGCAGCTGACGACCCTTGAGCGATCGATCGCTCCTTAGAACGATCGATCGAACTCGTGAGCGAGTCGGTGGGTTTTGACCCGCTCGGATCGATCCGACTTGGTGTTGGGATCGATCCGACTTGGTGTTGGGATCGATCCGGGGCGCGAGAAATCGATCGCTCCTTGGAGCGATCGATCGGAATCGCGTCGGTGGCTTTTCTGCTTCACGAGGACGGTCGCCGTTGGTCGTCGCTCTCTCTTGTCAGAAGGGGAGGACTTTCCCTCTCCTCCTTCGCCTTTTCCCCCTCTTTTCCGGCTGTCCCCTCCCCCCTTTCCCCTCTTTTCTCCTTCCCCTCCTTCCTTCCTTCTTCTTCTTCTTCTCTTTTCTCTTCACCCGAAGCTCTGTTTTCTCTCCCTTTACCGCCGGCGAGCTTCTTCTCCTCCGTTCTCCCTCCTCCGACCATCTTTTTGGGTGTTTTAAGGCTCGTTGGATCCGTGGCAACGAGAGGAAGGCCCCTGAAGTGGTTTGGAACCTTGTTGGTGATCAACTCGTGGGGAATCAGCCGGGATAGCGTTCTTCGGTAGGTTCTTCTACCTACTGTGTTCTTCTTTGGGTTTCTTTAGATCTAGCCGTTGGATCTTGTTGATCTTTGTCTTGTTGGATTCCTTATGCCTAGTAGAATTTCTGATATAAGTTTTATGAACTTTGGTTGAGATCTTAGTAGGGTTTATGCATAATTAAGCTCGGTTTCTCTGTTTTCTGCTATTCTTGAAGAACAGCCAGCTTGCGGCGTGTTTTCCGGCTGGTACGTACTTGATCTTGGGTTGTGATGAGCATAAGAGTTGTAGATTTTTGAGTCTACTCTCTAAACCCACTGATTTCATAATTGTCTGATTTTCCTATGTTTTGTTATGAATTGTTTGCTGGAGGGCTGCGTTGCAGCAATTAATTGGTAAGTTAGTTTGATTAACGGTTTTGATTAGTGTTTTTCCGTTAATCCAACCGTTGGATGATTATGGATTTTGGATATGTTGATCATGGTATATACACCTACTGATGGCTAAGTTGGATCTTGAATCCGAAGTCATTTGGACGTCGGATCGACAGGATCAATTAGCCCCTAATTAGAGGCTTTGAGTGTTTTTGATTATAATATTATATTTCGGAATATAATATTATATTGTTTAGTGTTCATCATCGTTTTCGGGGTTGCTTCCCGTTGCAGGAGTCCGCGGTTGACGGTCGCGGTACCGTCGTAATGCCGGGACCCGCTGCGGATTGGCTGGCAGCAGTCGTTGGTACCGCTGCAGCGATCCGGTTGACTTTTATGATGTTTGTCATACTGTTGTATGCCTATCTCCTGTATGTGTATGTCATAGCATGCATTGTTGTTTTGTGCATTAGTTGCATTGGTTAGGGCGTGGGTGATCTTTGGGTCGCCGTCCCGAGGCTGGAAGCTCGGACTTAGCCCTAGGACCGGGGTTGGGTTGTTTGGACCCGGTTTGAATTGTAGTGTCCAGTCAAACTCGATGATAGGCCTAGATGACTGGTGCACTTGTGGCTTGATGATTGTAGAGGTCGTGTTGGCCTCAAGTCGGATCAGAGGTGTAGCCAGTGTCCGGTTTTTCTTAAAACTCTTGAGTAGAGGAATTGCCTACTCAGTGGTGTCTTTTCCCACCAAACAGTGTTCAGTGTCCTGTTGAGAGTTAGCAGTGTCGTTTCCTGCTACTGAGTGTGACCTGACATGTGACCAGCCCAGTTGGAAGACCATGATCGTGGGCCTCAGGGACACGCGGTGGGGTTATGGGACCCTTGTATACACCCAGGTTCTACTTGAGGGCGGCACTGTTGCGTTTCCCTCTTCCTTCTGTGTGTCGTAGTGTAGATCCCTACTGAGCTTAGTGCTCACACCTACCCGGGCTGCGTTTTACAGGTGCAGGCGTCAGTTCTTCCTCCGTGGCCCCTACCGGACAGTTGGTCGGCGGTGCGACGGCGCCTGGTGGACTTTGAGAGGTGGCGATATTTACTGCTTTTACCCTTTTGGCTAGTTAGTCTCGTACGGGAGTAATGTTGTATTCGAATCTTCCCCTCTCCGAGGATATGTATATTAACACTTTGAGTTTTAAATCTGTGGTTCGATGTTGTAATATGTTGTTTTAATTAAGGGTGCTTTTTGATGAATTGCTAGGGAGACCAATAGGTTAGAGGGAACCCTCGCCGTTCTTTTTCAGCGTTTTGTAGGTTCCGGTTCGCGTCGCCCGGCCCGGTTGGGCTTTCGCGGGTCGGGGCGCGACAAATAGTAGAGGGGAAAGAAGAATCCCATAAAACTATAAAAAAAAATCATAAGAGAACCAATTGAAAGTTTTAAAATCAAAATTGAAGGTTTAAAATCTTCTCAAACATGATACCAAGTGAAGGTTTATAATAAAAAGTCATTTGAAAAAGTAATCAATTCTTCACAAAATTTAGACTTTCTTAAACCATTTAAAGTTATAGATAATTGGAAGTTACACCATTTTTGTGTAACTTGTTGATGGGTACACCCATGTCTTTAGATTTAAGGGTTAAGCGCCAATTTTCATCAGTTATTGTAGTTATGGGTGGTTATTTTTAACTTTAGGACCTTTCTAACCCTGTTACATCAATTGCTATTAATGTGGGTGATGTCGCTCAAATGTGTCACGCACAGCGGTCGCGGTGCAGTACAGCATAAGAGAGGTCGAATCCCACAGAGAGACAAGCAGGAAAGATCCAGAAACATAGATAACAATATATTGAAAACAATGAAGAAAGATAACTAAACTAAATTAGATCAAAGGATTAATGATAATGTAGGATTAACTAAAGATATCAGGCTTTTGATAAGGCTAGGCTTCAGGAATCACTTCACTCGGATTTAGGTTCTTCTCTTCTCAATGGTTCATATAATTACTCAGTTAAGGGATTCACATCCCAATCACCTTAACCGGAAGATATGGAATTATAAATCTGATAAAATATAAATATCTCTTCCTATGATTGGTTCTTCCTTTTTATAGTTCTAACTTCATCCAACCAAACCTAAGAATACACGATACCGGCTGTCACTACAGTTAACGCGCAACAAAAGTTCATCGGGACAAAGCCCTAACTCTAACCGGATCTCTAAGAATACACAATACCAACTCTCACAATCGGCAATGCATAGCAAAGATCTCAAGGTATAGAGCCCCAACCTTATCTAACCAGATCCCTAAGAATACACAATACCAGCTGTCACTACGGGCAATGCATAGCAAAGGTCCCACGAGACTCGGTAGGAGAATCAAAGGAGATAACTATGGGATCACAATATCATAAAAGAAGCATGACTGGATTTATAATAATGTTTAACCACAAAGCAATCTGTGAAGATCCAATACATAAGAAGAATTTAACAATAAAGATTAAAAACATGAACCATCGTTGGAGAAGAAGCCCTAATCCTCGCTAGATCATCCGTCCGCCATGCCCGCGGATTACTCGGCCATGGATGGAGATGTCTTCATCTTCTTCCCTTGGAGAACGTCCAAAAAGAGCCTCCAAAAACGTCCAAGAAGTCCCCCTCAAACCCTAGAAAGGGTCCTATTTATAGCCCCAAAGTTCTCCATCAACGGATTTGATCTAAACCGTTGATTTAATCCACTGGGAACGTCCGATCGATCCTTCTCGGGGTGCTGGATCGATCGGATACATTAAAATCTTCAACTTTTAACTTCACCCGTGTCCGATCGATCGGACTAAGGGAGTCGGATCGATCGATTTCGTAAAAATCCTCCATCTCTGGCTATTTCCGAGTCCGATCGATGGATGGATCGATCGAACTGTGTTCCTCTAAAAAGCATACGTTCTGTCACCCTTTAATTCCCAAGTCCGATCGATCGAATTATGAGTGTTGGATCGATCGGTTGAGTAAAAATCCGCTGTTTTTGGCTTTTTCAGAGTCCGATCGATCGGACCATTGGTGTCGGATCGATCGGACCTCATAGGAGCGATGGATGGATCGATCGGATGCGTTGTGGCTGAAAAACACATGTTCTGTCACGTTTTTGCGTGGTCCGATCGATCGGCGGATCGCTCGGACTTCCAGCTTATTTTTCTTTCTGCCATTCAGACTGCGCATCGGTACTGAAATTGCCGTAACTTCCTCTAGGAAACTCGGAATCACGAACCGTAAAATTCTCCAGAATCTAGACTTCAAAAGCTTTCCAACCATATATGGCAAATCATCTGGTTCTTCATGAGCAGGTACAAATTAATTTTCGAAGTTGATCCATATACTCTTTTCAGCTTCTTTTAGCTCCAATTTCCTGCATTTTCCGAACAACCATGTGAAGCAACATATAGATATAAAAATAGTAATAAAGATGCTGATTAAGGATAATAATCTCGCAATTGAGATGGTTATAAGACTGTTCAGAGTGCACTTTCATGCACTCATCAGTGGACATCATACAACTGTATTCTCGGAAATAGAATAGACAGTTGGGGTACTATAAATGCTCTAATCATTTTATTCAAGTTCTAAATTCCACCACGAAATCTCATCTAATTCCGCCGACGCCGGGTCCCGCGGTCTCTCGGAGGTCAACCTTAGCGCTGTTGACTCGTCGACGCTCCTAATAAACCGGGAAACGGGTGGGTCCCATCCAAGCATGGACCACTCTTCTCTCTTAGAAGACCATGTCTCTCTCTCTCTTGGTTAGATGCACGGGTGCCCACACGCTTGTATTCCCCATGCATGAACAAAGCCTAGCTAGCTCCTCTATTTTTAGCTCTCGACCTACGTGTATGTCTACATTCCACTCAACATTTCCATGGTTACGCACCCGTACGCCTCTCTTCTCTCACACCCGTATGTACAAAGCAACATTTCTCTCATGTTCAAACATACGCTACTCAATCTCACGCGGGTCCTACATGCCCATTAATATCCTACGCACAATTAATAGCTATCGGGGAAAGAGACGGTGAGAACTCCAGCTTGAACTTGGACTTTTCACGGTTGCATTCCAGTATTCTCTTTTCTCTTTTCTCTTTTTGGTGATCTAGTCCACTACTTTTCATGGTTGCATTCCAGAATTCTCTTTTCTCTTTTCTCTTTTTGGTGATCTATTCCACTACTTTCACAGTTGCATTCCAGAATTTTCTTTTCTCTTTTTGGTGATCTAGTCCACTACTTTCACGGTTGCATTCCAGAATTCTCTTTTCTCTTTTGTCTTTTCTATTTTCTATTTTCTATTTTCTCTTTTTAGTGATCTAGTCCACTACTTTTCATGGTCGCATTCCAGAATTCTCTTTTCTCTTTTCTCTTTTTGGTGATCTAGTCCACTACTTTCACGGTTGCATTCAAGAATTCTCTTTTCTCTTTTCTCTTTTTGGTGATCTAGTCCATTACTTTCATGGTTGCATTCCAGAATTATCTTTTCTCTTTTCTCTTTTCTATTTTCTCTTTTCTCTTTTCTCTTTTCTCTTTTTAGTGATCTAGTCCACTACTTTTCATGGTCGCATTCCAGAATTCTCTTTTCTCTTTTCTCTTTTATCTTTTTGGTGATCTAGTCCACTACTTTTCATGATTGCATTCCAGAATTCTGATTTATGAAGCATGTTTTTTCTCTTTTTAACCACAATTCTCTTTTTCTCATCATGAATAATACACATGTTTTATCTAGAATTCTCTTTTCTCTTTGTGGTTGATAAGCATGTTTGATATAGAATTCTCTTTTCTCTTTGTGTGTTAATGCACATAAATGCCTCCACTGTTCTCTTTTCTCTATGTGCTTGATACTTCTCTTTGTAGAATTCCCTTTGTAGAATTCTCTTTGCAGAATTCTCTTTGCAGAATTCCCTTTGAAGAATTCTCTTTGTAGAATTCTCTTTGCGGCTGGGGAAGCAGGGGGGCGAAGGATGGATTTGGAGCAGGGGGCGGAGGGCGAGTGGCGGGGCAGGGGGGCGGATCGGGGCTGGGGACACGGGGAACGCCGGATCGGGGCTGGGGACGTGATAGTCTATTGCAGAAATTATCAAGACATAATTTCTTTTTCAAAATTAAAAAAAAAGAAAAAAAACACAAAGTAATGCAGAGTACATTCGTTTTGAAAAAAAAGGAAAAAAAATTGAGAAAAAAAGAGTCCGACGGAGGCTGCCGGATCGACACGGGGGCTGGGGACGCCGGAAGGGGGCCGGTGATGCGGGTAGGGGGCTGGGGACGCCGGTTGGGGGCTGGGGACGCCGGTTGGGGGCTGGAGACGCCGGTTGGAGGTGGAGGCGCCCGGATCGTGGCTGGGGACGGGGGGAACGCCGGTTTGGGGCTGGGGGACGCCGGATTGGCGTGGGAGACGCCGGATCTGGAAGGGGGAGCGGGGGGCCGGCCAGATCCGAGGTGGAGGCGAGCACATCGGGGCTGGGGGACGCCGGATTGGCGTGGGAGACGTCGGATCTGGAAGGGGGGGCGGGGGGCCGGCCAGATCCGATGTGGAGGCGAGCACATCGGGGCTGGGGGACGCCGGATTGGCGTGGGAGACGCCGGATCGGGAAGGGGGGGGCGGGGGGCCGGCCAGATCCGAGGTGGAGGCGAGCGGATCGGGGCTGGGGGACGTGAAGGACGCCGGATCGGGGCTTGGTGACAGCGGATCCGAGGCGGAGAAGCCCGGATCTGGGCTGGGGCAGCCGGATTGGGGGATAGGCGGCCGGAAGTGGGCGGGGGACGCCGGATTGGGGTGGGCGACGCCGGAACGGGGTCGGGGCTGGCGAATCTGGGGGGGGAAGCCGGAACGGGGTGGACGACGCCGGAACGGGGCCGGGGCTGGCGGATCTGGGGGGGGAAGCCGGAACGGGGTCGTGGTGGCCGGTTCCGAGGCGTGGGGCGTCGGATCTAGGCGGGGGGGACGCCGGATCGTGGTGGGTGACGCCGGATCGGGGTCGGGGCTGGCGGATCTGGGCGGAGGCGGCCGGTTCCGGGGGTGGGGACGCCGGATCCGAGGTGGAGGACGCCGGGTGTGAGGACCTGTCCCTCTACCCCTATGGCTCGTTGTAGACCGCAAGGGCAATTTGGTAAATTGCACCTTGTTGGTTTGTTTCACACCCGCGTG